>OW119924.1:18238651-19456437 GCA_933210815.1 Meta bourneti | reverse complement strand
GGTTTACTGTATTTAGCTAACATAGATGTGCTCCCAGGATACCCAAGCTATCTTTTTCTGTTTTCATCCTATTAATCATTCTCCAATCTCATTTTTCCTTTTCACAACATTTTTACATGAGTTGTCTGTCTTGTGTTTGTGGAGCTTAAACAAATATGGCCCTTGCACCATAAAACCCCAAACCAACCCAAAATGTTTTCTGTGCCTCAGTTTTCAATCCTTGTTGAACACTTTGTCATTGAAAACAGTTTGAGTGTTGATTTCTTTATTTTAACGTAATGAATTTATATTTGAGGATCTTTAAAGAGCTTGTATGAAAGGTGTTTGATAAATCTATAGTTAATCAATCTCCTCCATCCCTTGAATCAGCAGTGCATTCCTCCCTGGGTGTATTTCTCTCCTCTGTGTCAGTAAAAACTTTCATTGTGTGTGTCTGTCTATTACTTGATATTGTGTGTCTTGTGTCTGGCACAGCATGGCCAAATATGGCCATTGTGCCATAAAAACCACAAAACCAACCCTTGAATCTGCATCTATATTAAATATTGAAAACGAAGAATAGTTTTAGGGTTTTTGTTTCTATTACAAATTAACAGAACTGAAAGCCTATCAGAAGTATAATTAAATATAACTAGTATGAAGTGTATTAAAAAACATAACCAATCATATTTTGGTATAGGGATTTCATATTATTTTATAATAATCAAATGTCATTTCTAGAAATATTCGTGTAAAATAATCAACTTAAAGTGGAGTTTCTGATTTTAATAAATATTTCATTTAAAATTTTGTTTAAATACATTGAAGAGATACCATGGTTTGGTTTTTCATTACTAAATACTAACATACACATTTTAGAACTTAAGTATTTAATTTATCTTCAATTGTTAGAACTTAAAGTAATTCATTTCCTACTTTAGTTAAGGGGACATTTTTTGAATTAAAAAAAATTGAATCTGCATTGTATTGCAGGCATGATTATACATTAACTTAATTTGTTGACATAGTTCCATTTAATTTGACAAATCTGAACTAAGTTGTAATGTTAAATTGGAAATTTTTATTTGTGTGATGTACTACTGATTATATAAAATTTTACAACTGAACCCATCTTTTTAGATTTACAAATACACTTGCCAATTCTGCATAATTCACATTGATATAAGTAGGCATGGCTAACTAATGTCTAATACAAAGCAAGCTAAGTTACCTACTAAGAATGTTATTCAAGGTAAATATATACTTACTATTTATGATAAATATTCTATTTAAATTTTTGATGTGAATTGATTTTTAAAAATGCATTATTCTTGATTGTATATATGAAAGCTGGAGTTCAATTAGTATAGTTTTGACTGTATTAGTACTTGAATTGATTGTATTGATAACAAAAGAGAAATTCGAAAATATTAAAACTAATTAATCTGAAATATTAAAAAATATCTGAGAAAGCTGAACTAATTCCTATGTAGTTCTCCTGAACTACTTCTATTCTTATATAGTAGCTATATCGATTTATATGGTGGAGTATAAGAAATGAAAATCCTTTTTATATAGTCTTTTCTGCATTTTTAAAATTAGATGGTCTTTATTAGAATCAAAGTGATTTTAATTCAAATTTTGAATTAAAAATTACTATATTCCTCATAAGTGCTGCAACACTTAAGGTTCAGTAAGGATTTAATAAATTTAATTAATTAAAACTTCTGTAGAAATGCTTTTGAATCATTAGATCCTTTACCAAACCATCTTTGCAGTGGTGTTTCTGGAAATATAAATAAATTATTTTATTATTTAACTGTGTTATGCTTCCCAAAATATTTATATTTAATTTATTCAAATTCTTGTTATTTGATTTATGCAACAGTCATAAAAATGCTACATTTTAATTTTGTGGCATATTTGCTCATTCTAATAAATGAATAAATTTCTTTTCAATAGTTAAGAATATTTCTTATTTTGCCATTTTCTCTAAATGGAATTTGAAGTATATCTGACCTAGCGTAACTGAAACCTAACTAAAAGCAAAGCAGACAAAATATACAATTATATAGCCAATGAAAAACGAATTTGAATCATGATTCTTAAAATTAGACTAAGATTCTATTTATAGTAGACATGAGAGAAGGATAAAATATGACTTGTCTTAAACATCAGAACCCTAGTTAAAATTTTCTCATTACTGCCTCATTAATTTAATTCAGTACTCAGTATTCTCATACTCAAGTTCTCAAACCTGAAACAGTAAGTACTAGTGAATGCTATAATAATGTACATTCATAACTTTTACTATATGTAATATATGTATGCAACTTTTACAGTAAAGAATTTGTTATATATGCATACTGCACATTATGTATGAGGGTGTGTCAATGATGATATGCAATGTACTGCAAACTTTATTTAAATCAAAATAAACAACACATCATTTTTCAATCTGATCCTCTTGGTTTTTCAACACACGTTCTATTGTTGCACAAGCTTTTATATGCCTTCAAAAAGGATTTCCAGCTGAGTAGAAAGCCTAACATACACTGCCTCTTGATACATAGTGAATGACTAATTTGCCACTTCATCAATGAACATCATTCATCTGTGTAACAGAACCATGTTTCGTACAATTGCTGCTGTCAGTTGTGGTAGTGGATGGTCCTCTGGCTTCATATCATAACTTTTTTAACCATTTTTGAGCTTAACAAGCCCTTCGTAGACATTGTTGTGACAAAACGCTCTTTCCATACTGTGCTGAAAGTCTGATGGATTTCGGGCCCCAAACACAGATAATTTATCATTGCTTTTCCTTGGTTCAAACAAAAGTAGAGCTGCCAAGGTTCTCATGGCAACAGTGATAAGGACCATGCCAGCTAACAAATTCAAACCTTCACAGCAGTGATAAGACAAACCTTACCTATCAATGTGCACAAAAACAACAATGCTGCCAACTGCCTTGATTTCATGGGCATCTTTTTGCTGCTATTTTCCAACCTTAGCGACTAGGGTTATCTTTTTCAGTAAAGTCATCTCAAAAGCTCCTATTTTCAAATTTTGGCAAATTTTTCAAAATTCACAAAAGGTCAAGGAAAATTTAGTTTCTTTTTTAACTTATAGTGGATGGAAAAATACTTTTTGGATTTTTCTTTAGGGAGAAAGTTTTCCAAGGGAAGCCAATTGTGAAGTTTTGATGCTAAGTTGTGGCAATCATAAACTCATAAACAAAGAAGGAAGAATAAATGATTAAAGGGAAACATCAGAATCTGGTTGCTAGATTGCAATGAAAACCTAAAGAAAGAAAATATTTAGTTTTTTAATTGTAAAATTTGAATATCTTGGAGAGGTCTTCAATGTCGGTTTCATACTTAATTGACACATGTCGTGTTTTACGAATTCTCTTTGTATCTGAGCAACTAAAATTGCTACTAAAATAGGGTTTGAGAAGATTTTCTGCTACTATTTTAAAAAATTTATGCACTATTTTCTAAAATTAAGGATGCTATTTTACAAGTGCTCTGGCTGTGGCAGCCCTGTAGTTGTTTTAACTTTTGTTCCTTCATTTAATGAACAAGTTTTAATGAAATGGATATTGCAATTTGGTTTAGCTTCTAAGCAAATAAAAACCTTATTACTTAGTTTCAAACACTTTAAATACTATGTCTTGGGAGCAACTAAGAACTGATCTAGCAACATCAGATCTGGACAGCAATGATAAAACGGAAACTTCGCCCAGTGATATGTGTGAAAACATCAATACGGCCAATACAAATACAACTGAATTGTGAATAATTATTGATTCAACCTCATTATAATATCAAAATGTATGATGCTTCATAATTCATGAACAGGGATTGTTTTAGTTTAAATAGTTTAGTTGCTCTCACAGACCCATATTTTTAATCCAAGAAATCATCAGAAAAGGAAGGTATTTATATATTGCGACATTTTGTTTCAGGCAAAAAATAGAACTGTATTTTTTATGTCTCCCTAATGAAAAAAGTTGATTAAAAAGTCTCGCCTTGAGCTCTCATTAGTACAATGAAACCAACACCATCTTTTTAATTTATAAGCTTGCTGAAATATTAGGATGAAAATTTCCAAAATTTTTAATGTTTCAAGCTTGTGGAAAGTTCTTTTCAACATCCAACTTACCTACCAATAGGGAGATTGGTTGCAGATAATGAAATGTACACTGAGGCTTTGATTTTCTGTGATTATGAATTTTTTTAAGTAACACCTATAAATTAGTTTTTTTAATTGGTTGACCAAATACACTGCCTTCCAATTGTATAATTATATACTGTAACTATTTTTATATTGTCCCCTTAGTGAAAAATGTTTCATTTAAAGATCTCGTCTTGAGCTCTCATAGTACAATGAAACCTACTCTTTTCAGTAAAAGGACAGTATAAAATTTAGTTTCCCTATTTTTACTTTTTGCACCCCCTTTCAACAAAATGTCATGACATGATGCTACTGTCCTTTCTGATAATTTTTTTAGTTGAAAGTAAGGGTCCGTAACACCAGTGAGAAATTTTTTGTTCCTGAATTATAAAACACCATTATGTAATAAACTTTAAAATGTATAAATATTGCAAAGATTAATTATAAGTTATTCATATCTAAAACTCTAGTAAAACAAAATAAAAATGGTAAAGTGTACATAGTACATAATGTATTTACAGTTTGTTTTGTCTTGTGCATCTAAAGTGGCTTTATGGCATTTTAACCCAATCCTCGAAAGACAACAAAGCAATGAAAGCAGTACGTGTATTGTACAGTATCATGTAGCTTAAAATGGTATCAAAATTATAATAAATAACACTAAATCTTTGAAAATTTTATTTATGATAGAGATAATTGGAGTTTTACACTTTTGTACCTCTCCGAGACTTTGTATCAAGTTTTGTTAAAGATCTAGCTGGCTCACCAAAACTTTGCATTGTTTCAGGAATGACATATAAGTGTAAAACTTCAGTCAACTATCTCATAAATATAAGTTTAAAATGACAAATTCAGGGCTGCCAGAGGCACCTTTTGCTACTATTTTTCAATCTTGATGACTTGGAGTATCTTTAAGCAAAATTGTTTCAACAGCTCCTATTTTCAAAATTTTGGTGACTCTTTTTGAAAATTCATCAAACGCCGATTGAAATTTAGTTCCTTTTTTAAAATAATAGTGCCAGTTGGTAGAACAATGGATTAGCAACGGGAGGGTTGCGAGTTCGAAACTCAGTTCAGTCAAAACACTGTTGTGAACATGGGGGCTGGTGCACATTAAATCTGTCATGGTCTCAAATGTCCTCACTTTGGCATGGTGTGGAAGTTTGGAGAGTGGGATGCCAGCTCAGGTGTTACCTCGTTATCTGACCATGGTTCAAAATTACGTGGTGTTCATGGATCTTTCACTTCAGGATTGATCCTGGACCTTCGCCAATAGCCCATTGTGTTGCTTCAGTGCGATGTTAATTACCTACCTACCTTAAAAATAATAATGGATGGAAAAATATTTTTGCTGGGGAAAATTTTCCAGGGACACTAATTTCGGTATTTTGGCACCAAGCCATGGCAACCATGGAAGAAAGTCACAGACCTTTTGAGTATCACAAGATTTCTGAGTTGTGTATTGCCTTTTCTCCACAACACATATTTTGACTAAACCACATCTATTTGTCGAGAGAATGAATCCTAGAATAGATTCTATTGGTCAAGAAGGTCAGAACTGGTTAGAAGCAATGCAGAGAAGACTGCAGGTCACTGATCAGATATATGCATGTGAACACCTCAGAGGGTTAACAGATCTCATGTGCAAAAATAGATAAAAAAATATTTTTCGTACATTTAAAAATGCAGCACTTTTAATAATATGAGTTCTATGATTTGCCTCAACAGTCTCATAAATACCCCTGTAGTGGCAGGTACCCCTGATGTCTCAAGGATCCAGCATGCCAAATATTTTTGTACTCGCAAAACACAAATTTAATTTACATCATACACAGGTTACAGAGCATTATAGCAAAGCCCAACACAGCTGATGGAAAAGGATTATACTCCCACAGACAACCGACCTATTGCGCAGGTATCAGGTGTAAAAATCTCCTTATTAATCTACTCTTTTTTTTATCAAGTGAGTATGTCATGCCCTCTGGTGAGAATATTCAATACTACAACCCATTTATATACACATAATTACAAACATGAAGTAATTTTAACTTTGTCTACACATGTTCATCTATTTCCACAAATAATTTGAATAGCCCAGCTGTGATTAAAGTCAAATTTCAAAGTAAGCTTAGAATCTGGCCTAGCTTTTTATTGTTTTTAGTAAGTAAGGGACATTTTTTTATGACTATGCCTTGCTCTGTTGAGTTTTTAAAATTAAACTCTAAAATTTCTTAGGCACACTTTTTGCAACTCCTGCTCAGTTAAGGCAGTGGAACATAATAAAACCGAGCTCCACCACGCCTGTTCCACCTCAACCAACGCCTCCACCACCTCCGACACCTAAAGGTAATTTAGAGTTTCCCTTAGCTTTATTAGAATCCTCATGCCTGTTATTTCTTTGATAGAATTTTTAGTAGTATTGTTTTGGAAACAAATGATGTATGAATGAAGTAAACTGAAATGATCTAAAGGACTTTATGAAGAACCATTGAAATTATGTCTTGAGTCTTAGAAGTTTTCTCCATCAATCAACTTATGACTTTCTTTTCTTGACACACAAAATTAAATTCTTAAACTTCTTATTGGTGATCTATAAACAGCTAAAAAGATGAGGAAACAATTTTGTGAATTTTACATGTGACTAGGAAAGTATTTAGCTGAAAACTATTTGGTGACTAATGAATACAGGGTTCCCACAGGTCTTAAAAAGGCCAGATTTTTCATTTTAGTTTTTAGGCCCTTAAAAGATTTAATATTTGCTTAAAGTTCTTAAAACTTTTTGAAAAGCCTTAGTTTTTACAAAAACACCACATACTTTCTTTCACCTGCATTCGACAATAAAGATCAATGATACTTTTACAAGGTCAAAGGTTGTCAAACATCAAGGGCTTAATATATGTAGGTTAGCTTAATATCAATGCACTTTTGAGCACTCGTGAAAGTTTCTTCAGATGTGTACTCACAAATTAATCTATTCTTATTGATGTGAAACGTAGCCTGTGAAAAAAATGGTCTGGTAAAGGCCCGAATTTTTTCTTTTTAACTTGAAGATTGGAAACCCTGGAATATTTTGTAGTGTTTCTAAGATTTTGCTAGTTAAGGATAGGATATTTGTTCCTTTTATTTTTTAGACTTTTTACTGTATTAAATTTATCTAAAAATTACCAAAAGTAAGTTTTAATCTGTGAGTAGCAGAGAACAACAGAAAGAAAACAAGACAAGGAAAAATAAATGAGTAAATAGCATGTGTGCTGTGCAAAAAAGGAACCAACATCACATAGCTATGGCTTTTGATGATGAATTAACATGAGGAATAGCAAACAGGAGATTTGAGAAAAGCTGAACTTTCTGTTTTGTCGATGACACAAACATGACTTAAAAGATTTCGAATTTATATTCTTATATCTATTCTTATCTTAAAGATTATAACTAAATATTTCTAATTTCTATTAATGATGCCTGAAAATGTTTTTGTAAATAGTTTGTTGAGGGCTTGTATTCCAATGTTCACATGATACTGTACAGGTTATCTTAGTATTAATGTGCTGATAAAGCTGATGTTCCTCTGTTTGCATTTTTACGGAAAACTTCAGAAAATATCCTCAGTATCTGTCAACCATCAAGGTTTTAGATGGCTTCTAGTTGCATGAAGCTTTGCTTATTATGAAACTTGTTTTTTATCATGTTTTTAATTTAATATCCCAAATTAAAAATAAAATTAAATTAGAAATTCAAATTTTAGTAAAATGGTAATTTAATGAAGTGCGCCCTCAAACTTTGGACTTGAATCTTTATATTAAAAAAATATCTGTTTTACACAAATTTTAAAGGTGTGTTCAAAGTTTTGAAAAGGTAAGGTTTATAGAAGAAAGTTGAGATTCAAAGAATTTTTCAATATCTTTTTAAAGTTCCAAGATTTCAAGACAATTTTTAATCTCAATTTGTCTTTATGGAAGGGAATTTTACATCTAGAGTTAGTTGCTTTAATAGTTTTTGTTCTAATTTTAGAGAAGTTGATATATCTTCTCTGTTAACAGATAAGAATCTTGAAATACTTCGAATCAATAACAGTAATGATAAGCAGTTTTAGTCTTAATTTCTTGTAAAGAGATTTACTATATTCTTGACTTATCTCAATGATTTTTTTCCCTCATGTATACTTTTTTGTACTATGATATGTGTAAAATATAAAATAAATCTACATAAATATTTCAGCCAGTTTTATTTAAAATTCTTATTGATGCGTTAGTTTGTAATAGGATGTATAGTTCTAGTTCACATGTGCGTAGCTTTTCTGGTGTTTCTCTTATAAATAGCCAGGAACTGTAACAGAATGTTAGACATGTTTCAATTTTATCAGAACACTTTCTGTAGGAATATATGCTTTGTAGTATCAGAGAACAATTTATTGTTTACATTTAAGGAATATATATAAATTCATTCTGGGACTTAATTGACTATTTACACCAAATTAAAAACATTTGCATTATTAATGCTGTTAAGATGATTTGTATTACTATTTCCTCTAATTTCGTATTGGAAAACAAAATGAGGCATGACTTCAGTTCTATGGTATTAGTCATGAGTGATCTTATGACCTAAAATAAATTAGACTCATCTGGGAGATTTTTGTCAGACCTTAAATGACTACCAAATCAACCTTGTGTATATGGGTGTATTCCTCTTCTGTGTATGTATGCTCATTTATTTGATGCTGTTTGGTGCAGCTTGACCAAATATGGACCTTTTGCCATAAAACCCAAGAAACCAGTCATCCTAGTGTGCATTCAGAATGTGTTCTAAAGCTGACTTGCTCTGTATACAAGGATATACTGTTTGTTCTCTTTGGATCTTGAGGTACCGATGGATTTTGCTATGGCAATGTGTACAGTCTTATTATTGTTCATTAAGTGGTCGGTCTTATTGATATTAAATCAGGTAGAATTAATGTGTTTAGTTAAAACAAATTAATCAGATAGCATCTTATGAAAACTGCAACCCAATTTTGATTTACAACCTTAAGGTTGAAAACTTCAGAAAATTGCATCTGATGTTTTTTAAAGGAGATGTAGTGATTCATTGAAATGTTTCTTGCAATTCAATTATGGGCTTGGACTCAGAAATTGAGGGTCATTGATCACTCAAAAACTGGACTTCATTTCACCAGTTATTTCATATATGTATCAACTTTGTATTGTTGAAACATTTGATCACATTATATGTGTAGTTTTCGATTAAGTGGATTTGCAGATCACTATGAATAGGTTGACTCGTATTGGCTTTGGATGTTGTAAATGTGTTAGGTGGTTTTGCTGTTTCAATAACTGGTTCAATTATATAAAGTTAGTAATATTTGACTTTTTTATTTATCAAATCATTTAAATATTTCATTTTCTGAGGGAACTCATTCATAATTTCTTAAGGATACACATCAGCTGCCAGTTGGTTACTTTTTGTATTAAGTAATATTATTTTCAATTAAATAGCTACATTTTCTCTGTCTTCTCTCAACTTAAATTGGCTGGAATACTTGTGTTAGCTTTAAAATGATCTATTTTTTTTTCATTGAATAAATTGAAATAGATATATGTTTATAACTTATATGTATGAAAGTTATAAACATTATTCATTGTTTAATTACTTCACTTAATCTATTAATATGAACTGAAAATGCATAATGAATAAAAATATATTATATTTTTATTCATTGTGAAATGAAGCATTTGCAGAACTCCAGGTTTCACCTATAAACAATTTTTGTTTTGAGATTTGTGACTTTGCCAATTTTATTCCTCTTTTTTCATGTTACATGAAAGTGTTTACTAATAAAAATATTGAGATGGCATTTCTTTTATATTATCCTAATAGCTTTTGTGTGAAAGTTATATTTTTCTATCTTTTTACTGAATAAATAATCATCTCTATCAATTTATTTTTAGTTTATTCCTAAAATGTAATTTATTAATTATTAATTGCATTATCCATCTATGTTGAACATTTAAATGGGAAATCATGCATAATTCTTTAAATTGGAATATTTATATGAGCATTACATGATTATTAAAGATGTTGTGACCATTTTTTGGGTTAGTAACTCTGAAAAAACTTTCTTAATTATTACAAATAAAAAATGTTTAATTTTTCTTTACCATTCATTCTAAATGCAATAACACAGCATATTATTGTTGGATGCATTTCTTATTTGGAAGATTATATTTTCTGAACCAATACTTCATTGTTTCCAAGCATTTACAGGTCTATAAAATTCAGTTCTAAAACTGTTTTAATGGGAAAGGGTTAAGTTTCTGGTCCTTGATGCTCAAAGTATTTCTCAATATTTTTGATGAGGTAACTGAAATCACGGACCTGTTTTGGCAATTTCGGAAGTGAAATCTCGAGGACATGCTTCCGAAATGTTGTCCCAAGAATTTTTTTGGGGAATGTGTTGAACTAAAGTTATGGAGATGTATATAATATTGCTGGTTAGTGCATATTTTGTTTGAATATCTTATTATTATGCTTGGAAGTGTGGTACGTAGTGTACGGGAACTTATTTAATAGGAGAGGTGGGTGAGAGTAGCAATCATGGAGGTGGTGTGGATAAGAACAGGGTAATGGCGTCTATCTGGTGGATTAAGAAATTATTGCAGGGTAAGTGCTTTGCTTCTCTCATTGGTTTGCTTGCATTCAGTTTGCACAGCATGTTTGTTTTCGATATAGACGTCTCATTCAGTGTCAGTTTTCTTCAGTGGAATGTGCCGGTTCGTACTTTTTGTTTCATTTTTCTCTCACCCCGTCTTTTAATATGAAAATATGTTTAAGGTGTTGCTCTCTTAAGTTGGTTTCTTTTCGTTTCCTTATTTCGTGAATATCCTTTTGTTTGGCTCCTAAGCTTCTGTCCTGTTTGGATGTAAATCTTTGTTCAGGTTTACTAGGCTAAATTGCAGTTCTCGGTAGAATTACGAGGAAAACTTGCATAAAATAGTTATTGGGTCCATCATGCAATCATCTGAAGTTCTTTAAGAATGAGTATGGCCGGGATACAGAGGCGTACCTATGGAAGCCCCAACCAGACTTAAAAAATGTAAAAATTAATGGATTTGTTTTTAAAAGATCAGTATGTCGACGATCTTTATATATTCTTCAAGCCTCAATCAATAACATTTTTACATTGTTTTTCTCCCTTTTATAATTGCTTACTTGATGCCAAATATGGCTCATGTGCCATAAAACTGACTCTCCCAACCCATTTGTAATAGTGCTCCATCATTTATGTTCAGATGTCAGACGAAATAATATAAGCATTTTGAATTTTTTTTTATTTTTTATTGATAAGATAGTTGGGACCATCTCTTGCCTTCAATACAGCTTCTGTCCGTCTTGGGGTAGTCACTCTAAAACCTTTTTAGCAACCTGCTCTAAAAATATTCTACATTTCTAAGAAATACTTAAAAATTCATAAATATTCATGTCCTCTTGGCTCAATGTATTGTTTTTTGAAATTACAATTCCCATTCAAAAGTAGCATACCCACAAAAATAAATTGATACCAATGTATCTCCCTCCCTATGTACCTCCATAGATTAATATCCTATTGATGCACTCCTGTTGGATGAGGAATTTTGAGGTTATATCTTTTTTAGGCAGATTAATTTGTTTCTGAAATAGAATAAAACTAAGTAATTATTCAGGTTATTACCTATACTCTGTTATTATGTAAAAAATAATATAGATGTCATTTGTTTCCCTTATTGTTTCTTTCCACCCTGTGTATTCATCTTATTAAATAGTTTCATTTTTAAATTTTGCACGACTTTTTGTTGAATTTAGTGAGATATTATTGGGTCTTGGTACTTTCTAAGTGAATGCTATTGTATGTACAAAGTGGCAAGGAAATTCACGAAAAAATCTTGTTTCCAAGCGATATCATCTTTTGTATTCCTGTACGAAGCTATACATGAGACCACTTTGGACCCTTCTCCGAATGTTTGGTTCTGGCGAGTTGGCATTTGAGTCGCTTGGTTTTGAATGAGTTAATTCTTTCAATTAGGGGGAAGATTAAACGTAAATAATGCGTTCCCACCGTTGGCGCCATTAGCGCGGATTCTGATTCTGAGTTAATATTTAGGTGCCGGAATCAATTGCGGTGATTACGTGTGGATGAAACAATCACCAATGACGATCGTCATATCGTTGACGTCGTTTTCTTATGGCAAACTTTTCCCCTGGTGAGCTTTCTTGAAATGGATCCTCTAAGGTCATCTGCCTTCTCAACAGAGTCCCATTTCCACAGAGCGCTTATTTTACTTCCTTTTTGTGAAACAGTTACTAGTTTTCAAATGATTTGTCTCAAATTGAAGCTACTTTTTTCTTGAAAAATCACAGCTTCCATTGTGAATACCAATAATTGAAATGCAATATAGAGAAATAAAAAGAGAATTTTTATTTGTTTATGATTATTCATGTTACGCTTGAATATTCTGACAGCTTTTTTTGTAATTATGAAGTTTACCTTGCTAGTAGACTAATAGAGCCAGAGCTTCGATTTCAAGTGTCCCTCTAAAATAGTCCTGGCAGCTTGCAAAAAAACTCAATCCATACTTGTGTTGATTTACCCTTTCAAGCACAGAATACAAAAAACTTATTTTTTTTTTAAATATAATTTTGTATATATACTTGATATGACTTAAATGGAAGACATTCATGATTTTTTAACGATAAAATTGGTTTATGGTTATTGATTGGAAACCACCCAATTTTGAGAAAATATTATGAAAAGTTGTTCGAGCTTTTTATGGGTATTCATTCCAGAACACAATGAATTGATGATTCATGCAAACAAAATATTTTCACCGGAAACGGTCTTTAACTATTTTCACAAAAATCTCTTCTCTTCAATTAGCTGGGTGAAACACCGGCGAAAATTTCTATTTGATTAGCCGTGTTGAATGAACCGTTATTTGAAGAAATTTTACTCTGTTGATCGACAGATGACGGTACTATAACGCTCCTGTCGCGTGGTTACCCGAAAAAATCTATATACAATTAGCCTATCAATTTTTAAATGTGGTTTCATGGTGAAATTACTTCACTTGAAAGGGTTAAATACTATCTCAACAGTTACTACATAAAAAGTTGTCCAGGGATTCAAATTATATTAAAACTCAAATAGTCGTTAGCTTGCATTTGGTTAGAAAAAGCTCAAACGTTAGTGAACTATTAGACATTCGATCCCCTGTCTAAAGTGGTCGAGTAGTGGCCTGAAGTTTGTGTCTTATGAGTTTCCTTACCACTTTATGCAGTAGATGAAGTATTGAGAATTTGCGTATCCGACATATTGATTTGAAATCTTCGAGAATTTTGTCAATCGAAGCTCAAGAAAGGAAAAAGTCAGTTATGAAAATATATGGGGAATCAGGGTTGATATTGTCATGGAAGGCGTTCTGTAATGGATGGGTGCATGCTGTTTAAAGTATGGAAGTATATTTTTCCAGATAGGTGTTTGCATATGATTTGATGTAGTGCTGTATTTGGCGTGAATGTATGCATATTCATTGTTTGTATCTGTATGTTATGACAACACAACAACGGTTATTTGGATGTGCCGTGATGTTTGTATATTTTTGAGATGTTTTTCTTTACATTTGTTGTTTTTGTATTCAGTTATAGGTGAACTATATGTGTTGGTGTATATATTGGTGTAATTAATGTATTGTATTCTATGATTATATTATGGATGATATACAATTTTTTTGTGTTATCAAAGTAGATCGTAAATAATTATTACCAGTTTAGAAAATATATTTCTTTTAGACTTTAACTTTTGTTCACTATACTATACGTTTATTCTATAGGATATTTTGTATTTAGTTTTTTACTGAATTATCTGATAGTGAAGAAGTGAAAACTGTTGTGCTATTTTTTGTTCTGCACTTAACGGGTTATTTTCATTTATTTTTGTTTAAATGCTTTTTTCTGTTCATCTAATTTTCAATTAACATTAACATCTTCAAATTTTATTGAAATTTATCCAATCTTATAACTATAATATAAATCGAGTTCTTTAATTTGTTCAACATTTTCCTGAAATGATTTAAAATTTCGGATGCGTTTGGACATTAACAGTATTTTGTTCAAATCTTTGTACTTAGTTTAATTTCACTCTGTAGACATTACGAATTGTCAAGACAACGTTTTTCATTAATCTCTACTGACACATTTTATTGCCTATAACATCGATGCAATGCAGTTACTGAAGTCATTGTTTTATAGAAAATTTTGATCGGTAGTTTGGGGTGGGTGTCATTTTTATTACTGTGCCCATTTCCTACCAGTAGCAATTTCTTTTTATAAGTGCGAAGCTTTAAAAATGCTTTCTTACGAAAGCTATAAGTGCAGGGCTTCCACAGGCGACATTTTGCTATTTTTCAACTGACGAGTAGGGAGTATCTTTAAGTAAAATCGTCTCAAAAATTACTAATTTAAAAATTTTGGCGACTTTTTTAAAAATTCACCAAAGGTCCCTTTTTTAAACTAATAGCAGACGAAAAAAATTTTTTTTTCGAATATTTCTTTACAGAAAATTTTCGAAAGGACGACAATTTCGAAATTTTGGCACTAAGTCGTGGCAACCATGAAAGAAAAACATTGGAATCTGGTTGCTAGATTCGTCATGAAAACCTTATTAAGAAAATGTTTAGTTTTGAATTTTATTAATTTAAAAATTTAAATTTCTTGGCGAGATCTTCATCGTCTGTTTCATACTTAATCAGCTCGATTTGTATCTGTTCAACTAAAATTGTTGCTAAAATAGGGTATAGAGGAGAGACTCTTTTACTCCTTTTAAGAATTTATGCTATTTCAAAAGTGCTTTGGCTGTGGAAGCCCTGTAAATGAAATGCCAAGTTATTGAAAGTTTTTCATTTTATGTTCAAGTTTAAAGACAAGAACAAATTAAAAAATTTTTAAGAGGTTATTTGCTGTCGCTGAATCGAATTGTGGGTTCACGCCTTGTTACAGGAGGCAGCTCCTCACATGATGATGGCCGCGGCCAGAAAATGTTCTTTCCTGTTACGTCTACGGGGCTGAGCTTGTTAGCGAAGAGAGCCTAGGAGAGTATTTACAATTACCGCTGAGACGGCAATATTCAAATGAGAAGGTTCAAAGAGAGCGTGAGAAAGAGGAAACGAATGGCAAAATTAATATAGCTAGTAAACCTACACGTATATCATCTTATGTTTCTAAATTGTTTGTCTATCGATGGCTCATTGAGACTCGCATCTGATACACTTATTTAAATTACCATTTATATAAGCACATCTATATTATCTATATGGCATATTTTGTTCCTCTAATGAAATAAAATTAATCGAAAATATAAAGCAGCATTACTGGCTTTAATTTATACTTCTAATAACTGGCAAAAAAGTGCATACCTTAATCGTAGCTTTTTGAACATTCACATTAACTGAGTTCCATTCACTTGTTTAGTATTTTTTTAACGTCTATACCTATTTTCGCGTTCCCTGACATTTCTTTTATGGGGAGGATTTCTATTTTTCAGATTTCTCAGATTTCCGTAATCAGACTGTTGAAGAATTTCATCAATGGCGAAAGCTCTTCCTTGTAGGTTTAGCATCATACAGCTCCATAGCTCAATGCAAGCACATTTAAACGAAGCAGCAAAATTGATGAATAAATTCCGAAGCGTTTGAATTTAAATGGTTTCTCTTTGTTGCTATTCTCCAGTTTAAAAATAATGTCGATTTCTGTGCCACGTACTTTACTGAATGATTACGCTACAATAAAAGAGAATGATTCTAGGCATGGCATGTACTCCAGCATTAATGAATTTTTATATGTTGATTTTCATCGTCTTTTATTTAAAAATTTCACTCCGAACTAATTATTTGAAAAACTTAAATAAAAAAAGCAATATGATAGTTTGGATGTAATTTTTCCTTATCAGTAAGAGAGGGTCGCGATAGTAGCCCGGTTGGAAGAGTAGCGGATTAGCAACTGTAAATTTGTGAGTTCGAAATTCGATCCAACGAAAGACCTACGTGTAGGCTTTCGTTGGTACACGGTAAATCTGTCGTTGCCTCAAATGTTCTCACATTGGCGTGGTGTGGAAGTTTGATTAGTGGAGTACCAGTTCTTGTGTTGACCTCATCTGACCGCGATTCAAAATGACGAGGTGTCCTCGGATCTTTCCCTTCGTGGCTGATCCCGGATCATTGCCAGTAGCCCGTTGTGTTGCTCCATTGCGAGGTTAATTCAACTACCTACCTACCTACCTACCTTTTTAATAAGAATGGCTAACAAATGACTTCGAGTACAAGCTATTTGTTTGATAAACGCTCAGATACCTTAAACTCCGCCCTCGTAATGAAACGGATTTGAGAAGCCAGTTACTTGACCCATATCGGGTAATGCGCTGATTGAGTTGAACAGCTCCCCGGGCATATAATAATAAATCACACACGAAATGACGATCTCCTCCCCACCTCCTGATGAAACGGGACATAAATTACAGGGGCTTGTCCGATTCCTCAGTCCGTCGTGACATTTTTCTCTTAACCGTGAGCCCTGCCTCTCCGCAACTAAATAATTTTGTCTCGCAGTCCACCTCTCGTCTAATGAACGGATAATTAATTGCCGGAATCCTTAACAGTGCGCCCGTTCATCTCAAACGAGTGTATGCCGGCTCTTGAGGAAGTGGAATCCTCTTAAAAGGAGCGTTCTTTCAAAGGGGTCTGCATTAGTTTTGAAGACGGATTGCTTATATTTATTCGCCTCTCTGGAAATGCCATTCCTTGTAATTATATCGATTCTTGCGCGTTCAAAATGGCGTGTGCCGTGGAAAAAAAATTGAGTGTGAATAGCAGGTTGCCACTTAAACCTCTCCGGTTGATTGGATGTGCACATCCCCCTTTTTTTAAGTGCGTGGTTCTTTCAATTAATAATGAAGCTTGGGGAATTTAATAACATTTGCGAGAAATCTGGTAAATTGGTTTTTCTTTGCTGGGAAATCTGTATTTTGTATCCCGTTGATCGAACTAGGTTTGAGAGGTTGGATCATCGACCTTCTAATAAATAGACGGAGCATGTGCTTACAGCTTCACGTTTTTTCTCCCGATCGCTTGGTTTGACGATCTCCCGGCGAAGGTCGCGTGGTATTGAAAGAAAGCACTAATTCTAATGTTGGGAAGATAAACTAGTTTTGCGCTTTGATAGCCAATCGGCTCGTCTATTTCCGAACCTACGTGACCTACACATCTGAGACCTCACAACAGCGACCCCGCTCACATGCTCCGTCTATTTCGATGGTATGGATCATCGACTTTCTAAGGAAATAAACAACATGTAGGCGGAATCGCTGTCGTGAGGTCTCAGAAGGGTAAGTCGCGTGGGCTTACGATCAACTTGAGCCTATTAACTATCGAAGCGCAGACTAGTGTTTTTGATCACGCTGGATAATGACTTCAACAATTTGTCCCACATCACACATCGACCTTCTAATGAAATAGATGGACCATGTGGGCGGAGTCAACAAAAGCATTAGATGATCTATGGTATGGATAGTGTGACGTAGCAGCTTGGAAAGTGGTCTCAAAAACAATTTTAAGACCTTGATTTTGTTGGCTTCTGTTAAACAGGGTCGGTCGTTGTCAGCTCAATATACATCAGTAGTTTGTGCCGTCTGGTGTCATTCTTTTTCAGATAGTTTTTCTTCCACCGGTTCCTATTGGCTGTGGCGATTATGAACATGTATATATGTATTCTCTTCCTGTCTGAACTGTTCTTCGTTCGTCTCTGTTCGAGAGATTAGTCGGATAGACCGCATGTTTTTCTTAATTTATTATGTTAACCAAGTGGGTTGGATGATTGTTTTTCTATTCAATAAATAATTCTCATAAAGTAATTCTTTATTGCGTCAACAAACACAAACAGATTTTCACCTAAAAACACCAACCAGGGATTCCTGCTGCTGCATTCAAATGGTTTGTTACTTCGATTGGTTAATGATGTTTGTCATGCGCAATGAATACCTTCAACCGACTCTTCTCTACTCCATACTGAAGCTACTACTGCTGAAGTTAGCTTCGTCCAAAATGAGGAGAATAATAGACCATGCGCAAAGACCCACTGCGCATAATCTGTTATGCGCAGTGGGTCCTTGCGCATGGTCTATTATTCTCCTCATTTTCCTGCCGTTGTGAAAGATCGTCATGAAGCTCGAAGACTGGGTCATCCATGGAGTTGCCGAATTTGGGCGCAATTGTGATTTTAGGCTCTTTTTTTAAAGTATTACTTAAGAAATGATTCGTGTTGTATTGTCTTTGCGGGAAAGAAACAAAGGCGAATGGAGTTAACTTGTCAGGTTGTCTAAAGTTATGCATACGATTTGTTTTCTTTCGAATCTCGGCATCCCAGGTATAAATGTTACTCTACGCTATTGCTGTATTTGTATCAAAACTCCCTCCACAATTGCTCCTTTTAAAAGGAACAAAGCCATTCAAAAACAAGCGTAGTTAGTTTTAATAAATCTATCCGTTTGTTTGCCTTTTGTGCATATCCCGTTATCACGCGTGGTTTCTTGTAGTTATTGGTTCGAACGCGGGTCAGAGCAGTTTATGATGTGCAAATCACTACTTCGTCTTGCATTCCTTTCCATCCGTTCTAACCCCCCCTCTTACATCTTCGATGGAGTAGTGAAAAAATACCGCCCCATTACATCGAAATGAAAATAAAAACACATTTCCCCTTTCGGATTGGCCGCGCAACTACTTTCAGGCCATCAAATCTCGACAGAGAGAAAGTTGTACCTTGAAAAGTTCTCTTTTGAACCTTATCTTCAGGAAGCGAGGTAAAATTTGGGAATTGTTGGAATTGTATTTTCGTCGACCCAAAATAGATTGGAACATTTCCAAAATTTCGTGGCTAATGGACGCGAGAAAAAGTTGACTTTAAAACCCAATGCAACCAACTTTGCGATCGAAGCCGTTAGATGTGAAGTATTGCATCCATGGAGAGTGCTCTTTTTTTGTGTGTATGTTTGAAGGATTCAAAAGGAGTTGATAGGGTTTTATTTTTGGGAAGTAATTTCCGACCAAAATAGTTTTGTTTTGATAGTTAAAAAAACATTGTCTGTTCAAAGAATACTCGCGGTGCCTATTTATCATTGGATTATTTCCATCTGCACCTTGAGTGTGCCTTTATCCCGTTCTTGGTTTTTTATTTTTCAACTTCTGTAAATGAGTTTTATGCATTCAGTTTGCTTGAGCTTGAGGCAAGCGAGTTGTAAGGCAGGTTATTAAAGTTTCTTCAACTTTTTTCTTTGTCTGAATATCCTTACCTGTAAGGACATGCTATTCTGGGACACATTAACGAGTCGCGGATTAGCAATAGAAGGGTTGCGAGTTCGAAACTCGATCCAACCAATGACCGTCGTGTAGTTGGGGGCTGGTACACTTTAAATCTGTTGTGGCCTCAAATTTTCTCACGTTGGCATGGTGGAAGAGTGGAGAGTGGGGTGGGTGCCAGCTCAAGTGTTGACCTCATGATCTGACCGTGGTTCAAAATTACTAAGTATTGTCATAATAGAGGAAATATATAGAGTGAGCATGGTAACCTTTTATGTGCCCAGGATCATGTGAACAAAACTAGTTGTAATGTGAGTGGCCCTTAGACGACTTTCGTCTGCGTGTGGAACCTAACATTCATCATCTAATTGGTTCATGGGATGGGAGAAGACGCCCATCGATTCATCATCGATTAGTCCGAGCGACATAGTAGTAGACTTTGGTGATTTCACCACTTTTGTCGCCACTACAGAAATGCGCATTCACACACCAACCCTGTAACAAGATGTTATATCTCCTAACGAGGCGATAAGATGTCAAACCAGCCAACCGAGTCAAATTTTCACAGAACAATCACGTGAATACTAGTTGATATATTAGTCGCACTTTTTGAAGCTCCTCTCAATAACAATGTTCAAACTAATTATATATCACATCTATGTTACTATCACATGGTTGTGCTCGGATCGTTTCCTTCGCTGTTGATCCCCGGCCGCAATAGTCTGTAGTGTTGCTCCAGTGCGACGCGAATTCAACTGCCAGCAATTACCATCAGAATTGGATCTCGCCTAATCTTAGAGTTTGCAAATTACCGACCTACTTAATTCCGGTAAAGTGGCAACACATTCTCAATACGGATAAATTTTAGCAACACATTCTCAATACTGGTTTTTATTTTTATTTTTCGGTAGAAGGCACTGACTGAATTTCGTACCACACCATTGTAAAATAGTTCTAGTTTCGTACTATGTTACAGCGTTTCCACGGGTCTTAAAATAAAAAGCCTTAAGAAAATCTGATTTTTCATTTCAGTAGTTCGGTTACGATTTAAATGAATCAAAAATGCTATTTGAGAAATTATTTGATACATCATTACCTTGGTACTATAACAAAATTTTGTTTTTTTATGTATAATTTGTCTTGTGTGGTTAATGAGTGCAAGCAATGCAAAGTTCTAAAAACAGACTGAAAAAGAAAACTAAATGGAATAAAATTGTTCCCTTGGTTTTTTTAAAAATAATATTTGCGAATTCGTGTATGTTAATTTTAATAAGCAATCTAACTTAAACATGGCGAAATTAAGAAATTAATTGTTTTGGGAAACAAGATATCAACAGTATGATTTCGTCGCCATACTTTACCTGATGTTAAGCTTTTATCTAACAGCCCTTTGTATTGCTCCAGCGCGACGTAAGTTCAACGATCTACCTACTGATTTATAGCCTGAAAATCCTGAAAAATGCATGTAGCAATTACAATTAATTTCATTTTGAATTTTGTGTTCTAATTGCTAACTTTTGTGAAATAATTCTATACCTTTTATCAGTTTGTAACATTATTTACCATTAAGCCATATGCTCATGATATTTACATGTTCTTTTCTAACACACAAAAGTTTACTGATTTTGCAATTGTACTTGTGTTAGCTATCGACAGTAAAACTATTTATTTTTGATAAAATTTAAACAAAGCTTCTATTGAAATAGCCTAAGATGTTGAGCTTGAAGTTGAGATAGAATATTCCAGAGAATAAACGAAAGCTTAATTTATATAATTTTTAAAACTGGCAAAGTGTTCTAAATTTATAGTTAAGTACTTTTAGGAATGCTTTTACTATACAAGAAACCCATTAAGCAGCATTTCAAGTGCAATCGTTTTAAGAGAAGTATATTTAAATTCTTATAAGGGGGGGGGAAAGAAAATTTATTTATTTTATTTCTGAATACAGCATCTAGTCTGATATCTTAGATTAAAAAAGTCCTTAATGTATCAATTTAGAATTATCAATATGCAATGAAACTATTAATTATGTTTTCTTTTATAAATTTTACAAGTCTAAGTTATGATAGAGTTAGTGTGGAAGAATTTCGCAAATGTAAGCACGAACTACTCGAAATTATTTGTATAAAAATGACATTTCTCTTACTCATTGAATAAATACGGTAAGTGCTCTTTAGTGAAGTTGACTGCTAAGCATTAAATCTTAATTCTCTTAACGAACTATTAAGTCTAATTAACGTCGTTAGAATGGTGGATAATTTGTGTTGAGGTATTAAAGTTTTTTCATGCAATATAAACTAAAGAAACACTTAATCTACACGTAAAGTTACATATTTTAATTCTAGAATTTTATCTGGCTATTTAAATATGATATCCTATACTCAAGAAATAACTTTTTTATATTAGTTATATTTGAAGTTACTAAATTTCCGAGCAAAACATTTATGTATTGCTCTAGTATTTTTAATTGTAAAACAAAATAAAAATTTATGCATGTTTTTAACCACGAATTAGTAAATGGATAGTCAACATAATATACTATTGCTTAAACACTATAATTATAATTTTATTATTGCTTTTATCATAATTTTTTACAAACAGTAAAATTCGCTTTTCGTAAAATGTTCCCCGAAACTTCTTTATACTTTTAGTGTTATAAAATTTTTGGACTGTTTAAAATGGCTAAATATGTCTCAACAATCATTTCTGTTTTTCATATGCATTTGCAAGAAACAAACACATTTAAAAAAATATTTCAAAGTTTTTATTTTCAGATGTTGACGCACTTGGTAATTCTTTTTAAATTGAGTTTTTGTAATTCGCTGAGCAAGCTATGTTTTTGTTAGATTGGAGAAAGTTACTGACTTTCTTTGAAGTTCGATATTTACACAGACTGCGCAAAAATAAATCTTTGTTCTTACGTCGTGACACTGAGAATGTAAATATGTTCCTATTCTCATCACTGATTCACTGAAAAATCATTTAAAATTCCGTTGATTTGTTGAAATGCACGAGTTTGCATGTTTTAAAATGAGGTAAATCTGGAGTATTTACATGACCCTTTAATTAAAAAAAATGCGGTTGCTTTCTTTAGGAATGACGAAGTAGGGAGATTTTTAAGTCATCTGTTTATTTTATATGAGAAGTATTTTCTGTCAATCTAAATGTAGGGGGCTGTACTGTTTCCTGTTGTTATTCTGGACGTGAATTGAGTTGGCTTGTTTTACGAATTCAATTTCAGCACTTCGCGTCAACGACGCCAATTAGATTAAACTCCAAACGTTGCCGAAACGGCGATAAACTACATCTTAAGGAAACCCAATATGGTATCATGAGACCCTTTGGGCAGCAGAAGTAAAATCCCCCATATCCACCCTGATTAGCCCTCTAAGTGGTTTCGATGATATATCTCGTTCATCAAGATCAGACCGATTTTGGCAATGGCGAGATATTTCGCCATGAAGATATTGCCGATTTTTTATGATGACGAGATCAAGATCTGGTCAGTTTTCTGATGATGCGGGACGAGATCTCGATGGACAAGAAATCTCGTCCATCAAAATCTGGTCAGTTTTGGTAATGCCGATATACTTCATCGAGTCAACCTCCAGAGGATTCATAGTTTATATTCAGCTCGTATAGCTCTTTTACATCTTTAAGGGAGACAGTTGACAAAACAAACTTTTGAAGTTATGATTGTTATAAAATTTGTACTGTTTTCCATTAAACAGTTTATGAAGTTTGGTCCAAAAATGTTACGCTTTGTGGAAGTTATTACATAAAATGTGGTCAAACATTTTTGATAAATTAGCAAACATTGACACTTCCCCAAATGAATGTAAGTAATCACATTATGCAAAGTTTCATGAAAATGCACCCAGCCTTTTGGACGTTGTACGGGCACATAAAAACAGACACCAAACGCGTAAAACACCGATTTTGCGTTAGAAGGGCCCAAAACGGGATAAATAACTTGACACGGGTAGAAAATATTCGATGTACAAACAAATGCTCCATTTTTATTTGTATAGCTATGTTTTACTTTGTTCTCAATGTAATGCCGTCAAAAATGATTGTAATTAAAAAATTCTTGGCTATCTATAGTTTAATATCAAATAAACTAAAAATTTAAAAATAGATTTTTCGATCGATTTGGGGATTTTGAAAGTCCACTATCCGCTTAACGTAAGAATAGAGAAAAATATTTTAAATTTAATCGTTTTTTTAAATTGTCGGCTGAATTTTGTGAAAGTCAGGTATAAATTGATGCAGAAATGCAAGAATATCTGGAATAAGAAAAAAAATTGTGTTCTAAGAAACCGAACGGTGCATTAAATTATGTGGAAGCCTAAGTTTCTTTTCCTAGAAAGAGGAACCAGCGTTTCCCTATGCAGGCATGGACCGATCTTCAACTTAAGATAATTGATCGTAGAGGTGGGCAAAACTGCTATTTGACATTAACAGTTTTAACTGTTACTCCTAATAAGCGGCAACAGTTATTAACTGCTGATATTAACAGTTTTGCTATCAATAAACACAAAACAATTCAAAACTGAATTTAACGATTCTTATATTTGTGGTTAGAAATAAACATTAATGTATTCCGGACTCCAAGTCTCATTTATTACAAAAATGTGAACTGGAATGTTTATTAAATTGCCCCTCCAATGGATTATTGTCAGTTCATGCTAACTAAACACCTTTCCCCCTTCAAACTAATAGATGCGCCGCCCTCTTTCTTCACAATCATTCCCACAGTGTTCATGAAGCTATATATCTGTGGTTCAGGCATTAAGTTATGTTAGTTAAGGTGATGGTTAATATATAGTATATTAGTTAAGGGTGCTTATTTTCCCTTTGTGGTTATTCTGATTAAAACTGATGGGTCTGCTTGTACAGCTTGCATAAGAAACTGATTTAAAACTATGTATGAAATTCAAAGCCAAACTCACTTCAGACGAATCCAATTTATGTCTTCGCAAATTACATTTACATAACAGAAAGCTTCATTTTAAGTGAGAAGTTTACGCATCACCCACGCGGTATATTCCTATCGAGTGTAGGACCGAGGTAGCCCGGTTGGAAGAGTAGCGTTTTAGCAATCGGAAGGTTGCGAGTTCGAAACTAGATTCAACCAAAGATAGCCGTGTATGTGGGAGGGGCTGGTGCACGTTAAATCTGTCGAGGTTTCAAATGCCCTCATGGTGTGGAAGTCTGGAGAGTGGAGTGCCAGCACAAGGTGTTATCTTCGTCATCTGACCGGGGTTTAAAATTTCGAAGTGTTGTCCTAGGATCGTTCTGAGGATTGTTCCCGGACCGTCGCCAATAGCCCGTTGTGTGGCTCCAGTGCGACGTTAATTCATCTACCTATCTACTTATTGAGTCTGTTTAGGTGTACCACTGGATTGCACAAATTAGGTCAGTTGAAATTAAGAATTTTCCTTTAATATATGAATTGATAAGTGCTTGCATTCTAATGTTATGTTTTGAAAGAAAAATCTATTATAAACCCATTTCGATTGATTGACTTTTGAAAGATATATTTGTTCACTAATAAACTTGGGAAATACGATTAACTTTTTTCGAAGTTTGAAACCCTTTTAACCCTCCAAGACTTTCGACGAGATATCTCGTCCAAGATCTGAATTTTGCTGAGGACGAGGTATCTCTTCGAGACAAAACTGCCCTATTACTCCAAGAGGAATAATAGTAGATCTGAGTACGAAAAACAAATTGTCCCTTGCCCAGAACTGGTGACAGTTTGGAACAGGTTTTTGTGCCAGTCTGGCCACTACAAGGCAATTTTTGAAGCGAAGATAAACCTCCAGGAGGGTTAAATCTCACATGTGGAAAACTGCAAAAAAACTTTAGCACCAGCATTTTCCGTTCATCAACGCTTTTTCGGGTGATATACTTTGAAGCGAAAGGTGTGAGAATCATGGGAGAAAAATACAAATAGAAAGCAAGGCATTGATAGCACTGTATTTACGCGTATATATATATATATATATATATATGGGGGAACGACTTTGCCGGCATTATTTGACTTGCAAACCAGCTCGAATTTAAACTTTTCTTCCCTCTACTATGCTTTTTCTGATTTTCCAACTCCACCAAGTTTATCTTTGGATGGTGTTTATGCAGTCTTTTCTCCCGAACCATCAAAAGTTTTCTGTTTTTGGAAGAACAAACGAAAAAATAAAAAGCAAAAGTTCAGAGTGCAAACGTGGTACTTAGCTATTTCAAAAAAGAAATAAAGATATATTTTTTTTATAAAAAAAGTACTTTGTGTTCAGAGGAATTGCAATTCTTTTTTTTATATCCTCGCTTTATCTTTTTTATTTCCTTGGCTTAGATAAATTCCCATCTTAGAATTCGCGATTTTTTCCCCTTTTCATCATAGGGACTCTTTCTAAGTTGTAGGAATCGCCCATGTGTGTAAAGTTTAGGGTCGTTTTGGACTAACCTTTTTCTTGTCAGTTTAAAGTTACCCAGGAAATTGTTTTCAAGGACCAGATAGTTCCTTTATCCATTTTTCGATGCAATTTACTGATCTTCAACTTTTTTTATACCGTGTTATTGCTGATTTAGTTTTCTATTTTCCTCGAATTGGGACTTTTCGGTTGATTGGTTTGGGTTCAATGGCGCAAGGTCCAATAATTGACAAGCTGCTCCAAACGCAACTCCCAATAAAATTCGAATTATAACAAGTATCAAGTACATCAAACTAACATTAAAAGGTAGATTAGAAAAATGAAAGTACACAACATGTAACACAAAATAAATAAAAATTATTAAAACATCAGCAATGTTTAAAGGTAACGGGTTAAAATACGTTGATGTAGCAGATGGAATGATGTGATTTAAGGTGTGCAAAAGGTGAAAAGTTTAAAATAAGGAATGCCACCCTTTGGAGAAAAAAGTCTTGATTACTAAGATTAACGTTCGAGACAGCTTGGGACGAAGGTAGTGTGTCCCAATCTTAGTTGAGGGCCGCGGTGGCCCGGTTAGAAGAGTAGCGGATTAGTACCCGGAGGGTTGAAAATTCGAAACTCGATGCAACCGAAGACCGTCGTGTGCTTGGAGGCTGATGCATATTAAATCTGCCGAAGTGTCAAGTGTCCTTGGCGTGGTGTGGAAGTTTGGACAGTGGGGTGCCAGCTCAACTAATAATGACCTCTTCATCTGACCGTGGTCCAAAATTATGAGGCGTTGTCCTTTTTATTCCTCCCTGGGTGTATTTCTCTCTTCTGTGTCAGTAAAACTGTCGTTGCGTGTGTGTATTACTTACGCCTGGCGCAGCATGACCAAATATGGCCCTTGTGCCCCAAAACCAATCCACCTAGGATGCTTTCCTTTGGGATTAATCCCGGACCATCGCCAAGAGCCCATTGTTTTACTCCAGTACGACTTTAATTAACTGCCACTATACTTAAACCTGACTTTGTGAAAATTTTCTTTTGCATTTGCACCATTGCAACAAATGCACTTCTAAAATTAATATTTTACTTCCACTTATAGTAAAAATCTAACGGCAGCTCTATATTTCATGCACATTTCAATAAAACACGCTCGGTGTCATTTTGTAAAACTTAAACGAGTGAGCGTATGTCACGCAATACTTCAACAGAATGAATTTAAATATCTCCAGCACGCACGCATTACAAGGACATCTGCGCTGTGTACTCGGCCAAATTGGATGATTTTCAGTGATTAAACAGGCTGCAAAAGTTTAAAGTGTGTTTTGAAAACATATTTTCCCAATAATCCATCCCCCTGCCCGTTCTTTCTCCCTGCAATTCAGGGTTATACTCAGCTGAGCATATATTCATTATTCCCCTTTTTTGTCACGCGTGTCCTGAAAAGCTGTAACAGCTGCACAGGACATCGTTGCGCGGACATGGTTATTATTGTATTACTGTCGCCGAAGCTCTATTCCCTGGATATAGTTATAATCCCTAATCCTATGATTTCGCAGAAAACATGGCTTGTTTTAAAACGTGTAAGATCTTCCTGGTGCAATGAAATGAAATCGGGGCTTGCGTTGGCTACTTGTCGAATGAGGAAAAACATTTTTTTGGAGTGATAGCCTTATAAAAGAGCATCGAAAATGATGTTTTTGGTTTATTGACCTATTTGGGTTTGATTTCACATCAGTAATAACAGTATAATCTGCTTATACATAGGTAGTGATTGAATTAACGTCGTACTGGAACAACACAACGGGCTATTACGATAGTGCGGGATCAATCCCGAAGGGAAAAATCCGAAGACAACACCTCGCAATTTTGAACCACCGTCAGATGACGAGGTCAACACATGAGCTGGCACTCCACTCAGAGGAAATATAAAAGTAGAGTGAGCAATAGTACCTTTTTATGTGTCCAGTATCATGTTACCTGTTTGGAGTCTTCTAGCCACGCCTGTTCAAACGAGTAAAGCTGCAATGATAGGGTTTTCCTGTAAAGCTAGATATAGAGGGCACTGGAGTTTTAATAACCTCTTTTTTTATAGCATGTGACGCAAATTTGCATGTTACTTATGCAATTTCAGCCTGTCGCTTACATTCAAAACTAACGTCTAACATCGCCAAAACGGCTATAAATTAAATTAATTATTTACCGGAATCTTTTCCGGTAGTTTGTTTATGTTTGCACTGAAAGACCCTTTCATAGGGACGAAGTATAGCAAGCAAGCAAGCATGCGACTGATAAGAAAGCAGATGACTGGGAAAATCCATTGGTCGAAAGGTAGTAAAGTTACCAGGGGAAAGAGCTGTCCTATGCAAAATAATGTATGGTGATCGCCAAACATTATTTTGACCCTTCAAGTGATTTCGACGAGATATCACGTCAATTAAGATCTGACCAACTTTGCTACTGACGAGATATCTCGTAATCAAGATATTGTTGATTTTTTTGACGATGGCGAGAGCAAGATGGTATTTTTTCCCTTATGACAAGATATCTCATCCATCAAGATTTGGTCAGTTTTAGACGACATACCTCGTCGAGACAACCACCAGGAGGGTTACATACGCCAGTTTGCATTTAATTTGGCCCCTAATTTGACGAGTAAACTCGCTCTAAACCACGTGACAAATGGCAACTCACCAAAGCCGGACTATACTCAACTTCCTGTGAGATGGTTTTTAGTATAAAAAATGAATAAGAGAAAAAATACTTCCCCCGGTTTAGAACAAATTCAATTTATCGCCATTTTGCCGAGGTTTGGGTTAACTGAAAACAAGCGACATGCCGAAATTGCTTTCGAGTAACATTCCAAGTTACGGGGCGTGTGTTGGTGTTATTTACAATGGAGGCCCACGACAACATCCCCAAACTGGCATCCATTCGACATCTTAACAATGGGCAGCAGTAAGCTCGGCAAACATCTCCCAATCCCATGAATATTCGGAAACAGGTACAAACTTGTTCAACATTTATTCAAAGCAAAAGCAACGTTGAAAACTTTTGTGGCAAAATTACACTCTCTTCCAGTGGAAAGAAAACCTTTCCCGATCGTTTTGTCCCTTCCAATTGTTAAACAGCAGCATACTCAATGCAATTTACTATGTATCGTGACGTGCACTGATTTCCAAAGCTAGCTTGGGACGCTTACAAATAAACTGTAAAATAACAAAAATAGAATAAGGTTGGGAACTTTTCTTTATCTGCTTTTTCCCACTGGTGTTCAGTTATCTAAGCTGACGATGGTCGGAGCGTTAGTGACGCCCAGTTTTTCAATGAATTTCCTTCACTCGTCGTCCTGAATGTATAATGTTTTGTATCCCAGTCGTTGCTATGCTCCCCGCCACTTCTCGTCATCCGGGGCACAAATATACATAAGTGTTATGCTGGTTCGTGACAGTCGGGCCTTTTTTTTGGAGATTTCGTTCATTATCACTGATCACATGTCATTATCACGAATGTGATTTCTGGGTTAGGATCGATGGTCACACCAATCCTGGTCAGTTGGAATATTTTACGTAAAACCTGCGTTTGATTTGAAAAAATGCTGATTTGTGTTACTGGGTTGTATTTTGTTTTTGAAATTTTATTCCTGGTTTCATTTGTTTTCGCCACTGTAACTGCTTGTATCAGATTTCTTTGTTGAATAATTTCCCGTGCGATGTAGTAGATTCAAATTATATATAGTGGACTATAATTAAAAAAACTTATTTATTTATAAAATTCTATATTCATTAACAGGGTATGCCGATTTAAATCAGCTTGATTTAAATCAAGTGATTTTTATTAAAAAATCATTGATTTAAATCAAAATTTTAAATTTCATTTTTTTTTCTGTTATCGTCGGTGTTATGTTAAAAGGGCGAATCAACCAATTCAGCATTTTTCAGGAAAGCAGTTTGAAATGTTAAACATTTTAAACTGCTTTCCTGAAAAATGCTGAATTGGTTGATTCGCCCTTTTTACATAACACCGACGTTATATTTAATATTAAGAATGAAATACTGAACAAGATGCATGTTATTTTATTCAAATAAGTTAAGAACTTCGCTCGTACTGAGTTCACCACACATTGATTGAAATTCATCCTCCCTTTGAAGACACTAAATAACAGTATTTGCTGATTGGAATGATAATTACCAGACAAGTATTTTCATCTTGAGCCATTGACCAATAGGTGTCACTCACAAGCCTGCTCATTACTGTCGGTTTTGTTTTAAACATTCCGTTTGACTATAAATCGCACATGGCCAATTTTAAACCATTCACCATGTGTTGAGTGAAGATGCTTGAAATATATTCACTCAAATTATTAAAATTGTGGAAACTTGCTTTCTTTTTAAGACGTTCTAGTTATTTATTTAGTATTGTAGTCGTTATGTTAAAAATAGAAAGACACTTACTCACAACAAAAAGATTTCCTTCAGTATCACAAAGCATTCTAATTTTGCATATAAATCTTTATAACTGGCAATTTTAATAGTTCATTTTGTTTTGTGTAATATATTGGTTAATTTTTATTTCAATTTATTGGGAAATTTTTTGCATTGATCGCTTAGAATTCTTTACATTGCTAGAATAACTATTCGATATTTATGGAATTGAAATTTAGAACGTTTAAATTAATTCACTCTTCTGATAATTGATTGAGTATGTTGAGAAAAGATTATGAGTTGAAGCAGAAAGCTATTGGAATTGATAAATTTTTTATTGCAAGCTCAAAATTCCACTGAATTGACATTATCTGAGGGATGCTATTACACTTGTTATATGCTGTTCAGAGAAAAGCTTCATTTTTTGTTTTATATATAAACTCTTTTTGTGTGCTTCGAATACAGAGGCTGTTTGGACATTTTTTGAACGATTTTAATGGACTGAAGCTCAATTTTTTACATGAAATTTTTGTGTTTTAAATGTTCCATTTGATAGCCCTTATTGTTAACTATCTTTCTACACCTTAATTTCCATGATAATAATGACTTTTGTAGTATTGACAGAGGTATTTTGTCGCATTCTTGTTCCACAGTTTTCCAGTCCTTGAATGGTTTTCGGTCGACGTTTCGATAATGCCCTTTTTAAAAGTCCAAAAGCACAAAAGTCCATGGGTGAAACATCTGGAGATTTAGCAGGAATATCAGTAAAGGGTATTGACTTGAGTTTCTTCCATTTTTTCCTAGAATTTAATAGTGGATTTAGATGTGTGGCTGCTTGATTTACCCCGATGCAGTTCTACTGATTGTTGGCACTGTGGGTAAAGATATGGTATTTCTTTTTTGAATATTGGGGATAAAATAAGGTCTTGATAATATGTGGGAGTTGATTTTTACATTTTTTCACCTCTTTACTTTTAATTTCCCATTATATGCAAAACCGGCAACAATCATAAATCTCTTAGAGAAAGTTCTCACGTTCACTTTGCTATAGTCCTTTGACTTGGCGGATTCTCTTTTAAAATTAAAGATCTTACCTTACAATTATTCTCAGAAATTTTTTCTTTTTTGGAAGTATTTTTCCACTTTTACGTTTTTTCCTTTCTTATTAATAATATTACTTATCGTACCTTTAGATATCGAAAAACCATGGCTTTTACAGCGTTTCTGAATAATTGAATAAGCATAATTCTCTTCGGAAAGAGAGGAAACATAGCCTTCCATCCATTGCTTATTTAAAAGCGCCATTTTGAAAGTAAACAAAACTCTGAGTTAGCAGACGATAAGTTATACTTTAACTATTTAACTGCTGTGAAAATAAAATTCTTTCGTAGTATACAATTTTTTTACAGTTCATCAAAATCGTTCAAAAAATGTCCGAACAGCCTCTGTATACCTATGAAATACTTGTCAATGCTTAAAGAATTTGAAAAATAGACATTTTTATTTCAAATTGATGTATTTTTGTGTCTCATTTTTTTTACTGTTAATTTACAAAGAATAACAATTTTTTTACCAATAAGGTATTTTTGCAATCTAAAAATTAATGAGGAGTAGGAATTTTTTCAAGATGCAAGTTCCTTTTATTTTATTTTCTATTGGTGTCATGATTTTTTCTCAAAAGCAAGTCTTGAACCAATTAATTATTTTATATAATAATATTTTATGTAAAAAATAATTTGCGTGTCTCATGTCCAACAAATTTAAACTTGTACGGGCAAGGAATTAATTAAAATCATAAAAATCCGATTTAAATAAAAAAAATCTGATTTAAATCAAATATATCCGATGTTTTTAATTTTTTAAAAACATGATTGTTTTCATATCCTGTTCATTAAGAGTCCGTGACTCTGAAATAATGATTCCATGCGCAGATCATCCGTACAAAATTTGCACTAAGGCATAAAAATCAGCATTCAGTTAGTCGAAGGTTTCTTAACAACAGTTCTAACGGTAACAAGAACACAAATTCTAAAGATCTTTTTAAATGTTGCCACAACTGGCGTCTAAAGTATAAAACAAAATAACTGCAAACGATTCTTAATTCATATCTTTAAATGTTGCCACAACTGGTGTCTGAAGTATAAAAGCAAAAATATTTTAACTGCAAACGATTTGTAATTCTTCTCGAGCCAAGATATCAACGCGCACGTAAGCGTTAATCATTTGGCATTCGCGCAAACGATAATTATTGTTGGGTTTTATCGATTGAAGACAGAGTTTTATACATTAAAAATAAATTTTTATTACGTAACCAAGTCTTATAGTTTAAAAACAACAAGAAGTCTGATCAGCTCATGATCCCACCAATCTTTCTTCACTTTTATACATTCAAAGATTTACATTCTTCAAATTTATGTGCCCCACACGGCACTATAATTGGAGGTTTGAGACCGATTCCAACATGCGGCCCCATCGGTTGTAAAACCTCAGCAGATGTATTACAATTCAATATATATATATACATATATATATATAAATCTAACAAAATATTTTTCTAATAATATTTTTAAATTTATTTAACAATAAAGGCTTTGTTAAAAAGTCAGCCAAATTATTTTCCGATGAAATATAATTTACGTTAAATACACTGCTGGCCACCCAAATTGCAACACCAAGAAAGACAAGAGATATCACAACAAAATTTATTTTGTAGATAACATGTTGACCAAGTATCAAATGATTAAATTTATAGACTTCTGTGAAGTGTGGTTCCTGCCAAAATCAGTAGCCAGAGTAGCCGCCATTGTTGGAGATCACCGCTGCCACACGCCTCGGCATTGATTCAAAGAGACTTTGGATGTGTTCTTGGGGTACAGCAGACCAAGCAGCTTCCACACGTTGCCAAAGTTGATCTGGTGTGGCAGCTGGGGATGTATTCTGGGTCAATCGTTGAGCAACCATGGACCACATGTTTTCTATCGGCGAAAGATCCGGAGAGCGAGCTGGCCAGGGAAGCAATTCAATCTAGCGATTGACGAAGAACCCTTGGACAATGCGTGCCACGTGTGGTCGCGCATTATCCTGTTGAAATATGGCTGTGGGCAAGCCCTGAAGGTAAGGAAGGACAACTGGCTCCAACACCTCGGAGATGTAGCGCTGGCTGTTTAAAGTACCGGCAATGCGTACTAGAGGAGTGCGAGAGTGATATCCAATACCGCCCCATACCATAACACCCGGTGCAGGACCAGTGTGGCGGTGCATAACGCAGCTGTTCAGCATCCTCTCTCCACGGTGTCTCCAGACTCGAATCCGACCATCGTGGTGTTGCAGACAGAAGCGTGACTCGTCAGTAAAGACAATTTCATTCCATTCTGCCGTCCACATCCTTCTTTCATCGCACCATTGGCGGCGGAAACGTCTGTGGTTCTGCGTCAAGGGTAGACGAAGCAATGGACGTCTTGCGGACAGACCACTCTGCTGTAAACGGCGTCGAATGGTACGCGCAGACACTGGATGATGCGGTACAGACTGAATGTGCTGTGCTATGGTTCGTGATGTGGCTGAGCGATCCGTCACTGTCATACGCACAATATGCCTGTCATCACGTGAAGTGGTGCACTGAGGTGGATGCGATCGAACACGTCGGTCCGTCGTACCCTCCTGCATCCAACGATCACATATCCACATTACAGTTGTTTGGTTTCGTCCAACACGACTACCGATTTCCCTGAAAGATAATCCACAATCTCGGTAGGCCACTATCCTTCCTCTGTCGAACTCGGATACTTGATCAAAAGATGATCGCTGTTTTCTACGAGGCATAATTGATCGTTTTTTTGAAAAACCCACAAGAAAAACACAATTGCCGTACTTGAAATCGTCGAAATCTCCAAGCCTTAAATAGCGCTTTGAAGTGGCGCCACAGGCGCGCGTGATGTGCGTCTGCGCTGAAATTCTAATCATTTGCATATCTCACCTCCGCTAATGCATGTTGTAAATTTCATATTATTTGCATGCTTCCTTCAGGGTGTTGCATTTACGGTGGCCAGCAGTGTAGTTCATCTTTTATTAATTTACGAATGAATTTGTACTTGATATCAATATGTTTAGTTTTCTGATTTTCCTGACTATTTTTTGAAAAATAGATAGCAGATTGATTATCACAATATACTTGGGGCCTTATGTAATCACACAAACTTAATTCATTTATAATTCTACTAAACCAAATAACTTCTTTAGTGCAATCGGTTAGTGCAATAAATTCAGATTCCATTGAGCTAAGAGCTATGCACTTTTGTTTAGAAGATTTCCATGATATTGGGATGTTACCAAAATAAATTAAATAGCCACTGCTTGAATGTCTGTTTGTGAGACCACATCCCCAATTTGCATCAGAAAAAGCAATCAAATTTGAACTTTCTACATTGGAAAGATTAATTTTAAAATCCTTTGTAAGAAAAACATAGTTCATAATATCAACAACGTAAGACCAGTGTTTGTAAGTATAACCATTACAAAACTGAGACATTATATTAACGGCAAATGCAATATCTGGTCTGGATCTATCTGACAAAAACGATAAACATCCTATTAAGGAACGATAGGGAAATTTCCTCATTAAATCATTTTCAATTATTTCTTCCTCTTTAACCTTATCAGGTAAGTTACAACCAATTTTAAAAGGTAAATTCACAAAACTTTTAGGAAGATCTTTGAATTTTGACATTAATTTTTCAATGTAGGTAATTTGATGTAAATAAATCGAATTTTCAATTTCTTGAAAGTTTACGCCTAACAAATATTTAGTTTTACCTAGGACTGTAAGATCCAATTTTTTGTCCAATAATTCGATTACTTCATTTATCAAATGTTCCCTTTTTGAAAACAAAACCATATCATCTACATAAACAATTAAAATTACATCTTTAAATTTGTAGACACAATTACACCAATTTAACTGAGAAAATCCTAATTTAGTTAAAATACCGTCTAATTCCAAATTCCATTCTCTACCACTTTGATGCAGACCATATATAGCCTTTTCCAATAGACATACTTTGTTTTCGGATCCTTTCAGCACAAATCCTTTTGGCTGTTTCATGTATATAGTATCCTTAAGGTGTCCATATAAATATGCACTTTTCACGTCAACTTGACAGTGATACCAACCCAACACAGAAATCAATAGTACAAACAATAATCTAACAATAGAAAAATTCACAACTGGTGAAAAAATATCTTTAAAATCAATGCCGGGTTTTTGCTTAAAACCTTGAGCAACAAGACGAGCTTTATACCTTTTAGGTATATTGTTTTCGTCCATTTTTATGCTGTACACCCACTTACTTCCAATTATGGTTGTATTTGGGGGTGTGTCCACTAATTTCCATACTTGCCTATCCTTCATTATCTGAATTTCTTCATTCATGGCAGTATTCCATTTAATTTTATCCTTACTTGCTTGCGTTTCTTCATAACTTTTGGGGATTTCGACATTGTAACACTGATCATACATGTCGTACATCTGTTGGTCTAAAAAATTAGATTCATCACTAGAAGTAGATGGCACATTAGAAATATCCACATTAGGATGTTCAGTTTCTGGCTTAAAATTGAAATTTACAGGATCAAACCTAATCTTATTTTTAGTACAGTACTTTTTAATATCATTTAAAGATCTCATTCTCAAATTTTCAGGAGAATAATAGTATACATCTATCCTATTGCTTTTATTTCTAGGTTTTTCGATTCTTCGCCAATTTGAAATGTTAAGACTTTTTAAGTCCTCAGTTTTAACTAAATCTTTAGAATCTAAAACTTGAGTTTCACTTTCCGATTTTACTTTTATATTTTCATTTGATTGATAAATAGGAATATTAGAATTAAGATCGAAAGAAACGTACTCAAAGTTTTTACCAAATAGTACATCAACAGCTTTCTTACTTTCGTCGATATGAACATGGACAGTTTCAACTATTCTCTTCTCGTTTGGTACATATATTCTGTAACCTTTAGTTTTCAAACCATATCCTGTCAAAATACCAAGTTTAGCTCTGGGTTGCAATTTATTTCTCTGTATTTTAGGAATATGAACATATGCCAAAGAGCCAAAAATTCTAAAATGTTTTACTGATGGTTTGAAACCAGTCCATATTTCGTTAGGAGATATACCCTCAGTTAATTTATGTTCGCATCTATTTTTAGTATGAATAAATGCTAAAAGTGCTTCTGACCAAAATTGTGGTTGTAAACCACTGTCCTGAAGCATATCTCTGACACAATCCATGGCTGTTCTGTTGAACCTTTCTGCAACGCCATTTTGTTCAGGGGTATAAGTTGAAGTTCTTTCGATTTTTATTCCTAGATCATTTAAAAACTTTTTAAATTCTTTGTGACAAAATTCTAAACCATTGTCAGTTCGGACACATTTTAACTTAACATTTAGCTGTCTTTCAGCTTTAACCAAGTATTTTTTAAAGTAATCAAAAACTTCATTCTTATTTCGAATAATATAAACAGTTACTTTACGTGAAAAATCATCAATAATAGATAAAAAGTATTTGTTTCCACCTAGAGAGTTAACTGGAGCAGGACCCCACAAATCCATATGGATCCTTTCCAAAACATTTTTAGTTTTCCTTTCGTACATATAATTTCTTTTTAAGGATATTCTAGTGGATTTAGCAATAGCACAAATCTTACAATTTTTATCTATATTCTTACAATTAAGTTTTTCAATTCCTTTTACACAATTAATTTTACTCATATTTTCAATTAAGGGCATGTTAACATGACAAAACCTACGGTGGGCTTTTTCTAGATCTAAACCAGTTACATATGTATAATTTTTAATCTTGGGATAACCTTTTAAGATATACAATTTTCCAATTCTGGGAACAGTAAACAAATATTTATTATAACTATTATAAATAATCATTTTGTTATTTCCCCATTTAATTTGGTTTCCCACAAGGTCAATACGAGCACCACTAATTAAATTTTTTCTCATATTAGGCGAGTATAACACATCTTTTAAAGTTATATCATAATTTCTGTTTCTATCTAAAACTGTAAATTGAATATCACCCATACCTAATACTTCCGAGGTGCTGTCCTTGTCTCCGACTAGGATCTTCTGTGGTGGTAATTTTCTGAATGTCGTAAACATATCACGTTCTTTACAGAAGTGAGCAGTTGCAGCAGAATCAATGAGAAATTCCCTCGGTCTTTCATTTGGAAAATTTGAAACTGCATAGGCACGTTGAAGATCAGTTTTTGGATTGTCCTCCATATAAAATAATTCACCACCAGGTTTCTGCCGATTGCATTTCTTGAAGCACTTCGATTCGTAATGTCCCGACTTTTTGCAGTAGTTGCAGAATGGTCGCGGCCCCATACGACAAACTGTCGACTTTTTTGGGCTTGAAGGAATTAATTCAGGGTCCAGTACGCATCTGCTGTGATCAGGAGTAGACGCCCGTGTCTCCTTGTATTTAGATGACTTGTTTCTTGTAGCATAAGCATCGGCCACGATACTTAATTTTGTGCCTTCGTCTTTCCGCTTCAGCTCGATTCGGCTGGATTCTGTTATTAAATGTTTAGACAAATTGTCTAGCGTGAACTCGTTGTCATCCATCCTGTATAGCAATTGTACAAGATTATCGTATTCGTGAGGCAAATGTCTTATTAGTTGAAAGCAAACTAAAAGGTCTGGGATTTCGAATCCACCTTCTTTTATCTGTAACAGCTTCTCATGCACTCGTTTGCAGAAGAGTCCAATGGATTCGTCCTCCGGCTGGTAGCGGATTGAAAAGAACTCGTCCACAAGGCCTGCCAATCGTGCTCTAGATGCTGGTTCAAAGTTGGTCTTTAATATATCCCAGGCTTCCTTACCGTCTTCAGTAGATGAAATTAAGACTTGATATTTTCTGTCTATGCCCTGGTAGATAGTTGTATATGTCCTCTGCTTCCTATAACGATAGTCTCTTTTTTCTTGTTCTGGAGCATCTTCCAATAATAGAGGTTCCGTTTTAGTGATAAAATCCCAGCAGTTCCGGTCAATTAGCAATACCTTCATGTCCGTCTTCCACGTGGCATAGTTGAAATCCGATAACTTCGGGAAGGAAAACATGGACATTTCTTGAATACCCGTCATACTGGATACCGGTAGTGGCAGAATTCAGGTTCAGCTTAAGGTCTGAGGCCCATAACCAATTGTTGGGTTTTATCGATTGAAGACAGAGTTTTATACATTAAAAATAAATTTTTATTACGTAACCAAGTCTTATAGTTTAAAAACAACAAGAAGTCTGATCAGCTCATGATCCCACCAATCTTTCTTCACTTTTATACATTCAAAGATTTACATTCTTCAAATTTATGTGCCCCACACGGCACTATAATTGGAGGTTTGAGACCGATTCCAACAATTATCAAGCTCACGCGCACAAACAAATAATTTACACTGTCATAACGAATAGCTTTTGATTTGCTTTATCTTTTATGCATTTCCTCTTTTCTATTTAAACAATTTATAGCTTTTTAAAGGCGAACTTTTGTATACTTAGTTTCATGTGTCTTTCTACTTCATGTCTTAAGCATACTTCATTTTTAAGTGTACTATACCAGTTTTGGACTTCGTTGATTATTGGAATTGCATCTCAAATTATGTTGATTAACAATGTTAATAAAGACATCCACCAACGAACCACCCAATAGCGTTGCACAGATCCAGAGCCATTGAGTGATCTCGTAAATTATTAAATGTCTTACGTTAAGATTGGAAGTTGAATCAACGTCGCACTGGAGTAACACAGCGGCTATTGGCGATGGACCGAAATCATTTTGAATCCGTCAAATGACGAGGTCGACACCTGATATGGCCAAGTTTTTTGAACGGACAATGAATATCGTTAGATATATACTTTTAAAAACTAATAAATTGTTTAGATTTGGTATAATTGTGCGGCATATGGGGGAAATATAACCTCCATGGCGTTGTAGCTGATTGAAAATTGAACTATTCGAAATTCTTCGCATTGTTATTAGCTGTTATCTCTACAAACCAAATCATCTGTACATTTTCACAAACAAAAGTAATTCTTTAATTTAAACTGGGCCGCGGTAGGTAGATTCGCGGATTAACAATTGAAGGATTGCGAGTTCAAAACTACACAACCAAAGACCATCGTGTACATGTGGGATAGTACACATTAAATCTCTCGCGGCCTCAAATGTCCTCACTTTGAAGTGCTGTGGAAGTTTGGAAAGGGGTGCCATATCAGGTGTCGACCTCGTCATTTGACTGATTCAAAATGATTTCGGTCCATCGCCAATAGCCGCTGTGTTACTCCAGTGCGACGTTGATTCAACTACCTATCTTAAATTTAAACGTTGTCATTGAAAAAATATTAGTTCTACTTGTAGGCTTAAAACATTTGCAAAAATGAGTTTAGTACTAGTTTGCATTTTTGTGACGACTCTAACCTATTGAATACTCGCACACATTTATATAGAATTACTGCAAATCTGGTCCATTTGATTCTTTAATCAAATAATAATTGTGTCTCTTGAAAATAATCTAATAAGAATATTATATACGATTTATCGCAAATTTTTTAGTTTTTAGAGCATCGTATGCGATTAATAGAAAAATATCTGTTCAAAACTTATGCTAGTCATTTTGATAGAAATAAATCTTGAAACGCTGCCCTATTTAAATGTTGCCTACAAAGTTTTTAAAAAATATTAAAAGCAAACTAGTTTCATAGATTCTCATTTTGGATAAACAAAAATCACATCTCCACTTTTGCACTACATAAATTTACTAGATTTATGGTTCGTTTGTTCTTTAATGTACATAATACTAAATATAGGCAAAGAAGGTTCTTTTTAAATAAAAATTTACCTAAGATATAAATCTTTTAATTTTCGTGAGTAGGATTATGATTGATCGTGCAAGTTTCTATTTCTAGTTTAATTAATGAGCCATGAATTCGTCATGGTTGGGGTGAATCATTCATTGTCAGATATCCACATTCAAAAAGTAACTATGAACCGATATTTTCTAATAAAAGCTTCCTGCTTGGCTGATATCCACGAGAAATTCTTTTGGTCTATGCAAAGAGGCGTATTAATTATACTTGCATAATTATGCAGTCAACGACGGGAACTTTAAATTACTAACATCCAAGGTACGCATTACGGAGAAAAAACAGCTCAAATTAATTGAAAAATTTGGATGTGGGGCAATTTTTATAGTCCATATTTCCTTCGTGTATTCGACATACTAGACATGCCGTCAACTTTTTCGTGGGTTGAATAAATGAATCTGATGAACGAAAATCCTGGTAATAGATTCCAGGTTCGATTCCGCCCTGTTTATTTCTTGTGTCGGTAAAACTTTCCTTGAGCGTGTCCATTTACTTGACGCTGTCTGTCTTGTGTTTTTTACCGTGATTCAAAATTATGAGGTGTTGTCCTCGGATCTTTTCCTTCGGGATTCAATCCCGGACCATCACCAATAGCCCTTGTGTTTAGTCAGTGCGTCGTTAATTCAACTACCTACCTGTCTTATGTTTGGCGGAGCTTGGCAAAATATGTCACTTGCTACAGAAAAATACAGGTAATCGAATTTAAAGTACTACAATATTTGCTATGTCGCAGGGGGCCGCGGTGGCCCGGTTGGAAGAGTAACGGACTAGCAACCGGAGGGTTGCGAGTTCGAATCCAACCTAAAAACCGCTCTGTACAAAAGGGCTGGTGCACGCTAAATCTGTCGTGGCCTCAAATATCCTCACGTTGGCGTGGTATGAAAAGTTTGGAGCTCAGGTGTTGCCTCTTCATCTGACCGTGGTTCAAAATTATTGGCCTCGGATCTTTCCCTTCGGGATTGATCCCGGACCGTCTCAATAGCCCGATGTATTGCTCCAGTGCGATATTAATTAACTACCTACCTACCTTAAAATAATGGATGGAAAAATTAATTAATTACCATTACCATGTCGCAGAAAAGGTACGGCCCACAACTATAAATGGTAAATTTTGCAACCGAGCCAAAAGTAATTGGGAATCTCTAAGGCATCTATTTACATTCGGGGATAATTTTCTTAAAGCAAAATGTTGCGAAAATTTTTTTCAATTTTAGAAATTTGTTAATGCATGCAAAAGCACTAAAATTTCAGTTTGGATTTATTTTTTGAATTATGGGTCATAAACTTTGGTAATACTCCAAAAAATTAATCTCAAATTGTGGCAGGCAATTGAATTAACGTCGCACTCTGCTATTGGCTACAGTCCTTATCAATCCTCAAGATTCTGAAATTGTGGTGAAAAATAGCGAAAATTGACACAATTTAGGTAGTTTACAAAACTGAGTTTTTCGGAAACTACCCTAAATTTTTATATTTTATAAAAGAAGTAGCTGCCTAACTGATTTCGTGGTCATAGCGCTTGTCTATCATCCAGTAAGTCGCTGTATGTAGTGCATGGATGTTGGCGATTGTCCCTGTAATGAGTAGCTTCGACTTTTCGACTGAGTTTGTTCGCCTCTTGTGCCGAAGGTTGAATAGGCCATTGGTCTGACATTAAAATAATAATAAAAAATGGGTAGGTTGTGTTGAGGTTGCCCGAGTATTTATGTTGAAACCGTAGTAACTTAAATACTCGGGCCTGATGTTGAATTGTGCAATGAATGAAGCAAACAGGAAGTTTCAACGATTGTTTATTGTGAATATTCAACAGAAAATTTAGTTTGAAATCATAAAAGGCAGTTTGATATTAATATTGAAGGATAATTTCATTGATTAAAGGCCTGTGATTGTAACGTAGTTCAGTAACTTTCAAATGACACCACTTACGCAGTCAGTCCTCACTCAACGCAATCGAAAGTTACACTAGCCCGAAGCTCGCCCAGCACCGAAGAATTTCGGCATATTGTGGACCCCCGCGATCAGTGCGCCTGCGCACTCGGACCGAAGATCATGTCAGGTACTGACATCTTTTGTCTACACGACGCTATAGTTATCTTCTGGTTGTTTCCTCTAGTTCTCAAATCACAAGACATAACAGTTGTAACGCTGAGCGTTTCATGCATGCCCCCAGTACTCTTCCTATTTCAAAACATTCATGTTAAAAGAAATTACATTGATAAGATACTTATCCTGGGAATAAACTATAATTATAAGTACAGTAGAACCTTTTGATTATCCCAGCTACGATTAACCTAGTGTCTGTGTTATCCGATCCGGATTACCCTGAAAACGAGTTTCTTTAAACTTTCAATAAAGCTTCGCGCACTTTGTCCTTGATTGGTCAATTTTTGGCGAGAGAATGCTGCTTGTCACAACAGGATATTCTTGTAATCCTAGCTTTATGACTTTCAGTACCAGTAGTAATTTTTTCTGCATTTCGTTTTACTGTTTTGTGTTACTACATCCATATCCGATTTGTCTTATGATTTCAGAAAAGAAATATCCAGAAGATAAATATAGTGTCGTGTAGACAAAGGATGTTCGTACTTGGCACGACCTACGGACCGAGTGCGCAGGCGCACTGAGCGTGGGGTGGGCAATATGTTGAAATTATACGGTGCTGGGCGAGTTTTGGGCCAGTGAAACTTTGGATTGCGTGGAGTGAGGACTGTGTAAGTGGTATCATTCGAAAGCCGAACTAATCTACAATTAATATTGGACAAAAACAATTTACCATTTCTCCCTATCATGACGTTTTTCACTTTACATTGTCTTATGTTTGGCGCAGCTTGGCCAAATATGGCCCTTGCGTCATTAGGCAAATCAGCCTGATTTGATTTAGATGCTTTGTTCGCTTTTTGAAACGTTTCTAAATATCACTTATTCGTCGTCGATATTTGCCGATCTGGTTATTCACATTTAAATCGTTGCTATGTAAAATTGATGCCAATTCTGGCTTCATGATTTGCTAAAAGGTATAAATTACACTGAGATTGATTGATTTACTTTCCTACGTATAGCATAATTTTCGTCTGGTGTTAATGAAGATTACCATATATAGTTGCTAGATGAAGATTTATCATCTTTTCTCCTGTTTGGAATGGGTATTCACATATCCCATTAAATACTCTTTAATAATATGTAATGTCCGCAACATACACTTAGCTAATAGTCCCATATGTAAAGCATTTGAATTAGTTTAGCCTGTGCTGAATGTAGAATAGATGCAGAACCGAGAGATTCTCATGGCTGAGATGTTGCGTTCATTTGTAGGAAATAAACATTCATATGTATTGTTTGAAACTGCGCATACCAGATACAATGCACATATACTTACGGAATGAATCCATGCGTGTTTGTAATTTGAGTGTGTTGCTCTAAGGGTTCTCTCAGGATACCATTTGCGGAATGTAGTTTCTTCCAGTATTCAGTAACCACTCGATATATCCAGGGCTGCCACAGGCGATTTTTTGCTTTTTCAACGTTGGCGACTTGGGTTATCTTTTAGCAAAATCGTCTCAAAAGCTACTAAATTCAAAATTTTGGCGACTTTTTTTTAATTCTTTAAAAGTCAACGAAACTTAAGCTCTTTTTTTGCAAATAGCCGACGGAAAAAAATATTTTTCAGATTTTCTTTAGAGAAATTTTTTTCCAAGGAACGCCAATTTCGAGCGTGCACAGCAGTGATACGACGGAAACCTTGTCTATCAATGTGCACGAAAACAACAATGATGCCAACTGAAGAGCTGCCGCAGGTGACATTTTGCTACTATTTTTCAATCTTGGCGACTAGAGGTATCATTTTAAGCAAAAGTTGTCTCATAAGCTCTTATTTTCAAAATTTCGGCAGCGACAAGAATGGATGACGGAGATTAGAATCTTACACCTACCTTTGTGTAGAATGTTTGCCAAACACCCATAACTTTAAAATCAATGTGATATAAAATCAAAAAATACTTAAAAAATGTTTGCATAAAGTAGAAAAGTTTTGCATTCGACCCATAAAATTTGACTTAGTCCTTAAAAATTCCTAAACTTTATTTCCTGTAAATATATATATGCAGTCTGAATCTGCAATCATTTTCGATTCGATTAATGCGAAATTTCTTCTAAGAATATTCTAAGAGTAAGAGTATGCACATGTATATTATGGGCTTAGAGCAGAAACTCATTAACTGACATGTTTTCGACTAATACTAATACTACTATAACTAAATGCTTATTTTCGTGATTACGAGAAATACATTTACATGTGTACATTTGTCTACAAAGTACTAAGTACATTTGCCTACAAAATAAGCTCTCATTCAGTATTGATTGGCAAATTCGGTCCAGAGGTACAGGAGATTTAGTGAGTCCAAAATCATGAAGAATTGCCCAATTTTCCAAACTTAAAATTATTATACATAAAAAAATTATTGCAAGTTGGAAGTTAAACATTTCCAGAATTTCTTGTATATGGCTGGGAAACAAATTAGCCGTTTAAAAAAAATCGGAGGGATCGGGTCGAAAATGACTTTTCTCTGCGTTTTCACATGGAATCACCCATATATAGATATGAAAAGTTCACATCCAAAAATATTTTTAATTCTGAAAAAGCCTATCTTTCTCTGTCGTCGAGGTCAGTGGGTATGTCCACTGCGCTAGCAACCTTCGAGTTGTAGGCGGCGCAGGTTCGATTCCTGCCAGATGCATTCCTCCCTGGGTGTATTTCACTCTTCTGTGTCAGTAAAGCTTTCACTATGTGTCAATTACTTGATATTGTATTGTGTCTGGCGCAGCATGGCCAAGATATGGCCCTTGCGCCATAAAACCCCAAACCAAACCTATCGTTCTCTAACTCATTTCCCCCACATTCAGCGATAACATCGGTTAGATGTTTTGAGACATGCAAGAAAGTTATTAAATTATTTCCATCAAGGTTAAGAATTCTTAGCAATGTTCTAACAACTCTTTTACATAGGAACTGCAATGATATGTAATAAATTTTAAATTATAGGTATGGGAAGAATTGTTGAAATACTACATACTTTTTACCATAGCTTTAATAGATCTTTATAAGAGCAATTTTATGGAAGTTTTGCATTAAAATAAAATTTCCAATGATTCTGAGAAAGTTTTGCACATGAACCTTAATAATTCTACCACAAAAGGGTGAAGAAATGTGAACTATTTAACAAGGAAACAATAATCTTATCTATGCTGTTTTTCGAACAAATCCTTAATTTGTTGAATGTCATTATTTATCCTTTTAACTTCGAATTAAACAAATTACTTTAGCAACCAGTTTGTTTGAGTGCACTTGTTTTGAATGAATTAATTCTCTGATCTTTTACGCGCTCGCATTCGAAAGAAACTAAAATAGTCCCAGTTAAAGAAAGAATGATTATTAAAAATGTTTAGAATCAATAATTTCTTTCTAGTTAAGCATCTTATATGAAATCAATCTTTAGAAAATAACCTAGAATATAATGAACGTTTTTTGTTTAGTTTTTCGTGCAACAATAAAAAACGAAGGAATTTTGATTTTACTAATCGCTAAGACTTTTTCTCGATGGATAATGCGTATTGAAATAAGCATTTGAAAGTTTAGAAGAAATATTTGAAACTTCAAGAAAGACAGTCATTCCTTTTCACGACATATATTCTGGATTGAGGAGAAATTCCAATCTCCTTTTTCCAACGAGAATATTTTGATAAAGTATTGGAGATATTTTATCTTATTCTCTTTCCAAAAATATTTTCGCTCCTATATATTTTATTCATGACAGTCATCATTGTGTTCAGGCAATTAAGTTCTTGAAGTATCGATCCATTTGGTTGCGTGTTTCTTTTAGTCTTTGCTTTCAAAAATCCTCGATACCAGAATGCTTGAAAAGACTACGAGAATAGAAAGTAATCGTAATCGCTAGTTTATTCCTTAATATTCAATGTTTTATTTATTTTATTATTTTGTTTTCCTTCTGTTTCTCAAGAGGTTGGAATATATAGGATCCATGAATGATTCCCTTAGTTACTTTCGTGCATAAGGTAAAAATTCTCGTTGGAAATATATCCCTCGAATAAAAAATAAAGTGGAAGTGAGTTTTGAAATTTTGGCAATTGAAATCCAATTTTGGATTTTCGTAAACGAATTTCATTACCATAGCACTAATGTTGGAGGGTTTTACGGGCTATTGTCATTGCGAATTTGTGTATTTCAATGCTTCAGTGTTAACGATTTCAAAGAATATTTGACTATCAAAAGAAGGCAATAAAGTGTCAATTTTTCATAACTAATATCAAAACTTGGATCTTCATGGAAAAAAACTGTTCATAAAAATATTCTTTTTTCTTCTGATTTGATTTTTTATTATTTTTGAAAATGTCCATTATCTGAAAAGATGCAAGAATTACCAAAAGCAATAGAAATTCTGTATCACGTAATAGTGTTTCCTGAATGTTACGCGTCAATTTCTTTATCAGGACAGTTAAACGAATAAAAAGTAAGAAATTCTGTTACTCTCGGTAATTTTGAATTTGAAATTTATGAAATACTACGAGAGAGATTTTAATCATTTATTAGATTTCTTTTCATCGCTTGAGTTGGAGATTGACATCGTGATAGTAATCTACAGTGCCTTTAGTAATTTTCAATTGTCGTCTCGATTCTATTAAGAATTTCGATTATGTGAATTTTACTTTAAAATGAAAAAACCAGCTATTTCCATCTTGATATGAATTACCCGCGTTAAATATAATTTTTTTTTGCTATCCATGAATACGCATAATAAAGTTGGATGCTTGTTGCATAAATTTGTAATCTCAGGTTGGTTTTATTCCTATTCTTGTATCAAAATTTTATTGCCATGCTCATTAATTGATAATATACCGTTTTATCACGATTAATTGATTTTATGGAGATGTTTTATCAACGGAAATATTTATTGGAAGAAGTTTTTCCTTTATAGTTTGTTAAATACATTTCTCGCTCAAAAATAGATTTTTCAACGTTGAGTTTTGCATAAAATATTTACGTTTTATATTTTATTGCTGACTGGTTTGTATTTATACTAAGATAATGATGAATGTGTGGACATATTTTAAGATTTAGAATTGCCTCTAAATTCATGAATGTTCTTTAATACACTTGGGAGAATTTGCTATACATTTTACAATTAAGTATTACATCCTCATTTCGATCACTTATTTTATTTCATATTTGTACGCACTCTAATTTATTTAATGGCAATTAAGGTTTTGAATGTATAAGAATTGGGGTGATTCCTTTACTAAGTATAGTTTGTTATCGTTTGTAAATATTTATTGTGAAACACTTATTCAATTACTTTGTAAAATCAAGTGCAGCATGTAAATTCGATTGATCATCATACACTTTTATCTTTATACTTCCTTCAAAACTATTTTATTTTAGAATTCAATTGAAGCATAGCCTCTTTGACAATAATACTGTCATGATTTATGTTCTGTTTTCTTAGTTGAGTGGCTTTCTCCGTAATGCTTATTTATTGAATTCTTTGTAGGGGAAGAAATATATATTTCTGTAGAAGTGTTTTTACTGCGGTAGGAAAGAGGCTGCAGGGAAAACAAGAAATTCGTTGAGGTTACTTAAATTCTTTTTACTTACGAAACTAGAACTGAACATCGTCTTATAAAGAATTTTGTTTTCAAAAATTTCCTCTCAATGTTTAAAATATTTTTGAAACTTCAATGTTTCCAGTTGTAGACGCGAAAAATTCAAGCGATGTTTGCATTTTTTGTCAATTTGTTTTCACTCAACTTTTTATTTCATAGAACTCGATTGTACCCCCGGCTGTTTTGAAACCTCATATTTATCCTGAGTTATGTGGCGACATGACCTTGCTCAAAAGCATAGATATTTCTTATCTTATTGCGTGTGTGGAATTGAATTGTAAATTCACACTATACGATTTATTTCTGTAGAGTTGCTTTCACTGCGGTAGTAAACGTGGTACGGGAAAGTCAAAAAGTATCAATATAATTTTGGTTTCCTTGCAACTTTTCGTTCACGATTTAAACTGAAACATCGACTTTCCCAGAGTTTTTATGTTCGCATTCGAAATTGAATGTTTATGATATACTATCGTGTTGGAATATTTATAAAATTTAATACAAATTGTGTACTTTCAAGGTTTTAATAATGTTTTAAAAGTTTAATTTTAAAAGATTTTTTCGATTCGAAATGTCAAATGTTCGGAATAATTTATTTTATAAGTATTATGGTTTTGTTTGGGTATTTAATTTTTCAATTAAATAAGCTGAAAAATTTAATAGTTGTGTTTAGAAGGAAAGGATGCAACAGGCTAGACGAATTGTGAAGTTCTCTACATAAAAGAATTATTCAATTGAAGGGCTTCGTGCAACATAAGCCACTTATTCCAAACTTATAATGGATTACCCACTATTCAAGAGGTCATGTTATCTTAAATTTTCAAGTATTAAGTATTCATTGAAACTATCCGAAATTCTTTTCATCTTGAGTATTTTATATTATTTTCATTACGGACAAATGTTTCTGTGGATTTTTATTATTTGCCGGGAGCCCATCAATTGCAAAGAATAATTAATTGACTATCGCACTTTTGTAAAAGTTGATTTTAAGAGTAGCCTTTATTCGGTGATTGTATTAACTTATGGTAATAAGTAAAATGAAATGCCACTTAGTATTAGGTTTGTGCTTTTTCAGAAGTGGGTATTCTGAATCTTATTTCGTGGTTGAAGACCACCCTCTTCCAAGGTAAGATCGGATAAATGGGTTTACCCAGTGCGCTAGCAACCTGCGAGTTGTAGGCTCATGATTGATTCCTCCTTGGGTGTAATTCTCCCTTCTATGTCAGAAAGGCTTTCTTTATGTGTGTATGCCTCTTTAATGGATGTTGTTTGGCTTAACTTGGAACGCCCTTGAACCATAAAACCCAAATTGGATTGGATCACCCATCCATTGTAAGTTGGTTGGGATTTATGGCGCAAGGGCCATATTTGGTCATGCTGCTCCAGATAGAAGGCACACGAGTGTAATGAACACACAAGGAAAGTTCTACTTTCACAGAAGAGAGAAATACACCCAGGAAGGAATTGAACCTGCGACGTTTACAACTCGCAGGCTTCTAGCGCAGTGGCCATACCCATTGATCCACAACGTCCATGGTAAGGTCTGATATCATACATCAGTATTTCATGGCACGATACCTTTCTTACGTTTTAATAATTCATGATCCATGTACTCTGAAATCAAGTGATTTAAGTTGATACCCCTACAGTTATTTGTTGTGATTATTCGTAATAGGTGATCTTGAAATAATGTTGCTTTCATAATTAAATATTCAGCTCTACCTGGAGCAGAAATCCCTGCAAAATTCAGATTGCCCATTGCTTCGGGCTATATGCTTTTTCGGAAATGGGCATTCCGAATCGGATCCCATGGGTGAAAGACCAGGTACATATATGCATCAATATTTCACAGCACTCTGCGTCTCTTACCATTAAACAATTTATTATTCAATGCCTTCAAGAATCAAATGGTTCTCGTTCGTCTCCCCAGCTATTAAATGTGTTTATCCCCAACCTTTAAAAGGTTTCCAGTACCTCGCACAAAATGTCTCTGGTTGCATTCCTCCGAGAGTCGTCCGGAAGTTTTTATTCCGTCCTCTGCTGTGAGTGTACGGGTTTTGGAGAGGGGGAAATCCTTCCACTGGAGCCAGTGGAAACATACATTTTTGAGATGCCCCGCGGGCGGATTTTCGGAAGTTTCCAAATGGTTTGGGGAAGAGCAGATCGATGAGCTGCTTACGGGGGGCATTAAAAAGACGCTCCCTCCATTTTCGTTCCTCTCAGACGAGAGAAAGATGGCTGCAGGATTTTCGAGTCTTCTCAGTTTCTTCCGGTTTTATTTCGACTAACACCTTTTTCCTAACCCCTCAAGAAATATATCCGTTTCGTCAGTTTTTTTTTGTTCATTGCATAAAATGATGAATTGCTTTCTAGTCTAGGAGTTGACATGTTTTTGCTTTCTGGAGTACTCGGAAGAATCCATTTAGTCGCGTCGTGGAAATGTTTTGGAATTTGAGTGGGATTCGGAAGTTCGATTTTCCTGTAATTTGTCTTTCAAAAGTTTAGTTTGGATCAATTGTTTTTCGCGTTAGTCTCGCGCTTTTAAAGGTTTTAATAGATTAAATCTAGCGTTTGCACTGACCTTTAAATCTCGTTCAGTCTTGTATGGTTTATTTCGTACCATGTTAAGGAAAACTTCTTTTGGCGCTTTTAGGTTGAACATTGGTTGGTTGGTTTTGGGTTTTATGGCGCAACTGCCATATTTGGCCAAGCTGCGCCAAACACAAGATAGACGATGTTAAGTAATTGAAAAGAAAGGATTAAGAGAAGTAGAGAAAGATCGCTTTGGCATCCTGGGGTCGCGACTCCCATGTTTACCAGAGGTAGTAATCCCCGTGGGAAAATAATAAATTACTAGGGTACCTCGGGTTCGCGAAGCCCGTACACGCCTAAATAGAATGCCCCTCCGAGGGGTTGGATTGAACAAGGAATTGAACTCCAATTTGAATGATGCATAAGTCGACTTTATTGCTTTCGATTGTTGATGCAGTGAATGCACATTTGGTGTTTCTGAGTTGAATTTTCAGAGATGCCGGGAAATGTTAAATGTTTTTAAGTGTAATAACTTCTCGCTAGTTGTGAAAATACCCCTCTAACATAATATAAGTATAACACACTAACCTCAATATAAGTAATACAACTGAAGTATTGGAGAAAACTCATCAAATGTAATTTTACATACAATAGTTGGAATATAAACCGGATTTTCAATTAAGAGCATGAATGGAATTAGTCAACGAATTACGCTGGATTTATAGATTTTTCTCTTTTTACAGAAAAGTGTCCATATATATCACCAGTAAAATTTTTTGCACCATTTGCAAATTAAAGAAAGTATTTTACTTGCTGTGTAGACTTATTTAACTTTGACTTCGGAGTACGATTCTGAACTTCGTTGATCAAAGCAATTTTTAGTTTCCCGTATTCTTTGATGGCATATCTGTTTATACACTGCTGGCCACCCAAATTGCAACACCAAGAAAGACAAGAGATATCACAACAAAATTTATTTTGTAGATAACATGTTGACCAAGTATCAAATGATTAAATTTATAGACTTCTGTGAAGTGTGGTTCCTGACAAAATCAGTAGCCAGAGTAGCCGCCATTGTTGGAGATCACCGCTGCCACACGCCTCGGCATTGATTCAAAGAGACTTTGGATGTGTTCTTGGGGTACAGCAGACCAAGCAGCTTCCACACGTTGCCAAAGTTGATCTGGTGTGGCAGCTGGGGATGTATTCTGGGTCAATCGTTGAGCAACCATGGACCACATGTTTTCTATCGGCGAAAGATCCGGAGAGCGAGCTGGCCAGGGAAGCAATTCAATCTGGCGATTGACGAAGAACCCTTGGACAATGCGTGCCACGTATGGTCGCGCATTATCCTGTTGAAATATGGCTGTGGGCAAGCCCTGAAGGTAAGGAAGGACAACTGGCTCCAACACCTCGGAGATGTAGCGCTGGCTGTTTAAAGTACCGGTAATGCGTACTAGAGGAGTGCGAGAGTGATATCCAATACCGCCCCATACCATAATACCCGGTGCAGGACCAGTGTGGCGGTGCATAACGCAGCTGTTCAGCATCCTCTCTCCACGGTGTCTCCAGACTCGAATCCGACCATCGTGGTGTTGCAGACAGAAGCGTGACTCGTCAGTAAAGACAATTTCATTCCATTCTGCCGTCCACATCCTTCTTTCATCGCACCATTGGCGGCGGAAACGTCTGTGGTTCTGCGTCAAGGGTAGACGAAGCAATGGACGTCTTGCGGACAGACCACTCTGCTGTAAACGGCGTCGAATGGTACGCGCAGACACTGGATGATGCGGTACAGACTGAATGTGCTGTGCTATGGTTCGTGATGTGGCTGAGCGATCCGTCACTGCCATACGCACAATATGCCTGTCATCACTTGAAGTGGTGCACTGAGGTGGATGCGATCGAACACGTCGGTCCGTCGTACCCTCCTGCATCCAACGATCACATATCCGCATTACAGTTGTTTGGTTTCGTCCAACACGACTACCGATTTCCCTGAAAGATAATCCACATTCTCTGTAGGCCACTATCCTTCCTCTGTCGAACTCGGATACTTGATCAAAAGATGATCGCTGTTTTCTACGAGGCATAATTGATCGTTTTTTTGAAAAAACCACAAGAGAAACACATTTGCCGTACTTGAAATCGTCGAAATCTCCAAGCCTTAAATAGCGCTTTGAAGTGGCGCCACAGGCGCGCGTGATGTGCGTCTGCGCTGAAATTCTAATCATTTGCATATCTCACCTCCGCTAATGCATGTTGTAAATTTCATATTATTTGCATGCTTCCTTCAGGGTGTTGCATTTACGGTGGCCAGCAGTGTATATAATAAATAGTGTTTTTTAAAAAAATAGTAAGGTTTTAAATGGACCTCTTTCTCTTAACCTTCCAAGTGATTTCGACGCGATATCTCGTCCAACATCTGACCAATTTTGCTGATGACGAGATATTTCGTCATCAAGATATTGCCAACTGTTTTTATGATGACGAGATAAGATCTGGTCAGTTTTCTAATGACGAGATATCTCGTTCGTCAAGATCTGGTCAGTTTTCTTTTAATGACGAGATGGCTCGTCGAGACAATCACCTGAAGGGTTGAAGTGAAAGAATGAAAATTTCGTTCGCTAAAGAATCACAGCAGATGTAAATTTAAAGATTTTGTTCCTCAGTTAATAATAAAGTTTTAGTGCATTAATTTGCAAGGAAATCATCAGTTTACAAATGACATTTTTCACGAATTTTGTTATGAAAAAAATTTCTGGAATTAAACAAATTATTTTTTCCTCAAAAGTTTCCTAAAATGCCACACCATTTCTGAAATAACTGATTCAATTAAAATGATTCATCTCACTGCAGATATAATTCCAACCGCTCTGCGTGTGGGCAATTAAACCGCTTAACGATTTCGATGTCCGAATTCTCATCTGTTTCAATACTTAAAGAAATTAATCTTCCTAGGCTGGGATTTGCGTCTTACTCGCTATATCTCAGAGCTCTTGAAGCCTTTAAGCAGTGTTCCTGTACGGCTTCATTTAATCATTTAAGTGATTCGCGGTAAGGGTTCTCTTTCAGCGGTCAAGTTAATTTCATCTTGATAAATGTTCGAAGGGAAAGTGATATTAATCTTTGAAAATCACAGTTGGGATATTAGGGTCTTAATTATGGTCCCAATTTTCCCGACATTCGATGGATTTCTTCCAACTTCTCGTACGACATCTATATGTGAGTTTGGTAAACGAAAAGGGATAACAATTTTCAAGTTTTTTTTTATTGCAAATAAAATTTGTATATTTTAGAGTAAAGGACATGTCCTTACGTAATTTTTAATATATGAATTTATTCTTGTGATAAATTGGTTTAATTTTGTGAATATGGAGTTGGATTTGGTTATTTTTGAGTTCGATTGGAGTTGCTTTTAGTCTTTTTTGTCAAATATTATTTTTCGCCCCTTCATGAATAACTTTTGTAATTTAAGTTCATTGATCTGATTGAGCTCTTTATATCGTAAGAATCTTTGTTGTAATTTTTTGTTCTTCAAGAAAACAGTAAAAGAGTAAACAGTCATTGTTCACTCTGCAACAGAAAGGTAAATATCAGCAGTTCATTTAGGGTTCAGAAACTACTGAAATGGGTTGAATCTTCCATAGTTCAAATTAACTCATTCTGTAAATGTCCTCCTGGTGTACCCAAATGGATCTTTTATGCTTTCATTCCGTTATTCCATTCCCAACTCCCCTTTTTCCCTTCTACGATATTTTTTACTTGTTGTCTTTCTTGTATTTGGCGCAGCTTGGCCAAATATGGCCCTAGCGCCATAAAGCCCCCAACCATTCAACCAACCTTTACTTTGTCATCTGAAGACCCTTGTCCACCTTTACACGTGGCTTGAAAGGGCTCAATTAGAAAAGCTATTGGTGGCTACACTGCTCAGATATAACATTTAAACGGGGTTTTCCTTGCTTTAGCTCTGATGGTGAAATCGTTCCACCGAAGTAGCTACTGACCATATTTTTAGCTATTTGAGAAACAGCTATTCTCGTTGGGATCAGGTGGCGTCCACAAAAACCTGGCATTTAAGATATACGAGTTGTAGCGAATAGGTTTACCTCAGCCTCGCAGGCCAGATACCATCCACCAAATAGGTTACCCGAGGACCAGAGTACCTGATACCAGAGGACTCATTCATAAAAAATAAATATTAAAAAAATTAAAATTTTGACGTTTGACTCAAATTTTCATTTTCTGATATAGATTTTGTTTTCAATTTAATACTCATACATTTTGCTTCCTTTCAATACGTAATTTTAAAACTTGTTTCAGCTCTGCATAGTCAAAGTTCACTCGTGTGTCAGATAAATCCCAAACAATCTACCTTTGAACACTGATAGAGCTCTTTGACATTAACCCTATGCACTCGAATGTCGCCATATTGGCTGCATTACATTACTTAATTTTAATGTTTCGAGTGCAAAGGGTTAATATCTCTGAATGCGCCTGGGAATAGGTCTACGCAAACTACAGCAAATAGCACGTTAGTCTTTCAATCCCGTTCACCCTGTTTGTATGAGACTAGTAGCCGAAATTAAGACTAGACTCCTTATGTTAAGCCCGAAGTAGGTATTCACTGAAAATGGAGAGGTTAACACAAACTACAGGGAACAGTAAAATATTAGTCTAGCACTCCCATTTTTTGTTTTGATTGGCATGGTAGCCGAGTTAGCGTTCTAGCCTTCGGTTCTAAAAGGCTCTGGGTTCGACATGTATACTGGTTGCGGATGGAAATCCTCTTTTATCCTAGATCTTGATCTAATAAACTTTCATATAATAAAAAAAAGTACTGCAAACAGAACCTCTCTGTTTTGATCTCAGAATTTCACTTCTTTTCAGTCTTGATTCTATATGAGAGAGTTTTGCAATGTAATCATAAACTACAGGAATACATTCGAGTAACAGGGCAAATTACAAAACAAGTTATTACAGGTTCTAAAGCGCTAGCATCCTCTATATTGAGCTTTAGAGTAAAATTCTCTCATGGTAGCCTGAAAAAAGCCGTGAATGAGCGATCTGTACCTTAGAGCGAAGCCTTCAGGGGCACATCTCCTTTAGGTGTGTGCAGGCTTCACGTACCTGTGGTATAGTGTCCTCTAGTGATCTTTTCTTCTCCCATGGGGTTTACTGTTTTTGTAAACACGGTAGTCGCGCTCCCGGGATACCTAAGCGATCTTTCTCTGCTTTCATCCCGCTACTCCGTTCCCCAATACCTCTGTTTTTCCATTCACGACATGTTTTACTTGCGGTTGTCTTGCGTTTGACTCAGCTTGGCCAGCAACTCCAAAACAACCAACCAACCTTCGAGCGACAAATCTACGACGCACCATGGAACGATTACTTTCCAGTCAAGTCCCAGACTCGATTTGATATTCCGGCAGTTCTCTCTCAAAAATAAGCGTTAAAGAGAGTCCGGGCACTAAAAAAACGTTTAGTTGGCTTTAAACGCCAACCCACTCGACCCCATTACGAATTCCACGGCCGTCCGGGGCACACACGCCGCGAGTTTAACGAGTTCGAAGCGGCCGTTCATTTTTCGGCGTATCGGAGGGAATGAGTGATGAACGGAGAAATGTAATTGTGCGTGCGTACGGCTCCTTTTTTCGCACGGGGGAGCGGCGGAACGTAAGATGCGCGAGGGCGGATGCGCGGCCCGACCCCCGAAGGAGAGCGGCTCGGTACTCGTACTCCTTCATTGATCGGCGGGCTTCGGAGCCAGCGTTCGCACCGAGGTTGCTCCTCGGATGGCTATGGCCGATGACGATCGTCCGAAAGCTCTCCGTTGTCCAGCTGCACATCAAAGAGGATGGACGCGTCTTCCCCGTCTACCAGCTACTCCAGCGACAGAACCAAACCGCCGCCCCTAACGCCACCATGACGCGTAAGAGGAACCCTTTTTTTAAGTGTCTGTCTGTGTACCCCTTTACACCCTTGCTTAATTGTCCTGTGTGTTGAGACGGTTATGGAATTTGGGTGCTAACGGCAGTTCATTGAAGTTTACCTTTATTATCTATATTAGATGGTCGACGACTGTTAACTGCAACACAAATTCAGATGGCGTGAATTTATTTGGGAATTTAGGGGTTTATTCTTTAACCCCTGGATTCAACGCGCTTTTTGGAAATTTTGTTGCTGATATTCTGTTGCGAATGGCAGCTTTCGGACATCATTGATGCAGCGAATTTATTTGTTTGATGCTATGGGGTTAACTGTTTGTGCAACACAAATTGATGCGTGAATTTAGTTATGTATTTTGGGGTTTATTTAACTCTTAGATTTTATCAAGCTTTTTGGAAATTTTGTTGCGAATGGCAGTTTTTGGAGGTTATTGATACAAGTTTACTTCTGTTTGATGCTAGGTGTCATCGACTGTTTGCATCGTTGGTTATATACATAATTTACATAGTAGGGATTTATTCTAATCCCTCAATGTATCGTTCTGTTTGGATATTTTGTTTCTGATGTCCTTGTGTACGAATGGCTATTCTCGGAGATTTTTACTTCGTTTTCATATAGGTGGTTGAGGACTGTTACTACACAAATTGTAGTAGCATGAATGTACTTGGAGGTATTTAGGAGTAAATTCTTTTACCCCTTGATTCATCATACTTTTTGGAAATTTTGTTTCTGATATTGTGTAGCGAATGGCAGTTTTCGGAGGTTATTGATACAACGAATTTATTTGATGCTATGGGTCGTCAACTGTATGTATCTTTAGTTATACAACATAAATTAAGATATAGATTTCGTTGGGAATATGAATTCTTTAGACCTTCGATTCATCATGCTTTTTGCAAATTTTGTTTTCTGATACTCTGTTGCGAATGGCAGTTTTCGGAGGTTATTGATACGAGTTTACTTCCGTTTGATGCTAGGTATTTTAAACTGCTTGCATAGTGTTACAATACGTAATTTGCATATTAGGAATTTATTCTAACATCACGCTGTTTGGAAATTTATTGCTGATGTTCTACGAATGGCAGTTCTTGGAGATAGACATTTACTTTTATTTTATATAGGTGGTCGAGGACTTTGTAACTACAAAAATTGAGATAGTATGAATTTAGTTGGGGCTATTTAGGGGTTTATTCTTTAGCCCCTCGATTTATTGCGCTTTTTGGAAATTTTGTTGCTGATACTCAATTGCGCATGGCAGTTTTCGGAGTTCATACGCGTTTACTTCTGCTTGAACCTAGGTGATCGATGACTATTTGTTTCGTTAGTTGAAGTACATAATTCAGATATTAGGAATTTAGGGATTCATTCTAAACCCTCTATATATCACGCTGTTTGGAAATTTTGTTGCTGTTATTCTGGTAGGAATGGAGTCTGGGAAATTATTGATACGACGAGTTTACTTCTGCTTGATGCTAGGGGGTCGACGACTGTTAGAATCGTTATTTACAACACATAATTTAGATATTAGGGATTTACATGTTTGGGTATTTAGGGGTTTATTCTCATTCATATTGCGCTGCTTTTAATTTTTTTGCTGATATTCTGTTGGGCGAATATCAATGATGGGTTTATTTCTGTTTTGGTGCTAGGTAGTCGAAGGTTATTTACATCATCACACACAGAATCTAGATACATAGAATTACATACTCCGAATGAAGAACAAAATTTAGTCGTTGTTTGAAATAAATGACATAAATCACTAGAAAGAGAAACCTTGAAATCTTTTTATTCATGAGCTAATATGAAACTGAATCTGATTTCAAGAGCTGGACTCGCTTTTGACTGCAACGAGAGAAAGCTTCAGAAGTTTGATAATTTAGAATTGAAGATTACCTAGGTTGTGTGCCGTTGGTTATTTATGCAAGGGTGTGCGTTGACAAATTAAATGAGTCTGCGTAGTGTGTACACTGTACATATTAATCACTCAGGTCCTGTATGCTCGACATTTATTCAATAAGGCATGCTACACATTGGTTCAACATCAACAAAATCCTAAATTGGTTGAAATAAGCCTGTGTACTAACATGTTTTCAGTACTGAATCTCATAACCTTCGAAATACATTGTAGTACCTTTTAGAAATCTTGTTGCAGATGGTAGTTTTTCGAGATGGACGCGATGAGTTCATTTTAATGTGATTCTAGGCGGTTACATATCGTTAGTTACTATAAATTTGAAATAGAAGAAAATTGTTTGGTAATAATTAGTGTTCAGATTAGACGTAGGCACTGAAACTGACAGACTGTAGATGCACTGTTATTTAATAAATTTGTACGTGGTTTATAAATAGGAACTATTGAGGTTAAGTATTTTTATGAAATCCATGAGCATAATTTAAAACATTTAAATTATCAATGGTATTTTTTCTTCTTAACTGGTATACTAATCCTGGCTTTTGTCTGCCACCCAATTGGACCCGGGTTCGCATGGATGTTGGGTGGTTCAAAATTACTTGGTATTATCCTCGGCTCTTTCCTTTCGGGATTGATCCCGGACCGTCGCCAATAGCCCGTTGTGTTGCTTCTGTGCGACGTTAATTCAACTACCCACCTAACATGGATATTGGTGATGGTCCCTATTAGGAGTAACGTCGACTTACCCGCTGGGTACTCCTTTGCAAATAGCCGACAGTTTGTCCCTACTGGTACTGAAGGCCGAATAGGCCATTGGATGGGCATTTGAAATAAAAAAAATGATACACGTAATATTTTTGAATGACAGCGGTGCTAGATATGACACGACAATTGATACATTGTAAGAGAACTCTTTTTGGCAGTATACTGTTAATTTTTTGGCGTTATGCCATACCTTGTTGGAAGGGTTTAGTTGAAGTCTTAGAAAAGGAACTAGAGAGTGTTCGATGTTTCATTAAGCAAACAGCATAATCTTAATCATTAAATTATCAATTTATATGTAAATTTAAGTGCTGCTGTCTGAATGGCAGCGATTTAAATGAAGGAATAGATGATACTTGTTAGCAGGCTGTTCAATCTATTTGGATGAAAATTAATTTACTATATTCTGTTCACCAGTATTTTAGAGCGATATAATATTACAGGATAAAGTAAAAACAAATCAAGTGGAGACTGTTTTTATAACGAAGAAAGTATTTTTATACTGTGCATTAAATTACCAATCATATACGTAACTTACTATTCTGTGAGTGGCAGTCTTGCTAGATGAAGAAACAATATATATTTGCTGGTAAACTTATTTTTATTAAAGGTGATATACTAAATTGTATATAAGATTTTGGCTTATCGCCACGTTAAAATGGAAACTTAGCCTGAAAGAAAGAGCAAAGCAAACTGAGAACGTTAGATGTTTTTGAGGTATTAAACATGCACATATATTCTGAACATGCATTAAATTATCATTTTCATACATGTGATTTTGTTGCTATCGTGTGAATGATAGGTATGCTACGTGATATGACTCATATTTTGGCAGATGCTGTACATTTATTTTCTTGGCAATCTGCCATATTACCTTACAATGGAAATTAGATTAAGGAAAAATAAGCAATATAAAAAAGAGCCATATGTTTTAAAAGATATACAATATTCTAAATCTTACGTATTAAGATATAAAAAGTTTGTACGTAATTTTTTTATTTACTATCGGTGTGAATGGTAATAGTGCTAAGTGGTTCATATGTTACTGGTGAATTATTGCTAGTTTTTGATGAAAATAGCTGATCATTAATATTCTAATTATTTTAGTATGGCACATAAAAATAGGAATAAAGGAAAGAGAACTGGGGAGTAGTTGATGGTTTTATAAATAGTAAACATTTCACATGTATCATGCATGTAATGTATTACTATGGTGTGAATGGCTGTAGCATTAGATGCTGGAACAGTTGATATAAAATATTACTTCAGTATATAGAATTATTTGACGATTGAAATTGGAGATGAAAATATTTTGGAATGATCTTTTTACCAGAAACATTTATGTTCAGTGTTTTTTAAATTTAAAGTATCGACTTTTATATGCATTTCTTATCAATTCGTGATGGAACAATAATTATATGCCTATAATGTGTTTTTCTAATTCTCGCCCAATTGAACTTGATCATATGTAACCTTGATCATATATCAATGGATATATGGCACTACAAGGGCGGATTTGTGAACCACTTAGCTTTACCCTGTGCACCACGGGGAGTGAGTTTGCGTTACATCTCATATACATCCCCATATTCTAGGCACAATCCGTTTATATATACAGGCTACACATTCATTCTAGACGGACAAACATTCATGCCTTAACCTCGGATTCGAAGCAGGAATCTTTCGATTCAGAAGCCAGCATCCTGACCACAAGAGTTATTGGTTAACACGATAAACATGGAATGTAAAATTCCAGACTTGTACCATTCAGAGTTTTAATGGCAAAGCGGATCTAATAGCTCACAAAATTACACACAATTTTTAATTCGCGAATTGAAATTGTTTTTACTTTAATTTGTATACCTTCGTATTTTTTAACATGTCTTACATTAACGTTTTCATTGGTCAAGGTCTTAATAAACACCGAATAAAATGCTTTTTCAAAAGACAAACTAACAAATAATTTTGCTAAAGCATTTGTACTCCTGCAGTGGTGTGAACTCTGAACAATACATACCAGTTATACCATAACGAACATTATACAAATTTGAACAATATATGCTTGTTACTATTGCCACATACTGAATTGCATTGAATAAATGATGATAGTTTGAACTATCCTATTTTTCTAATCTGGATGATGTAAAATGCTTGTCAAATCGCTTAAACAATGAATTGTTGCGATACTTGAGTACACACTATTGGTTCAATAGACATTTCATGATATCCACGTTACTTTTACGTATCCTAAATTGCCTTTAATGGATGAGGAAATATAAAATAATAATTTGGCACTGAGAGGGATGTGTAAATTTCAACGATAAAAATGAAAGGAAGCATTCAACACATGATCGAGTAAAATATTTTCTTAAACTGAAATTACATCTTTTTCGCTATTATTATATTTATAAGTTTGAATATTCCCGTCTGTTTGATTTATTGTAACTACGTATTTATTTAAAAAAAATGTTTTATTATTTATTATTAATTAGATCAAATTAAGGCTTTTATTGTTTACTTGCGAAAACTGTTCTTTGTTTTTTAAATTTTTTGACGCTAAACTTCGCCTTGTGGAGGACGCGAGATAATTTTGTGACCGATTTCAACTCGCAATAACTGGGGTTATTGGAGGCGTGGCTACAGCGATAGTATTGTTTGATAGAGCATGGATCACACTTAGTGATATTTATTAACCGTAGGGTTGGCAGATCAATGGTAGTTCATGGTAGTTAGGTCGTACTGGAGCAGCACAGCGGACTATTGACGATTGTCCGGGATCCATTCCGAAGGGAAAGATCCGATTACACCTCGTAGCGAATGCAATTAGACTTCATCTGTTTTCCCCTTTTTGTTGTCGAGAAATATTTCATACATTTTTTCTGTACAATGAGGCATTCCAGTCTTCGTTTAATACTGTTAAAAAAGAGCAGGATACGCATCTATAATAGATTGTGTATTATAGTTATATTGTGAGTTTAGAATCGTTTAGCTTTTCTTACTCTCGGTTATTTTTAGAATAGTTGTTGCCATTTATTTAAATGTATTAAGTAAATATAAAGTTAGCCCTTCTTTCAGGATTTCCATGTATGTCGTAAAGATGCTTTTGAGTTTTGTTTTCATATAGCTCCTCCAGCACACAAAAACATTGTAAACATTATAATTCAAATTTCATTCATTGATTTGATCGAAAATAAAACAACAAACTATGGTATTTCCATCGTGCCAAATTAGCCAAATATGGCCCTTGCGCCATATTTGGCTAAAAACTCCAAACCAACCATCGTGTCAAAACTATTTAGCAAACTCAAGCTTCTACACCATCCATACTCTAACTATCCATAAATCTACAATCAGTTTAACCCTATGAGTATCACCAACAAATGACTACTTATCCATAGCTATTGGTTGAAAGAATCACAGGAAAGATTTTATTGGTCAAGAAGGTCAAAGTGGTTAGAAGTCACGTAGGGAAGACTGCAGGTTACAGAACGAATATATACGCGCGCGAATCCTCATTAAAAATATTTTATGAACTAAACAATTCCAAGCAACACGAGAATAACATGAATAGAAAAAATCCAATTCTTCGCATCAAGACGAAAGCTCTTTAATGTTAACAGCAACATCGTTATTCAGTGACGTTATACAATGACGCAAAGCACTAATTATAATATAATGTTTTTTGTTTTGAAATTCCTTATGTTGCCTTCGTTATTTGTTGTCCTAAGATTTCAGTACTTCGTTCTGCATTTTTAATCCCTTGATTAAAAAATGGAATCGACCTATATATGTTAACGAATTCTCAAAGGTAATCCTGTCATTTCTTTCTTTCAGTCTTTCCATCCAATGCACTTCTAAATTAGGTACCTTCGTTATTTTCAGCTTTTCCGTGAGAATACTCTTTTACGAGATTTCTCTTTTTTTAAGAAGGGAAATAATTGGCATTTTTAATTCATATGGCGACTTTTTCGTTCATATACATTTGGGAATATATATTTATAAAACTGCTTGCTTTATTTGTGCTTGCTTATATTTTTCTGGTTTATAAACTTTGTTCGTCTTCAAGTTTATAGTTTGTTTACTAAGCCATTAAACGTTTTTCTAAATTTGTCCATTTTATCAGTGAATATGGATTTCTATTATTCATTAGAGCAGTGATTTTCAACCGGTGTTCCACATAGGTGGGACCTTAAGAAAGTTCAGTTTAAATTGTAAGATTTATTTAATTTCAACGGTTTAGTTTTAAACATTTGAGAATAGTGTTCAAAAATAATTTAAAGTAATTCCCATATAAATAATTTTTCATTTTTAATTATTTTTCACTAGTAAGTATAAATAAATTGTTTCAAAAAGATTTTTTAGAAAGCTATTTTTGAGCAAAAAGAATAAATAATTACTGTTATTTTGTTTGTAAATCAAAACTATATATATTTTTTGTCAGATTGATAAAAAATAAAATTTTTGATGTGCTCTAGAATTTTAGGAATTAGTTTTTGTGTATCACATGTTGAAAAAGGTTGAAAACTGCTGCATTAGAAAAATCATCTCTCGAGTCTAGCCATTCTGTTTCGTTAAACTACTTATTTAATAACTCCAGCATTAACTATACGAGATAATGTTCTTGAAGCTGCGCTTGTATTCCACGTGACTGGAAACCTAGACTTTTCATATAAATTAATCTTTCTGAAAATTGTGAAGAAAATTCATACAAAAAGTAAGATTTCAGGTATAAATTTGAAAAATTATTAAACAGCCTTTAATGAAAGGTGTTAGCTCTTTTCAATTTTGTTGTATGACACAGGTTTTTCATACTGAATTAACTTCAAATTAATTTATACTGCCCTATTTTATAGTTTATTAATTAATTTCAAATTCATAATTTGACGTTGAACTATATCACGCAATGTTTTCAGAATTTTTAAATGTCCATTACATTCCTTGAAAGATGAAAGAACGTAGATTCGGTTAACAAAGTAGCTGATTTGGTTTTAAGACTTCGAAGGGGGATTCATTCGTGAATTCATTTCTTTCTCAATTTAAATGGGAAAGCTATTTTAATAAAACGTTTCAAATATTAGTCTTTTAAAATGTATCTACAAGCACAATTTATTTGGTTCCAATGCAAGCTTCCAATTCTCCCGTGTCTCAATTCAATATTTTTGAAGAGACTTTTGGCTGCCAAATCCGATTTCCTAAACTTTGCCTACTCTATTGAATATGGCCTGTTGCCAACATTTCCCGCCAAGGGCCATATCGAATAATCGATGGCGAACTAGCACATATAATTAATGGCGGCAGCCAGTGTCTATGTATGAGGTGAAAGCTGATTAAATTCCAAAACATTTTTCGGGTTCTAAAGAAGACAAATGAGATCACTCAGATGAAATGCTTCCCATTGGGAGTTTGTCACCGATTGTTTCGTCGTGAAATTAAGTTTGGGAATAACATGAATTGTAAATACACCTGAGGATGTATTGTATACTTTGTTATTTTTAATATTTTTTCCTGGATTCTTTATTCTTTGTCTTCATTTTCGTTTTATCTTTTCCGTTTAAACTTGACCCGACATTTCAGAATTCTGCTTTAAACACTCATAAATCCTTTTCATTGTTTTGTGACCGTATGACCATCAGTTAGACGCATTGCATCTGCGATAAACTTTATTGTTTTATATCTATTGATGGAAAAGTGGCGTTACTCAATTTCGCATCTTATTTAAATTAATTTATAATAAATAGATCATCCATATTCAATAAATGAATTTCATATCTCTAAATAAAATAAAATTATCCAAAAATATATAAAAGCGTTTCATTTACTTTTACTGGTGTTAATTTTTATTTCCAATAACATACGAGTCCCAATAACACGGCAAAAAAGAACACATCAAATACGTTACCACAATTAGATTCTGAACGTCAATTTTATTCCATTCCTTTGTTCAATGACGATTCGGCATTTTTTGACTTCAAACCTATTTAATTCACATTTTCTTTCAGTGCTGATTTCTATCTTCCAGATATCTCATTGCTTTCTGTCATCAGACTGCTGAAGAAATTCTTTAGAGTGGTGAGCTTTTCCGTGTAGTTATACCAATATAATGCCACTCCATAGCTCAAATCACGGTATATTTAGACTACCAGCTGAATTGGTGAATGAATCCCTCAACGATCGATTTTATTTTTCTTTATATATGTTGCTGCTATGTAAATATAAAATTTGTGGTAAATAAATATACCACTAAATACTGTCAAAGATAAAGTTAAAATCATTTTCTAAGAAATTAAATATCCATATCACACACGCTGTTTCTTTTTTAAATTTTCATAAAAAGCTCTTGGTAATGTTGAGCTCATTACCTCGTGTTCATGATCCGTTACAAATGACGGGACTTAATCATCAAATTAGTTTTTGATCAATGGACGAAATACTACGGAACGAAAAGTGTCGCAGAATATGACGAAGTCTGCATCCGCTTTACTGCCAATCGAGTTATGTTGTCCTGGAAACAACGCACAAACACTCGATCAGTTATGCTTTTAACCCACAGTCTGATTCATTGTGTTTACTTTTTTTGTTACTTACCAGTTGTTTATGGTTGCTACTAGCGAAAAAGAAACTCACGCTACCGTTTCAAAATGAATTCTATTTTTTCTTTAAAAAAATGTTTATATGAAACTGCAACAGTTAGATCCAGTCACGCATTCATTTAAGAGAGAAAATTAGTTTCCTTTTGCGCGTGGCTTTCGTCAATAAACCAGCTATATATGCTTATAATGTAAATTGTTATATGCTTATAATGTAAATTGTTATATGCTTACCGATTTCTTCCAGTTTTTTGCAACTTGCTTTTCTAGCTATTTGCGGAATAGCTATTCTCGTTGGGGTCAGTTGGGGTGTACAGAAAACCATAAAGAAAAGAAAAAGAACCTACGCGTAAGGTATGTGCTGTAGCAAATAGGCTTACCTCGTGTCCGTGGGTCAGATACAGTCCTCCGGATAGGTTAGCTGGCACACAGGCTAGATACGGTCCTCAAAATATTTTTATCAAGCCCGCAGACCATATATGGCCCTAACAGGTTTGTCCGGCTCTCAGACCAGATACGGCCCTCAGGACAGATTTTCGATCCACAGACCGAATACAGATATCGGATATTCCTTGACGATGCTCATTCATGTAAAATAAATATTCAATAAGTAACAAAGCTGAGTCTAGCCTTATGTTGCAAATGTCTACGTTGAAATTTGCATGTTCGAACTTGGGGCAAGTTGAAATAATTGATTTGGCAACCATTTAGTGAAAAGGAGAGGCTTCTGGTATATTTTTGGATTATATAAGCTCATCTGGACTGCCATATTGGTTTCTGAGTTCTACTTCTTGCCTCTGAAGAGTTCTAGTTCCTTTGAAAAGCGAATTTTTAAGATTTGATGTAAGCCAAGTAGATTTTCTGCATTTTTAAAAATCTTTAATTCCTCTTGAAGTACCACAATGATCAGACTTTGTTTCATGTTCGTAAATTCTTTTAAAATTAGGCTTCCAAACAATAGAAATCATTCGTATTTGCCCTTTCCATTTGCTTGACCAAAAAATAAAATAACTTTAATGTAGTTTGTGGCATGTTGAAATATAATGAAAGGGGCAGATTGAAACACTGTTTCAACATGCTTCTTTTATATATCTTTGTATTTACTATTCATTCATTGCATTATGTAAATGTTGATTAATATTTTTCTGTATTAAAAGTAGTCAAATATAACTTAATATACTTCATAGTATTTATGTTACTGACATCCCAATTTTAATGTGGGGACCGTTAGCAATAGTTTAATATTTACCTAATTATCTACCTAATGATAGTTAATACTACTACTCCCTCTCCTACTTATGAGGGTCTGTAAAACAAAGCAGATACAATGTGTATTATCTGTAACAACGAATTAAAGTAAAATATTTTCTGATTCATTTAAATAAATAAATATATCTATCTCAACTAATACTAACTATTATTTGTAGTTATAAAAATATTTGCTTTCATAAATGACTCATTTACCATTTCTTTTGTGCTTAGCTTTATTAAAAAAAACAGTTATCCGTGTACTGATAATGTAGTTAATTGAATTCTTGAAATGCTTTGGCTGTTCGCTGATGTATATTTAAGATTAAGCTAACCAGCTGTACAAATTAAGTGCATGTTTTAAATATTAAAATTGTAAATCGCTATGTTTATTGTTTAAAACAAACATACTCTCAAATCCTGCCTCCTCCCAAATAGAGATCAAAATTTAAACTAATTTTAATTTGTTCAATTGATTATGCAGTAATCTACTTATTCAATGTAATGCTGTTTCTTGGAAGTCATTAGTTCATAAGTTGCAATTTCGCTTCCCTGTAAAATGAGGTAATTTCTCATATGGTCTCGTTTATTGCATTGCTTTAGTCAAAATGTCCGTTCATAATTCGATTCATTTTAAGAAACATTCTCTAAACAGATTATTTGGAACGGTTGTTTAAATTTTAATAACGTCATGAAGCGTCTAATGCAGTGAATGTCATCGAAAGGTTGATTGTTCTATAATATTTCGTTTGTTTAATGACGTTATGCTCATTATTTCGCATCTCCGCTTTTTTTGTCGGAGAATAGTGATGCTCAAACATTAATGTACGTTATTATTTTGATTTACATTACAATTTATGTTTCTCTTTTTCTGTAATGATGTCTCTTTTTCCAGTATTAAATAGTCTTTCCTTGACGCTGCAGTTTTTCATCATTTCTTAATCGGTCATTTTTTGTTTGAACACTTTTTATGTCTTTAAATCGTTATTATTTTATGTACCCTATAGCTTTTATATTACTATCATAACTATAAATCTGAAGGACATCTGTTTTTTTAAGTGTACACACATCTTCAGGCCTTGTCATCTATAGGCGTTATGAATACTTTTTTATATTTTAGTTATTTAAAAAGACAATAATAGTCTAGCATTTACAAAAAACTTCAAAAACATTACGTGTTGTTTTGGTGTTCTATGTTTGTGTCACGTCATTATCTACATGTGAAAGACACGTAAATGTAACTAAAATACCGAGAAAACTAACAAATCGCTATTTGGCTATTTCTTAAGTAGCCCTCACAAATACCTTCTGATTATGGGAAACTCGTTTTTCAACAAGTTACGGTGTTTTCAATATCCTGTTTCTATTTAAAGCGTACCCCAAAACTATTTTGGGTCTTAGTTTTAAAATGGGTTGCTTTTTACTTTCGTCTACTACTTGTTCCTTACGGTTGATGGGCATGATAGCCCAGTTTGAAGAGCAACGGATCAGCAACCGGACGGTTGTGAGTTCGAAACTCAATCCAACCAAAGACCGTCCTGCACGCGGGGGCTGGTGCACGTTAAATTTGTCGTGGCATCAAATATCCTCGCGTAGAAGTGGTGTGGAAGTTTGGAGAGTGGGGTGCCAGCTCAGGTGTTGACGGTTCAAAATGACGAGGTAATGTCCTCGGATTTTTTCCTTTGGGATTGATCCCGAACTATCGCCAATAGCCCTTTGTATTGTTCCAGTGCGACATTAATTAACTACCTACCTACGGTTGATTGCAGCATCACAGAACAGCGGGTTCATTTTCTCATTTTCGACTTCTATTGTCTAGTTTTATTTTTTGTTTTTCTGATCCCTAATATCAGTTTTAAAGTACTTTCGTAACAATTAAAAACACTGCGTACTCAAATATTATTTTTTATGCTTTTTTTCTAATTGTCGGCTTTTATTAAATTCTTCTCGTGATATTATATGCAGGCATTCTTTCGTGCACTTCAATTCTTTCAGATAGTAAAATATTTTAAAATCAAGTTTGTAAAGTACAAACAAATTTTCAAATCGATATGAAATATAAATTTTAGGTAAAACTTTTACATTAATGGCTGTGCAGATTTTTTAAATTATTGAAAATTCCAAAATTGAATTTTATTTTACCATCGATGCTTTGGTTATTGCACATTGTAATATTTAGTAACTACAACTGGATCAGCCGTTACTATCTTTTTTATATGGTTAACGAACTTTATCGATTTTTTTATGCAATAAAATATTTATAATGAAATATATTCATACACTAAAGTTGTGAAATTACAGCACATTCAATATGGCTAGGAATATTCATACTCAATCATTTTCGACAGTCTTTGTTTTCTTTTACCTTATACGTCAAAGATCGACCAAAGAATTCTGAAAGCGAGAGAATAAAAAAAATAAGAGATGAGGTCAGCATTTATTCGAAGTGAGTCGATTCCTGTCGCTAAGCGACTCCGCATTTCGTGCCATGTGCACCTGAAGATGTGAATAAAAGATGACCACTGCCTTATATCCTATGTAAATAACCATACTTTTGTGCTGACATTTAATGTTAGCTTAAGGTACTCTTAAAATTATCGGTACTCTTAAAAAAATAGGTTTCGGAGATGGGGGTTATCTAGCGTAATTCAAAATAAAAAATATGTGAATGAACGCAGCAGTGTTGAGCGATGGCAATGTGTTCGTCTAAATGGAATTTTAAAGCTGGTTTAGGTATGACCAACATTACCACATCGCATGATCAGGGTATGTGATACGTTTCCCCGCGTATTAACCCTCTAAGGGGTTCACATGCATAATTCCACCTTGCAACCTAGTCTTCCCTGCATGGTCTGTAACTAGTTTTGACCTTCTTAACTAATTGAATCTTTCCAAATGATTCTATTCTAAGGAAAGGAACTATAGAATCTTTCTAAAGGATTCTATTGCAAGGAAAGGAGCAATATAACATTTCAAAAGGATTCTACTCTAAGAAAAATACCAATAAAACTTTCTCAAAGATTCTATTGGTCCTTTTCTTAGATTAGAATCCTTTTGTATTGGGACCATTCTGTAGATTCTATGCTACAGAATGATGCGCAAATAGAATCGTTCCAAAGAATTCCATTTAAAAGAAATGAGCAATAGAATCTTTCCAAAGGATTGTATTCTAAGTAAATGAGCAATGAAATCTCCAAAGGATTGTATTATAATGAGCAATATAATTTTCTCTGGAAGGTTTCTATTCTAAGAAAGGAGCAATAAAATCTTTCCAAAGGATTCTATTCTACAGAATGAGCCAATGGAATCGTTCCAAAGTTTGCTTCCATTCTAAGGAAATTATCAATAGAATCTCTGAAGGTTATGCACCTTTCTAAAGAATCCATGGATTCTTTAGAAAGGTGCGGTTAATTAGTGATTAAGTGTATTATGGGGTATAAGCAACACTATTCTCCTCGCAAATCTCATGACGCTCAGGGTTAAAAGTGCTGTTTATGGTAAATGTCGAGCATTTGGTTATGAAGCCATTAGGTCACGGACTCTCCAGTACTTTTGCCCACTAGTTAAGTTAGTTTGTGCTATGCGCACTTCCGAATGATCAACGTTGAAAGCAACTTGTTCGGAGTCACAGAAAGGAGTCTCCGTCTAGCCAATTCGAAAGAGATGGGATGACCCGTTAAAAGTCTGAAATGGGCAATTGCCGCAGATCTTAGAGAGCCCGGTAAGAGATTCTTGTCAACGAGGCCACATCTCTTACCACTAGTAATTTGGGAAACTACATTTCTCTCTTAGTTTCTCTCCTAATTAACGCTTGGTGGTAAGTGTTGTTTCTTATCCGGCTTGGTTTAGACAGGCTAGACACATGGGCTTGGTTTAAACAGGCTAGACATGGACTTGGTCTAGATAGGCTAGACAAATGGACTTGGTCTGGCGACAACGGGCTATTAGCGACGGTCCGGAATCGATCCCGAAGGGAAAGATACGAGAACAACACCTTGTCATTTTGTACCACTATCAAATGATCGGGTGTCTAGGAGTTGGTGCGCGTGTAGACATTCAAAGCAGTGACAACAATTGAAAGTGACTGATAAAGATGACTGTCTTTTCAAAGAATTTCTACAAGCTACATAATTATAAGATGAGTGTTGCAATTAAATTCTCTCCTAGTTCTCATTTAATGTCGTAATCAATGGCTTCTACTATTGGTTTAATATTAACTCTTAATCTCGATTTCGCTGTTTAGAGTGAATAATGTACTGTTCTTATTTTAGTCTTAGAATGAAGTACATTTCGTGATGTAATGATTTGTTATGTTTTTTAAGGATAAAACAAGATCTACGTTTTGATGTTCAATTGCTGTACGCACCCATTTAATTTTTAAATAAATTGTTGAGATGAGTTCATTAGTTTTAATTTGTTTCACTTTCTAAAAATTTAATTTACGTTTGTGTGAACTTTTAATGAATTCAAATTGCTTTAATCAAAAATTATAACACGCACTATTTCCGACAAGAATTCAGTTAAGAAAAAATGAAGTTTGTTAAAATTATATTTACTTAAATCGTGTAATTGATAAAATGCACATATTCAAGTAGCATTGGACAAATAAACATGGAGTGTGACGAGATATCCTTCAGAAAAAAAGAGTAAGTCAGTTTTAATCTTGTAAAAAAAGACTAGTACAATGTAGTGAGAAATATCATTACGAGATTGCCTTTTGCGGGAATTCTCTTGAGTAATGACACTGCTGACGGCTTTATTAGTTACTCAGGTCTGTATCCAAATTATCGATCGAAATAAAATTGATATTTTTATTCGAAATCTGGTACAAGTTAGCGTCAAGGATTCTTTGCTCTTCCCCCTGCCATCGGTTGAAAGGAATTTCGTCTGATCGAATAACTTCGCTTTTCGATTTCATTAATAAGAAAATACCTATCTTCAACGCTTTTTCATGTCATTTGATCGTTAATTACATTTTGTTCTGTTACGTTTTTGGATTCTTTTTTCTGAATGAAAATGTGAGGACATGGGAAAGACAATCTTTTTCTTTGTTTTAGGCTCAGGAATTTAATTTCGTTGGGAATGAGAGCGCCTAGTCCAGATGATACTTTTGGAGATGCCTTAGTCGTTTCTTGACTTTTATATATTTTCGGGGAATATGCAACATTATTATTTACAAACATTTTCCCTATCGAATTTGGGGCGGCTCATTGGGTTTGTTCACTGTTCTATTAACCATAGAGGAAGTATAAAAACAGAATGAGCGATGGTACCTTTCATGTGCCCAGGATCCTGTGACCATAACTAGTAGTGACGTGACCCCTAGACTACTTCGTCTGCTGGGTGGAACCTAACATTTATAATCTGATTTGTAGACTGGGCGGGAAAAGACGCCCATCCATTGATTCATCATGATTGGTTCATTCATTGATCATCTGATAGTAGACTTTGGCGATCTCACCACTTTTGTCACAACTCTGTAGAAATGCACATTCACACACCTAACCTGTCATACGATGTTATATCACCAAACGAGGAGATAAGATACCAAATCAACCAAATATGTCAATTTTTCACAGAGCAGTCGTGACTACTAGTCGACATGTTGGTCGCACTTTTTGAAGCTCCTCGATAGCAATAATCAGTCTACTTATATTTCACATATATGCAAGCAACCTGTGAGTTGTAGGCGTCGCAGATTCGATTCCTATTATTCATCTTGTGTGTATTTCTCTGTTAGTAAAATCTTTCCTTTTGTATGTATTCATTACTTGACGTCTTCTGCGTTGTTCAGCGCATCTTGGCCAAATAAATATGTCTCTTGTTCCATAAAATCAAACCAAATCAGCTAACCCAATCGCATTTGGCAGCAGCCGAGTGATTAGCGCTTTGACTCGTCTCGACAGGCTCTGGGTTCGTATCCCGATTTTGGCATGTATGTTCGTAGTGGAGGAAAAAATGACCGTAGAGACAAACGAAATCCAGCCGTAGAGACCGTAGAGAAAAACCAAATCCGTCGTAACGTCCTACAGCTCAAATTAATTTTGGTATATAAAAGTTTTCAATCTTATTTTAGGGATGAATTGAAATTATATTTGCATTACGTATTCAGAAATCATACATGAACTCAACGAAATCCATAACTCTAGATTCTACTTTACTTCATAGCATGAGATTAACATTCATAACATGTTACTTCATAGCATTTAAAATTCGTAAGCTGTGCCAGCAGTTTTGTAATTTTTCACACAAATGCTTTATGAAGCTTCTTTTATTGAATTTTTTCTCACTGTACCTTTGTGGATTATCTATTCTATGATAATAGCTTGGAAAATGAGATGAATATTGGGAAGTGCTCAGGTTTTAGAATATCGTAAAATTTTTTTGCAATTGTGTAAAGCCGTGTAATGGTTGTAAGGTAATCAGCCAGCTTGCATGTCTGATTATAATGGCCTAGGTAGATCAGTGGATGGAGCACTTTATTTTAATAGTGATTTTTAAGCTCGAATTCGCATGCCGACCATTGTTAAATTGGAATCCAAAATTTCGTTTTTCTAATCGCAGTAAAGTAATGACGTTTTTTGATCCATCTCCTTAATAAAATCTCTCCAATAAAAGAAAAAAGCACTATTGTGGCCTGAATAACTGATGAAGTAAATCGTAATTCTCTTGTATCGATTCAGATATCTCCATAACGATTCAGATATTTCTTAAACTTCGAAAGGAAGCTGCCTTTTTAATGCTTTAATAAGTCACGTTTTCCGATTGCAATGTACGTAAAATTACAACGTAATTTTTTAAGCGAAAAATGCAAAAACACTTAAAGAACCTAAGATTTTGTGAATACGTTTGTTACGATGCTATTACAAAGCGCGTATGTGTTAACGTTTTACGAATAAATTTGGATTTCCTCCTTTTATTCTATTGCCTTTTTTCAAGATCACTATCTTTTTCTTTTGTATGCTTACTGAAGTCAGTGAAGTGGTGGAAACTTAGTCTAATTTCCGCGCGCGCAGGCACTAGTCAATTACACTGCGTTTAAACACAATCTTGATGTAAATTTAGGGTCGCGGTAATCCGGTTGGAAGAGTAGCTGATTAGCAACCGGAGGGTTGCGAGTTCGAAACTCGATCCAACCAATGACCGTCGTGTATTATTGGCTGGTGCATGTTAAATCTGTCGTGTCCTCAAATGTCCTCATGTTGACGTGGTGTGTAAGTTTGGAAAGTGAGGTGCCAGCTCAGGTGTAACGTCGTAATCGGACCGAGTTTCAAAATTACGCGGTGTTCTCGATTCTTTCCCTTCCGGATGGATTCCGGACCGTCGCCAATAGCTCGTGGTATTGCTCCAGTGCGACGTTAATTCATCTACCTACTTTTATGAAAATAACCCAAATTCTTAAAATTAAGAACAATAAGTGTAGATTATTGAAAGCAGACATAATTTTATTTTTGTTTCCCCTTATGAATTTTTATAAAAATAAATTTTGCCTTTTCCACTAATTGTTATGTACATTCGCATTAAAAAATGTTAATACCTTTTTCTATGTTATGTATGCTACATTTTAAAACTAATTGTATGCTAAATGCAGATAATGTAAACGACGAGTTCCTCTCGCTCTAATTAGGAGAAAATAACTAGATTCTCCCACAAGAAAATATTTAATCCTCGAAAATCTGCACTTTCTGTTTCTCCTAACGATTACAACTGAAAAGAATGCAAATAGAGTTTTATCTAAGGTACTTTTCTGTTTCCATTTCTTCTCCCTCCCTCTCCTCGCTTGTTAGTTTCTGCATTGATTTTCAGTTTTGAAAAAAATATTTTCAGTTTCATTTTTAGTCCTTTCTGTTTTTATCTCGCTTGGGACGGGGGACGCTGATGCAAATGCTAATGGCAGTTTATTTTCGTTTAATTAGTATCGAACTCAAGCGTCTGGTAGCTGCTCACTGGCCATCGAGGCCTGCTCCTCGGAGTAACGATCATTTCCATTGGCCCTTTTCCAAACACTGCCCTGGCATTTGATACCCTGGCGTCACTGATTCGAACAACGCCCATGAGTTTTCTACCCCTTCTGAATCGTTGATAACTTCTCGCGAAATCCCTCGGCCCACTCCTACTTTGTTCTAGGCTGGATATGAAATCTCGGCGTGATTCATCTTCGCAGTTGAGATTTAGAGTCGACGTGGCAGCTTACGCGGTTTAGGAAAGAGTTTTCAGTTCAGTTCTGAGTTGTGTTTCGGGAGATCTCAGGTGAGTTGTTGCTTTAATTTTTTTTTGGTTTTACGGTGCTGAATGTTTTTGAGAAGACCACGCTTTTCTCGTACTAAAAGATTTAAAACCCATGACCCGTCCAAAAACGCACAGGATATGGTTTATTGAATTTTTAAAAAATGTATACGATACAAGAAATGAGAAGAAACGACATCGACTATTTTCAAAAGCAATCATCTGCTCATGTTTTTATAAGTTTGACAACACATTTGTTCTTGACTGTTCCCAAGTGCTCACCGCTAGGACAAATATCTATTTTGTTACGAAATCTAGCTTGCTACGTTCCAAATATGATGTGGTTATTTGGTTTGTATAAAGAAACTATAACTATTTTTGTGTTAACTTTTCGAATGAGGTTATGAGTATATCTTCCTTTTCCACTATTGTTCCAGCAATTTTTCCATTGTATTATTTAATTCTTTTCTAATGATGCTTTTAATCTGTGGGGAGTAAGCTTTTCAATGGTATTGATGTATCTTTTTTAATGATTCTTTGACTAGCAAGTTCATTTTCATAAATTCCAATGTGACCTTTATTCCTCAAAATTGTCAAGTTCTTCTTTTAGGTATGTTCGTTTCGAGTTCTTTTAGTTTAAACAAGGTTTTAATCTATTGTGTGTTCATACTAAAGCTAATATTTTCTCTGTTGAACTCACCCGTTCTTTTAAAATGCTTGAGTTTATATTATAAACTTATGGGCGTATGAAGTATTTTAATGTAATCATCGTGAGTTCTTCATACATATAATTTTAGAAAGGTTTTATTTTTCTGTTCTCTGTTTATTGTTCGTGAAATCATATTCCCTTGATTTTTGTTGAGGGAAATACATTTAGTACATTTGATTTCCATTTTTATAAGGATTTAGTTTTATTAAATGTGTTTTATTATTCAATTGAACTCCATTCCAATTATTATCCGAATTACTAAAAAAATTAAATATAATTAAAGGCAACGTATTAACAAGTGAAAATATTTCTAAATCACAAACCTAATCCTCTTAGTTATTTTAATTAAATTTCCCCACATTTTTATTCCAACCATTCACACGCAGGAACGATAAATGTTTCATGGTATTTGTATCTCATTTTCAACAAGTCTAACATTTGCTTTCATTATCTTTGATTAGAAATGACTTGTGATTCAATGATGTAATTCATTGACTCTACGATCCTTTCTTTGACATGCCTCAGAAGTTAGTACTTTCTCGTTTGACAGTTACTATGTTATTTGTACTTTTATTAAAAATAATATTAAGATGCAATAATCATTGGGTCTACAGTCCGTTGCATTAACATTTTCCACAAACTAACATCACCCTTGTAATTGACGAAAGTTCTTAACATCCAGCCTTGAAGTGACAGCATTTCTTGCACATCTCTTTCATTCTTGGTTACCTCATTCTTGTTTTTATAAGCGAACACTTTTAAGGATTCACTATCATCCATCCTTGTCAGGATTGCAGCCTACTCAAGTCTATTTAGCTATACGGATATCCCAGAGTCACACTTGAGCTTTTTAGTTCAAAATTATATTTTTATTCTTTCTGTATCAGCTTCAAAAATGGATCTTCGAAAGATGACAATGCCTTAGGTCAACTATTTTAGTGAGTGCCCTCTGACAATCCTGAGAGATTTTGTTTCAATTGATCTGACAAGAGTGAAGAGGTCTCACGTGGAAGGGATTTAGAATTTCATCAAAAATGATAAAATGATTTTGCTGGTGTCGATGGTTTTACTTAAAATCTTTTTTATTTAATTTTTGTAGCGTAAATAATATTCTAGTTTTCGGATGCGAGTGAGTGATTGTGGATTTTGTATACATTTCGTCTCGAACTTCTAATCAATCATTAGATACTTTACCATTAGGTACCTTTAAGGAACAGGAAACGAGCATATATCTTTCTTTTCTTTAAGGAATCATAAACTTATAAATACTTATATACTTCATCCTAAATATTATGTATTAAGGATACAATAGTGTTACACTTTTATACTAATTATAATGAAATATTTTAGACATGTGCACAGATTAGGAATTTAAACTTATGACAATTCAGTCACACTAACCTGGGCCTTCTTCAGTCTTGAAGAGAATAATATACATCATAACATGTATTTACATATTAGATAAACAAATGAAAACCTTCGTCACAATTTAAAACCTTCAAAATGGTGACTAATCACGATTTAAAAACTTCAATGCATTTTTTATATATTATTTAAGTTAAATCTTATACATCTTCATAATTTGAAACTTTCTTTATCGAAGAAAAGACCCCCAAATTCTGGATTCGTTCCATATTTGCGGATTATCCATTTATCGTAACTGTACGCTTGAGTAAATCAACATCTCTTCTATCAAAGGTATATTTGTGTAATTATTTTGGCAGGACATTATTGAAAAGTTTATTATAAAAAACTTCAACTAATAAAAGAAATGGTAATTTGTAATTATTGGCTATCTCTGATTGCTGAATAATCGAGTATAAAGGGAGAGTGGTGTTTACCTTTATTAACAATGCTTTCCAAAATTACGCATGAATGTAAATTTCAGATAATGAGCTCATGTATGGATTTTATTTTACAAAATTTTCTGTAGTCTACCGAGTAGAATAGGCAGATATCGAAACATGTATCACATAGGTTCTGGCTTCGCCCCAACATGCAAATTAGGCGTATGGCTGAATCGATATGTGTACTTCTAAGACTTTCATTGCAACAAGAATATTTTTCATTCTTGTTACAATGATTATATTAATAATTGCCTTACTTCCCCCCCCCCAATCTATGTGTGGTTTATCTTTTACTGTTAATCATATTTTGATTGACTGTCCTGATTTTACTCATCATCGTCATGGATTTTTTAGAAACACAATTTTAAACTTGGACAATTTTATAGGGAAAAATCCTCATCTCCAAATATTTTAGGATTTTTACATTCCTTTGGTTTTCTTAACTATATAATATTTTTTGCCCCTTCATTTCACATTCAAAATGCCTTTTATTGTTGTTGATCGACGTGTCATAAATGCATATTCTTACTAATTTTATTTTAATTTCTTTAAAATTCAACATTTATTCTCATGGTAATTTTTACTACTTGACTATTTGCTAGATGTATTTTCATTAATAATCTCAATTCAATCATCGCTTATGACCTTAGCAATTTTGTTTCTGGTTCTGATAATTTCAGTATTATTTTATCTATACCTCGATTTTATTGTTTGATCTTGCGTTTGGCTCAGCTTGTCTTTTTTTGGACCTTGTGCCGTCAAACCCAATCAACCAACCCTAATCAACTCTAACGCCTATTATCTAAATTACTTTAACAAGCTACTGGTTGAGAACAAATTACCTTAGGTTCATATTCTAAATGAACTTTTAAGAAGTTAGCGTGAAGGAGAAGCACTTATTGTTTTCCAAACTTTCCCTGATCGATCAAACTTAGCTTAATTTTTTTTCTCACCGAAATTCAGAGTACTATGTTCTACAACACTTCATAGCACGAAATTCTCTAATACTTCAACCAAATATGTCAGTTATAATAAATAATTAGCGTATGTTTTTTAGTATGAAACAGCATTTTTATTTGTAAATTTCTTTAAAGTAGTTCGGTTTAAAATGGTTGTCTGGAGGAATCAGGAATTTCTCTTTCCTTATTTTCCCTAACCTTCTTTGCTATCGAAATTGCTTTGACCAGCGTCTGATTGAAAACAACTGACTAGTTCATATTTTGAATGAACATTTAAAAAGTTAGCCTAAAGTAGAGCATTTATTCTTTACCAAACTTCCCATAGTCAATAAAACTTGAATTGTTTTTAATTCTACTGTTTTTTTTTCCTGTACGTACTCCGCTCGCTGAATGCCAACTGATAAAAAATTGTTTTGAAGAACGAAAAACAAACATCGCGAAAGGAGAACTCTAATTCACACGTCCTCTCACCAATGATGTCCCTCTACCATATTTTCATTTACTCCAGTCTCCTCTGTTACATTAAAATCCCCGTATGTGTGCCGCAATCTATCTCATCCTCAACCGGGCATATTCTCTTTTAATTGTTTAATCAACTTTAGCACTCCAAAAAACACTAGAAATGATATTGATTAATTTTTTATTCTTGCAGAAGAGCAGATAGGAGATCATGAAGAGTATGTAAGCTGGTGCAGATTGCTTTGGAGAAAAGTGGATAGTTATGTAAATGTTGCTTTTTCACACATTTTGCATTACATATACTTTTTAAATTCTACAAAACTCCCATGTGTCTTGATGGGACAGGGATTTTAAATCTTCATTAGTTTCTCTAATCTTCTCTGACATCAATTAATTATCCTCTTACCCCTCAATCGGGAATCTTCTCTTTTAATTGTCATTCCAAAAAAACACTAGAAATGATATATTGATTAATTTTTACAGTCGTTAGTGCCATTCTTGTAGAAGAGCATATAAGAGATCACAAGAAGATTACAAACGCTGATGCAGATTGTTTTTGAAAATAGTGGATAGATATGCAAACGTTACTTTTTCTTATTTTGTTTTATGGCCTTGGTAGCCCAGTTGGTAATGTCGCGGATAAGCAACCGGAAGATTGCGAGTTCGAGACTCGATCCAACCAAAGACCCTCGTGTATGGGAGGGATGGTGCACGTTAAATCTAGCCTCAAATGTCTTCACGTTGTGTGTGGGAGTGAAGAGTGGGGTGTCAGCTCAGGTGTTGACCTCGTCATCTAATCGTGGTTCAAAATGACAGTTTGTTGTCCTCGGATCTTTAGCTTTGGAATGGATCTCGAATCGTCGCCTATAGCCCGTTAAGTTGCTTCAGTGCTACGTAAATCCAACTACTCACCTTTCTAATTTTGTATTATATCTTCCGTGTCAGGGCAAAGCGGGTTAACTCAAAATGTCTACTTCTCAGAATCTGAAGTTGAGTATTTCACTCTTTCTCCCAAATATTTAGGCCCATCAAAAGTCAGACCTAACCTCTTTTGCCCTGACACGGAAGATATGTACTTTTTAAATAAAATAAAAAACCCATGTGTTTTGATGGGATTTGAAATTTTCATTAGTTTTCCTAATCTTCTCTAACACCAATTATCCAAATTACTCTGACAAGCGGCTGGTCGAGAACAACCGACCAAAGTTCATGTCCCCAATAAACATTTAGCGTGAAAGAAGGCACTTTATTTTTTACCAAACTTCATAATCAATAAAACTCCGCCTACTTTTTTATTCGTATTTCGGTACTAAATAATCCGCTCACTCAATTCCCACTAATAAAAGATACTCTCTCTCGAGAGAGATAAAAACAATTTGCGAATGAGATTTCAATTCACGAGTTCTCTCTCCCCAGCAACGTCCCTCATCACCATCTTTTCATTGACTCCGGTTTCCAGGAAAAGATTGCATGGGAAATCCCGCCTGTGCATCCTTTCGAACTGTTTAATCAAGAACTTGAGCTTTCCGAGGACCACTCACGGTTTTATCACCACCACTTGTCTCAAAAGACACATAATTCCCGTCCTCCACTACCTCCCAAACGCAGCATCGTTTTTAAGTCGGGAACTAAAGGTGAAAAACTGGCGTCGGGGGTTAAGAATCCAATCGATTTCCTTATCCTTGGGACGGCATGTGCGCCTCTTCGTTTCCTCGGAGGCTCCAAAAATAACCCTTCAGTAAATAATCGAAGCCTTTTAAAAATAACGAGGCTTGTTGGTCACGATCAATTTTCCATCTATATCCGTTTTCCTTCTTCTGGCAACTCTTCGTATGGAAATAAGGCGCTGCTTTCCCTTTTGATTGAAGGACTGCTATACCCGGGTGAAAGAAGTCGGCGTTATATATACCGGGTAGCTGATTACCGAGGGGATATAACGTCGCCGGAGGTGGGGATATTGTTGTCGGGGGCTTGGGTTATTTGCGAAAAGGGTGTTTTTTCGCTTTTCTTTTTGGAAAGTCGGTCGTGGCAAATCGCGGGTATATGTCTTTTGGGCTGAGATTTTCCCTTTTTGTTTGCTTTCTTCCTCTTCCTGGAATGGGGAGATGGGGAAAGGTGTGCCGTCTAGGGGGAGGTTTATTATTTAACATTCCGATGGTGGCGCCTCTGGAGTAACACCAATGGTGGCATCGTATCTGTGAGATCCACGAAAATCGATCATATAATCACAAATACATATCATTGTTCGGGGAAAGGTGATAGAATAAATCAGATGTATTAATATAAAACTTTTATATTAATACATCTGAATGACTCATTTAATTGCACTTGATATCACCAATTTCCTTATGACTGCGAGCGTGGATTTCAGATCCAGCGTCACCATCGGAGTGTTAAGGTCTGATGAAGGTTTGGGTAGGAAGGCGTTTTCGTGTGCTCGCTGTGAAGTTTGAGCGGCTTAAAACATCTATTGCTGGAAATATTTTAGGGGGAATAGTTGAATTAACGTCGCACTGGAGCAACAGAACTGGAAATATTTTAGGACAGGTAGGTAGGCAGTTGAATTAAGGTCGCCCTGGAGCTATTCAACTGGCTTTTGGCGACGGTCCGGGATCAATCCCGAAGGGAAAAATCCGAGGGCAACATCTCTTAATTTTTAACTATGGTCAGATGACGAGGTCAACACCTGAGCTGGAACCTCACTCTCCAAACTTCCACACCATTCCAACGTGATGACATTTAAGGCCACGACAGATTTAACGTTCACCAGCCCCCATGTTCACGGCGGTCTTTGGTTGGATCTAGTTTTGAACTAATCCGCTGCTCTACCAACCGGTCTACCGCGGCCCTATTGTAGGACAAATTAGTTAAATTGTGTCATTTTATTAAAAAGAATATGAATTTTATGAACTTTTACGTAATATGAAATACTTTTGTCTAAAATAGAAATACTTAGTCTGATGTATGAAATACAACAACTAAATAGTCTAATGAAAAATCGACCTTAAATTGTTTCTATTCGACTTAAACTTTCAGGGAATCGTACTGAAATTCTAGTTTTAGAAATTAAGTCCACGAGCATGTTATTCGCTTTTGCTCAAACAATTTATGAATTTCTATCTTTCTATTCAATACTTATTCTTTTTTCTAAATAAAAGTAAAGGAATTTTTTCAATGTTTTTGTTAGGGTTTAATTTTAAATTTAATTTGCGAATCTTCGAAGAGTCACTAGATTGTCGCTCAACATTTTATTTGGCTAGTAGATGCTAAAAAGAAACGGTTAATCGATGCCTTCGTTTTTGCATTTACACTGCTGAATTCTAATTTGTTTTGCATGTCATGTAAAAGCATTCATAGTTGCTCTGATTTTCTTGATTTTCGCTTTTCGTATTAGCCATGAAAAAACACATGAAAAGATTTATACTTTACTTTATGTTACATATTCATATTTAAAAATTACGAAAAATAACGTTAAAAGTTTTGCAGAAAGATTGTCATCTTATATTTTCTCGTCATTAATTTGTTATAGTCTTTCAATTTATGTTACTATCACTTTCAGTTGACAATTTTTAGAATGACTCAGTTTAAATATTAGTAAAACTGGAAAATTGCGTTGCCTATTAGAAAGATCCCCATCTTTCCTAAATTGGTGTAAAAAAGCTGAACACATAAAAGTACCTGCAAATGAAGGATGTTATAGAGGTACATTTAAAAATACAATTATCCCAATCTTTAACTTTTAATATACTGCGAATTTCAAAAATATCGTATTTACCTAGGTAACTCTTTCTAAATTGTTTCCACTTTTCAATACTTTCCGCTAAAATATACAGAAACAACGCTGTGAAATAGAAATCGATAAATATTTAGTTTGTGCGGAGGCTTTGATATTGATTTCAATATTCAGTTCGGACTAAAATCTCATTTGTTATGGATTCTTTATTCGCATGTTTTGTGGAATATTTTCAATCTAATTCATTCTGATTTTCAACGTTTTCCCCAATCTTCTGGTTTGGTGATCGTAATAGATTGGAACCCACTTTACGTTTTTGATTATTCGTTTTATCGTAAGCCATGAAGAACAAACAAAAGGTAATTTTACCGTGCACCTTTTCCCATGTTCAAATATTTAAGCTGTCCCGAGACGATGAAGGTACTTTCAATTTAAAAATAAAATTATGCTTAGTTAACTGGTACCTCAAGGACTTGAAATCATCATTGAAGAATGATTGCATTTCGATTTTGTTTTTTAAATTATGTTTATTTTTAATGTTTGATGGTTTCAGCAAAAGACTGAAATTTAGCGATGGGGAATTGTTATATTGCCAAGAATTTTAAGACTTTACTGTACTGATTATAGTATTCCGTTAAATCTCTTTTTACGCCTTTATATAATGAATTGAACTCTCTTAAATCTACAAAAATAAACGATCAGATAGCTGTAAATGAAACTTAAAGCTAATTCATGGAATACATTTGTGTATACAAAGTATATCAGAATGTATAAAAGAAAGTGAGAATTATAACATTTACTTTTTTCATAACCAAAAATGACATTTAAATGTCCAATAGTAACATTAGTCTAATAGTAATTCTGATATATTCGAATAGAAATGAAAGTTTGATTAGCCATGTGCTTGGAAATTATATTTATTACTTATTAAATTTTATGGGAGTAGTCTCCATTCTTGCAGTAGGGAAGAGTTCATAAAGCGTACGGGTGTGGTCCTAACATGTCCTATACATGCTCTATCGGTTTGATGATCTCGCTGGTGATTCGATTTAAAACTGCGTACAAATTAGAGTAATGCTAATTTTGAATAGAACTTTGCCGATATTGAAAAAAATATTAATATTAGAAGAAATCCGAACTAGGAATTTTTAAATATTTAAACTGACAGAAGGTAACGGTTGCCTACTTTATGAGTTGAAGCTATATATTAGCAAGTTAAATTTGTTGAGAACTGTGATTTTCATTTTTAACAAACGCTACCATAAACCGACCTACCATGAAAAATTGCAATCGGTAACCTATGCTTTATGCAGAAGATATCCAATTTTAAAACTTTCTTTTGTTGCATGTGCCACTAAATGGAATTTTCACGAATAAAATGTATTTACTTAAAAATATTAGTTGTGAAATCAATTCCTTAAAGATTAATCGTTAACTAAACTTCGCATACCTGATTTAAGAATACCACACATAAAAAAATATTGGTTGGACAACTATGAGTGCTAGCCTATTAGCCGTAGATTCGTCATTCTTACGATTTGAATCACAATTTTACCGGAAACGAACTTAAGGGCATTCATAATCATCCCCAAACTCAAAATCTACTTTTGTAGTAGTCACATTTCGTAATTTTGACTTACATTAAGTGTGATGCATTTGAAATGTATTACATAGATATGCATGTATACCAAAGTAAGTTGTGGAAATTATAAGTGTCTAAAAGTTAAAAAAGACTTTCTTGACACTGAGATAATGTTGGTATTTTTCTACGAAAGGAAGTGATTATTCTGATCGCTTTTTCAATCTACATTTAACCAATTCAACCCGAGTAAAGCCCTATGGGGCACATCTTCAATTGTGTACGGGCATCACAACCCCGAGGTACCTGACTGATCTCCTTCTGTTTTACCCTGGCCCTGTAGCTTTTGCTTTTTTTTCTACCTCGTTGTTGTCTTCTTGTGTTTGGCGCAGCTTGGCTAAATATGGTCCTTGAACCATTCCAAACAACCAATAAACCGAGTAAAGTTGCTAATTCAAAATAAATTGAGTACCAATCTCACTCGAGTGGTCGGTTTGTTAATCTTGTATATTTGGCTGTTTTGATAATTTGTGGTATAGAATTTTCAAGCTTTTAGAATTTTTTTTAGTTCAGGCTTACGTTGATCATTATACGTGATTGATATGTATATTGATTAGGTGATATTATTAAGACTAATTTAGTTTTTCTCTTCACAACTAATTATCTTCAGATCTTTTAATTGGGAAAAATCATTTGCCTCTTGTAAAAAGTTCGCTACTTTAATTTGCAGTCCTTTGAACCCTGATTCAGAACCATAATTATTGCATATTTATTGAAATCGTTTCACATCCTTAACAACTCCTACCTTTTAGAAAGTAATTCAAATCTCCGCTCGAAATATACTCAAATAATAAAAATCGTGCGTTTCCATTAAAGCTTGACCACTTGTCTGGATTGGAGACTAATGACTTTTCTTTGCGTGTTCTGACAACCGTTCTGCAACTGACGAATTATTCCAAGCTTACTGTATTTTGTGTTCAAAGTTGTTGCAAGTTATTCAAAAAAGTAAATATTTTTTTGTAAATTTCTTTCTCTTTCGTGTTCTCCGAACGGAAGAGAAAGGCGTTTCTATTTAAATAGTCCCTTTTTTTTCAGAGCTAAGTTTGGATTCTCTAATGAAATGCTCTTAAACTTGGTGAACTGTGGAAAAAGTCGATTCTAATCCATTAATGTGGTGATTTTCTTTTGCTTCACTTTCTCGTTGTACTCTTTTCTGTGACGATCCAAAGGGATTTGAGTGATTTCTCCCCCCCTTTTTTATGTTCCCCATTTTCCCATCTGCAAGTGTAAAAATGTTCCGGAATTTCTCTTTTCTGGATGGAAATAAAATTCTATTCATAGCATTCTCATCATTTTTTTTTTCGGAACCAGTGCTGAGAGCTTATGCGTTATTATTATTTTTTTTGCACAAAGGATTCCCGAGAATAAGATTTGAAAATTTTTATTCTTTTGTATTTTTTGTTATAAGGAAATATATTTTTCAAGTACTTTTTATTGGATTTTATTTATTCGCGCAATGAAACCAATATTGTTTAGGTACCTCTTTAAAAACTTTCAATTTCTTTTTCTATATTTTTTTATAAACTCCAGTGTCTTTAAATTATTCTGTATCCGGAAGACTTTTTTTGTCTTATTCTGTTATGGCTTGCATTTGGTATTCGTTATTTATTAAAAAAAATTACAGTAATATTTAATCGATGATAGACTTATTTTAAGTACAAAGATTTTTATGATTATTAACTTATTCACATATTTGTTGTGTTTGTTCCTTTGAATGAATAATTTTAAATGTCAGAAAAAAAAGTTGCTGCAGAATTATGCTTAATTGTTGTATTAAATTATTTAGAAAATATTTAATTACATCAGTTTGATTTTTGATGGCATTTTGTGAGATTAATTAAAGAGTCATATTTGTTTAAAAGACACAAATATGCTTTGAATAGGCAAGAATAAGACTTCTGAAAACAATTAATACTTTACATTTTAAATATTTTTAAGCGATGTTTTTATCATCAAAATAATTTTACAAAGAAAATGTTTGCAGTGTCTCATTGTATTTGTAATTTCTGCAGTATTTTGTTTGTAAGTGGCAAAATAAAGTAATGCCTTCTGAAATAAGAAATTTCGAAATTTTTGAAATTTTTTTCATGCTAAAAATATTGACGATTGCTCAGTTACCTTTATGAAGAATTTTTGAAAGAAAAAGAAGTATCTTGAGAAGCTTTATCGGGAAAGAGATTAATGATTAATAGCTCCTATACCTACCAAAAAATTCCATTCTTTTATATCCAAAATGTCAGTTATCATCTGCGTGCGTGTTCACGAAGACACGTGAAACATTAGACTGTCAGACGGAAGATTTCTGCTAGTACTTCTCAGACATGCAGATTATCATGTAATAAAAGAAATTGCGATATTTTTTTATAAATCATTGGTCATGAAGTATCATTCACTTTTTCAGTGTTATTTCTCACATAGATTAATTATACCTCGCGCGTTTTCAGACGCTTGGATAATGAAACCTCGTTTTCTCTTGCACAATTTAAGATTTCGCGTTACCAATATGATCAAGTTATGATAGAAGTTCTGTTAACACCTGCAGTAATTAGTAGAAAATAGAAATATTAGTAACCGTGAGAAGAAAATAAAACCTATTTTGATTCACATGATTTGTATTCATAGTGTTGCGATTTGTATTCACAGTGTTCATAGCCAGTTTCAAAATTATTTAAATTTTATTAACACTTATGTGCTATAAAATTTATAAGTTAAAACAGGTTTAGAATTCTTTACTTTTGAATAAAACAGGATTAAATAAATTTAAGAGTGCTTATTTCATAAATATATTAATGTTATTTAGTTTCTGCTTTGACATTCTCTCTAATTGCTTTTTCTAATTTCTGTAAATGTTTCATTTATTTTTCTGTTGTTTTTGTTGATTTATATTTTCATAAAAAGTTAATAACATTGCATTATTCAAATCAGAAAAAAACATACTTTAACTCAACTCATGGATATAGGTTGGATTAATTTCCGTGTTAAATGAAAATATACTTTTGTGACTTAGCATTCTTACCTCAAACAGAGAAATTTGCTGTCTTTATCTTTTGGGAATTAAGCTTAGCTACAAGCACATTTTTAGTTTAACCCTCTTGATGGTTTATCTTCGCTTCGAAAGTTGCCCTGTAGTGGCCAGCCTCTGGTGCAAAAACCTGTTCCAGACTATCACCAGTTCTGGGCAAGGAACAATTTGTTTTTCGTACTTGGATCTTTATTCCCCTTGGGTTTTGTCTCGATGAGATATCTTGTCCTTAGGAAAATTGATCGGATCTTGGATGAGATATCTTGTCAAAACTCTTGGAGGGCAAAGAAAAGAGTTATAGTCTTTTTAATTTATCGACCATTAACATTACTCTCTTATAAAACAGTGTGGGAACTATTTTCTATGTGGTAGCATATCTTCCTGCCTTTTTGCACCATATTATTTTTTTAAAACTGAGCGGAAAAAGATCTCAAAACAGTATAATCTGCTAATTTGAATCATGACTAACAAAAGTTACTGTTTGCAAATTTTGGAACTTTTGTCACGAAAAATACTTCTAAGTATTAATTTAAAACAGATACTATAACAAATTATTTCTTTGCGTGACGTTTTAAAAAAACCTGTAACGGTATATTTCTATCTTCTGTGACAGTAAAAACTTTCCTTGTATGCGTATGCCCATTACTTGATATTGTCTGTCATGTATTTGGCGAAATATGGCCCTTGCGCCACAACACCCGACCAACCAGAACCAATCGGTCATTAAATCAGCTGACTATCGACCGAAATAGTAAGGGGTCTTAACCCTCCGAGTGATTTCGACGAGATATCTCGTCCATTAAGATCTGACTAATTTCGCCAATAACGAGATATCTAATCAAGATATTGCCGATTCTTTTATGATTACGAGATCAAGATCTGGTCAGTTTTCGTCTAATGACGATATGTCTCGTCCATCAAGATCTGGTCAATTTTGCTAATGACGCTATACCTCGTCAAGACAACCAACTACCAGGAGGGTTAATGCGGATCCCCTTCCTTTTTTAGTAGGAGTTAGAGAGGAAGGGAGGTTTATCACGTTAAATGGTCTTGTACTCGAGAAAATATGGTAGTAATGGAAATTTTTTAGTTGCATTGGTGTAGCAGATTAACCTCCGACCTTTCAGCATGCATTTCTTACATGTACCATCCGGATCTTAACCTAATGGTCTTGTCAGCCGTCCGCCCACAATCACCACCCATCTGCCGCAGAACCCCACCGACTCCTTTTATGTTCCTCCAGCCTGTCTTCCGAAGAACATCGCTGTCTTCCTCCTACCTTGGCTCGTCTGTGTCAAAGGCAGGCATATCTATATTCCTTTGTACTGCACGACAAAACGTTCCCCATCGATCTTTTTTATACTAACTAATGTCTTTTTCAGCAAACAACCCCTTTATCAATTCGTCTTTTTTTTACTTGCCATTCCTCGGCACAAAGTCAATCGGCCGACGAGGACAGTTCAATCGGCCGTTACGGGGAGCCTCGTTATGTAACTGCCCATATCCCTTATGGACGGTAGCCAAAAGAATTTCGGGGTTCTCTTTTTTTCCCACCGAATTGGGAATAATGGAACATGCCAATCGATGACAGAGATTGTCATTCTGTCTCCTCCTTTACGCGTTGGATGCTGTGATTTTTTTATTGTTATTCAAAAATGATTTGTGTCTTCTCTTCGCACCGTGTAATTTTGTTGCATTGTATCTCGATTGTGATTTCGCCATTTTTTCCATTGCTCTGGGGTCTTTTTTAAATAAAATTATTTGGTTCGAATTGTGACTTTATTTTTGGTACATTCACGTGTCATTAACTTGAGCTCTTGGATTTCTTTAAATCCCTCTATTCTGATTCTCAGGGGCGCATCTTAGGGGTGTACGGGCTTCACGAACCCGAGGTACTCTAGTGATCTATTCTTTTTCCATGGGGTTTACTGCCTCTGGTAAACATGGGGTCGCTACCCCAAGATGCACTAGCGATATTTCTCTTCTTTCTCCTGTCCCTCGTCAAGATATGGCTAATTTTTTTTATGAAGACGAGATCAAAATATAGTCAGTTTACTTCTAATGACAAGATATTTCGTCCTCTAAGATCTGGTCAGTTCTGCTAATACCTCGAGATAACCCTCCCTTGGTGGTTGTCTCGAAGGGATAAGTTATATTCAAATTAATATTTTATTGCGTTCACTTTTTTGCAAACCTTAAATTTACCGCATTACACGGCACTATTAGATTCCAAATATTTCAAGGGAAATTTTCGCTTATCTAATACCAAGTTTGGAATGGCGATAGTGAAACAGGTTGAGAATCAGTGAATTGGTAGTTAAACCTGGACCTTATACTTTTCATTTCGCTTTTGTATAGAATAACTGTCAACGGCGTTCTGTGAAAAACAATGGCTCTCATCTGATCACTTAAGTTACGCCTCATTGGGCGCGGTTAGACCTTGGTTGGATGACCACTTGGGAACTAACTCCGCGTGTCGTTGACCTTGGTGTGTGTGACCCGTACTTCACTTCGTATTCGCTCACATACTTCGGGTATGTACACGTTAAATTCGTAAGCCATTGAGACATATTTCTAGTTACGCCCATTGAAAAAGCTCTAATCGCTATATGGACATCAGGTATGGCGTGTGAAGTCAAAGTAAGCACAACTGTCCAAATTCTGGATTGCAAATGGCTTTTGTATACTACAAATATTAGCATTGATTCAAATATTTTTTGCACAACATTTAATTTATGCAAAAGAGTAAATGACAAGAGGAACCAAAAATATTTGTAGAAAATGTTAGTCAATGTTGTTCGATGGAAGGGTAAACCAGGTGCTCAGTGAAAGACACACATAAAAGAAAAATTTATTTAGGCTGATGACCGTCGTCGTACAGAGAAAGCTTTTAACTGATCGGTTTCTATCATCCTCCCAATCTTGGTCTACCTCTAGAGGTGTGACCAGTGACAGGTCTTGTGAGGTGTCCTATCCCAGTTCATAATTTGCCGGAACAAATTGTGTTTAGGTATTCCGTCTTCCGGCATAGATCAAGTGTGGAGATTTCCTTTCAATAACGAAATCGGACTCCATCTCGTTCCAACCAGAATTTCGGCACTATCTGATGTCGTGGATGGAAGTTAGCAAATTAACAATTTCTCATTTAAAAGAACAAAAACATTTATTTAGGCTAATGAAATGAAAGGCGACCGTCATGCGTACAGAAAGCTTTTATCTGATCGCAGGGCGTCCACAGGTGACTAAAAGGCGACTTTTTCAACCAACGACTAAGAATATCTTTTTAAGCAAAATCGCCTCTAATGCACTTTTTTGAAAATTCATCAAAGATTAACGAAAATTTAATCTTTTTAATAGCGGACGGAAAAATATTTTTCGAATTTTTCGTTAGGCGAAAAATTTTCTAAGACGCCAATTTCGAAGTATTGACGCCAAGCCGTGGCAACCATGAAAGAAGCCGTTTTAGCGGATTCATTTTGTATCTAGGAACAAAAATTACTGCTAAAATGGGGTTAAGGAGTCTTACTATTTTTTAGAATTTATGCTGCTAATGCCTATTTCACAAGTGGCTCTGGCAGCCTTATGAATCGCACAGACTACAGCTGAGAATGCTAAACAGATGTCAGTTCGGGGATCAATGTCCCTATATATCCAAGAATGAATTTAACGTGATGTAAGTAACATGTAAAAATAGATTAATCCCTTTCAAAACTATCTGATAGGAGATTTATAAAGGTTAGTAAACAAAGTGTGTAAGCTGGATGTCCAATAAATCGAAGGCAAAAGTTTCTTGTCCCGCCCTAAGAGTATTTACTCTCTGATAATTTATCCGGTATCTGTTCTGGATGCGGTATTCTGTCTGCATTTTTTCTTGTTTCCTTGTTCTCCTGTCTCAGTAGAAGGTTTTATCCTCTATTTGTCTATTTTCTCTTTGACGTCTGTTGAGAAATCGAATCCAACCAAAAGTTCCAACATTAAAGGTTATTTCTTATTTTTGTTAAGGGATCTGGTAGCTAGGCTTGTACTAACTCATGTCCAGTTCTATATTTGATCCTCAAAGCACCATAATAACCAGGACATGCTAAATCTGGTGATCCCAGAATCTTTTTTGTTTCCTTTCGCATAAGAGCTGTTCTTTACTTCATCAAATATGAAATAAGCTTCATAAATTTATATATGAAAAATAGGAATGCTGTACGAACATATTCCCTATACTTTACCCCCGAACATATTCCCTATACTTACGATCCCATCTTTTAACCCTCCTGTTGTCACGGCGAGGTATTTCATCACTAGAAAAACTGACCAGATTTTGATCTCGTCATCATAAAAAGGCGATATTTTGATGGCTAACTTGATTGACCTATTTTGTTAATGACGAGCTAACTCGTCATTAGCAAAAATAGGTCAGATCTTGATGGACGAGATATCTCTTCGAAACAACTTGGAGGATTAAAATAGTTCTTGATGCAATTAAAATCTCACAAACGGAGCTACCAGACCATTACTTGTTTTCAAGAGGATTGTGGTCATACCTGTTTTAGTTAAGAGAGGTTTGTTGAAATAGTATTCAATTTCATAGTTTATTCTATTTTTCATGTTGTACCGTCTGTAAGAAATTTCTACACTGCTGGCCACCCAAATTGCAACACCAAGAAAGACAAGAGATATCACAACAAAATTTATTTTGTAGATAACATGTTGACCAAGTATCAAATGATTAAATTTATAGACTTCTGTGAAGTATGGTTCCTGCCAAAATCAGTAGCCAGAGTAGCCGCCATTGTTGGAGATCACCGCTGCCACACGCCTCGGCATTGATTCAAAGAGACTTTGGATGTGTTCTTGGGGTACAGCAGACCAAGCAGCTTCCACACGTTGCCAAAGTTGATCTGGTGTGGCAGCTGGGGATGTATTCTGGGTCAATCGTTGAGCAACCATGGACCACATGTTTTCTATCGGCGAAAGATCCGGAGAGCGAGCTGACCAGGGAAGCAATTCGATCTGGCGATTGACGAAGAACCCTTGGACAATGCGTGCCACGTGTGGTCGCGCATTATCCTGTTGAAATATGGCTGTGGGTAAGCCCTGAAGATAAGGAAGGACAACTGGTTCCAACACCTCGGAGATGTAGCGCTGGCTGTTTAAAGTACCGGCAATGCGTACTAGAGGAGTGCGAGAGTGATATCCAATACCGCCCCATACCATAATACCCGGTGCAGGACCAGTGTGGCGGTGCATAACGCAGCTGTTCAGCATCCTCTCTCCACGGTGTCTCCAGACTCGAATCCGACCATCGTGGTGTTGCAGACAGAAGCGTGACTCGTCAGTAAAGACAATTTCATTCCATTCTGCCGTCCACATCCTTCTTTCATCGCACCATTGGCGGCGGAAACGTCTGTGGTTCTGCGTCAAGGGTAGACGAAGCAATGGACGTCTTGCGGACAGACCACTCTGCTGTAAACGGCGTCGAATGGTACGCGCAGACACTGGATGATGCGGTACAGACTGAATGTGCTGTGCTATGGTTCGTGATGTGGCTGAGCGATCCGTCACTGCCATAAGCACAATATGCCTGTCATCACGTGAAGTGGTGCACTGAGGTGGATGCGATCGAACACGTCGGTCCGTCGTACCCTCCTGCATCCAACGATCACATATCCGCATTACAGTTGTTTGGTTTCGTCCAACACGACTACCGATTTCCCTGAAAGATAATCCACAATCTCGGTAGGCCACTATCCTTCCTCTGTCGAACTCGGATACTTGATCAAAAGATGATCGCTGTTTTCTACAAGGCATAATTGATCGTTTTTTTTGAAAAAACCACAAGAAAAACACAATTGCCGTACTTGAAATCGTCGAAATCTCCAAGCCTTAAATAGCTCTTTGAAGTGGCGCCACAGGCGCGCGTGATGTGCGTCTGCGCTGAAATTCTAATCATTTGCATATCTCACCTCCGCTAATGCATGTTGTAAATTTCATATTATTTGCATGCTTCCTTCAGGGTGTTGCATTTACGGTGGCCAGCAGTGTATGATATTGGCATCAGTCGATTTAACCCGTTACGATTTATATGTGTATAGTTTTATGAAATAAAAGTAGTTTTAATATTTTAAAATATGTGTTTTAAGTGCGGATAGGGACTCACTTTTAAGATTTTTATTCCACTTTGTTGATTCACTTTTCACTTAAAAGAACTAAATTGATAAAATTAAGTTCGCCGAAAACATTACTGTTTCGTTTCGTTTTGGCTATAACTTTACTTTAGTGCTGTTATACTGTAATTTTTAAAATTTTATTTTTCTTCGGCATAGAACGAAAATGTCCAAAGTAAAATTCACTACTTTTTTAAAGCAGAATTGAAAAATATGACACATAATTATAATTTTTAGTATTGATTGCTTTCTTGGCCGTATTAATTCTGCTTTCACGAACTATTCGTAACACAATTCAACTTGATTTTCTAAAATAGCTGTCTTATACGTGGTGACTGGTGCAGGTTAAATCTGTCGTGGTCTCAAATGGCCTCACGTTGGCGTGGTGTGGAGGTTTGGAGAGGGGCGCCAGCTCAAGTGTTGCCTCGTCATCTGACCGTGGTTCGAAATTACGAGGTGTCCTCGAATCTTTTAATTCGGAATTCATTCCGCACCGTCGGCACTAGCCCGTTGTGTTGCTAGAGTGCGACGTTAAATCAACTACCCCCTCCAAAGAAAAAAAAAATCTCCCTCATCCTAATGTATAAAGTGATGTATATTGCCATGGAAAAAGTACCAATTGTAACTGTTGGATAGCTTATGGTAGTGCCAACTAGGCAAATGTTTTCGGTAATAAGGAGCAGTTGGTCACCAATGTGTCGATGTTATTACAGGCACCATTTTTTTCACTATGCCGTAGTAAAAATCTGTTTTGGTATCCTGACTTTTAATTTTAATTCACGCGTACCGAATGTCCGTGATTATCCGGCACAATCAATGGTAACACAACCTCGATTATGAGCTCATCTCTTTTAAACCGCATAATCTCCTTATTGATTCAAAATAGTCTCGGCTGTTAGAGTAGATGATTATCATTAAAGGAGCTGTTTTCCCTCTGTTATATCTAAATCGAATCGGATGATGCATATCTCTCATTAACGTTAATTCGTAATTTCATCTCTGGCTCGATGCCAAGGGCCATCAAGAGTCTAATAATAATATACCTTTGTATAGATCTATGAACATTGCCAGTTTTTTAACTTAACGTGAATATGCCAGTTCTGACAATACATTCTTGCATGGGGTGCATTTTCTTAAGTTTATTATATATTGGACGATAAAATTCTTCATTATCTGAAATGAAAATGCGTTTCATCTCTTGAATAATAAAATATTCTAATTCTAAGCTCACTAATTAGGTTCGATAATCTTCCTTTCGGGAACAATTTTCCAAATTGAAATCTTCAGTAATCTCATTTGTGTGGTAAAATTATATTAGTGTTCATTGCAAGTGTAAGTTAATTGCTTTTTCTCTCTGTTATGTTTTCTATTTTAGTTTTTAAGCTATCTTTGAATCTATCAGCGAAGTTGGTATGTTAAGTATTTTTTCTTTTGGTTGGTTGTTTTGGGGTTTTATGGCGCAAGGGCCATATTTGGCCATGCTACGCCAGACACAAGACATGCAATTTTTTATTTGCACTTAGATATATGCAACAGATTTCAAGGATTATCCAAACAAAATTTCAAGTAAATCAATCGAAACTAAATACGCAGGGAACATTTTGAAATCAAAAGTATGGGGAAAATATCAATACGAGAAAAACATTTTTTTTGTAGACTTAATATACCTATCTATTATATCTTTGATGTATACGTAATTAAAAAATTCTTTTTCAAATGTCTAAATGATCGTACTTGGAAAATTCTTTTTGCTACCCACAGAATTTGATACCAATTTTTAACACTAAAATTAAAAATCGATTTTTCGATCAGTTTGGGTGATTTTAAAAGTCCATTGTCTCCTTAAAGCCCGACACAAGAATATCCCTAATCTTACCCTATAGCCCAGATTAACAAACCTAACTTGATAACAATGGAATCCAATTAGTGTCGCCCAAGTTGATTTGGACAAAACAATTCAATAACCATCCTGAGGTGGGTTTACTATTTAATCCGCAAGGCATGGAGGGAACATTTACAGGTAAGCGCCTGTTAGGGTGCGAGGTGGTGCCTTTACAGTTTTTATTGTCAAACCACTAAATTCTGCGCCTACCCCGCCAAAAAAAACCCGCCACACCTTAATGTGGATTAAATACGGATGCTCGATATATCAAGACATCTCTAAGCAGAAGACCCATAGATCCTACCCATTTCAGTTTTTTTGTCCAAACCACTAAATGATAGTTGCACCCCCACTCCAAAAAAACCCCGCCATTCCTTAACTTTCCAGGTGTTTTCGACGAGATATCTCGTCCATCAAGATCGGACTATTTTTGTTAATAACGAGATATCTAGTCACGAAGAAATTGCCGCTTTTTTATGATGCCGAGATCAAGATCTGGTCAGTTTTGTAATTCGTCGACACAGCCACCAGGAGGGTTTCTGTGGATAAAATTCGGATTCTCGATAGATCAAGACATCCCTATGAAGAAGATCTAGATTCTACCCGAGCAGATTTCCTTCCTCGGTGTTCAAGGAGCAGACCAGCTTAGTCAGCCGGTATTGGGCCTCTTTGTTTTGTACTGTTCTTGCGCCGTTCACACAGGAATCTTCCAGCCGCAACAGTGCCCTTGTACATTTGGATGAGAGGGCAGGCAAGTGTGTAATGGTCTGTGTCCCTCTTCTTTTCCGTAGGTACTCTGGCAAGTGTGGTGTGAACTAAATCCGAAGAGGTACGAAGGGAAGGAGCCATGACCAGTAAAAAAATGAGGACAGATGCCTGTTAAGGATGGAGGGGCTTGGTAAAAGGAAAAAGGGTTCCCCTTTTTTCCCCTGAGATATTCCATTTGAGTTGCAATCGATCCAGGACCAGTTCCCCTCGGCAAAGATCGTGCAGAATTGGAAGACGATCTGGAGATTCCAAACACTACCGTGTTCGAGATTTTGATGAAGATGCAAGCGTAGTTTATAGAGAATAAAAGGGAACTTCAACTTTTACATAAAAATATATATTTCTACGATAAAAACAGCGTTAAACACTTAAGTACTAAAACATGTTCATTCTCTTTTAAATATTGTGTTTCTTTTTCTCTATTCCAAAGTCAAGCATGAAAATGATGTTTATTCTTATTCTGCTTTATGTATTTTTATAATCCACTGTTTGCTCTCTCGTGGATATGTTGGTGAATCGGAATATTGTGCGAACCAGAACATCGCATCCAGAATACACGCGCATGTTACTGCGCACATCTATTTTGTACCAAATGTCATAAAGTTCTTGTTCTGATTCAGATAAGATCAGTTGTAAAACTTCTTCAAATTCTGCAATTCCCAGCTTTTCCTAAAGCTAAAATCAGCTGCTGTAGCCTGGTGTGAAGAGGTGGTTTCCAACCAAAGACTGTTGTCTACTTGGGGGCTGGTACTCGTTAAATCTGTCGTGATCTCAGTTGTTTTCACGTTGACGTGGTGTGGAAGTTTGGTGAGTGGGTTGCCAGCTCAGGTGTTTATCTTGTCATCTGACCGTGGTTCAAATTTATGTGGTGTTGTCCTCGGATTTTTCCCTTAGGGACTGATCCCGAACCTTCGCCAATAGCCCTTTGTGTTGTTCCAGTGCGACGTTAATTCAACTACCTACCTAAAGCTAAAATCACTTCTGAAAGGGAAGGTATTTGAGACCGTGGGTGCGATTTAAGAGAATACGACGAAGCAGCTGATGGGTATTCCAACAATGGACTTTGAAGAGTGTTTTGAAAAGTATAGAAGTGTGTGAGATCCCAAATGTCTACTTTGAAGGAGACTAGTTGCCAAAAGTCCTAGGTACAATGTATCTTGTTTCATATTACACGGCTGATGCTTTCCGCAGACTTTTTATTTTATTTTACATAAAATGTGGTTTAAAAACTTGTGCTGCAAAAATATGGACCATGAATACTAAAAGGATAAAACAAGTTTATCCAACAAACGTAAATAATATCAATTTATTAGAACGCTTTTGTGAAATTTGTGCGTTGGGGTTTAGGAATGTAAATCTCCATTAAAGTATCGAATAAAGAATGTTTTCAACAATCAATGGTTTTGAATGTTCCTCGGTATTATGTTGGAATCGGCATTCCTGTATTTATTTGTGCATAAAATGAAGTTTTAACAAAACTACGTTTGAGTAAAATGCTTGGAAGCAAGTCCAATTATGTATTATAAAACATTAAGACCTTTCTTGAATTTACCAGAATTCGAGTCGGTTGCTAGGAATAAGCTCAAAATATAAGCTCATCATTATATTTTTCAAAGAAATTTAGAACAGTAAGCTACTTGTGTTATTCTGAATTCGAAGAATTTCAAATATAAGCTCATCGTTATATTTCCTATACACATAATCCCAGAAAAATTCTACATTTCTGGGAGTTGTATTCCCCTATTTTGTAAACAAGATTTTCTCCCTATCATTTTCATAATATAAAATAAACGTCTTTTCTGGTGAATAGATTGCAGGAATTACATGTTTTGACAAAACATATAAACCGAAAAAACCAGCAATAAGTGTTCTTCGCAGTGCAATGAAGTCATCCATGGAACTTATTAGATTGCATTGGTTTTGTTAGTTTAGTGGGTAAAGTTTCAGTGCTGTCAAAATAGAAATTTAATCTCCTGAGCGTCGCCAGATATGCGAGTAGTGTAGTGTTGCTTTTACTCCACAACACACTTAATGACTAAATAACGAAATCTTTCTATAGAATCAATGGATTCTTTCAACTTCAAGAAAGATTCTATTGATCCTTTCCTTAGAATATCTTTCTTTAGATAGATTCTTTTTGTCCTTTTCTTATAATAGAATTCTTTGGAGCGATTCTATTGGTCTATTATGCAGAATAGAATCATTTGCAGGTATTCTTTTTGTCCTTTTCTTGGAATAGAATTTTTTGGAGCGATTCTATTGGCCTATTATGCAGAATAGAATCCTTTGGAATGATTCTATAGGTCCTTTCCTTAGATAGGAATTCTTTTGAAATATTATATTGCTCATTTCCTTAGAATAGAATCATTTGGAAATATTCTATTGGTCAATAGAAGGTTAAATTTGATTAGAAGTCATGCAGGGAAGACTACAGATTGCAATGTGGATATATGCGTGTGAACCCCTTAGAGGGTCTTGGAAAAGGGAGGAAATTTCGATAAGGCTGTACTCAAAATTATTACCTCTTAATTCTGAGTATGATGTACATGATCTTCTCGAACATTGTTTTGAATTGGTTTTGCTGCTCAAATCATTTCAAATATTGCAGATAAGTATTATTGAATTTTGACAACTCTATTTTTTCAATAAATATATTTTAATTAGTGCTTGTTCGTAAATAGTTATTGTTTAAAGGAAGGACATGGAAAGTAAAGCTTTTACATATTCAAGGGAGATATTTTAAAATTTGCACGAAACACGTATCAATGGTGTTTCAGAAATGTGATTATACATATGAGATGCAACCCCAAAACAATAAAAATAAACGACTCTGAACCGATAAAGAGTATTGCATGTTTTGACAAAAAATATGAACCTAAAAAACAGTAACAAATGTTCTTCGCAATACAGTGGAAAAGTAACCCATGGAACTAATGTCGGATTGCATTGGTTTTATTAGTTTATTATATCATTCCGATGCTATCGAAATAGAAATTTAACTCTCCTATGGATTATAATAGCCGGTGTGTTGCTCCAGTGTGATGTTAATTAAAAATACCAATATCTCTATCTTTGCGTCAAAAACTTCCTTGTAATTGCCAATCTCTGATGCCTGTATCTAGTCATTATCAGAATAGGTCAGATCTTTATGGACGAGATATCTCGACATTAGCAAATTGGTCATACCTTGATGGACGAGATATCTCGTCAAAACCACTTGAAAGGTTGAATTTCTGTAAAGTGGAGGACATTTCGATAAGCTCTCAACATTCAAAATTATTACCTTTTCTTAACTTGTATCTCCATGACACTTTCGACCGTTGTTTTGAAGTGATTATTCTGTTCAATTCAATTCAAATAACAGCAGTATTCTGATTGAATTGTGACAACTTTATATTTCAATTAATATTGGTTCAAGTGTAATCCAGATTTTTAAGGGAAAAACACGAAAAGCGTTTTTGTACTGAAGCGAAATGTTTCAAAATTAGATTTAAACACTTATGTTCTAGAAATCTGATTGTGAAAATCCGACGTTAAGCAAAAAAAACTTCACTTTCTTTATCTAATTTATAGATAAAGAAAGTATCCGTTTCCACATCAAACCTCCCCACAGACAGTCCGTCATTAAACCCACCCACACTTCAAACAATTACCACGGGCGATCATTAATTTCGGTTCAGAAAACAAATCCAATAAATAAAATTACTTTTAACGGCCAGCGAATTATTTCCGAATTCTAAGAAGCAATTAAGCTAAAAATACCCAGCGAGCTTTCCGTTATTGAATTATTACTTGAAATAGAGTGCTAAATTCCATTCTTGGAATTCTTTCTTTCCGTTAGACTGCTTTTAGCGTGGTATCGTCCCGCCACACTGATTTTCGATCTTGATACTTGTGTTTTGTGATCGAATGCGGCCGGTAACATAACCTTCCATGCTATGAAATTAATTTCTCCGTTGGAAATATTTATTGGAATGGGTATTGTGCTGAGAGGCTTACTGAAATTCTGTCTGGCGCTGATCTTTGTTTTCTTTTTTATCGAAGTTTAACATTTTCCAGAGTTCAGTTGATGATTCGTTTTCGACGGGTGATATTTTCAACAAAGTCTGGCTCTCCTGACAAGATTTTCAGCCAAAGACCGTGGTTGGTGCACGTTAAATCTGCCGTGGCCTCAAATGTCCTCGCGTTGGTGTGGTGCGGAAGTTTGGAGAGTGGATGCCAGATCAAGTGTTGACCTCGTCATCTGATCGTGGTTCAAAATGACGACATGTTCTCGGATTTTTCCCTTCGGGATTGATCCCGGAATGGTCCCCGGGCCATAAAAACCAACCCAACCAAACCGTCTTCTAGAGCAGTCTTCCCAACCTTTTTCACGTCACGGTATACCTCACAAGCATAAATAATTTCACGGCGCACTATGAAGGAGCATTTTTCTATTAACATGATTAATTTATTCTATTTCATACTAGGGATTCAATTAATAAGATCTTTCAAATATTTTTGCATTATAATGCATAAACATTCCAGCTAGACATTCGTTTCAGATAAGACTTCCGCAGTCATAAGCACGAAATAAACGAAGCAAATGGAATGAAAATACCTAATCCATTCCTCCTCAGTGATTGATATTTGACATTGTTTTTATATCGTATCTATGAATAAAAATTGTCAGATTTGTAAATCATCAGATCAGTAAAAGAATGTTTATAGCTTTTTCGCGGATGGATAGCCCTCCGGTATCGTCGTCCCATAATCAGGACTTTGCGGTTAAATTTTTCGAGGCACACTTCCAGTCCTTTCGCAGCACACCAGTGTGCCGCGGCACATCGGTTGGGAAGCACTGTTCTAGAGTATAAAATAACTTCTTGCCACCTTTTACGTTGAGATAAAAATGCGCATAGTTTTTTGGTTCTCTAAAAACTGGAACTCTATCTCAAAATGGCGAATATCTTTCCAACGTCCTTGTGTGTTTACCCACTGCGTTAGGAACCTCCGAGTAGGCGGCGCAGGTTCCATCCCTGTAACCTACACTGGATGTATATCTCTTTTCTGTGTCTAAAACTTTCCTTACGTTTGTACATCCATTACTTGACGTTGTCATGTCTTGTGTTTAGCACAACTTGGCCAGATATGGCCCTTGCGCCAAAAAGAACCAGCGAACCTGGTCGGATTTTTATTAGCCGCTGAACTGATATGTGGTAACCTTTGTCTGCCACCCATTAGATCCAGTGTTCGAATCTCTGTAAGCGCATGATTGTTCCTGTTAGGAATAACGGCGGCTTACCCAAGGGGGCTTCACAAATAACCGTCAGTTCACCCATTCAACCAAATGCTAAAGATGACAATGATTAGGCATAAGAAATAAATAAAATAATGGCTAATCGGTATTGATCAATCTGCCAAAGCCTACCTAAATAATAACGTATCAGTATTACCGACTAGCAAAGAGTATCGAGTACTCCTAATTTATATCTTCACATTCTCTTTATCAGCAGCCTGCAATCTTTAGGCGGTGCAGGTACGATTCCTGTAACTTACCCTGGATGTATTTTTCTCTTCTGTGTTAGTATAACTTTACTTGTGTGTCCGGGTACATTTACTTGACAGAGAATGCTTGTCACTGCTTATTCCAGATCAGGCCCTTGCAGTATGGGGGGGGGGGGGCATCGTAGCACAGTGGGTATGCCCAGTTCGCTAGCAATCTGCGAGTTGCAAGCGCAAAACAATAAGTCAGCAAAACAATATTTCAAGTGGCTTATATTATAACGTATCTTATATTATAAAGGTTTGATTCCTGTAACTACTCTGGATGGTATTTCCCTCTTTTGATTCAATAAAAGCTTTCCCTGTGTATGTATGTCCATTACTTGATTCTAGTTGTAGGCGTCGTAGGTTCAATTCCTGTAACTTACCCTGGATGTATTTCTCTCTTCTATGTCAGTAACAATTTTTCTTATGTGTATGTCCATTACTTAATATTGTTGGTCTTGTCTGTCTGTCGGTCTTGTCTATGTCTGACAACTTTAAAGGGGAAATTAGGAAAAATTTTGGATGTGGGCCTGTGACAAAATTAAGTTATACTGTTCGTACCAAGAAAATTGTGCACATCACAACTGTCTTGTACTGTTATTCCCGCCCATCAAATATATATACTTTGATGGCACACTTTATGAGCTCGATGTGTAAATTCTTTGAGGCACATTCTCTAACCTTTATGCTTTTCGCTTTATTTACAATTAAAACTTGTATCCTTACATTCAACTAACAACATTTAGATTTAGTTCTCAGTTTATGCTTTATCAAATTTAAGTTGGTTAAATAATCAACGTTGTTCCAAACACGTACTTTATGAAATGTAGGCCCAGGGTAACTTATACTGGGTATATTTCACTCTTCTGTGTCAGAACTTTCCTTGTATGTGTATGTCCATTACTTGATATTATTTACGTTGTGTTTGGTGTAAGCTTGGCCAAAATACGCCATAAAACCGTAGCAAAGAACCAAATCCGCATTTTTGTTTTTCTTGTTGGAATGGAATATAGAATTGTTATAGTAACTCAAGGGAATTTTTCTTTGCTTTTCCTCTAAAAACATACTCCGATTCCTGCCGTTATGAGTCGTTTTTATACTTAATATATATAAATAATTTCACTACGATATAGATATTTTTCATCTATACTTTCTCTAAGGACTAAGTTTTGGACATATTTACTTTTCTATACCCAACTTTATTAACTGCCAATCTTAGTGTATAGATTATATAATTCTTAGAATAATTTTTACTAATCCTTATTTTTACGTAGAAATGATTGTATTTAATATGTATATTTCTCAGAAAGACGTGTTGTTAAATTGCGTTTTATCCCTTGCATATAATTACAATTGCGGGAAAATCAATTTGAAATCCAAAAACTATTTTTCTTCGTTGATAAGCTGCTGAAAAGCCAATAAGTTTTTAATGTAACAGAAGATGTACTGGTTAAAAGTTCGGTAATTTTGTATCAGTTTCTGTTTTCTTCGTATTGCGTTCAATGTGTGACTTTTACAGCTTTATTTATGTCTGTTTTCCTTTCTAGGAAGAGTATTTTACCCGAATTGGTGCAATTTGAACTCTTGAAGACGGTTAAGCCTCTTCCACTTAACTCTTAAGTGGTTCCGAGGATTGAGTAAACACTTTGATCCAAGCCTTTAAGGATGGAATAGAAAGTCTGAATGCGATATTTACTGTTTTAATCGCCCCACTCTTTTCCTTATAAATTGTTTAAAAGATTGAGATTTCCATATTTCTCAATGAAGTTTTCATTTTGATAACATAAAAAAAAAATCAAAATTGCGATCTTTAAATAAGGGTATAAATTCTAATTTTCTTGGTCAAGAGAAGAATATTTGTGACAGGAATTTTTTGAGTATGCAGCTAGTGGATTAGGAGTTGGATATATTGTTCCCAGATTTCTAATAAAGCGGTCCTCAGTCGTACTTTGTAATTACGGATTTCGTTTTGACGCCTAATTTTGCTGAGATTTTACGCTTGCATGTATGACTCAAATTAGACCCATCAAACTTTTATTATCTTCCTTGTACCAAACTCCGTGACTTTTAAATAGATGCGTCAGAATCACGCTCTTCATCCTACCCTAGTCTGAAACCGTGGTAACGTTTACCGTGATCGACACGCTTTGCTTTTACTGAACTTGGATAACTTTTTATTAAGTTACCTAAGTTTCCTTTTTTGCTCCGACTGTGCAATATTTCTCCACTTGAAAACGTGTCAGCTTTTTCTCTTGATGGTACCTTACAATGTTTTCATACCTATAAAGGGATTCAATTACATATTAAAGGTTGGTCGATTCTGAATTTAGCTCAGTTGAGAAATCCAAACGGCGATCTTAAGGAAGCTTTCTTTTCTTTATTGCAATTATTTTTTATGACAATTTTTATTTCCTGTGGAATTTTTCACTTGAAAGTCTTTCCCATCAAACGTAACTTACAGTGTTTTCCTACCTAGAAAAACACTACTTACTGTACTGTTACAAATTGTACACTTACTGTGTGTAGAATTTGCAAATTATCGACATTCTCAGTACCTGTAAAACACCGATGGATATTCTGAGTACATGTATTTATTTTTACTTTTTTCCGTAACAGGAGACACTGAGTAGGCGTGAATTTCCTACACTACACTATTGTACTACAACTAAGAAAAAGAACGTTTCTCAAATGTGAAAGGGGATAATGTTTTGCTATTTCAAGGTATTTTGTGAATAGCATATGCGACAATGTTTTTTTACGATGACATGCTGTTGAAACCTACTTCTTTTCCGGAATTTTATTTATGAACACCAAAAAAAAGTATTGGAAATAACTAGCTTTTTATGGATGTGGCACTTCCTTACTGATATATATTTAACCTTAGACCTCACCACAAATGTACCATTATGCATCATTCTGTTGGCATTTGCCTTTACAGGGCTACGGTAGTATAATTAGTAGAGTCGTGGAATATAGCAACCGGAGAGTTGCGAGTTCGAAAGTAGATCCTACCAAAGACCGCCGTGTACGTGGGCGCTAGTGCACCTTAAATCTGTCGTGGCCTCAGATGTCCTCACGTTGGCGTGTTGTGGAAGTTTGGAAAGTGGGGATGATGACCTCGTCATCTGACCATGGTTCAAAATGACGAAGTGTTGTCCTCGGATCTTTTTCTTGGGGATTGATCCCGGACCACCGCCAATACCCCTTTGTGTTGCTCCAATGCGACGTTAATTAACTACCTACCTATCCACACATGGGAGGCTTTTTCTATGAAGTTAAATGTAGATGGCGCTTGTGTTGCAGTGGTAGAACGTGCTTCCTACACTTATTCCGTATTTTGGTGAGTACACAGTGAGTTTGCTTTCTCTCTCTGTGTTTACAACCTGCGAGTTGTAGGCTACGCTGGTTCGATTCCTATAATTTACCCTGGGTGTATTTCTTAAATACGTGACAGTAAAACTTTTCTTGTCTGTGCATGTCCATTTACTTGACTTTGTCTTGTGCTTGGCACAGCTTGACCAAATATGTCCATATAAAACCTAAACCAATCGGGCCAATTAAACCCAACAAACCCAAAAAAATAGATTTCATGAATAGTTCATACAATTCTGTTTTCTTATGTAGAACGAGAACGCATTAAGATGGTACGATGTAAATCTATACGAGACTGTTTCTGTAAAGCTAAAGTTAGATAGGCGCTGGTGATTGATTCTGTGGTAGAACGAGCTTCCTGCATATGTGTATTCCGTATTGTGTAACCGGAAGTAAAATCCCCGTCTTCGGTGGTTTATTTGTTTACACTCAAAATCCCACTCCTACATATATGCCTCTGGACAATGAAGGTTAGTGAATTCGAGAACAAAGTCCGATCGCGAGATCCAAACTTGGATTCGCCTGATTCCCAAATTCAAAAGTTTTCGTTTCTTCAACTGCACTTTAATTATTTTTATTCCCCCTGTAAATGGACAGACTTATCAATATCTGTCATTGGGAGAGGGCCCGTAACGACAGCTTTTGTGTTTTCCTGTCCGGAAAAGCGCTTTCTTGAGGAGGCCGAAATCCGTCATGAGGAGTTTTCGGGCACATCGCCAGCTATCGATCCGGGCAGACTCGTCGGGTCCGCCTCGCGCATCCCAATCCATTGTCAAGCCCTGACGGCCTCATTCCATGGCAGATTGTACGGGAAGTTGTGTGTTGTATACACATATATAAAATAGATTAACCGAAGGGAATGGGGCAGGATGAAAGGCAAATCTCCTCACCCGTTTCCAAACGCTGGCCAAACTTTTAGACTCATTTTTCGCTACTTAAGGCCGCGCTACGCCATTTTTCGTCGGGGGGATGTTTTTCGCTTCGAGAGGCTCTCTTTCTTTTCTTTTCTTTTTTGGCCGGTCGATTTGTGCCTCTGGGATTTTCCGGATTGTTTTTGTGTTTTTCGTTTTTAAGAGAGGAGATCTGGTGGCACTGCTTCCTTTTGATTTCGGCGTCCTGGATTCTGTTCAAAATCCGAGGCAATAAATTAATTAGGATGGAAAGGTGAGCGCATGGAAACGTGGGGCGACGAACTCGAATGCTTATGGGATTGAAGATTGGTTGGGGTGGGCCGAACGGAAGACATACGTCAAGTAAAGGGCATACGCATACAGTGAAACTTTAACTGGCACAGAATCGAGAAATTCACCTAGGGTAAGTTACAGTAATCGAACTTACGCCGTCTGCAACTCGCAGGTTTCTAGTACAGTGGGAAATCCCATTGAGACACGGCGATCACAAGATTGAAGGATATTTCTTTTGAAATTTTGTTCCTTTACTGAGAGAATACACGTTTTTGTATTTTTGCGGTCTGCTTTAAACATCAGTTTCCACAGCAATATAATATTTGAAATTTCGAGAAAACATTTAAAAATATTTCTCTGAACTGTAAAACTTTGTTTAGCAAGTGACTTTTCAGATAGATTGATATGTCGCAAAGACCAGGTCTGACCATTGAGGAAATCCAAAAGTAGAGTGAGCAATGGTAACCTTTTGATATGCCCAGGATCATGTGACCAAACCTTGTAGTAACGTGATCCTTAGACTATTTTCGTCTGCTGGGTAGAACCTAACATTCATCATATGATTGGTCCACTGAACGGGAGAAGATGCCCATTTATTTATTCTTCATGTGATTGGTCCAAGTGACAAAGTAGTCGACAGGCAATAGACAGACCCTTTTTGTCAATATTCTAGAGAAAGGCTCATTCACACACCTACCCTGTTGTGAGATGTTATACTGCCAGACGAGGTGACCAAATCGGCCAACCAAGTCAATTTCTCACTGAACATTCACGTGACTACTAGTGGACATGTTGGTCGCACTTTTTGAAGCTCCTCTCAATAGAAATGCTCAGTCTACTTATATTTCACGTTTATGGGTCTGACCAAGCTCCGATTACCCTTCAATTGATTATACTCCTCTTAAATCTTAAAAATGAAAATTGAAGTGGTTCTCTTTTAAGTACTCTTACGCGTCTTTTAAAAAGTGTTTTGGTAGTTTCACGTTTAAAAACTCTTCATTAAAGTGTCTCTCTTTTTCAAATATTTCCATCTGCCTTTATGATGTTATTCGTCTATACATACTCCTAATTGAAGGAAGATGCATTTTATTGATAAACATTGTGTTTGGAATTAAACATTGAGATTGAAAAGTTGGTTGCTTGATTTAAAGCAAAAGAATATTTTGTGTTTTGTGAAAGTTTTTGTATTACCATTGTTTAGTAGTGTGTTTTACTTCATTCGCGCTTGCCATATCCCTGGAATAGATTAGGCTACGTCCATATCTTTGTACTTTTCCAAGTTTTAATAGATTTTTCTTGATGTACTTTTTTAATTACTTTTTATCTTCAAAACCTCACCTTTTACCTAGATGACATTCTGCGGTTTATCGATATTTTTCTTATTATCTGATACTTTATCGTATATTTATAAATCTACACAAAATAATAAACGTGCAGAGGACAGGGAAGCTTTAAGAGCGAAAAGTAAAATCTAAACTAGAAAGACTGACCCTAAATATCAGACTTTCGCTCCGTTGAAAATCGTAAAAACTTTTTACGACGGTATTATGGGGTAAGCCGTCTTTTTTAAGGATGCCGTGAGTGATTGGTTTCACTTGTGGAGAGGCTGGATTTAATAAATAAACCAAAACGTGAATGTTTCTTTTCGAAGGTCCCTGTAAAATGTTTCTTCTCCAACCACAAATTCTCCAATTCAAATACAATTTATTTGTGTGTATGTTTGTTTTACATTTCTTCTGTATGAATATCCTAACTTGACAAAACTTTTCTAGTCAGCAAAACAATATTTCAAGTGGCTAGATAAACGTATCTTCCTACAATACATAGGTTCGATTCCTGTAACTAATCAAGATGTATTCCCTCTTCTGTTTCAATAAAATCTGTTTCCTTGTGTATGTATATCCATTTACTTGACGCGAGTTGTGTCGACGTAGGTTCAATTCCTGTAACTTATTCTGGATGTATTTCTCTCTTCTATATCAGTAAGAACTTTCCTTGTGTGTATGTTCATTTGTTTGGCGTTGTCTCTTGTGTTTGACTTAGCTTGGACAAGTTTGGCCTTGCGCACGAAACTCGACCAACTATTTACTTGACGGAAAAACATTGCTTGTCACAGCTTGCCACTGCGCCCTAAATTAAAACAATCAACTAACCTGCAACATGAAACAAACAAAAATATATAAATGTGGTTTTTATTCGGAAAATCTGCGTATTTTGTATTTGTATGCTTATATTGATCGATTCACTTTCAAAAAACACAAACGTTACCTTTAAAGGCCCTCGCATACTTCACGGCTGATTCGGAACTTCGCTAGATTTATTAAAAAATATATTGGTTTTCTTTTTTGGAATAAGATTGCCCCCTGGGGTCCTATTGGTTTGTCCATTATGGCACAGAAAGGTTAGCAGTTGCTTGATTTCTCAATGATCGACGTTTTTTAAACCAAACTTCGTGGCCTTAAGTTGAAACAATATTTGCCATCTCTTGCCTTTGCAAAGGATTATGTAAAATCTTAACTGTTAACCACACAAGAAAAAACCGCATTATTTGATGGGCAGCTGATGCAACTACTGGAACTGTCTCAGATTTAATGCATAAAGGACATCTTAAAATAATCTTTTCTCTCGCATGCCATCGCAAATATAGCTGTAAATATTTTGGAAAAATTAATGAGTGAGACATCTATATTACAAAATTAGGTATACCTTCTTTTGTTTAAATGTAAAAATGTGAGCTATAATACCTTACAAAAAGTAACGAGAAATCTATTATAGAATATATTTTATCCCCATATTTAACAGTTACATCTAAATAAGGGATAAATGGATTGAAATATGGTATGAAATGTGATTAACGACATTTCACCATCAGTTGATGTAAGCAATTAAGAAATGTATGAATTTAATGAGCTCTTTTTTCTCGAAAAGAAACTAGTTGGTATTTATTTCTTTAAACTTTAATGTCTTTAGAATAAGAATTTCTAAAAGTCTGAAAATTATGTTGTAATCTCCTTTTTAAAATCTGCCAAGTCTTTTTCTTGAATATTGCATTAAGAACAGTTTCGATCCATCAGAAATAAACTAGATCTAATTTTGTTGGAACGATTGAATCGCGTGTTCTGCTTTAACTAGTAAGCAATTTTTTGTTTTGTTTTCAGGATAACTTTTTATTGATCTTCCTAAACTTCTTATTCAGATTTATTTGCTGTAAATACTCAATTCTTCTGATAAGTAAACCCGACTCGACTTATAACTAATGCTGATTTTACTTGTAACTAAATACTGATAAATAAATCCAACATTTCTTCTGCATAACCCCAGGTTTATAAAGTACGGTCGTTAAAGTAGTTTATCGACTTTATATTTTGGATGTGTGCGATGTAGTAGATTCAAGTTAGTGGACTGTATAATTTAAAATTTATTTACAAAAATTCTATATGCATTAACAGATTCCGTGGCTCAATTCTTCTGTGCGTCCATATAAATAATTTGCGCAAAGTATAAAGATCGATGTACAGCTTGCAGAATAATTCTTAACTGACGAGAAGTTCTAACCATTACGAATCCAGCCAAAGACCGTCGTGTACAAAGGGGACTGGTACACATTAAACCTGTCTTGGCCTCAAATGTCTTCACGTTGGCGTGGTGTGGAAGTTTGGAAAGTGGGATGCCAGCTCAGGTGTTGCCTCGTCATCACCGTGATTCAAAATTACGTGGTGTTGTCCTCTGATCTTTCCCTTTGGGATTGATCCCGGACCGTCACCAATAGCCCGTTGTGTTGCTCCAGTGTGACGTTTATCAAAATACTTACCTACCTACCTCTAACGATTTGCGAACAAAAATTCTAAAGATAATCTTTAAAATGTTGCCACAACCTGGTTTCTAAAGAATATAAAAAAGAAAGAACAGCAAAATATTCTTAATTCGTGAGCTAAAATGTCATTTGGCGCGCGCAAACGATAATTATATTCCATTTGCGCACAAACACCCTCTTTTGATCATAATGTGCGATTTACCCTTATACTTTTGATTTCTGAAAGAATATCTGCAATTTTTTGGGTTAAAAATCGCATTGAAATTATGCAAACGGAATTGCGCTGATCAAAAAGCCAAAGAATCATTAAAACATCAATATAATTGAAAATCTTACTCCTATGTAGATTAAAAGCTTCTCCAAAAAGAATTCAACAATGGAAAAATCTTAGGAACAATACTAAAAAAGGAAGATGGATTAACAACCTCATATCATCAAGTTAATGCAAATAAATAACTGCATATTTTGGCATAAACCAAATAATCATCAGATAGAGCATTTGGAACTCATCAAAAAAAATGTTTTTCAAAATAGCTTTTCGTCCTTGCGAAGAACACTTTGGAACAGTTTTGCAAACTATGAAACACATACAACACTTAAATACGAAAGACTAGAATATATACAGTGATTTTGGAAGTGATTAAGGACAAAAATAATAGATAAAGTAGATAGTGTCAAACAAAAAAAATACACGAGTTCATGCAGATTGTTTTTGAATATAGTGGATTGATTTGTAATTTCCTCATTTCTTGTATTTTGTATGTATTTTTTAAGTAATAATTTTAATTTAAAAATGCCCTTTGCCGTGATAGGAATTTTAAATCTTGTGAAACTTCTATGTATAAAAAGTTAAACTTTTTCTAAATCGCACTCGTAAAAGATAGGTCATAAATGATAACTCCTAAGAGATAAGTAGTAACTTAAAAATGCACTTTTCAAGTTGAGCCCATATAAGAAATGCCTGAAGTGATAAATATATGTCCTTACACCCAATCTATTTCTAATTACAATAGCTACTCCACAATTCAATAGAATATGATTAGAATTAGTTATGCCTCTTCTGAAAAATTAGTTTTTGAGAATTTTTATATGCGAAGAATATATATTTAGAGAACATCCAAAGAAAATTTTTTATTTGCATAACATGCTTTCATCAGCTTTAAATAAATAACTCGATGTGCAATAATTCTATCATCTGAAAGTGCATTTCTGTCCTCTGAATATAGATTGCATTATAACAATTTGCTTTATACTGTGTATTAATTTCATATTTCAATCATAAGAAACTCAAATGTACCATATTAAAGTCACAGAATTTTATTTAGCGAAGTATGCGATTATTACTATTAAACTCTATATAAATAAGAATCTTTTACAAATGAATTTTTAAAAATTAAATTTTGAGTCCACCTTTTATCATTGTTTCGGTCTAATTTTTTGCTTCTCTTCACTAACTAAGCTGCTGTTAACATTCATTAGCCATAGGTTACAGCCAGCAAATTGGCTGCGGTGGCAGTTACTTTAATTGAGCCACTTTTAGAATTGCCCTTTTCTCTTACTCGCCCTCATTTCAATCGAAAATAATAAAGAATCCTATTCGTTTCGATAATGATCACAGCTCGGATTATGTCTTCCGGAAATACCTCTCAGTTCTCGTGAATTTTTATGGCGTTCAATATTTAATCCACGAGAATCGGCAACGAAATGTGTGTATGTGAAGGGGACTGTAGTGGAATTTCGCTCGGAACCGCCGAGGTCTCTAGGGGAGAGATCAATATTTCCTCTTGCGTTGTGTTGAAACGACTGATTTATGTTATTCCAAATTGGTATGGACTGTTTTGTTGCTGGAAAGTTTATGGATAGGTAGTTAATTAACGTCGCACTGAAGCAACACAACGGGCTATTGGCGACGGTCCGGGATCAATCCCGAAGGGAAAGATCCGAAGAAAACACCTCCTCATTTTGAGCCATGGTCATCTGACGAGGTCAACACCTGAGCTGGCACCCCATTCTCCAAACTTCCACACTACGCCTACGTTAGGACACTTGAGGCCACGACAGATTTACATAGCCAGATGATGCACCAGCCTCCGCGTACACGATGGTCTTAGGTTGGACCGAGTTTCGAACTTATATCCATCCGGTTGCTAATCCAACAGCTACCGCCCTCAAGGGCACATCTCCTTTAGATGTGTACGGGCTTCACGTACCCGAGGTACCTGAGTGATAATATCTTTTCCCATGGGGTTTACTACCTTTAGAACCCTACCCTACCATGTTTACCAAACATGGGGTGGCGCTCCCGAGATACACCCAAGCAATATTTTTCTGCTTTCATAACATTTTTCTGTTCCTAATCCCTCTTTTTTCCCCTTTCGCGACATTTTTTACTTGAAGTTGTGTTTGTCGCAACTTGATCAAATATGACCTTTGCGCCGTAAAACCTCAAAACAACCAGCCACCTGGGCTACCGTGACCCTAGAAATTTTATGGGAAGGATGATACCAAACTCATTTTGTTACGGATATTATTCATGTAAGGACTCTCTTCTATTTTAAACTTCCTATGTTGTCCCTATTCCAGGTTTGATCACAACTGAGAGATGCGTCATGATTTTGAGTTAAGCCGTTGATTCTATCTTTGTTTATTTTATTATTTACTTGGGATGTTTTTATAATATATTTAAAAGTATAATTTTTTAAAGAATGTTTTAGGTATCACAAATTTGGCCTCTAGACTACAGCCTTCACAACCTGTTCGGAAATACGACACTGAATGAATTATTGCTTGGCTTTAAGAATCTTTATTAGTTTTTTCGTAAAATTGCGTGATGAATTGGGTATAGGATGTAACTGTAATCCATACCTTAACATTTAATCAAATCTTCGCGTGATTTATTCCTTTAACAAGAGTTTAATCCGCCCAAAACAAGTTGCGATTTGTCATTCGTAAGGCAATTTTTTTGTAGGTGGGCGAGGATATTCAACTCGCAATCTGTTGTAAATGTAATCCGAATTACATTCCTTTTATTTATCGAAGAAAAAAACACTTAAATTCATATATGGTAGAAAAGCTAATTTATCAGATCTTTGGACGTGGAAATTATTTTTTAGGCACGAGAAGTACCGGCAACTGGATATTAAATCCCTTACGAGTCCTCTCTTTTAAGTGCTTGAATGTATCAAGTTTTATCTGCCAATTTAGTGCGTAGGTACTGAAATGTAATTCTAAATCAAAATGAATAGAAATGCCATGAAAATACAGTGATAAAGTAATGCTGCATTTGTTTCGTTTTTCTATCATGCATCTGTAAAATTTACTTTTTCTTTACTTGGACGCAAAATAAAACAAGAACAAATAAATTAACTTAAACAAGTAAGGGAATTTGAAAATTAATTGGTATCGTGTTTCCCAAAATATCAAATTTCCTTGCGTCAATTATTCGAGAGGCAATAAATGAAAATTAATGAATTGCATCAAAATGGGAGTCTGGGCCATGAAATATGTATTCAGAAATAAAACGTCAATGAAATATTTGCATATTCAACTTGGTAGAAGATATGCTTTAGGGAAAGGGTGGTGTCGAGTCTCCCATTGAAAAGCCGCTAGGATAAATTTGTGTGGCAAACAACTCCTAGCCCATCTGTTGGGAGAATGGTTTTGCAATCTGAACCATAACAAGGCGTGTAGGTTCACGTTTGTAGAATTTGTGACTCACTAAAACAAGACATGTCTATGTGGAAATTTCACTCATACCCTGCAAGCTTAAGCCCGAGCCATTGGAGATAAATGGGCTCTATCCGTCCTCCGCTTTAAAGACACTGATTAGGATCCATGTAGGGTTGACCTAAGGGTATTATCTCTAGTCATAAAACACATGTGAGAAAACTTGCCAGCCTGCTGTCGGCGAGCGATGTCTAAATTTGCGATTCACATCCTGTGAATAGTGAATCTCGTAAGAATTTATCGAGACCTCAGCCATATTTAAGGAGCCCTTCCTTACATCCGTAATGACTTCAGCTAGTAGGAGCGGAGGGACTGCGCCCCCAACTAGGAAGGGTGGTATCATGTCTTTAATGCTCCCTATGCTGGCAGCTGGGCCAAATATGGCCCTTGTGTCATAGAATCCAATCAACACTATGCTAGGAGTCAAAACGTTTTAGGATGTTGGAAGAACGAAACCCTATATGTGGTTTCTTTCCTGTTGCCAATAAAATGCTTGCCCATAATTTGGCGGCGATTCAAAAGCGTATCCGTGAGGTCAAGCAGCCAAGTCGTAATGTATATTTTAGCGGTGATATTTGACAATTCCATGTCTGCTGTTATATAATCTTAGAATCTTAAACATTATCCGAACAAAAATTTCTTGTTATAAACTCTTATTTAAAATCGTAATACTCTTAAAAATGTGGTCGAAATTGCTTTCCTTTCTTATGTTAGGCAATTTAATTAAACTAGTCTAGAGTACTAGTATTTATGTGTTCAATTTGAGTCTGTTTCCTTGCAGAAGCTGAAGAAACCCGACCTGTTCTTCCGGAAAGCCTGGAAAGCATACCAAAAGCAGATTATTTTCCCAACCAGCGTCATCGCTGGAATACAAATGAGGTACTTTTGGACTTAATCTCTAATCCAGAAATTGCAATTTTGTTTCCTAAATTATAACTATGACACTTATTTAAAAATGCCAGCAGTTTATTTGTTCTGAATGTCTTTTTCATCCATCAATGACACGTTGTGAATGTTAATTTTTTGAGGTTGTGTGTTTTGAATTGCTTGTTGAAGAATGAGTCCATTTGTGTGTCATGAGTAAGTATGATTTGATACAAATATGAAAGTTTTAAACTTAACTTCTTGTATACGTCTGGTACGTTTTCTTTAGTCGATGTTGAGTGTTTTTATAACACCTAGTTTGCACTAAATATCGTCGTCTTACAAGTGAAACACATTAAGTCAAAATTTTTGTGTATGAGGTTTTTTAAATCTTTTCTAGTCCAGAATGTTGTAATCTTTAGACTAGTGAAGTGTGTGTGTTCACTAAGTCGTTTATTCTTTGCATGAAGATTAGATTTCTCTTTTTTGAGAGATACACTTCCTCCCTTCTTTTTCTCATAACTGCTTTTTGACTTAGTGTTTCACTTGTAAGCCGACGATATTCTGTTCCAACTCAGTTGGATTTTAGTGAAAGAAAGGACAAATGGAAAGAGCCATGTCTTGGCTTCACAGAAGAGGTGCAGTAAATGAGGAAACCTATTGAAATTTCAACCCAATCTTGGCAGTCACGTAAGGAAAGAGTCGGGCTCTTCTGACCCTCAAAGTAACATATTCTCGAGGTGACAGGGGAATGTCTGAATTAAAGCTATTTCGTAATCGGTCTATCTGCAAATGCTGCAATCCATTTTGTTTTGCTGATGCGCGCTCAGTGAAAGATTTTAATAACCTGGTCAGGGCTGCCACAGGCGACTTTTTGCAACTATTTTTCAACCTTGGCAACTAGGGTTGGTTGTCTTTTAAAGCAAAATCGGTCTAAAAGCTACTAATTAAAAATTTTTGGCGATTTTTTTGGAAATTCACCCAAAGTCTACAAAAATTTAGTCTTTTTTTAACTACTAGCGGACGGAAAAAATATTTTTCGGATTTTTCTGTAGGGGGGAAATTTTTCAAAGGACGCAGAATTATGGAATTTTGGTGCCAGTGGCAATCATGAAATAAAAACGTCGGAATCTGATTATTAGATTGTTATGAACATCTTAAGAAAATGTTTAGTTAATTTTAAAATTTAATTTCTTGACGATGTCTTCACCTCTGTTTCATACTTAATTAGTACATTTTATGTTTTAGACGATTCATTTTGTATCTGAGCAATTAAAATTGCTTAAAATAAGGTTTAGGAGACTGCTACTATTTTAAAGAATTTTGCTGTCACAAGTGCTGCGACAGCCCTGAAATTACTAAAAATAAATTATTTTGTTTCTTTGCACTTAAACACAGTCAATTGCTAATAGAAACTTTTTTTTCAGGAAATAGCATCACTGCTTATAAGTTTCGAGCGTCATGAAGACTGGCTATCCAAAGAAGTTAAGATCAGGTACGTTTTAAAAAATTGCGATTTGAATTTTCTCTTAGTTAAGATTTTGTGTTACGCTTGAAATGATTGTTGTGTTTTTGCAGACCTAAAAGTGGCTCGATGCTGCTATACAGTCGTAAAAGAGTGCGCTATCGGAGAGATGGTTACTGCTGGAAAAAGAGGAAAGATGGAAAGACCACTCGGGAAGATCACATGAAACTGAAAGTCCAAGGAACAGAAGTAAGTGAAATTACTTAATATTTCAACCTTTCTAATGAAATACATGTGGGTTAACCCTCTTAGTGGTTATCTCAATGAAGTATCTCGTCATTAGCAAAACTCATCAGATCTTGATGAACGAGATTAGAAACGGCATCATTAGATCTAGATCAGTGGTTCTTAGCCTGGGGTGTGTACACCCCTGGTAGTGCGAGAAATAATTTTCAGGGGTGCAAGAGAAGTTTCGATGGACGACAGTAATTTAATAAAAGACGATTTTATTGAAATATGAGCCAATGCACGTATTCAAATAGAATTTGAAAAACTGGACTTAGAACAATTCTGGTGTACACAGTTAGAACCTTATACACAGCTGGCATAAGCAGCATTACAGACACTTACCATTTGCCACCACCTACCTGTGTGAAATGGGATTTTCATCACTTTTGCACATAAAAACAAAAGCCAGAAATCGCTTAAATGCAAGTGATGACTTATGCGTCGCTCTTTCAACAAAGGAGCCTCGCTTCAAAAGTATTATTATGAATAAACAGCAACGTAGCCATTAAAAACTGAGATATTTTGTATGTATATGTAAATGTATGTGTTTATTTTTCAATAAATATAAATTATCTTGCAATAGAAGTAAAATTCCTAATAAGTTCCTAAACAAAGAATAGAAACACATTTTTGAAGGGGGTGCGAGAACTTATTTTTAGATTCAAGGTGGTTCCGATCACTAAAAAGGTTAAGAACCACTGATCTAGATGGACGTCATTAGAAAAAACCTGACCAGATTTTGATCATGTCATAAAAAATTGTCAATATCGTGATGACAAGATGTTTCGTCAAAAGCAAAATTTATCAGATCTTGATGGTCAAGATATCTCGCCGAAACCACTTGCAGGGTTATGAGTTAATAAAATTATGCTCCTATGAAATAAATTACTTTTAAGGTTTTGAAAAGCTTGTTGGTATTTTAGAAATATTTTTACATTCTAAATTTAAATTATACATGCATTCTAGGAAATATTTTAAATTTCTTGAGGAAAACCCAGATGGGCTTATGTAGGATAAATTTTACCTTTATTTACCTCCTGAGGATTATGCATGCATATGCAAGTTGCAGTTTTCCTTTTGACCAATAGAATCCTTCTAAAGATTCTTTCGAAGAATAGACGTGGCTATTTAGTCATTACATAGCCTGTATGTGTGTAAGGTAAAAGCACTACCTAGTATACTACTCGAAAATCTTGTGACGCTCAGAAGGTTAATTATCAAACATTTTTTTAAAGACACGTTTTATGTTAATGCCACTTAAATGAAAGTTAATTACTCACTGGAAATTGGAAATGAATTTTTTCAAATATGAGAATAACTTTCATGAGTCATGGCATATGACCATCAAAAACCTCCTCAAACATTGAACTTATTTAGATGTTATATAGGAAAGATTAAATTTTCTTTTTTACACAATCTTGCTATAAAACTTGAACTATTTTAAAAAATCAACCTATATTTGTTATAAAAATATTCCATTTTGGAAAGATGCTCAGACTGAAGTATTATTTATCTCGTTTGCCCTTTTAAATTAAACTTCATTTTAATATTAATTCATTTCAATATTTTTCGAAAGTATTTTACAAGATTATTTTATGAAGAGCATAATAAAGTTATTCTCTTAAAATTCACCATAGTTCTTTAAGTTTTGAATTACATTTTTATACAGTGTTGCTTTATTCAATTTTGTTATTTTGTGTTTTCCATTGTGAGTCTGGTGTTTTTACTATGAGTTGTGTTTTTTGTATATTAAACCCTAACCTACAAGTTTGAAATAAATTCACATTGTTTAACATTTTCTGAATTTGAGACATAAAAAGGCAGTTTGGTTTATGCTGTCCTTAGTAAATAGTAATTTTCCCAAGCTATGTGTTAGATGTACTTAAATATCTGTCCTAGATCTATGTTTTCTAATTTCTTTCAGCTTAGAGGACCCTAATTTCTGTTTACTTTAGGGTCCTCAAAACTCAGTGATAAGTTGAAAGGTTGATTTTTACAAACAATTTCATATATACCATGCCTCCTTCAAACCAAACTTTAATTGAAATGTGTTAGAAATTTCAAAATTTCTGAGTATTGAAGAACTCAATAGCAAGCACATAGTTTATTTGAATATATTGAACATATATTTGAATTTTGTTTCTCAGTTTTGATGTTTTTAATTAAGTACTATGTTTGAAAGGTTGATCAACATGTAATCTTGAAACGTTTTAAGGACCAAACGTTACTTTTAAAGGTTCATATTTAAAAACCTATAATTTGTATATCAAAACATAAGTAATCATAATTTTCTTTTCTGTTATGTAGGTAACTAATTTTCAGATTTCTACAACATTAAATTAATGATTGATTAAATGATTTTATTCATTAGTGTATATATGGATGTTACGTGCACTCAGCTATCCTTCCGACATTTCACCGTCGATGCTATTGGCTGTTGCAAGTATGTATAAAATAGTTTTTAGTGAATTTTCATAGAAAAACACTGAAATTTCCTCTGTAGTATATTTAAAAATGTAAAATAAACCATTTTGCTTTATAAATTTATGTAAAAAGTATATTTTATTGTGTATACTTAATTATGTAACCAAAATCTTAATTATTGCTTCTATTTATGTTAAATTAAATCAAATCCAATTAAAGTTTCATGATAATCCTCTTTTAGACTTTATTGTTAATCATTACAAATGTGTTGTGTTTATCTTAAGCATTGGGCACAAGCTAAATTTCTTGATTTTCAATTTTCATGCTGTATCCTAACAAGTTTGAACTGTTATTTTCATTGAATTAGAAATCAGTTAAAAGTAATATTCTTATTTATAATTTTTAATTCAAGGAATTATAAATGAATAAAGAAGTGATACAATGCTTCTAGTGATAGTCAACAAATATTCACAATCTTTCGTAGCATATTGAAATAGCTTATTTAGGCTTGAATTCAAATTTGTGATGTCAGGTTTGATGTACTTGTGTAAATTAAAATACTGTTTAATAATAAGAATATTAAAATTTTCTTAATTCCTCTTTATTCTGAAAATAGTTATAATGTTCTGTTGGGGAACTTGATGAAAATTTATGTTTTCTTCTTATTTGTGTAGAATCCTGATATAGTTCTAGTTCACTACCTAAATGTCCCATACAGCGATGACAACAAACTCTTAGTTACACCGAGTCTCAGTTACTGTGCTGACAAAAAGGAATGGACAAAGGAGGAATTGGTTTCACAACTGAAACCTATGTGTAAGAACACCATTGTTATACTACTTATTTGTTAAAATAGGTTATTTATCTTTTCATAGAGGCTAGTTAGGTACTTTGAGGTGTTTCTTTACAAGTGATTGAAGAAATGTCATTAATTTAACTTTTGTTGTGCTTTTAATTCGTTTCCTTGTTATTAGCATATTGTTGGCTTGCAAGTGAAACATGTTAAATCAAAAATATAGTTCTGAGGGAATGAAGAGGAAAAATTCTTCTTTGCTTTGCTCATTAAGTGTGTTCCTTAAAGAAGAAATCTAACCTTCATGCAAAGAAAAATTAACTTGATGAACTCCACCAGTGTAAAGATTACCATATTCTGGTCTGGAAAAGCTGAAAAATTCATCTTGAACAGTGACTGTATTTCATTTGTAAGCCCGTAATATGGTTAATTGCTTTGAAATAAAAGATGAACCTTTATAATTCCTCTTCTTGCATACCTTTATTTTTTAAACACATTTTATTATTTTAGTGTTAACACATTGTAGTCTTTAAAAACGTCTACAAGACATACAAATGTATGTGCTCAAATCACTGTTTCCTAGATTAAAAAACGTTATTCACATTTTAATTCATACGAATATTTATAAACTAAACTAACTAGTCATTTACAAAGTATGAAGCGTTTATTTTAAAATTCCTGTATTAAAACTGAAACTTTACAATATAAGTAAAAAAAGGACACTAACAATTTTTTACTGTAATAATAATACAGATTACTTGTAAAATAAGTTTTTAAAGCTACTTATTACAAGCTTTTTCATGGCATTATCTTCTCTCTTTTAACTTATCTCATAATTAATGTTCATATTAAATTTATATAAGATTCTCTTGGTCTAATAACAAGTAAAAATTATACTTCTGCTCTTGTGCACTTTTTGTATAAGTAATGCTTTTATATTTATTTATTTCAGTCTATAGTGAGAATGAGCCTGATTTGAACAATGAATTAGAGATTTCAGTAAGTATTTTTGTGACATAAATAAACATTTTATTGGTTTAAGCGTGTTTTTTATATTAATATATTATGACCCTTTTAAATTTTGATCTCTTTAAAGACTGCGGAAACCGTTGAGGCTATAGTTCAACAATTAATGGAAAAGCAGAGGGCAAAGTCCACTGCACGAACCCATGAATGTGCGTGCGACAATGCCACCAAAGGGAATACACCTGGCGTTGATAAGAAATGCTCTCATACTTTCCACAGAATCATATCTCCTAAAACCCATTCCCGAGGCGTTCTGGCCGCTGTCAGCACAGCTGCTGCAAACTCCACGACACTTTCCACGACAACTGCCACACCAGCTTCATCCACAGCTACCACTGCTTTGAGCACTCAGACAACATCCATCAAAACCGAAGACGCGCCCGTCAAGCGGACCACTGTCGCCGCGACTGTGGCCGTCTCCGGAGTGAACACACGACCGGCGAGCGTCATTCTTGCGCCCTGTCGGCCCATCTTGCAGGATGGGAAGCACGAGGTCGCCATCACTGCTGGAAATCATGGCTCAGGGGGTGGTTCTGCCACCTCCCTCATTTTGAATCTGTCGCAGCTTCAAGGAGGAGGAGGACTTCTGATTCTTAACAGTGCTGCAGCTGCATCTAGTGTTGGACTAACATCAGCATCAGTCACACCTGTCACCTTTCTGTGTGGTCAAGACACCAGTGCGGCCACAGCCGTCAGGAACATAACAACGCACGCACTGAACAATGCGATGGACACATCGGAAAGCCCCCACACGCCGAAGCCCATCAAAAAACAATCACAGAACGTCAAAGCCGAAGTGGAAGAGGGTTTGGAATGCGCCCTGAAGAGAGACGTTCAGTTTTCGAACGTGCCGAACAGCAAGGACCCGGATCTGTGCAGTGTCATGGAGGAGCTGTCTTCTGAGACTAAAGACCTGCCTCTTAATCTCTTTGAAGATACTTTGGCCATGTCGCACGACGATATCCAGCGCACTCTGTTAGCCAACATGCCTCCGCCCAAGTACGTGGTTCAAGATTCAAACCCTCAGATCTCTGTGAAAATAGAATCTCCACATCCATCAGACAATGTGATAGTAGACTTGAATCCTATGGACTTTATTGACAATGATCTATCAACGCCCGATGAAGAAGTCTTCAATATGGATACATTTGATATTTTGAGTGATCTCCCTAATCTTGATGATCTGAACCCGGATCTTGCTCCGAGTAGTGGGTTGTCCAGTAGCAGCTCATCAACACCCGTAAGCAATGGCTCCTTTGCTGCCAAGACAAATCATTCAGCGATGGATTACAGAGAAGGGACTGCAAACATCACTGATTATTCTCCCGATTGGTGTTACACAGAGGTGAGTTTTTTAAATTGCAAGTCCTGCTGTCGTTGTACAATATCATTTATATCTAGTGCAGTTAACCCCTTGTAATTTTCACATTTCAATTTTTCGTTCATCTTTACTGCCCCTGTTGAATTTTAAGTTTTCAAACAGCAGAAAAAATCTTACTCTATTTCATTAGGAAGATCATCAGCTTCAACCATTTTCTTCGCCTTTTCCTCTGGGTCTTTCTGCCACATTATTGATTTATGGGGTTTGGGGTTCTTCACTAGTCAGACCCCAAAAGGAAGGTAGAAAAATTGTAAAGGTTTATTCAAAAATATTCTACATTTGCCCTTTTGCATAACTTTAAATAAGAAACACGCAATATTGAATGTATCATTTTTTGGGCCTCTGCATATTATGCCTTTTTCTTGTCCTAGAAGCACGATATATCTAGGTGTTACTGTTCTATGAATTGATATTGAGTCGCACTTTGGATTGATACTGGATTGTATCCAATAGCCCCTTGTGTTGCTCCAGTGTGACGTAAGTTCAACCACCAACCAACCATATTGGTTCACGGACATTTGATGGATCTCTTCAAAATACCCCTCAGAGCATGTCTTTAGGTGTGTACAGACTTCACGAACCCTAGATACCCTAGTGATCTATTCTTTTCCCATGGGGTTTACTATCTCTGGGAAACATGGGGGTCACGACTCCAGGATGCCTAAGCAATCTTTCTCTGTCCTTTCTTTTCATAATTACTTGACATTATCTTGTGTGTGACGCAGCTCAGCCAAACATAGCCCTTGCGCCATAAGACCCAAACCCAACCAACCTCTCAAAATGTATTTTAGGAGTCATGTGTGAACCCATAGAATTAATGAATTTGTTTCCACTCTGTTTTACTGGTCTGAAGTAGGTACATTAACTATTTTGAATAAAGTTTGTTTTTATGCAATTTGTGACAGGGAAGTTTTCAAATAATTAGTTAATTTTTATTTGCTGATTATACTGCCTGATTAAGTCAAGGAAATAGTTAATAGTATCTTTCTTTTAGCTTTAGGGAATTTATTTTGAAATCAATTATAAATTGTTGATATATTTTTGCTTTAAAAACCTTTCTTATTTATATTTTTGTATAAGCAACTTTTGGGTTGTAATTGGTAGGCATAGCATCTTCTATATGTCTTTTTAATTTATCCTCCATTTGATTTAATGAGACTCGAAAATATTTTAGTGTTTTACAGTTACTGAAGTAAGCATATACTTATTCTGGTATGTGCCAAAAAACTTTGTTGAATATTAAAGTTTAATTTAAATTAAAAGGGTAATTTGAAAAGTAGAAATAGCTTGTATAAAACTTTTGAAGCAAGTTATTGTTGATTTAATAGAAATAAGTTTCATAACTTTTAAAAATTGCTTTGCTTAAGTTTTGCAATCTTTAATTGTGAATAAAAAGTTCCAATGCATAATGTTAAATGGGATAAATTATGTTACATTGGAAATATTTTCTTGTGTTTCTTATTTTCTCCATACTAATTACTTTACAATTAAAATGAAGTATTATTTGGCTGATGGGAAAGTTTATTTTTGCTGATTACAACAATGTATAATATATTTTCATTGAGATATTGCTTCATTCTTTCTTAGTTTCATAATAAAAAGCTTGATTTTAAAAAATCTATGCAACACATAGCATAGTTCCTTATGAAGTTTTCATTTTAGCATAGTATTTGAATTTAACACTTTCATTAAAATAGGTTTAAAACTTATGAGTAAATCAATTAAAAATTATGAAGCATTTGTTGAAGCAAGCAACATTTTTGATAACACTTATCATAAAAGTTAAGTAATAGAGCTATCAGTAACCAGTAAAAGAAACACTTAGAAACTTTCAAATTATTGATCTATAAAACCATGGTAACACGTAATTACAACCTCTATTATGGAATTATTAAACATCATTAAGAAGTGTTTGTTCAAATATTATCAGCTAATAGAAAATGTGTTGCATAAAATGTAATACTATATTTTAAAAAGTTACTTTTAGAGCAGTTTTATAAATATATACACAATACTAAGGCAAAATGCAGCTCATCAAATTAGTCCTAATCCACTTACTTAAAAGCAATAAGTGCTTTTAAGTACTTAAAAGCAATAAATGCTTTTAGTACTCATTTGAAAGCAATGAGTACTACATTTTAAAAGATGTGTGGTAACTCCCCATTTGACTATGTAATTTGTGCCTTATGTCATTATTTCATGCTTGTCGCACAGATTGAATACTTTTTCCGTGACTGATTTGATCTACAGAGCTTGAAATATATGCAAGGGGACCTTGGATAGTGTTTGCAGTATGAATTAGTAATTGTGCTCAGGCTTTATTGAGTTAAATAACACATTTTTATATAGATAAATGATGTATTTTTCTCAGATGTTATTTAGTAATATTACTGATAGAAATGTGAACTGAATGGGAGTGTGGAGAAAGTAACATGAAAAGAAGATTTTACATGAAAAAGTTTTAAGCTGAATAAAAATTGGCAAATTTTATGCACATATGTGAAATTTGAGTAGTTAGTATAAAACATGTCTGCATTGCTTAAATACAGAAATGGGAAAAACAGAAACAGCAACCAATTTTTAAGGAGGAATATACTTTATGAAATTGGAATTTATAACAAATATTTTTCTATGTGCCGTATACTCAGATTCTACATTCAGCTATAAAAAGTTAACATTTTTCATATTTTTTATATAAAAAATATGATCCATGAAGTAGAGTGTATATCTCATAATATTTAAATTTGTTCTGTCTTTATGTCTATTAAATGATATAGCCTTTAATGCACACATATAGGTTAAACTACATTTGTTGTCCCATTATAGCTAGCTGTTGGTTATAAAATTGTTATTTTTTAGGGTGGTGTTAAGGTTCTTGTAACAGGACCTTGGTATTCATCCTCATCCCCTTATACCATTCTCTTTGATGGAGTTAGTGTGCCAACTACGCTAGTCCAAAGTGGAGTACTTAGGTGCTATAGCCCAGGTAATAGTTTATTATGTTAACAATCTGGCTTTTAATATTTTGAACTTTCTAGATATTAATTTTGATGTAGCATTCAAAAGTATACAATGAGAATATGATATTAAAAATGAAGTTGTGCATGTTAAAAGCTTGTGAATAAATTGCCCACTCTTTTATTATGATATAATACAAGCTGACATTAAAAAATCCTATATATTGGGGAAAGATAATGACATCCATTATGTTATTAGCACTTTTAGTGAGGGTTTTAATAAATTAACTTATAAATTATTCATTTATTCTAAGAGACGGGTCAACAAGATAATAATGTTGAATCAATGTAAGACAAGTAAAAAGTTACAGAATGTAAAAGAGAGCTAGTACTTTAACTGGTGAGTAGATTGTGAAAGGGTCTTAAAAATAAAAGATTAATTATGTTAATTGAAACTTTGTTTGGACGTTTTAGTCATTATTCACACATTATATTGAAACCTTTTGTCTATTTTCATGGCTAAATATGGTTATATTTAATTTGCTTATTTGGAATTTATCTGAAATATTAAAAGCTAATTTAAAGCAGTTCTGTTTTCAGGTGTACATGTTTGTTTATACATTTTTCATTTTAAATATTGCATAGTTCTGTATAGCTTGAAATTGGAGCCAAATTTCAAACTATTTTGGAACTATTCTAAACAGGAGGAAATCTGAAATTGTAAAAGCCAATTTAAAGCAGTTCTATTATTTCAGTTCTACATATTTGTTTATATATTTTTCATTTAAAATATTGCATAGTTCTGAATAGTTTGAAATTGAAGCTGCAAAATCTTATGTATTTCTCCCAAGTTCTGAATTATCAACTCAGACTAAACACATTTTCTTTATTTTTTTGTGTACATCATGCATATTCTAATTATTACTCTGATTCTGTGTTTTATCTTTATTTAGCTCAATAACAATTGTATTGTTTTTATCTTAGCTCATGAAACAGGACTAGTGACACTTCAAGTCGCTTGTGAAGGTTTTGTCATATCAAATTCAGTGTTTTTTGAGTACAGACAGAGGCAATCTGCTGCAAATGTGAAGTCAGAGGATTGGTTTTCTGTTGAAGGTACAACTTTTATTGTAGTTAATGTGAAGTACATACATCATTGCTTCACTATGTCCTTTATTGTATTATTTTTTGAAAATAATCTTTTGTAATATTGGACACTAGATTCTACATACCTATTTATATTACTTTTTCTTTGTTGCAGACAGTACTTTAAAACTTTCCCTCTTAGAAAGGTTAGAAATAATGGAAACAAAGATAACTTTCAATTTAGATGGTACCACTGCTGGTTTGACCACTAATAGTGTTGTTCAGGTAATGTTACTCATTTTATGCTAAATGTAGTTTATATTTTATTTTTTAGATCAATATTGGTTTCAGGAAAGTATTTTTCTTGCACCATCTGCACATATTAAGGCCTCACTATGCAATTTTATCTCAATCCCTGTACACATTCTATTGAACCTTGGTGTGCATCAGAACTCTGAGAACTGTTGAGAAATTTATATAGGTATAAGAATATAGTGAGCTTATATATTGTTGTGAATGATAAAAGGGAATCTTTGTCACCCAAAAGCCTTCTAGAACTTTGTCCTTTCATTCAGCCAAATTGCTTACCACCAAAACTTTCAATCTGAGAGTGAAATATATACTCCCAAGTCACAGGTGTTAAGAGTTGGAGGTCACTTGGTGACCAGAAGAATCTCGTCCCAGACTCCAAGATATACAGCAGTTTTCCTTTTCAGACTTTTAACCTCCTGATGGTTTTTCTTCGAGTTGAAACCTACCCTATAGTGTCTAGCCTCTGGTGCAAAAATTTGTTCCAAACTGCCAACAGTTCTGGGAAATGGACAATTTATTTTTCCTACTTTGATCTTCATTTCCCTTGGAGTAAGAAGACAATTTTGTCTCTATGAGATATCTGGTTCTTATCAAACCAGATCTTGCAAGAGATATCTTGTCCAAAAAACACTTGGAACATTAATGTGCCGTGTTTTCCCATCTGATTTGCATATTTTTTACCAAGAATCTCTTCTGTTTCTTTTGTGATTCCAGAGATTTGTTTTCAAATCTGATCATTTGTGCGTACACATAGCATTTAAAATCTGAAACGAACTTGTGTAAAAGTAGTGGAGAACTAATGCAGGTCTGCCACTGGCGACTTTTGCTACTGTTTTTCAATCTTGGCGACTAGGTGTACCTTTTTGGGCAAAATTGTATCAATCTTCTATTTTCAAAATCTGGCGACTTTTTTTGAAAACTCACCAACCAAAGGTCATCTAAAATTTAGTTCCTTTTTTTAATTAATAGCGGACAGAAAAAGTATTTTCCAGATTTTTCTTCTGAGTGAAAGTTTTCCAAGGGATGCTAATTTCGAAGTTTGAAAGAGAATCAGAATATGTGGTTCCGAGATTGTGAAAACCTTTTTTAAGAAAATATTTAGTTCATTTTTAAAATTAAAATTTTTTGACAAGATCTTCAACGTCTGTTTCATACTTATTTAGCACATTTCGTGCTTTAGCCAATTCACAATGTATCTGAGCTAAAATTGCTACTAAAATAGAATTTAAGAGAAGACTTTTTGCTACTATTTTAAAAAAATGTATGCTACTGATGCTACTATTTTATAAGTGCTTTGGCTGTGGCACCCCTGTAATGCTATAGATAAATGCTTAGCATTTGCCAACAAAATATATAGTTATAAAAATATAATTAACTTTCATTAATGAAGATTAACCGGAATAACAGTTTATTTTATCCTTTCTTTATACAAATTATGTATGGAATTAAAAGGTAGAAATTAAGAAGTGTTTTATGCTTTACTCCAGCTTGTTTAAAATATAATCAATATAGTTTTGCCCTTTTCTCTAGTTATGGATATAGTATTTAATGAACTAAATGCTTGGGTTAGCAGTTGAGGTTTCCTTGTGACTTTTTTGAATAACTGCTACTATGATGTTTAAGCCACTCTTAAAAACTACATTTTACCCAAGAAATAGAGAAAATCAGTATCTCAATATCAACCAAAACACTCATACAACCAGAATATTAAATTAGTAATTTAAGGTAGGTCTCCAGGTTCCAACGGCATTGGTCTACTAAACTGATTTTTGTGTGAATATCAGACTTTTATAAACATGGATAGTTTATTATTTTAAGTAATTTAAAAAAATTGCTGATTATAAAGTATTTACATTAAACACTTTCCTCTTTGCCCTTTTGTTATGCAAATAATTTGTATAATTTACTAGAATTTCATATTCAAGTGACCCACCTCTTAAAATTCTATTGTGTAATTTATTTTTGAAAAATAATGTAGAAAAAAAGTTTGTTTGTCAGAAGTGAAATAAACTGAGACAAATTTGTTAAGTGTATATGTACTAAGTTTTGGAAAACTAATCCTGTCTGAAACAGTTTCGTAACTACTGCCAGAGATCCTTAGAAAGTTAATAATGACATGTTTGGGATAAAATTTTTGTATATACTTTTTTCCAGCATTTAATAAGTTACCAATCATGCATTTTGATAAAAAAAAATCTATTGCAGCATGCTATCCTGTATTGTATTTCATGCATATACCATATTTCTATTGACCTTTCTAGAATGCCAATGATGAGCAAAAGTCCTTTGAGGACCGATTAGTGACACTCTGCCAAAAATTCATGACTGGTAATTGGACTCGACATGACGATGTTTCACCCATGCTTACTACCACCTGTTCTGATCTCACCTTGCTTCACTTAGCTGCAGCTTTAGGATTTTCTCGTCTTGTTTGTACTCTACTTCACTGGCGAAATGAAAACTCCTCCCTTATGCTCGAAAGAGAAGTTGATGCCATGAGTCAAGATAAAAGAGGTTGCACTCCTCTGGTGAGTCTTGTTTGTCACTGATGTACTTTGTCCTTTTTGGAAAACTCCAAGTGGTTGTAAAGGGAAATGATAAAGATTTTTAATGTTGGCTAATCTTGATTTAAATTAGTTTTAAAAATTTCTTTTGAATGGCGAGACTAAATATTGCAAAAAAAATCAATCCCGGTGGATTTTTATTGGGATTTTAAAACAAGATTAAGATGATTTTGAAAAAGATTTTTAATGTTGGGTATAATCTTGGCTTCAATTAATTTTATTAAAATTTTCTTTTGAATGAGGGAGACACTAAAAATTTTAAAAACAAAAGCACGTAGTATATGTTTTATTAAAGTTGTAATAATTTTAGATGCACTTTTAGTTAATATTAAGTTGTCTCATTTGTGGTGAATTGTAATGATTTAGAGAAAAATAGTTGGTGGTTTATTGAAGTGTTTCGATCTAGGATATATGCAGTAGACCTCAATCGATCATAGATTATTTGTGTGTGCAGACACATTCAGTACTCTATGTAGATAAATGTCATACACTCTTTCACATGAGTTGCAAAAATGTTTTTTATATTTCGTGTTTTGGTATTAGGGAAAAGATCCATGTAAAATATGTAATTTTGGAATATAATAAACAAAGCTTATCAACTACAGGCAGTTATATTTATGTGGTAGTCTGATTAAATAACATTAATTACTTTTAAGTTACTAGTACAAACTACAAAATTGTGCTTAGACAATGATTGCTGTGAAAAGATATCAAAACATGTATTTTGAAGTATGTTTATATTTAATAATTAAATACTTTTCATTTATTTAGATGTGGGCCTGTGCATTAGGTTTCACTGATGTAGCATTGTTGCTATATCAGTGGAACAGAGCTGCGATCAAAGTATCCAACAACCGTGGAGTAACTCCTTTGACTGTAGCATCGGAAAGAGGTCATGACGTCCTTGTGGATCAGTTGGAGAAACTGGAACGTTCTCAAGCACAACATCTGAGTGGAAGCAAAAGGTTTTTAGCATTTTTTAAAAATTTGGATTTTATAATTTACTTTGATGTCATTCATTGGACCATAATGTAGGAATTTCATAGTTTTAATATCAATCTTACAACTCTTATAAAGGCATAAATGTTTTTAAAATGTATTTAGAAACTAAAACTTTTGAAATTGTCTTCATGATCCCCAAAGTTCAGCAGAAGGGCTGATAATTTCATGAACTATTGGCTCAGAGGAGCAGTGCACATCTTGATAGGTCAGATTACAAAGAAAGCAGCCCTATGTTACATGAAGGGGTAAGATGTCGGTGGGGATGAACTGACAACAGTAATCCATTTTAGTGGAATTTATTTTTAATCTCAATGGAACGTCATACTTTGAACCAAAAAACTGTTATGAATTTCAAATGACAGAATAAATATTTAAATTATACTTTTGTAATATTTTGGGAAAGCATAGTTTTAAAAACTACTTAAAAATTAGGGCATTGATTAAATTTTTTCTTTAAGATTAAAAACATGTTTTATAAAGAAAAGTATCCATATATTTTTTAATGACAAGTATTTATTTTGATGTTTTGGTGCTTTGTTAAACTCAAAAATTAAAATTTGTTTTTATGTGAATGTCTTCAGGTGTCAAATTAATTGAATAAATTTATTTCTGTTTGAATTTTTTTTATTTGTTTCTATTCTTAAATGGGGCAGTGGTAGCCCGTTTGGAAGAGTTACGAATTAGCAACCAGAGGGTTGCAAGTTCGTATCCAACCAAAGACCGTCATGTACAAAGGGGGCTGGTGTACATTAAATCTGTCATGGCCTCAAATGTCCTCACGTTAGTGTGGTGTATATGTTTGAAGAGGGGTGCCAGCTCAGGTGTTGCTTCGTCATCTGACCATGGTTCAAAATTACGTGGTGTTATTCTCGGTTCTTTCTCTTTGGGATTGATTCTGGACCATTGCTAATAACCCATTGTATTGCTCCAGTGCGACGTTAATTAAAATACCTATCTACCTCTATTCTTAAGTGAAAAATTATTTACTCAATATTTATGGCCGATACCAACAAATTAAGTTGAATGCAATTTTCTTTTAATTTCAGTAATGAAAATGATTTGAGTCCTTGCCTAAAAATCGAAGATTCCAGCTTAGGTCTGTGCATGAAACCAGTATCTTTGGATCATATGTTGAGTAGTCCATCGAGTACTGCATTTGTCAAGTTGAGAATGAATACCAAGGATGTGAAATTAGTACCAGCTCAAAGAACATCACCCATTTCAGCATCATATTCTAACTCAGATGTCTTGGATCCTCCAAGTCTTGAAAGCCAATCATACAGTCTGCATTTAAACGAAAGTAGCTTTCTGTCATTCTTGAATGTTCTTCAAGCTAGCACTAAAGATATCATGAACTCTTCTGATATAAAGAAGGAAGTCTCTATATCTCCTGCTATAACTGAAAACTGTAAGTTTTCTATAACATTTTATCCTAGCATGACTTTTATACACATCACTCATTCTTATTAAATCATGTTTCTGGTCAACTTGATTTAGACCAGCTCAAAGACCAGTTCACACATATGCGTATTTTATATTACAATTTTATCTTCAGATCCATAGTTAGTATTAAATCACCACCTTTTTAAATTCACTTTTAACCATATATGTTTACTGTGTTCTCATGTTGCAGACCATCATCTTGAAAACTGTATTCTGTTTAATTTCATTTTATACATTTTACTACAAGTTTTTGCACTCGATCTGTTACTCACTTTCTTTTCAAGTTTTCATCTACTAAATCATGAGAAATTGTTTTCAAAATACTAATTTATTAAATTATTTTATTTTTTGCAATTAACAGTGTGTGTAGACTCTTCAATCGAAGGAAAGAAAATCAAATTAGTTAAAAATTAAAACAAAATTACTTTGAAAAATGATACTGATTTATAAAATTTGGAATGTTTCGCTAATTGAAAAATAAATAATTTATAGTAAATAAATAACACAAAACAGTAATTAATATTTTGTGTGAGAAATTTTATTCATAAAAAGTATTTGCTTTTTTATTTAACTTACAAGAAATTCTTTGTTAAACTTATACTTGATTTGAACGATGCTTGGATGTTTCATCCAGCTCTTAGGCCAATCAGATTAAATATCCATAAACTCTTCAAGGGTTGGACTGCAGGATGATTATTTTATTGTATTGTTTTAACTAGCTCAGCTTTGAGTCCTCAATTCATCGGTAATATAATTTTTTCTTATATTGTCTTACCAATGGTTTTGTAGATTGAAATATGTAACTAAAGAGCAGAATTACCTGACTACTTGGGTTTGCTTAGTTAATGGTAGGTTGACAAAGTTGCCAGAATAATAACTTTGTCTTCCATAGAAAATTGCTAACATCATTTTAAGTGTGAAAAATAATTTTTGTACCTTTACAACATTTTTATGTTTACAACTTTGGATGCAAATAATATAGATACATATCCATCTGTATAATACATTTCACATACATAATACATTCATACCCTGTTGTTTGACAAAACTACAGGGACACTAGGGTGACTTTTGTATAAAAGTAATTATTAAATTTGCAACCACAGAAAACAAAGCAAAATAAAATTAAAGTTGGGTAAAAAAGTTGTTCGAAAGGTATTAATTTGTGATTCTTTTTATCTCGTTATCTCCCATAGTTGCCACAATGTGCAAGTAAAAATAGAACAGAATTTTAAAATGCAAAATAAATTCTGAGCAAGAAAATATTGCTGCACACAGTCAATGCAAGTTTTCATTTCATTGAGCATGTGCTACACCTTAAAGTACTTTTTCAATTCATAGATTCAATTTTGAATGGAAACCACATACCTGTTTAGAATGAGAATAATGTTATTTGCCCATTGAGTGCAGCTTTCAATAAAACCAAGTAATTTTATTTTAAACACGGAAAAGAAATGCAAGTTTTAATGAGTTTAATTAATTGTTTTGGAAAAAGGAAGCCTATGTCAAAATTTTAAAATACGAATACATTCGATTAGTCGGCAGTATTGATTTGAAAGGTTTTGTGATGTATGTTTAATTCTTTTCATAAAATGAAATTCTATAACCATATGTGTTGAACCAAGGACCTTTGTGGAAAGTTTGTCGAATTGTTCAAATGCTGTCCAAAAAATGGACATGTCTTTAGCAGTATTGGACACAAAACAACTAATTTTTGCCAAGCTCTAGTTCAAAATTGAATGTTTTATTCTCTATGATCTGTCCCAAATATTTGGAAATTAATTTTATTTCTGAAAGAAAAAATAATGCTCAAAATAAGTATAGAGACAAAAAATTTAAGTAAGCATTCCCTAAGCTAGTGTGTTTTATAAAACGTTAAACATTTTATGAAATTATATTACATCAATTTTGAGATAGACAGAAAAACAAACATAAAACTGAAAGACTGCCACTATGAAGTTCAGTCACTAAGTTACTGCGAGTACTCACTGTATACAAAATTTCATGAAAATATATACAGCTATTTGGACGTAGTTCTGACACACATATTCAGAGAAATGGACAAAAATCAAACACAGAAACCACTGATTTTGCTTTAGAAAGATCCAAAATCGATAAATAACCTGAAATGTAGCGAAAATATTCAATGTCTGAACAACCACTTCCTTTTTATTTTTTTCTTGCTACTGGTTTGTTGTACTAGTTGCTGTAAATACATTGTTTATTTTTTGTGGAATATTCAATAATTGTAAAATCAGCATCATTGGACAAATGATTGTTCACTTAGTACAAATTTATATTCAGATTTTTCATAACTTATAAATTCTATTTTTAAACTCGACGCAACTTATATATTTTGATTCTGCCCTGTGAAATGTATTTTTACAAGTTTTTGCTCATAATTTAACATGCATGGTTAAACTTAATACTCATGAATCCTGCAATTCTACCCACATACATGTAGTCCTCCATTGGCTTTTATGATAATTCTTAAAGGGGTTGTTTACTGGAGTATCTTCACTCATTTTTTGTGCTGTTTTGTTAAAACGAGCAATGCTCAAGCACTCTTTAAAGTTGTTATCATTTTATCAACCTATGTAATCAGTTCAATGTAACTATGTATGTAATAGATGATAATTGTTTTAACTGAGGTGGACAACTCTAATTTGACATCTACTTGCAATCAATGCATTTGATACTCAAAATTTTCATTGTTCAAGCAACATCATTTTCTGCAGAAAAAATATTTTTCATTATTTTCTAAAGAATGAACTTTTTTTGTAAACTGAGACATTCTTATTTCTGTGAAAAGTAAGCTATTTCTAATTTAAATATATCTGAATCAATACTTTGCATGCAATTAGTATATTAGTCCTTCTTTAACACTCCAAATTGATTGATATGTATGAATAAAACCTTTAATGTCAATATTGCTTCGATTACTGTGAATGAAAGCAGATAAAGTAATTTGTGAATATTTCCATGATCATACTAACAATAAGATGATTTATTCCAACTATTTTAACTCAAAGTATTTTCCATTTAAATAACTTTTGTACTCATTATTTATGAACTGAAAACAAAATAATTTTTAGTTTTATGATTTACTCATTTTTTTACATTGTCATTTCTTTTTTACTTCCAGTGGAAAAAAATAAGAGTACTACTGGTAATATTATTGGAGACATAATTGCATCTGATGAAGAATTAGATGGCCAGTTTTCCACTGCAGCTACTGGTATGTTTCTTGCTGTTTCTTTTAAGTAAAACATTCCAATTTTATGAATATTTATTTATTGTACTGCAATAAAATATTTCATAAAAGTAGTTAATTAGAAAGTTTATGCTATCAAATTGATATGACTTATACACCTACAACCATAGTTTAGACATCATTCTGTTGTAAAGATGTGAATTTTTCACTTTCTGGAAAAATAATTTTTAGTCTTATTTTTTAAGTTTTATTCACATGTCATTCTTTTTAGATATATCTGGAAAAATTTGTCCTTGAGGATTGTGTCTAACATATTTGAATTTGTAAAATTTGTTTTAAGTTGGACCTTTACTGTCAAGGATTTCATAACATTTAAATATAACATTTAAAAATTATAACATTTAAAACATAACATTTAAAAATTATAATAAAAGATCTAATAGGTATATAAAATGAACATTATGTACATTGTTTATTCAAATTACACCTCTAATAATAGACCAGGTTGATCCATTCAAATTTTAAAGTACTGTCTAATTATACTAATCTTAGATTCCTTTGTTTGTAAATGCATCAAAAAACAAGTAAGGAGTGATAAAGCTGATACATCAACATTGTTACAATGATCTGAAATCTAATTGTTATATTGTAGTGTGTATTATCTCATTTCAGAAGGTAGTACTCTGTCTAGTCGTCGAGACAGCTGCAGCAGTTGCGATCTCAATTTGCCTCTGAACAGTGAAGCTGACAACAGGGTTCTCACCTTAGCCGAACACATCATTGCCGCCATGCCAGACCGAATTAAAGCTTCTGCTAATTCAGATCCAGAAGATATTCATTTCAGAAGTAATGAGGATTTTTCTGAAGCGGAAGGCAGAGAGCTGGTTATCGGACAAAGCCCTCCGGATTTAGAAATGTGTTCCATTGATGGTTCCCCGCCTCCCCTTTTGAATGAAGAATTCAATTTTGATCACTCATACAGGTAAAATTATCTTACATGTGCATGCCTTTTGCATACTTCTATTTATGGTATAGAAGTATAGGTACTATCCAATTCTTGGTACATCCCTTACGAAATAATTTTATAATGTTCCCTGGAATTCTATAGAGAAGCGAAATTTCGTTTCTAGAAAAAATAGACCACATTCTATACAAAAATTTATAGAATTCTATAAAAAAAATTCTTAAAGTATGTTATGCTTGAATATTACTAATGAATGAAGTCAGTTAGTTATAAAAAATCCAGTTTTATTGAATTAAATAAAGAGCAACATTATCATGGTACAATATGCCACTTCACTACAAACAGTGTGAACTTGGTAACTTGTGAATTTTCAGTGGGGTGATTACTTTTTCAACAACAAATCTTTTAAAGTATTTACATACTTTAGTAAAGAAAAATGGTTGGTAAATGTATTTTGACGATTACACTTTGTACCATTAGGTGATGGAATAAGGTAGGGTAATAATTAACATCACACTGAGCAACACAATGGGTTATTGGCAATGGTCCTGGATTGATCCCGAAGGATAGAATGACAAAGTGGAATATCATATAGCAGAATGTAATTGTGTATTGTAATAGAATGAATTTAATGTAATTGTTGGAAAAAATAATGAAGAATAATTAAAAAGTAAATGATATGCATAATTATGTTTATATCTTGCCCACACAAAACATCTTGTCTTGACCCCTGTACCAAGTTAAAAAATGATCCTTTTACTACTTTTGTATATTCTGAATATTCAATGCAGTTTATTCATTATACTTTTGATATCATGCATTGTTTTATACACATTTATTTTAACTTAAACTATTTTTTCTAATTTATATATTTACATTAAACATTTTGTAAAACGAGTCAGATTCTGCACTTGAGTACTGTTAGTTAAAATGTGAACCTTAATATATGAGGATTTCGAAAAAAAATGGGAAAACTTCATTTTTTATTGAACTCCAATATCGTCTTACTGATGATCCCCTTCCAATGAGAGATCCAGATGTACACTAAGTTGTACATTGCCCTTGATGCTTAGATGTTCTCTTATTAAATGCTCGCCAACACTGAATCCCATCGATATTTCCTTTCAGACAAAAAGTCCAATGTTGCTTTAAAACTAAAATGTTTTTCATTATTTTAAGCTGAATTGAATGAAACGAATTCAAAATTAATTGTTTTAAAATAATGATGTCTTATGGAAACTTCATTAGAAAATATCTATCACAAAGATACAGAACCACTTGTTATTAACTTCCTTTTATTGGCAGATATTGCGACACCAGCACCCCAGTTTCTTCTCTAAGTCCAGCTTCGTCGTCTTGTTTGCAAAGTCCTGGGAGTTTTACTTTAGATTCTCCTTCACCTCCTCCCACAACAGCTGATTTTTGTGAATTTTTCCAAGCTTCTGGCAAAATCATGGCAAAAGATTTTTCCAAGCTTACTTTGTCAGGTATTTGTAATTTCCTCAGACAGTCAATTTCCACTTAAATGTAGCTTGAACGAAAAGTAAATATTTTATTTTAACTTTTATTTATATTTATGCATTCATTTTATTTTCTCTAACTGATTTTAGGTGATTATTTTGGCATTTGACTACATAATAATATTGAATCAAAATCAATATGAACATGATTCACTAATGAATCAACATACTCATCCTCTGGATTACTATCTTGTACTATCGCCAGCATTCACTGTTTGAACATGCTTTTAGATGTTAAAGATTGACATGAAAAAATATAATGGAGACTAGCTATGCTTAACCTTTTTAACTTCTATGTAGCCAAACTCTAAATTATTTCTACATGAAAATCCTAGATGAAGTACACATAATGTAGAGTAACTCTTAATTAATAAAAGCTTAATTAAAGTGGAAAGAAACAGTTTCTGTTTACTTCAAAATTTTCCTGTTTCCATTAACATTTCAGTCTCTTGAGCTACTAGGAATTGTCCTTCCTTATTAAAGTGCATTTAACAAGTTTCTTGATTGTTGAAGGCGATTCGTAAGTTTAGTTAAAGGTAATTTTGTTTAACAAAAAGCATTAAAAGTGCTATGAAAGTCAAAAATAAACCACAAAATGAAATAAAAAACTTTGTGTACACTGTTGAATTCTACCCTCCTTTCTTACATTATTGCCTTTACTTCAAATTAAAATATGTGGACAGGACTTGATTCTGTGATCATTTTCTTGTTAAACTCTTAATCACTTTTTTCACTCACCTCTTAATACTAGATGGAAAGACTAAAATTTTCTGTTCTCAATTTTCAGACCGGGAACAACGGGAACTGTATGAAGCAGCTAAAATCATTCAAAAAGCATATAGATCTTACAAAGGACGAAAGCGTCAAGAAGAGCAAGAAAAAGAGAAAGCTGCTGCAACTCTCATTCAGACATATTACAGGCGATACAAACAGGTATCTTTTGAATTTTCGCATAAGTTTCTTAAAGAATGTTATCATTTTTTAAAGATATTAGATCTTGAAATACACTGAAACCAAAATTACGTAAACCTCAGTTTAACAAATTATTACAACGTAATTAAATGAATTTATATTATTGGTATTTCCCCGATTTTACGATTTCCTTGAAATGACTGAAATTGACGATCCCTTCTGAAACATTTAAACACGGTTTAACTGTACTTTGAAAGATGCTTTTATCTCTTGGTAGAATAAAGCTACTTCAATTTGAGTTTTCTCAATTCAAGGCTACCTAATATTATTCCAAATCACACCTTAAATCTGATAGATTTTTCTCCCCATGCCAACTTATGGATCATATGAGGATCTGACAGATTCAGTAATTGAGTTTAAATTATGTGTCACTATTTTAATTACTGTATTTAAGCTGATGAAATTAATTTGATTTGGTTAAGAAACATAAGAGTTGCCAGATTCATTTTTAATTATGTGTGAATAATCAAAAGCCAGTTTTAATTTTGCAGAAATGAATTACAGAATATGCACCATATGAGTTTAAATTACTGTTTTTCTAATTACCTTTATTTTGGTGGTATGAAATGCAATTGTGTATAATTGGTCTAAATTAAAGACAAACTATTCATAATCAACCACACATTAGGTAAATGATATGATTGGTACATCTAAAGGAAACTGATACCTTGTAAAAGTATTGTTTGAGAGAAAGGAATTAAATAAAAAAAATTTACTGTCCATTTATCTGCATGTTATGTTTTAAAATACATCTTTAGTTACATAAATAGTACAGTAACCTCTCAATGTATCAGGCTTGGTGGGAGACAAGAAAAGCATCCTTCCTCAAGTTATTCGTGCAAGCGATGTTAATGTAAAATCAATAGTTTGGCATTTTGTGTAAAAAACGAATTTTTCGAAAAATCCACAGCCAATTTTAAAATCTTTCTGGATATAAGGCCCCTAGGGGTGGTTTATTGAGATGAGTCATGATGAAGGCTGAAAAAAGATCATTTAGAAAAAAATTGTACATTTTATTATGCGGTTTTGATATAATACTTTTTAAAACTTAAGAAAACAAAATATGCTAAATCCCTTTAAAGTAATGCTAAACTTGGTGATTAAATTTGAAAATAATGATAAAAATCTATGAGGTACAAAGTGGTTCACATATCGTGAGCTTAGAAGTGAAACACCAAGTTAAATTTTCAGATATGAGTTTTCTTAGCTTTTAAAAACCAGAATGTGGTGATCTCTAGGCTGGTGAAGTCCAGTAAGTCATTTTTTCTTTGCATGAAGGTTGGATATTTTCTTGAGGAACTCTTTGTGAGTAGAATTGTTTCCCCCTTGTTTTGACTTAGTGTGTTTCACATGTAAAAGCCAATGGTATATATACTATTATATACTTTAGAAAAGTTTGGAATTGACATTTCACAAGCTTATGCTCTTGCACACTAATTTGAGATTTCCTCTGCTGCTTGCAAATCGAAAATTTATTAATGTTCAGGTGAAAAAAAGAGGGCTATGGTGAAATGTGTGATTTGTCGAAGCATAACTGTATTTATGATGTGTAAAATGTAAAAAGGGACTTTCTTCTACTTGACCATCTTTTTCCAATATTAGCACTCATGGATTACACACACAGAAAGGTCTTGACAACTGCAATCACACATGCACACACATATACTAAATACATATTCTCAGATTTTCTATGTCCCTTGAATTATTTTTCTATTCACAGTACCTTTGAAAAATGCCAACATTTTGTTGTCTTTGAATTTTGTCTATGCCTTATTTAAAAAAAATTTCCTGCATTCTAATTACTGGTATTGGACGTTTCTTTTATTACAGTGATTTAGCATCACACTTTTATACGCTATTCTCTTAAAAGCTGAAACATTGTCAAATTTAGTTTGAAATCTTTTTGCATTGAATTTTAATTTTAGTCTATTTTGTGTCAATTTTATTTTGTGTCAGAAATCTGAATGCTCTTCATTAATAAAGAGTTCTTATTAGAGAATATTATTTTGGAAAATTGTCCAAATAGAGTCAGAGAAAAAAGTCCTTGAATATGTTTTATTTAAAAGAGTAAAAGCCCTATATTCTTGAAGGTAGGATAAATCACATATCAGTGCATAAACTAAATATCATAACACTTTGAAGTATAAATTGCATATCAGGGTGAGTGAGTTTTGTTTCTTGTATTCTAGTATATGTATTACAAGCAGATGACCAGGGCTGCCCAGTTGATCCAGAACCAATATCGCAACTATTGCGAACACAAACGCTTTAAGAAGTGGAAAGATAGTGATGCTGACTGTATTTCTCCAGCACTTGGTAGCTCTCCAAGTTCAGTAGCTGGACACTCAGCTGCGAGCCTTCGTACTCTCTATTGGACCTTCGCAGAATCTGAGCGCAGGCTCAGCTCCAGTAGGGAAGGCACTCCCACATCATCCACTCTCAAGTACATATTCCTTGGTTCTCATTGAGGTTTTCAAATTTGTGGCTTGTACTTACTCGATTACTTGTTGGAATGTGCTAATCTCATTTAATCGAATAAGATGATTTCTCAGTTCACCTGAGAAATGCTTGTTTATATTAAATGTTTGGAAAATGCGTTTTTTTAAAATTAAAGCTTGTCCATCTTCATTTATTATTTGCATATAACTAATATTATCCTCAAACTAGATTATGTAGCATTAGTTATTTGCTAATCTTGATGTATTCTGCGTATCTTACTTAACCCTCCTGATGGTTGTCTCAATGAGGTACCTCGTCATTAGCAAAATTGACCAGATATTGATGGGCATCTCATCATTAGAAGAAAACTGACCAGATCTTGTTATCATGGAAATATCGACAATATCTTGATGACGAGATTATTTCGTCATTAGCAAAATTGGTTTGACCTTGATGGACGAGATAGCTTGTTGAAACCACTTGAAGGATTGACCCAATGGTGTTACATTTAAATGCCCTCAGAGCTGATTGAGGAATCATTTAAATACCCTTCAAGGTAGTTGGAAGTCTAATAATTTATATAAAATCAACCAATAAAGATTTTTTATTAAAAAATTCCATTACCTTGTATGATTGCTGAATATGGTAGATCTCAAAATATTTTTCTAAATGAAAAACAACACCACACCTTTCCGCTGCCAACAACTTCCATCAACTGTGATGGTTACTGAGGACAGTGAAATATGAGGAAGATAGAAAATTTTTTTTTCTTGATCAAGAAGCTTCAGATAGGGGGCTTCATCTGACCGTTCAAAATTACGAGGTGTTGTACTCAGAACCTTCCCTTTGGGACTGATCCTGGACTGTCCCCAACAGCCTGCTGTGTCGCTTTAGTGCAACGTTAATTCAACTACCTACCTACCTTCAGATAGGGCTGCACTGGAGAAATTACATGTCTGCGTTTCATTTCAGAATACATACAAGTGACATCTGGGAGCTAGGCATCAAACTATATGCATTTATATCGAGCAATGCAGACTTTGAAGCTGAGCTCATGACACAAATGGGTTGATCAAATAAAATTATTTCTCAGTTCCTTTGAGGAATGCTTGTTCCTATTAATTCTTTCAAACATACATTTTTTATATTTAAGCTTGTCCCTCTTTATTATTTGGATGTACTTAAAATTATCCTCAAACAATAGTTTATGTTACATGAGTAATGTGCCAATTTTGGTGTAATCTGCTAATCTTTCTCAATTAAATAAAATGATTTCTCAATTCCTTCCAGAAAATCCTATTTGTATTATTTTTTATTAAAGCTTGTCCATCTTCATTTATTATTTGGATGTAATTAAATGTATCCTCAAATGCTAATTTATGTTACATTAGTAATATGCTTCTTCGTAATGCTAATCTTGATGTAATCTGCTAATCTCACTCACTCAAATAAAAATAATGTATCAATTCACATGAAAAAATGCTTATTTTTTTTATTTATTTTTAAGGTCTTTTTTTAAGCTTATCTGTTAGAATTTATTTGATAAAATGAAGGTTAATCTCAAGCATTAGTTTATGTAGCATTAGTAACATACTTCTTACTAATATACTAATCTTGATCTAATTTCTAATCTAATTCAATAAAATGATTTCCCAATTTCCACTAGAAATGCTTATTTCTATTAATTTCTTCTAAATGCTTTTTTAATTTAAACTACCTATATTTATAATTTTGATGCAATTAATATTTTCTTCAAATATCAGTTTATGATATTAGAGTTAGATAATCTAGCATTAAAATTCATTTCTGAATACACATTTGTGAATATGAATTTTAAGGTCTGATTTTTTCTTAAGGAAGAAAATTTGTTTCTCTATTTTCACATTAAATACTTTATTATTATTATACTGCGACTTCTTACTTTTAATTTTCATAAAATTTACTTTAAGCTCAAACATTACTTAGTAACACAACTTATGAAAATCTAGCTGTAAAATTCTTGTTCAGTATAATTCATATGAATACAATTTTTAAGGTGCTCTTTTCAAAACTTTTCAAAAATCTTTCATTTGTTTATATCATAAACAATGATATAAATAAGTAAAATAATTTTTCTATTACTGTTCTCTGAATAGGCTGCTCAATTTTAAATTGGAAATTAAATGTGACATTGAAAGTTTTAATTAATATGTTTACACTTAACATCTAGAGTAGAAGTATTCTGACTTGATAGAAAAGAATCATATGTTACATATATAACGAAAGCCCATGATGCAGACTCATGTTAAGCCTTAAGATGGGGAGAGGAGATAGTGAAGATCTTAGAATTCCCTAGATGTTCTTCCATAACAGCTTGAATTCTTAGATTTTTGTCAACTTATTTAGATTGATTACCATTTGATAATGATGGAAAAAGTTTATCTGTAAAAAGTTGTAACTGTTTCGAAAATCAATTTAATTGTCCACATGAGCACTATTGCATACTGTTGGTTAAAATAGTTAATAACTTTCAATTTATTAAGAAGGTTAATGCTGGTTATAGGGTTGAGTACCCAAACTTTAGAGGGGGTAAATTAAACCATTTTAGGAAAAAAAATTTAATGGAAATCTTCATTCATTAGTTTTATAAAAAATATAAATAAAATTTAAGTATATCAATCCTAGGGAGTAAGGTGCTTTCATCACTATAAGCACCATCATTTGTATTTCATGATTTTATGAAATCATAAATGAAAAATTTGAGATAGAATAATACTAAAATCTTGTTTTGCAATAAATCAACAAAGATTTATTTAATAGATTTATTGAAGTATTAGAAAAGATATGAGTTCAAATTTCATGATTGATGTTCAAGAGTAAGGCATTACGAGTAGTATTAGAAAGCTTATGTTTCGATTTTGCATGAATTTCATAGTCATTTTTAATTAACTTGTGTTTAGGAGAACGTATTCTCAGAGGAGACAACATCAAGCAGCTAGAAAAATACAGCAGTTTCTCCGGCAGTCTAAAAATAAGTAATTATAGCTTTTGTTTACATTTTTAAAATGCATGTAAATTCATTATTAATTCTATTACTTATGGTGGCGTTTGTAATCACTTCTATTTTGACTAATGTACCTTTAAATGTAAACTTTTCTCTTTCTTGCTAACCAGCATGTGGGATTATTTCCAAGGAAAAGCGGTGAGTCTATTTGAGCACCTGCTTGCTGTTTCATGCATTTTACTGTTTTATTTGTGACTGAAAAACGAACACTTTCTTTTTCATTGATGTTTAACCCTCCTGGTGGTTATGTCGATGAGGCATCTTGTCATTAGCAAAACTGACCAGTTCTCGATGGACAAGATACCTCGTCATCCGAAAAAACTGACCAGATCTTGATCTCATCATCATAAAAAAATCAGCAATATCTTAGTGATGAATTTTCTCTGCATTAGCAAAATTATTCTGATCTTGCCTAACAAAATATCTCATTGAAACCACTTGGAGGGTTAAACACATTTTTGAAATAGTGAGTTTTGTGTGAGATGCTAAATGTACATTGTAACAAAAAATTGTGTAGCTCAGTTAAATGCAAAGTGGATGACAGATCTATTATTGTAAAGTTAGTATATAAAGTTAGGTATGAAGTTTTCAGAAAATACAGTAAACGATTTTTATGTATAAGCTTATGTAAATGTTCTGTTATAGACTTTTTTATTTATAACACTCAATGTTCTGAATTGATCCTTATTGTTTTCTTTTCATGCAAATGATTCCTGATTTCCAATAGTTCATGCATAGGGAATTGGGAAAGTCTGTTTGAAACTCATTTGCACCAAATTTATCTAGTGACTTTTATTTATTGAGTTCAAATTTATTTGTTTTCTGTTAGAGGAAGTTCTATAACTGTCCAACCAATCTTTATTTACAATCTTACCCTATCTATGGTATAAAACGTATCTTATCAGAATGGAATTCTACAAGCTCGCAGTATAGTATTGCACTATTTATTTTGACCTGAATACGTCTGAAATCGGAACTGTATTGGGGGACATGCATGAAAAGCTAGCTTTACAATTATTTTGTCTTACGATTTCAGAATTAGATGAAGCATCCAGAAGGTAAATATAATGCCGAGTAGATAAAGTATGTCCGTACCTAATGCGCAGGGAGATTGAGCACTGGGAGGGAGTCCACAATATGTTGAAATCTATGTTGCTGGACGAGCATTGGGCCAGTGTAACTTTGGATTGTGTGTACTGAGGACTATGTGAGTCATGTCATTCGAAAGCTACCAAACTATGCTACAATCACAGGCCTTTAATCAATAAAATTATCCTTCAATATTAATATCAAACTGCACTTTAATCGTTCAAACTTCAAATTAATTATTGAATATTCATAATAAACTATCGTTCAAACTTCCTATGCTTGCTTCATTCATTCCACAATCCAACATCAGGCCTGAGTATTTACAGTTTGTGTCCTCCACACAACCTACCAACTTTTTAAAATTTTTAATCACACTTATATTGGTACCAGTAATGGTTATACCAGATGATTCGAAATATCCTGTTGCCAAATATACCTTTTCTTGTCAAAGAATGTATATCCTCAAGTACATATCCATATGCTAGAGATAATGTGTATCCTAGGTACTAGAGGTGCTGTTTGGCACTTTTGCCAAGTCGTTCTTTAAAATATCTTTAATTTAAATCTTGCACCTTGAAAGATTTCAGGTCTGTCGTCCACTGCATGCTGTTTGGAGGATTTTTATACATATTTTACTCACAAGTGTAGTATTTCCTAATATTTTTTCATGTTGAACAGATTGCAGAGAGAACGTGCATTAGCTGCCGAAAGAGAGAAGCAACCGGGGGAAGCTCAGAGTCTTCAGCCTCTGCGCCTAAAATACCAGGAACAGCCTTCTGACAAAAGGCTCCTTTCTGATATTAAGTAGGCCTCTCTTATGAAAAATGCTTTCTCATTTCTGATCACACAGCTCATCAGTTTCTAATTTGATTTATGTTAAGTTGCAGGGCTGCCACATGCGAATTTTTGCTGCTATTTTTCGACCTTGGCGCGACTAGGGGTATATTTTAATCAAATTTGTCTAAAAAGCTCCTATTTTCAAAATATAGGCGATTTCTTTGGAAAATTCGCCAAAAATCAATGAAAATTAAGTCCCCTTTTTAACTAATAGAGGAGGGAAATTTTTTTTCGGATTTTTTAAGTGAGAGGCTTTTCCAAGAGATGCCGATTTCAAAGTCGTGGAAACCACTCAAGTGATCAAAGATGTTAATTTTTTCATCTAAATTTGTCTCAAGAGCTTTTATGAATTCATAATCTGAATTGTGTTTCTTATTCAGGACTTTTTGTTTTAAAATATTGTTCAGAGCAGTATTAGAAGTAGTATATACATATTTAGTCCAAATTATTGAAAAGACTTAGTGAAGGTCATGAAGTATAAAGTTTTATTAATTGAAAGGAACTTCTTAATTTTAGTGAATTATTAATGCAGTACTTTATGTTCTCAAATGTTATATAGCCCTGGGAGATTGATTAGAAATAGGATTACTCGCAGTAAAATAAACTCATTCGTTTTTCTAGTTAATTTACAAGGGTTTGAATTGAGTTTGACCCTCACAAAGGAATTTCTGAACTTAATAATTGAATCAGTGCAAAAACTACACAAGTTTCATTTTCAAATTTAAGAAAAATTCGAATGGAAGCCACATAAGTCTGACTCGTTTCTGTACCCAAGCCATTATAGCCCTATATTTGCTAACTGAAGCCAGGAAATGTGATATCTTCTCACATCACATGCTGACTGTAGACAAATCCATTTACGGAATAAAGTCAGCTTCCAAAACGTTTGGCCTTGTGTGGCTTTTGAACTCACTGGTTTGATTTTTTTGCAGTGTTAAGTGAGTCAGTAATAAATATGTGCTAAACGTTTTTAAACATTAAATCAAATCTTCCATTCATGTTAAACTTTATTCTCTTTCAGGAATGCTATGTGTGATACGGATAACACTTGAAATGTTTGCGATTGACGTTTTTTCTTTAAAGCATGTCGTTTGTGGGGAAAGATCATTGAATTTTGCCTCTCGCATGTCAAAATGTATTCCTACACTGCCACTAGTCATCTTTGCAGTGAAGTCGTCACTTGCATAAAGTGTGTAGTTGGTCAATATTTATGAAAAGAGAAACTGTGAAATCATCATCCGTGTGATTATATTTATTATTATTTTTAATTAAATTACATTCATCGGTATCATTATTCTTGTTTCGTTTAAGCTTGGTTGTTACGAATTTATTGTGATACTTTCTGAAAGGTGAAGAAGTATGAGTTTGTTATTATGTATATCAAAAATATATACGGTGCAGATTTCTGTGAATTACGGTATGGGATTTTTTATATGTATATATTATAAGTGTTGGTGGTTTTTTTTCTCACTACAAGAATGCAATTTTGATTTAAGTTGTGGTTTCTAGGTTTTGTAAAGGTTCTTTTTTCTTTTGATGATCTACCCTATCTCCTTGTTTTCTCAAAGTATCAGTATTTATGCATTGAGTCGTGTTATATATATACAACATATTATGTACACACATGATCTATTATCTCTATATATAAATCTTAGAGGTTTTTCTTTGTGGCTGTGATATGTGTGTAATCAAGAGTATTCTCATAATTTATATTCCTGTATAAATATTTCAATGCCATATGTTACTAGTGAAATAATTATTGTTGAATCTCTCATGCTTTCTAAATACCTTTTATGTGTTGTCTGTAATTGTTCATTGAATGTGCTGCCTCACATTGCTAATTCAAGCTATTCATTTTTATTTATTAAATTTGTGCTTTTTAGATCTTGTTGTTGTGATTCCTATTCACAAGTATTGGTATTGATATATATTGGATGTTCTAGTTTTTACACTAAAGTAAAATTCATGAGTTAAAATGGTATCTATAGTATTTAAAAAGTTTGAATTTTTTGGAAATTAAATTGTCGACCCTCAAGGGACATCATTTGAACTTAAATATATCCTGTAAATACTTGTTGACTATTGACAGTTTATATTTTGCTAGAATACGATGTAGTGTTTTAATAATTGCATTTGGTGAAGAGAATTCTTGTCCTTTTTATTTTCTTGAGTTGATATGAACGTAATTCCTGAAGAGGGAAAATTCAAGAATTCTCTTAACACTAATGTTTTTAGAGTATATCTAAATTTATTTTATGCATTATTTCTAGTCACTTGAATTGTTCAAAAACCACCCTGTGAAGAGAAATATTTCGAAACTCTTAATGTTTTATTTTTTGTGTTAGTTTATGCAGATAATTTTAAGAAATAATGAGATTGAAGTACCTTGAAATGTTGAAAGCAGCTCTAGGGCATGTTATGTTTGGGTTCAGTATTCCCATTTTGCATTTGTTTTTCCATCCCTGAAAATTGATGAGAATTTTTGTCAGTGTTTGCATATAATAACTTTCAATCAAACTGTTAATTTGTAGATTGCATTTTAATTGTTCCTTTGCTGCCCAATTAAAGTGTTTAATGGTTCTATTTTACTTTATTATTTATTTCTTATGCCTTTCTTTTACTTTGTGCATTCTACTTAAAAGATTTTGACAGTTTTAGAAATATTTCTCTTGCAATGTGGTTGTTTAAAAGTGATAGGTTCAGGTAGAATATTGAGAGGGTGTACTTATTCATGGGTTACATTTTGTTTCTTTTTAAAGAAAAGCATATTTTTTCTATTGACAGTTAAATTGCAGTAATTTGGTGAAAAGAAATTTGATGTTTTATGATAAATAAATATAACTCTGAATTAAAATTTTATTTTAGTTATTTAAGAAAATATTCCCTATATTCTGAAATAAATAAATTAACACCAATAGTTTATATACCACCGCTTGCAGTCCATAGACATGGACTAGCAATCTCTACCGTTTTATCATTTCGTTCTAACTCAAATTCTATTCTAGAACAAATGACCTGGAGTGAGCAATTAATACCCTTTCTATATCGAAAACCAACTGAAATGTATATTTTTCAATAATTTAGAAATGCTCAATTGCATTTTTGGGACTCTTATTCCTAATTAGTCGTTTGATACATTAAATCTAAAAACGTCCTGTTCTCGAATTTATTAGGCATAATGTGGTAGAGATCCCCCTTTTGTCATTCTATTTGTAAAAACTAAAAGAATCATTTTAAGCTTTTCAAAACAAATGCCAATGTTTCCTTATAAAAGCATCCCATCTGCTCATTGCACCACCATTTCAAACAAAACGGGTGATGAAATTCACATTTGGAGGTTGCTGTGTGTTTTCCTGCTTTTGGAATCTCTCGTGTGTGTGTTTGTGTGACTCTCTGGATCCCTTTTAGTTGCAATTTGCATCACCTGTAAAGAGGCTGTATCAAATGACAGTTGTCCAAAAAAATAAAACCAAGTTGACAAAGCGTCGTCTAAAGTGAGGCATGTTATAGAGTACAAAGCTTTAACTCTGAACTTTCAGTACTTACTCGAGACAAAATAAATCAAAAGATTCTTGATTCATCTTTCTTAAAAAACAGTTAATCTGTTCATAAATACATTAGAGTACATAGATATGGGCAGACTGTCTGCACAGGGAGTAGTTGTCATTCCATAGATTTACTTATTCATCATGTAAGACAATGTCACATCAAGCAACAATCAAAGCCATTGACTTTCACCTTTTTTTCCCGAGTGGTATCGAGTAATTTAACTTATACGTTAAATCCGTTTGATAACAGTCTACTCCATCGAGACATTTTTAACAAAAGACATTGAGCTTCAGTCGTTTCTTTCGTAATTGTTGTTTTAGATTCTTTTTTCGACTGAAACTTTTAGGAAAACAGATTTTATTAAACATTCTGTAATAAGGTAATTATTACATCCTCAAACTGTTTGAGCTGCCATGGATAGAAAATAAAAATAACATAGGCCTTTCGAAAGCACTCGACACCAACTGTCATTCATCGGAAGTTTCAAAGTGACAGTTGATTTGCTCTGCTAGTAAAAGAGATATGTGCCTAAGCAGAGGTGATCTGCTGTCAAAAGCAGTCTCCCCTGTAGTCAATTAAAGGGGAATATCACCATTTCACCTTTTCTGAGTTTTTTTAAAGTAAAAAAAAAAAGAAGAGGGGTCAAGAATATATATACTGGGTAACCGAGAATCTAAAAAACAAAAAGGAAGGATGGTGAATTCTATCTTTTTTATTATTCTTGCCAATTCCTGTTCTTGTACATAGCTGTTGATCATTTCTAAGAGGTTTATTCTCTTTTGCTGTAACTGATATTACTACTACTCTGCCATAGCGTATGAGAAAGATTTTAGGTGCTTCATCTTTCATTGTAAAGGTCAATTTTTGAAAATGTAGTATATACATATATATACACTCACACATACATGATAAACATATATATTATAGAGATTACATTTTCATTATTAATGGGATTTATAAAGGGAAGCTTCGAAATCCGTAAAATAAAAAAATGGGTCTGAAACATGGTTGATAAATCCCATGTAGCTTAGAACATCACATCGCTAAAGAATAATCTACTCATTGTATAGAATTAGTACTAGAGATCAGTCTAAGCAGTGATGTACAGCAAATTGTTTTTAGTCGCCGATGGAAATTTCTTTCGACATATAGCATTAAAGACTGAATGCTGAATATTAATATCTAAATTCTGTTGATATTTTGAAGAGTAAATTATTTTCTTTTCCCAGAGGATATTTTGTGACAATTTCCGCAGATTGCTCGTACTGCTTAGGCTGTTCTGCATAATAGCAGTTTTGAAATCTTCCCTGTACACTTGCATTTATTCATTACCAACATTACTGCACATTCTCCTAAATCATCTCATTCTTAATTTTTCTGTAAACAAACGACCTTTGAAATAAATCTAACTTATAAAAAATGAAAATGTGTTCTTCAGACAAATCATTTTCATTATCTGAGTGTTTTACTTAGGTCATGTAGCTGCTTTTTCAGTTTTATTATCGCATGAAAAATTGTCAAACCTATTTTTCCTTTAAAGCTTGTCTGGGCACATTGTCAATCTCTGTCCATTGGTGGACTGCTATAAAAATTTGATGCGACTACCTGAGTTAAGAGTCTTTTTATTTTCTTAATTCAAAGCATTTTCTATCAAATTGAATTTTTCAAAATTGACAATTCAAGCCACCCCACAGTGGAAAAAGATGAACTGAATTCTGGGAATACCTCATTTTGTTAGTCATTTTCTTTCCTTGTGTTTGGTGCAGTTTGGCCAAATATGACCCTTGTGCCATAAAATGCAACAGAAACAATTGTTTTTCAAAAAATATTTTTATGGATTTGAAAATTAGTAAATCAAGCCTCACTGGTGGAAAAATAATTAGCTGAATTCTGCGATTACCTTGTTTTCTTTTTCCCAATATGTGTTTTAGTGTGAAATGTGACAAAAGCTATTCTTGCATTAGTCGCTCTTTACTATACTTTAGTTGGTATTTTTTTATAATAAATAGGAAGAACATTATTTGATCACATGGTCTATTATATTTAATTCACAAATTTATACATGATGTACTGTGATAAGAAAATTGGAAGTCATCTGCAAAAGTCCAACCAGACCTGCTTTAAAGTAAAGCTAATTAATTTTTCCAGCACTTTGTTTTCTTTTCAAGAATTAAATTTCAAGATTACACATTTTAATTTGAAATGTTTGTGATTTTTGCATCTCGAAAATCAGCAGCATTTGTTAGGAAGTTACTTTTCATGTCTACTTACATAGGCTCGTATTTTTGCAGTTTTTGTAAGGTTTTCTTAGAGAATCTTCGTTGCATCGCATCACACTCAGTGTCAGTTTTCAAAGTCTCGTGCAGCTAGAGATTTTTTTATGTTAGTGTTTTGTCACTTTGGCCTGTTTATGATGTGGCATGCTCAAACTATTGAATGTTGTCTCTTTCATATTGTTTAGAAAAAGTTCGTCATGATATCTCTCGTCATAGTATAAGTATGTGTTTTATCGAGTGCATTTTTCATTTCATTTTACTCATCTATTGAAGAGTGTATAACATGTAGTTAGTCATAATTTATACCTGTGTTCTATTTTACACATGTGTTTAATCTTGATATCAGTGATGTCTATTTGAAAACATGAAAAAATATTAACATGCTTGTAATATAGTTCCTTTATGCTGTGTACAAGTCTATTTCCCCTTGTGTGTATATAGACCTGTGTTTTTGCATACCCTGTTGCATATTCATGTTGATTTCTTGTCATTTCCATTTGTCATTCGTTTTATTATCACTTAAATATCCTTTGCACCAGTGTACTTTTCTAAACATGTTCAATTCCTCCTAATACAGTTTTTCTTGTCATCTCGTTGAATGATAACGAACTTTTTTTTGAGAGTGGCTATTCTAAAAGCTTTAAAATTTGAGCTCCCAATTTGCATGAATGTACTGTTGTTTTAAATACTGTTCTCTTTTCTGATGTTATACCCAATCATGGACTGATTTTAATTTGTAAAAAATATTTGTTTTGTCTGCAAATTTTTTTCATATATGCATTGCCCCTGTGCAATTTTGTTTTGCGTATTTTTACCTGTGTTTTTGGTCCATTCCATAAATTGTATATTTTACTTCTAATAGGGTAATATTTTTGCAATGTATTGTTTATTCAAATTTGGGCAGCTAAGCTTTTAAAATTGAATTGCTATTTAACTTTGAATGCAAAATCTTGACTTGTAACATACTGTTGGTTGTATTACATTCTTTGATATTTTATCCATAGATTGTTTCTATTAAGTTCTGAGTGTACTTTTCTGGAACAAAAACGAATAAATCAGCTCTATATTTTGAATTTAGAATCACAAATTATTCTTTGTTTCTTTCAGAAATAAAAAAAAACATATTTTAGAAAAAGAATAGTTATGTAGACAAGCTTAATATTTTTACATAATTATTCGGATATCAGTAATTTTATGAAGAATGTAGATAATTGCTTCTTATGATGAAGCGTCGTCAGTGTTTAACCTAGCAACTTGACAGTTTCAGTGAAGAACCAAAACTGAATAAGCATTTCTTTTTTTATTTAGAATTTTTAATACATACAAGATATAATGTGATTGTGTTGATTTACATTCTCCTGACCTGAAATGCATTTATCAATGATGTCCAGTGCTGAAGTAATACAAATGCTTTTTAAAGTTTACTCAGTAGATAAACACCTGAGGCCAAGCTGGAATTGCAGTGGCAGGTTCTTTTTATGGTTTGCTTTCTCTTTGTACTGAGTGTTCTTTCATTAAGAGGCCCATAAAAGTTTGAAAGTAGTAAAAATACAGTTTAATCTTTTAAAGGCGTTTGTTAAAGTCATACTTATCTAGTGAACATTTTTCGTTTTGTGTCGTTATTTCCTTGTGAAATATATCAGTTTTCAAATATTGATATGGTTTTCATCTTTTTAATTCTGTAATACAATGCAAGCCACAGAAACATATCAGGATAATGAAAGGAATAAAATCAGAAAGAAATATTAATAATGTTTAATGTCTCTTGAGTTCTGTAATGTTTTGTCATGCAATATTTATTTACTCTTAACACTAATAAGACATCTCATCTGAAGATTGAATTACAATCTTTTAAATTGATGAGGGTGATACTAATATTAAAATATTTATTTTGTTTTACTTAATCTCAAAATTCAAAATGATTAAACCTTTTATGAATTATATCTATAATTTTTTTACACTATATTTTAATGGTTTACCATGAGTGATGGCATATTACTAGTTTGATTATTGAAAGCATCTGGAAAACGTTTTATTTTAAAAATTTTTACATCTGAATCCAGTTTTAAACAACTAAACTTATTCAATAATACGATGCATCAGTGTACATGTCCTGCAACTCTAGTTGAATTCTATTTTAAAATTTAAATTCTACCGATTTTTTGAAATTTACTAACAAATCTGGTAAATATCTCTTATGTTAGGAAAAAATTGACCAATTATGGTGATTTTCTTGGAGACATTGAATACAAATTATGTGAAATAAATGCGTTTGATATTCAATGTGTACTTTTAATTTTTATGTACATTTATTAGAGCATTTATGTGAACCTTTTTGACTGGATTTCTAAAAATTCATAAATTATTTGTGCCAAATTAGTTAGTTTAAAACAATACATTCAATATGATGCTTTTCACATATTTATAAGTTGCATGGTTATAATTTTTTTCATTTGTCCAGTTCTTTTACTGCTTTCTAAGTTGAAATCTACTCATATTTTTTTAATTCACTCGATATTTTCATGTACTTAAAAAAATCATATTTATTTATGAATATCGGTATGTTACATTTCGGTCTTGTGCATTTCTTTTATATTGTTTGTTTTTATTTTTATATTGTATTGTTTTTCTGAAGAAACAAAATTGAAAATTGCAGGGCTGCCACAAGCGACCTTTTGCTATTTTCAAATTTGGCGACTAGGGATCTTTGAAGCAAAATCGACTAAAAAAATTTCTATTAAAAAAAAAAAGATTTGGCAACTTTTTTCTTCGACAATTTGTTCCATTTTTAACGAATTGCAGACTGAAATTTTTTTTTCATATATATATATATATTTTTTTTTGGGGGGGGGGAATTTACCACAAGAGGGACGCCAATTTCGAAGTTTCGGTGACAAGCTGTAGTAAACACGAAAGATAAACACCAGAATCTGTTGTTAGATTGCCATGAAAACCTTTCTAAGAAAATATTAAGTTTCGAGGCGAGATCTTCATCTGTTTCATACTTAATTGGCACATTTTGTTTTTTTCCGATTCATTTTGTATCAGCAACTAAAATAAAGTGGAAGAGGGAACTGCTAATATTTAAAAAAAAATTATGCTACTGTTTCACAAGTGTTTTGGCTGTGGCAGCTCTGAAATTGTGTTCTTAATGTGTGTGTTGCAACTGAATACAACTATTCGCTGAAAAAGCAGGTTTTCCGACAGTGCAAAAATGCTTGGCCTCAAAAATAACATCTTTCTGATTCTACCTCCTTTGGTGCAAATATTCTTCTATAGTACTATCAGTCTCTCTACTATGAGATATATTAAGGCACAGAAAACGGTTCTGATAATCATGCAATTGGAGCTTCGGTAGGATTTTCTACGTTCAAGCACCCAAAGAGTTGTTTACTGATTTCGTCTATTATTTCTTAAAATAATAGATTTCCCACTAATAACTATAATTCTTACATTAACTGTTCTTATCACAAATGTCAGAATGTCATAAATATATTTCAATTTTCTGTTTTTTAGAAATATGGCTACAGTTCTCCAATTATATATATATAGAAAATGTGTATAAAATTAATTTATTGTTTTTATCAACCACAAATTGATGAAAGTAATAAGGAGTTAAAAATCTTACTATAATTAATATAAATTTTATACCTACAAAATTCTTTTTAACTATTATTATATATAACATTTAGTATGGATATTACTAATGTGTTAGCTTTGTGTTTGTATATGGAATTATAGATTTATATCCTAATAATTCAAATTTACATATTGAATTTATATTAATCTTCTAAATGTTTGAAAATCAATGAGGTGTATTTGAGAAATATTTTGTTAGATTATTATCAAATAACAAAGCGTTAACAGATTATAAAAACGTTGAATAGTTCTTATATAGTTACATAGTTCTCTGCCTATGTGAATGGATTGTTTAGAAATACACTTAGTACAAATGATTCAATTAATGTGAAAAATTCGATCTCATGAGCATCAAAATGTGATTTGGATTTAAAAAGTTACAATTATATTTAAAACTATCACCTAATTATGTTTCTCCCTTACCTTCATTGAGATGCAAATTGTGTATCTTAATAGAATACACAATGCAAAATATTTTTATTGATAATTATGTTTTGTAATTAAAACACATTTCTGTGTTTTATCTACTACGAAATTATAATTACAGAAACTAAAGTAAAGCACTTTGTGACTACAAAAATCCATAAGCATATTTCTTTCAACGTTAATTGTACAAATACCTCGCTTTTTCAATAAAGGAACGGTTTCGACTCTTTGGGTGCCTGTGTTTTTAGAAGAGTTTTTTCTAATATAACGAGCTGTAACTGTTGTTATAAAATTTATTGTTTAGATTTGTTTTTGAACGATCCTTTTATTTGATGTGACTTCCTTCTGCTCAACTCTACTCGTTGTAGTTACTTTCGGGGGAACTTTTCCCTTCCCACCCTTTGTATATATTTAGTTTGTAGACTAGGAAGAAGAAAGAAAAAAATTCCACATTTCTATTTTTGGAAGCTCAGAAAGATGTGTTTATAGGATAAAGGATTGCCGGACGCAGAGAGTAAAAATTTATAACTGTAACATTCTGTGATGTGCCTCTGTAAATAAATTAAAAACTCCTGCTGTGTCTCTTTCTTTCACTTTCTTTTGATCTGGTCGTGCTTCCAGCTTTTTTTGTGTCTACCTGCTCCCGCCTCAAAGTCTGAGCGTGGCGGTCACTATAGGAATAGGGCTCGAGCATTTTGATTAACCCTCCTGGTTGTCTCGACGATGACCAGATCTTGAGAGACGAGGTATCTCGACATTAGCAAAACTGGTCAGGTCTCGTCATTAGAAAAAAATTGACCAGATCTTGATCTCGTCGTCGTAAAAAAAATCGACAATATCTTGATGACAAGGTATCTCGTCATTAGCAAAATTGATCAGATCTTGATGGACGAGATATCTCGTCGAAACCACTTGGAGGGTTAAGGATTGCTGCGGTGAATTTCGATTTTTTTTCAAATGCTAGATCTAAACACCCAAGCATGAGAAACTACCTTTATTCATTTCTTCAAACATTTTACAAAGTACGAATGAGTCAGTTTGAGTGTACTTGTATAATTTGTCATTACGTACACGAATGTGAAAAACTTAAATACATGTTTTCAAGCATCCCTATGGAAAATAAGATGAAATCCGCTTTTAAGGCAGGCTTAGTGGCGGGAGCTGTTCTCGTGGTAGACAGTACACATTTGTATGCAAAGCCTTATTGGTATCATTGTCCGCCATAGAACCCCGTCTCTATTGTTAAGAGGATTCATCGGTTTGGAAGGCTTCCCTGCGGAGTACTTTAGGCCGTTTATTTAAAGCACTAACACAGGGTTCACACTCAGCCGTTCTACAACCTGCATGACTTCTAAACAGTTTTGACCAATAAAATCTCCAAGGATCCGTTCAACCAATCGATGTGGGAAAAACTACAGAACTCTGGAAATCTTATACTCGGTGGGTTAAAAGTGTAACACATACGCTAAACCATCAATGACGATCGTCATAAGTTATTTTTTCGCAAGATAGTAATTATATCCCTTCCGACACCGACTGGGTCAATGCGTTTGTCCTCTGCTCTAGCAACCTGCGTGTTATAGGCGTCGCAAGTTCGGTTTCTCCCTGGAAATGAAATGTAAAAAGCATCACGTATAATTTTTAGTTTGTTTTAAAAAACTTACTCATTGAAGAGAGAAAATGTTTATTTTAAACTTATCAGTATATATGAATTCTAATAATTCTAGGAGACCAAAAGCAGTTCAACCGTAACCTTGTTTTCCCCCATTATAGCATTTTTATAGTCTACTTTGAAATTAAGTTTTTTTCTGGAATGCATGCTATAAAGACAGCTCGAATGAAGAAAACTGAATATTTAAAGTTATCTAACTGCGGTTGGTTGGGTCTTATGGCGCAAGGGCAGTATTTGACCATACTGCGCTAAACACTGCAGAAAATGTCAACTAATAGACACGTGAAATGTAAGTAGACTGAACATCGCTATTGAGAGGAGCTTCGAAAAGTGTGACGTGACTGCTCTGTGAAAAACTAACTTGGTTGGCGATATAACATCTTTTGACAAGTTAGATGTGTGAACGCGTCTTTCTATATGGCAATAAAAGTGGTGAAATCGCCAGTCTACTACTTTGTCGCGCGGACCAATAAATCAATGGATGGGCGTGTTCCCGTTGACCAATCAGATGACGAATGATTGTTTTCACCAGCAGGCGAAAGGAGTCTAAGGGTCATGTTGATATGAGTTTTGGTTACAGATCCTGGGCACAAAAAGGTTTTCATTGATCACTTTATTTTCATATTTGCTCTATTAGACATACACAGGGAAAGTGATGACACGGAAGAGAGAAATGCACCCAGGGAGGAATCGAACCTGCGCCACCTACAACTCAGGGGGCTGAACCACGGCGGCTCCGTCTGACTAAGGTAAATGAAGAAATGTAAAAATTAAATTAATCTTTTATATTCGAAATGTTAGAATATAGTTTAGCGTGTGGAAAATAAACTACAAAATCTTTCTATTCGATCTAGAAATATCAGAACGGGTTATAATTTCGATATGGGAAGTTCAGCAGTTTTAAATAATTTTCTTATTAGTTTGAAATACTTTTTAGATGTATTTATACTTTTATGAATGGTTTTATTCTGTCCAGGTTTTTTACCAAACAATCTACGACGCAAAAAAAATTTCAAATATGTATATTGAGATGGAAAAGTCATTCAGAAATAGATTCTTTTTGACCAAAAGTTCATTCTTCTATTTTCTCATGAATATAATCTAATCAAAATAGACTGATTATAAAATCGAGTAATATTTTAACCAATAGTATACTTAATAAGATTTTCAAGAAATAGTTGTCGCTATTTAGTCATTTAGTGTGTTGCACGGTAAAAGGTAGGTACTTGAAATTACGTCGCACTGAAAGAACAACAGACAATTGGAGCCGATCCGGGATCTATCTCGAAGGGAAACATCCGAGGACAACACTTCATCATTTTGAATCACGGTCAGACAACGAGATCAACACCTGATCTGACACCCCACACTCCAAACTTCCACACTACGCCAAAGTGAGGACATTTGAGTCCATGGCGGATTTAAATAGCCCCAACCCCCACATAAAGACGGACTTAGGTTCGGTCGAGTTTCGAACTCGCAACCCTCAGGTTGCTAATCCGCGATTCTACCACCTTTCTACCGCGCTCCTGTACATTGAGATGGAAAAGTCTGAATCAGAAATACATTTGTGCCGCGGTAGCCCAGTCGGAAGAGCAAGGAATTAGCAACCGGAGAGTTAAGAGTTCGAAACTCGGTCCAGCTAAAGACCCTCTTGTACACGGAGACTAGTACACGTTAAATCTGTCGTGGTCTCAAATGTCCTCACGTTGGCGTAGTGTGGAAGTTTGGAGATTGGGTGGCCAGCTCAGGTGCTGACCTCGTAATCTGACAGTAATTCAAAATTATGAGGCCTTGACCTTGGATCTTTCCCTTATAGGTTGATCGCAGACCATCGCCAATAGCCCCGTTGTGTTGTTCCAGTGCTACGTAACCGAACAGAAATAGATTTAAGATTCTTTTCACCAAAATTTCGAATACATTTAGTCTATTTTTTAATTATATAACCTCCGTTAAAAATAGTCTGATAAGCTCTAAAATCTGATGCAATAATTTGACCAAAGGTATTCTTACTCGGGTTCTTTCAACCAATAGAAGTGACTGTTCGGTCATTAAGTGTGTTGCAGGGTAAGGGCATACTTGGAAATCTCGTGACTGTAGAGTTAATGCATTATTATATTCATTATTGTAGGTTTGACTTTCTTTGTACGACAGAGTTAATGAACTTCATCTTCGGGCATAGCTACTTATAGGGAGGGGGGTCTAAATCTAAGAGGTGCCAGGGAAATGAGATAAATTTTTGTACAGTGCTGTCTGTTTTCTATGTATCCGAATAAATTCTAATAGTTGTAAGAAGAAAAAGAAAGCAATACGTAGGTGTAAGTTAAAACATTGAATTCTTTCAGTACATTCAACGGAAATGTAATTGAGATATTTCGTTTTCTTCTAAAGGTGAGATTTTCCATTCCTTTAATTTATTTTAACACGTAGTTTTATTTGAAGGATATATTTTAAATAAGCTAACGAAAATGTAAGGTTTTATATGGTTTTAATACCTTTTATATTTTAACACGTAGTTTGATTTCAAGAGGGGTATAGTTAAATTTACGTCGCCCTGGAGCTATTGGCGATGGTCCGGGATCAACCTCGAAGGGAAAGATCCGAAGACAACACCATCATTTTGAACCACGGTCACATGACGAGGTCAACACACGAGCTGGCCATCCCACTCTCTAAACTTCCATACTATGCCACTAATGCCATTTGAGGCCACGACAGATTTAACGTTCCCCAGCCCCCGTGTACGCGACGGAACTTGGTTGGATCCAGTTTCGAACTCGTAACCCTCCGGTTGCTAATCCGTTACTCTTTCAACAAGGCTACCGTGCCTATTTTTTGAAGAATTTTATTTGAAAAACAAGTTTAACTTCGCTTACAAGGAAACTTGGATTCGCTTCAGACACATTCTATTCGTCTTCGATTCATTCGTCAATATTTCTATTCGAATGAAATGGTTACACCCAAACTCAATCGATATTCTCGTCGCATTAGTATATTGAATAGAACCACAATACTATCAACGTTGCCTTGTTATTTCTTACAGCTTAAATACGAACTTTGGAACGTTGAGGACCGTGCTTGTATTATCTATATATTTTCAAAATGCGTCATATAAATTAGTGTCATGTCAAAGCATTTTCTTGGTTAAAAATTAATTCTTTTAAAAAGGAATCTATTATTTATGCTAATTTTTACAATTTGTTTTGATAGTTATTTAAGAAACAATGAATTTGTTTGATTCAACGCTTTTTTCTCTGTGATCGGTTAAAAACATTTTAACCCCCTGTGACGAAGCATCTTACACTCCTTTTCCCGGAGGTGTTCCTCTCCCCTTTTCAGACTATGGAGGCGCCGATCAGCCCAGCAGCCATGGTTCGGTGCCGGGGCACAAAAGGTGAATGGGAACCGAAGCCCCTTCATCTCTGCCGACGCTCCCAGGGTTTTGAAGGAATTCGGGGACAGTTCGTCTCGGCGGCGCCCGAACATTCTGGAACTCATGAGAAAAAAAGAAAAATCCACCAGGAGGAGAACTTTGACCAATGGGGGACGAGAGGACGTCCCCCACCGCCTTTTGCCGACCCGAGTCCGGGGAGGATGAAGGCAGACGGCGCTAGAACTTCAACGGTGTTGGGAGTGTCTCTCAGAGGTCCCAGAAAGGGTACCGCCTTTAAGTCCCGTTGCGGGCAAATTTGTTTTCTGTACTGTACATATTTCATGTAACTGGAGATATTTCTTTGTTATTAAATAATCCAGAAAGCAGTACAACCATTAGTACTCATTTATACGATTTCCCACCACATAGTGTGAAGACGCTACAGCCATTAATTATATTTCTATTGGTGGCAGCTTATCGGATGCGGATTTTCGTTAAATCAAATCTGCGGACCCGTTCGTCGTTACTGTACTGAACTCTATAGTCAACTACAGCGTAAGCCTCGTCCCAGACGTTTGAAGGAGAGCAGTCGACTTCAGCGTGAGCCGGGCGCTAAACTCTTCAAAGGAGCCGATCCAGATATCTGAAATCAGCGAGTCAACTTCAGCGTGAGCCGGGCGCTAAACTCTTCAAAGGAGCTGTTCCAGACCTCTGAAATCAGCGAGTCAACTACAGCGTGAGCCGGGTGCTAAACTCTTCAAAGGAGCTGTTCCAGACCCCTGAAATCAGCGAGTCAACTACAGCGTGTGCCGCGTCCAGACGTTTGAAGGAGCGCAGTCAACTCCAGCGGTGAGCCGAGCGACGGAGTGGAATCTTGGACCCGACCTTGCGAGATTGATGACAAGGGAGCCTGATGTTCTGATGTGGGAAAAGGTAGGCCTATTTGGAGATTTTTCTTTTGAGAGGCATAATTCTATGTAGTTTTCCAAATTGTTAGCGAGAGAGTTTATATTCAGTGAAAGTAGGGTAAAACTTTAGTGTTTAATTTAATTTAATGGCATTAGCAATTGTGTTTTCAGTATATTTTGTTAAAGTTAAATTTACTTCAGAGTGATACCTAGTGTGGGAATTTGTACATCTAAGAAAGTAAGGTTTATTATTGTGCATTGTGTGATTAGTAGATGATAAGAACTCAGTTTTGAAATCTAGTTGACAACTTTTCTTCGTAGTAGAGAATTTATTTTTGATCTAGTAAGAAATTGTAGAAGTTTAGTGTGTATCATTGAGAGTACCCTTTAGGTAATATTAATTCATTTAGGGTAAAATATGGCTTATTTAAAAAAGCAGAAAAAGCAGGTCTTATTATTATTAGCGGCAGAATTTGAAGTTAGCGTATCTAGCTCAGATGTTGTTAAAAATATCATTCGGTCCATATTGAGTGCACCGGATTATGATGAGGAGACCGGAATAGCTTTTGTGGATAGGATTTCGGATGAATTAGAACAAGAACGTCTTGATAAAGTAGCAGAACAAGAACGTCTTGATAGTTTAGCAGAACAAGAACGTCTTGATAGTTTAGCAGAGCGGGAGCGCGCGCATGAGTTGGAGAAATTAAAAATTAATGCTTCATTTGGGAACGCAAGTTTGGCGTTAACTACTACGCCAGCTGAGGAAATTGTTAGGCGCGTAAATTTAAAGGACTTAGTGCCTAAATTTGATCCCAAGGTGTTGGACATCGCCCTATTTTTCATGATTTTTGAGCGGCAAGCGAACAAAGAAAGTGTGCCAGAAAACAAGTGGGTGTCCCAATTAATTCCTTTATTGCCTGCGGATGTTTCTGAAATTATAGTTAAAATACCAAGGGAATGGAATGATGATTATTATCATGTTAAAAAGGTGTTATTAAAGAGATTTAGACTCAGCTCCGGAGACCTGAGAATTAAATTCGAAGAACATGGAAGAAAGGTTGGGGCGTCATGGTCAGATCTTGTGTTTGAATTAAAAGGGTATTTAGACAATTGGCTGGAGTCGGTTGAGGTGACTGATTTTGATTCACTTAAGGAGTTAATGCTGGTAGAGCAACTTAAAAGGAGAGCGTCGCCCGCAGCCCGATACCATTATCTAGATCAATGGGAAGAATTCAAAAAGGCGTCGGATTTGGCGGTTAAACTTGACCATTACGAGAGCGTCCGGCGTAATTATAAAATGAAGGAAGTCAGAACATGGGAAAAACGTCCCTTTGGTAAAGAAAGGAATGACTATGCCTCCGTGAAGGACAGGCGCGAGTTTAAAAACGGGGAAGGAAAGCCCAGGGAGAAAGAGCGAGGAAAAGGAGATGCTTTAATCACGGAAAATAAGGGTTTTGATAGGAAAAAACCAGTAGTCTGTTTTTTGTGCAATGAGCCAGGTCACATTAGGCCCCTCTGTCCCCAGTTAGCAAAAAAAAGATTAGAAGGGTTGAATAATCTGAGTGGGTTAAGCGAGAGTTTTAGACCTTTCATCAGCACTATATCTGTAAATGGAATAGAACGAAATTGTTTGCGTGACAGTGGAAGCGGCATTGATGTATGCGTGAGGAGTTGGATTGATCCAGAGGATTTTACGGGTGAAGTAATTTGGTTACGCCAACCTTTAGACCCCGAATGCAAGTGTCTGCCGTTAGCGAGAGTTGAGCTAGAAGGGGATTTCGGGAAAGTTGTAACGAAGGTCGCCGTGAAATCGGATGCTTTGGATCAGGGTTACTACTTATTAGGGAACAAAACTGCCCAACTTTTAGAAGATAATAGGAAAAACCCAACCCCTATTAATGCCATTACGCGAAGTAGGGCGAGGGAAGAGCAGCGAGCTCAAGTAGTCGAAGGCGCAAATGAAACGAGAGCTTCCATTCATAATTCGTCACAGAGCCCTGAGGAGGAAGAACTACCCTTTCCCCCGGAGTTGTCCATGCAGGAGAATAATAGTTTGGCTGGAGTATCGTCCCGGGAGTTCGAATCGGCACAGAGGAACTGTGATTCTTTGAAATCGTGTTGGGAACTTTCCGAGAAAGGGGAGGAATTCCAGGTATTGAAGGGAAAATTAACGCGTGTGGTGGAGTCGAAGCGGGGAGAAAAAAGAGTACAGTTATGCATTCCCTTAAAGTATCGGGAGAAAATTATGGCATTGTGCCACGAGGATGTAGCTGGTCATTTGGGGGCGACCAAAACGAAGGATAGGGTTTTAAGGCAATTTTACTGGCCCCGGTGTTACCCCGAGTTAGAGTCCTGGGTAAAAAATTGTCACGAATGCCAGAAAGTCGGCAAAAACAACGATAAGAGAAAGGCCCCAATGAAGCTGGTTCCCGTTATTTCGGAGATTTTCTCCAAAATAAATATTGACGCGGTGGGTCCCCTTCCAGAGAGCACAAAACAAAATAAATACATGATCACAGCGATTTGTTTAGCCTCTAAATATCCCGAAGCTATTCCCGTTCCGGATATTACGTCGGCGAATGTAATTAACGCTCTAATTATGGTTTTTTCACGCATGGGATTTCCTAAAGAAGTCCAAAGCGACTTGGGAAGGTCCTTCACCAGTGTTTTATCATCAGAGTTTTTTAAAAGATTCGGGATTCATGTGACTCACAGTTCAGTGTGCCATCCCCAAAGCAACCCTGTTGAGAGATTTCATTCCTCGGTTAAGAGGGTTCTCAAAGTGTTGTGTTTGGAGACGGGAGAGGACTGGGAGCATAATTTGCCAGCGGCTATGTTTGCTCTTCGAACTGTTACTCACGAAAGTACGGGGTTTAGCCCGGCAGAATTAGTGCACGGACGGAATCTTCGTACCCCCCAGACTTTGATTTTTGAAAATTGGTTAGAGCCGGATAACTCAGATCCAAATGTAGTCGAGTATATTTTGGGAATAACCAATAGGCTAAAAAAATGGATGGAGCCTGCGGCCGAACAAATGACCGACAAGCAGGGCAAACGAAAATTGTGGTATGACAGGAATGCCGTATCGCGGGTTTTTAGGGTTGGAGATCAGGTGCTGGTATTGTCCACGTCGAAGTTAAACAAGATGGCAGTGAACTGGATAGGGCCAGGGACTGTGACCAGTAAAATCTCCGATACAAATTATCTGGTGGACCTCCCAGAGAAAAGGGATAAATCCACAATATACCATGTGAACCTCATTAAGCCCTATTTCAAGCGACCCGAATGTGTTAATTTGATAATGGACGAGGAGAGTGAAGAGGTGGAGCAGGAGGCAGAAATACCTTACCCCTTACCCGATCCTACTCAATTTGATCTCCAGGAGATGATAAGAGAGAGCGCTTTGGTAGAAAGGTTAACGGTGGAACAGATAGGGAGTTTTGGGTGCATGTTGCGAAATCATAGCAGGGTGTTCTCCTCGGACCCGGGTTCTACGCCCCTGTTAGAGATGGATATCGAGCTTACCAGTAGTGAGCCCGTTAGAGCTAGGCCCTACCGCATGTCTCCTAGACAAACAGAAATTTTGAGGGAGGAGATTACAAGACTCTTGGATTTGGGGGTGATAGAAGTGGAGCAGTCCGATTACGCATCGCCCATGATTCTGGTAGAAAGTCAGGGAAAACCACCACGTCCTTGTGTGGACTACCGGCGATTGAATGCCATTACCAGAATCCAGTCGTTTCCTCTCCCCAATATAGAAGAGGTAGTAGAGCGGGTTAGTGCCGCACCTTATATAACGGTGATGGATTTAACGAAAGGTTACTTTCAAATTCCTTTGAAAAAAAGTGCGCAGAGGTACGCCGCTTTTGTGACGCCATTTGGAGCGTTTATTCCCAAAAAGATGATGTTTGGGCTGGTGAACGCTCCCTTTTATTTTTGCAAGCTAATGGCTCAGGTTTTGGGAGGTTTGGAGAGAATTGCATCTCCTTATATTGATGACATTGCAATTTATTCAAAAACATTCGAAGAGCACGTTAAGGATGTGAGTTCGGTATTGGATAGGTTGTTAGAGGCACGGCTTACTGTAAAGCCTTCTAAGTGCAAATTTGCGCAAGACCATGTTAGGTTTTTGGGTCACGAAGTGGGAAGTGGCAAACGCTCCCCTAGTGAAGCAAAAATTAGGGCCATTCATGAATTCCCCAGCCCAACAACGAAGACGCAAATTAGGTCGTTTTTAGGGTTGAGTGGCTATTATGCCAAGTACGTCCAAAATTACAGCGTCATCGCGGTCCCCTTAACAAATGCATTGAAAGGGAAAAACCGGAAAGAGAAGGTAGATTGGAATGAGGAGTGTCAGGCGGCTTTCGAGGCACTGAAGAATGCTTTAGTAACCAAGCCCGTCTTGTATGCTCCGGATTATTCGAGAGAGTTCACGATGCAAACGGATGCCAGCGATTCCGGTGTGGGTGTTGTTTTGTCCCAAAAGATCGGGGAGGATGAGCACCCCATAATTTATCTCAGTAAGAAGTTTTCGAGAGCAGAGCGAAACTACGCAGTGGTCGAACGCGAGCTCGCAGCCATCGTCTATGGCGTAAGGAAACTCCACTACTATCTGGACGGTCAACTTTTTGTTATAGAGACGGACCACGACCCCCTGACCTACCTGAATAAAATGATTGGGACGAATGGTCGTTTAACTCGATGGGCCCTGTTTCTACAACAGTACCGATTTGAGGTAAGACATAAGCCGGGGAGCAAAAATGGCAACGCGGATGGTCTTAGTAGAGCTGGAAATCAGAAAATTTAGGAAGGTGTCCAAAACCAAGACATCATCAATTTTATTTTTACTTGTATTTTTAGGTGTTATTTTCGTTAATATTATGTAATGTAAATATTTGTTAGTTGGTATGTAAAGATTTGTCACTAGATCGCACAACTGAGATTTAGTTTCGAAACCCAAATTTGTATTTCCGAAGCATGTTATTTTGGTTAAAACTCAATGTTTAGTATGAGTTGAGGATTCCGGGGATTCGGGTGAATGCCTCTCAGGGGACTATCTTAAGATGGGCTTACTTTCAGGTTTAGCCGAGGTTTCCAGGTTACCTTGGAAACTTCGTCTTTATGGGGGGAGGAGTTGTGACGAAGCATCTTACACTCCTTTTCCCGGAGGTGTTCCTCTCCCCTTTTCAGACTATGGAGGCGCCGATCAGCCCAGCAGCCATGGTTCGGTGCCGGGGCACAAAAGGTGAATGGGAACCGAAGCCCCTTCATCTCTGCCGACGCTCCCAGGGTTTTGAAGGAATTCGGGGACAGTTCGTCTCGGCGGCGCCCGAACATTCTGGAACTCATGAGAAAAAAAGAAAAATCCACCAGGAGGAGAACTTTGACCAATGGGGGACGAGAGGACGTCCCCCACCGCCTTTTGCCGACCCGAGTCCGGGGAGGATGAAGGCAGACGGCGCTAGAACTTCAACGGTGTTGGGAGTGTCTCTCAGAGGTCCCAGAAAGGGTACCGCCTTTAAGTCCCGTTGCGGGCAAATTTGTTTTCTGTACTGTACATATTTCATGTAACTGGAGATATTTCTTTGTTATTAAATAATCCAGAAAGCAGTACAACCATTAGTACTCATTTATACGATTTCCCACCACATAGTGTGAAGACGCTACACCCCCTTCCAAGTGGTTTCGAAGAGATATTTCTTCCAAGATATGTTTAATTTTGCAGAGGACGTGATATCTTGAAAATTCCCCAATTACTCCAAGGGAATGAAGATCCAAGTAGGAAAATTGTTCCTTACCTAGAACTGGTGACAGTTTGGAATATGTTTTTGCACAAAGGCTGGACACTACCATAGACGTGAAATGCAAGTTGATTGAGCAGTGCTATTGAGAGGAGCTTTTAAAAGTCTGACAAACTAGTAGTCACGTGACTACTTTATGAAAAAATGACTGGATTGGCCGATTTGGAATTTTATCGGCTCGTTTGGCGATATAACATCTTATGACACGGTAGGTGTGTTTCTATGGAATGGTGACAAAGTGATGAAATCACCAAAGTATATTAATACATGTGTGGGGCAATCAGAGGATGATTCAATGGATGGGCGTCTCCTTCCGTCCCGTGGACCAATCAGATGATGAATGATGAAGTTCCACCCAATCAGAGGCTGGCCACAACAGGAAGATAAACCACCAGGCGGACTTATATTCGTGTTGTGGTAAACTTATACTATCAAAAGTAATTATTTTAAGTTTTTAAATTGAATGCCAATGGTGGTAAGCAATGAAGAGATCAATACGGCATTAATGGGAATGAAAGAACGGATGTCCTTGCACAATCTGCCATTAGCATGTACAGCGAATTAGGTGTCTCCGTGCCATCTTCACATTAGAAACATCAGTGCAAGCAAAAAAATGACCGAATGCTGGAACAATAAATACTTGGAATCGAATAAAGCCCAGTCAACCAAAAGGTAATTCCTCACGATGCAATTAAAATGGTAAAACCGACATGTTAACACCATATGGATTAGACTGCACTGGACTTATCAATTACGGAGCACCCACTGCGAAACAACTCATCATAAAAAGGGGAAAAATAGAGTGCTTATATGAAATTTTTTAAAATAAAATATAGGTGGAAGGGGCTAGATAACTTAATTATTCAGAGGAGTTAAAATTTATGACGGCACCCGCGGGTCAAGACAGCACTCAAGTGGTCACCCTTGTTACACCAGGTTTTCAACATAAGCAGTTTTACTGGACATAGGTGGTGAAGAGAGAGATACCTTTACAGATTTAGTTTGTCCTAAAGAGGCCAGTGCAAAACCGTTCCCCAGGTATGAGCTGCACATGTGCAAACTTCATCAAGCCGCTCCACACCCGTTCTTTTGCCTTTGGGAGTGATTCCAGACCGTCGCCACTAGCCCGTTGTGTTGCTCCAGTGCGGGTAATTAAAATACCTACCTACCACACCCTTTCTTAAAAAAGTTTGACTTCTGACTTTCTTTAAAAAGAGCGCCCTTCTCTCGTCAAGCACGAATATTCTCCTTAACGACCTTTCACCCTATTCAAAAATCTGACTGATCCAAGGTAGACCGTCTTTTCGTCGGAGCCGCACTATAACTCCTTTATATGAATGACTGTGGGAGGTGGGAGATTATAACAATATGCCTTTGATGTCTGATTATCTAAATGTCCAATAACAGCTGCAATTCTGATATATTTATAAAGTAGCTATATAAATAAACTATATATAGCTAGAACTACAACTAGAAGGTTGTTAATCTGCCAAAAAATTTGCTAAGATCCAAAAAAGACTGATTAATCGTATTTTGTTTATAGATATAAGGTGGCTTTTGTTTCACCCATTTAATGATACCCTCAAATACGTAAGACAGAGAAGCTATTTGGTAGGTAGTTAATTAACGTCTTACTGGAGCAACACAACGGGCAATTAGAAGCTATTTGGATCATGGAGACAAATTATTCTTTGGCTATAATACAAGGGTGTTCTTAGAATCCAGTAAAAATTTATCTGTCCAACCTGAAATTTTGTATCCTAATGTTTATTTCGTACCTTGGTAGATATTCTTGCAAAATTGCAGACTATCTTAAATTTGCTCATACGCGGTAGCCCAGTTGGTATCATCGGGAATTAACAACCGGAAGGTTGCGAGTTCGAAACTAGGTCCAACCAAATGTCGTCGTGTACGTGGGGGCAGGTGCACGTTAAATCTGCCGTAGCCTCAAATGTCCTTACTTTGACTTGGTATAGGAGGAGAGTGGGGTACCTGCTCAGGTATGGACCTCATCTGACCGTGGTTTAAAATTACGAAATGCTGCCCTCGGGTCTTTCCCTTCAGGATTGATCCCCAAACGTCGCCAATAGCCCATTGTGTTGCTTCGGTGCGACGTTCATTCAACTACCTTCCTACCTTAAATAATCTCAAAATTTGTTGCAATGAAAAGAGACTGAATTTCACAAGGCCATGACAGTAGTCAGAAGTTACCTGTGAGAACGGCCTTTGCTTATGTACTTCATCTTTTTGCTGTGAATGGAACCCGTTTAATTTATCCGATTTCCGAAGTTGTCTGCGTGCACCAATCGAATAGCTAGCTATATTACCGGGGAAAGTTTTAAAAGTTGAACATGAAACAAAATTGAAAACGAAGTACATATAACTTTTAGTTATTCATGAAAAGCAAATAATTATTCTCAGTAGGCTGGCAGTTAATTAACGTCGCACTGGAGCAACAAAACTGGCTATTGGCGCCGGTCCGGGATCGGTCCCGAAGGGAAAGATCCAAAGAGTACCTCGTCATTTTGTACCATGGTCAGATGACGAGGTCGACACTTTAACTGACACTCCAATCTCCAAACTTCCACACCGCGCCAACGTGAGGACATTTGAGGCCACGACAGATTTAACGTTTACACGACGGTCTTTGACTGGACCGAGTTTCAAACTCGCAGTCCTCCTGTTGCTAATCCGTCGCTCTTCCAACTGGGCTACCACGGCGCCCATTATCCTTATAAAATAATAGAAAATTAAGCGGATGTTTCTAAACTTTCTGTAGAAACTTTAAGGAGTGATAAGAAGCACAAAATTAAGCCGTATTAACTTTGTATGTCCACAAGCGCCACCTGTAGGAGTTAGAGAGAGGGAACCCTAAGCTGCACAAATGAAAAACAGTAAGTATGTGAATAACATTTATATTATTATTCCATGAGTTTGTTGAGAAAAATTAAATATTGGTTTTGTCGTAAAAAATAAGGTGAAATGGTTCAGAGATGACTGCCTTAGAAATATAGTATGTCATTTTATGAAAATACTTTTGAAGTTAAGAAAACTTTCATGATTTTCAAGGCAAAATTTGGGCTTGGCAAACATGTTTGCCCGTGACAAAAACTCCATTTATACTTCTCTTCAAATCCGATGCAGAGAGTATGTATCCGACATATTTGAAAAGCTCCTCAGCTTGTAGTTCCTCAAATGAGTTTTGGATATGAATCCGATAGGACATATTACCATATTGTAAATGGTACGCACGTTCATGTTAAGTCGATGGAAATAGGAAAGGCTTTAAAGTGAAGAAAAACGTGGAGAAAATCGATACTTGAATTTGAGGTGTAAGTTATTTGCTGCCATTTCGACTTCTTTGTAAACAAATAATCGGAGAATTCGGTCCGCAATAAGTATTTAGTTTGCTCTTTCTGTACCTTTGGTGAGGAAGAATGTATTCGTTCGTGTGCATTACAAATTAATGATAGGTCAAAGTATATGTAAAGATAGATGTGATTTCTTTTTGTGGAAATATCAAGAGAACACGGTACCGACTCAACACCAAATTGGCAACTAAAATCTTTGGCTATTCGACCTACGATGGGTTACCATATTCCAAAATTATCCCCAGTTGGCGGTGAAAATTGGTGCCGATTGGCGATGGTACCGTGTTCTCGAGTCTAACCTTTTACATGATATGTATGTGATAGTAACCTTTCATTTCGCTTTGAAAAAAGCCATGCCTTTATCAATGGATTATGAAAGAAATGTTTCTTTCAATCTTTGACGTCCTCATGTTGGCGTGGTGGCGAAGTTTGGAGAGTGGGGTGCCACCTCAGGTATGGTTCTCGTCATCTGACCGTGGTTCAAAATTACGTGGTGTTGTCCTTGGGATTGATCCCGCACCGTAGCCAATAGCCCGTTGTGATGTTCCAGTGCAACGTTAATTAATTACAATTAAAATTACAACTAAATTTTTGAAATCTATTCAGATAAAATAACATAATTCGTTTCTACCTTGCTTCTTTCCCTTAATGGAGAGTGGGGTGCCAGCTCGTGTTGACCTCGTCATGTGACCGTGTTTCAAAATTACGAGGTGTCCTCGGGTCTTTCCTTCCGAATTGATTCTGATCCGTCTCCAGTAGCCCGTTGTTTTGCTCCAGTGCGACATTTATTAACTACCTCCCTACCTTATGTGTGCATGTCCATTTATTTGACATTGTTTGTCGCTGCTTGGCCAAATATGGCCTTTGCGCCACGTAATCCAACAGACCAACCATAAAATTAAGCGTCCTGTAGGTCCGGTGAAGATGAAAAAACCCACTAAAATTTCGAAGCTTCAGTTTCCATTTTCAATGTTCAGGTCTCCAAAAATAAAGCAGCAATATCGCCTGTCGTTGGTTGAAGATTGGCATTTCCTCGCCAAACGTGGTAACCTTAGACGATGAAGTGCTAAGTGATCCTCCGGGGAGCTTGGAAAGTACTTCCCCTAATTGCAACGATCTTTCTGGTCCAGCAGAGGAGACTTACCACGCTGCTTTTTTTAATATCTGCCCAAGTTCCGAGGTCCATTTTGGTATTATCAAACTAATACGCCCTGCATTTAAATAACCACGCGTAATTTCAGCGTCTCATTGGAGACCAAGGCAGACTAAAATTGTTTTTTGGCGTCGAAAATGTACTGTACTGCGGGACAGAACCTTATATATGAACAATTCAATATTTATATAATGATAAAAAATTAGCTTGTTTTAGTATTTTATGATCGAAAATGATCATATTCTACTCTCTGAACTGTTGTTGAATTGATATTTTATGTATCAGCCATTTTGAACACTTCGGGTACCCTCATGAAACATAATAAATGTATACAAAGTGTCCATTGTTTCTCTTACCACAATTGTATCGTTTTGTCTCTTTTCCTTTGTGTACTTATTCTAGTAGGTATTTAATTAACGTCGCAATGTAGCAACACAGGGGGCTATTGGCAACAGTTCGGAATCAACCACGAAGTGAAAGACCAGGGGATGGTCCCTCGTAAACTTTAACCACGGTCAGATGACGAGGTCAACACCTGAGCTGGCACCCCGCTCTCCAAACTTCCGCATCAAGCTGATGTGAGATCATTTGAGGCTCGACAGATTTAACGTGCACCAGTCTCAATACGTATATGGAAACAGTTGTTTCTGCTGTCCCCAAAGTGCTTTTCTTATGGAACAAGATATGCTTTAAGCTGAGCAGTTGTTTTCTATACGATAGATACGCATTTTATTTGAGGATGTATAAAAAGATTGCAAAAACGAATACTTGGAATTCTGAAAAGGAATCTCGTTATTTCAAATTTTTTGTGTGTTAATACTTCTCTTTACTTACCTAATTTCGAAGCTAAGTTTGAAAGGCATCAATTATAGCTTTCTTACGTATATGTATTTCCTTTCTCCACTACTATGCAACAAATCACTTTCAAAGGTTATAAATTGTTATTTAAGGGAATAATCCCTATGGGAAAGATCTAAGGACAACGCCTCGTAATTTTGAACCACTGTCAGATGATGACGTTAAAACCTGAGCTGGCACCCCACTCTCCAAACTTCCACACCACTCAAACGTGAGGACATTTGAGGCCACCACAAACTGAACATGTACCAACCCCCGTGTACTCGACGGTCTTTGGCTGGACCTAGTTTCGAACTCGCAACCCTCCGGTTGCTAATCTGTTGTTCTTCCAACTGGGCTACCGCGGCCCTTACTTAATCCAGAGCTTTATTATAAATATAATGAAGACTTAACTTTCCATACTTTGAAAATGAATCATACATTAGAGTACAAAAGCTTTTCGAAATACCCTGGCCCCTTCGGGCCCCAGTACCATGGTACCAGTGACACTTCTCCGTAGCTATATTTTTCAACAAATGCATTCAGTTGAAATATATAGCATAAAATGGGCTCTTATCTTTGCTCAGCTGAATGTAAAGCTAATTTATCACTCATAGATTGGAACTTAAGAAAAATCACATTTAGAGACAAAATGGGTTGAATGTGCCCATTACTATGGAAATACATATGCTGTAAAAATACTTCTGCCGTCTAGCGGTCCAGGCAGATAGGTAGTATTTAATTAGCGTCGCACTGGAGGAACACAACGGGCTTTTGGCGACGGTCCGGGATCAAACCTGGAAGGAAATATGCCAGGACAACATCACGTAATTTTGAACCACGGTCAGATGACGAGGTCAAACCTGAGCTGGCACCCCCCCCCCCCAAATTACCACACCTCGCCAACATGAGGATATCTGGTAGGTAGGTATTTAATTAAAGTCGCACCACAACGGGATATTGGAAACAATCCTGGATCAAACCCGAAGGGATTCGGATCGTATTCGAGGACAACACCACGTAATTTTGAACTACGGTCAGATGACGAGGTCACACCTGAGATGAACCCCACTCTTCAAATTTCCGCACTACATCAACGAGAGGACATTTGAGGCCACGACACATATAACGTTCACTAGGTCCCTTTGCACACGACGGTCTTTGGCTGGATTCGAACTCGCAACACTCCTGTTGCTAATCCATTACTCTTCCAGCCGGGCTACCGCGACCCTCTAGATGTCCAGTATAGAAGTAAGATATTTTCCTGTTTGCTGCTGGGAAGGATGCAGTTTTCCACATTCAAAGACACGTACTCATTCCAAAAATCACACCTTTTAGGTTGTGCTACTGATTCAATGCATGATCGACATAATCTGTAGATATGCACTGGCAAACAAATTTTGTGGAATAAGATACACATCTCCAAAGCAAGGTTAACTTATACTTTAAAAAATCAAGGTGGATCGACTAATTTGAAAGGACTTTAACGTTCAGTGTAAAGTACTTTATCTTTCAAGCTGATCTACGAAATCTTTCTTTAAGCCGTTAACTCCCGGTCTAATTATCTCTCGTATAGCAAATAATAACAGAAGAGCGACAAACAGGGTTTAAAAGCTAATAAAAAGTTACTGGTTTGGGGATTGGCTAGAATTACGGTTAGCGAAACATCATTACCGGTTTTCTTACCTATATTTTATTATCATTTTAGTTTTAATCTATTTCAGAGGTCACAAGAAAAGTTTTTACTGGCACAGGGAAGAGAGAAATACACCAAGGGAGGAATCGAACCTGACAGGAATCGAAACACTGTTATTTGGGTAAGTAGTTGAATTAATGTCGCACTGGAGCAACACAACGGGATATTGGCGACGGTATGGGATCAATCGCGAAGGGAAAGATTCGAGGACAAAGCCTCGTAATTTTGAATCATGGTCAGATGACGAGTACACGTGTACATGACAGTCTGTGGCTGGACCTAGTTTCGAACTCACAACCCTCCTGTTGCTAATCCGTTGTTCTTTCAATTGGGCAACCGCGGCCCAAGTAGGTAGTTGAATTAACGTTGCACTGGATCAATACACAACGGGCTACTGCTGTTATTTTGGAATTGTTACTTAAAACACCTCGCTATGGGGGAAATAACTAAAACAAAACCGGTAAAAATAGGCAGTGAGAATTTCCATGGCTAATTAACAGTATTGATAACGTTTGTAATTTGCGAACCCTAACCTCATACCAAACCAAACTAATCCATTTCAACTTGATCCTTCAAATATCTATATCACATAGTGACAAACCACACAAAATATACATCCAAGTAACCAATTCTCTTAACAAATTTTAAAATACTATTTGAAAATAATATTGGATACCTCTGACGCTAAATTTGATGTCACCAAGTTGAGCTTTTCCTCTAAGAATCCCTTGGCATTACCACTTAGTTTCTGTACCCTTCTATGTAGTTAATGGAATTGATGAGTAGCACATAAGCAGGCTTTCATTTTTGAATGGGATATCAATCGCAGTTAGTTTTGGAAGTCTAAAACATCGGCAAACTTCTAACAGTCATAAAGTACTGAAAGCGCAACCAAACTAGTAGTAGTACAATTAATTCCATCAATTGCTTTAATTTAAACAATCAACCTGGAGATGCATTTTCAAACAGTAGTGTATGTGGATAATTGTGGTTAATATGGAAGATTTAAAATGTTCATTTCAATTAATTTAAGAATAAATTATAACTCATTCATTCCATTATGGTAAATAGAGAAAGCTGATTTTTATTTTCTATCCACTTTTGTACTATTATTTATATTATTATTGATTAATTGATATTTTTATTTGTGGTGGTTTTTTACTGTTAGTAGCATTGTTCAATTTTCACCAGAGGATTTATGCAACACAATGATGATTTTGAATATCAGATAAAAAGTGTAAACAATTAAAAATTAGCACACTATTTAAACTTTAACAACAATAGGACAATAATCTGTCTTTATATTAAAAATTCAGTTTCCTTCATTTCATTCACTTAAAAGCGCAACAGATAGTTTCCCACAGTTAGTCAGAATTCAGTTAGATTCACTCAGAACTAGGAATATATCTCAGCCTTAAATTAAACTTATTTCGAAATTCGTCAAAAAACAGCGTTATCAAAATTGACACATTTAAATTAAAAGCCCTATTTGAAAGTGAAGTCGCCTTTAAAAGCATTAAAATGTCCCAAATCCCTTTCAATCAGCTAATAGCGGAGAAGAAAAAAAGCATTACACCTGAGCAATCAAAAACCGATTTTAAGGACGATGTTAAAAAGATGGTAGAATCTGATTTGTTGATACCTAAAATAACTTCTACAGAAGATCTAAAAAGATACGGATTTGAAGTAGGACCAGTATTAGGAGAAGGGACATACTCTAAAGTTAGGTAAATATGTCCATTATTTTACATTAGACATTAAGCTGACCAAGATCCCTGAACCGAATTCGAAGATATACAGGATTTGTTGTTCTTTGATTTGTCGCTCTGTGGTCTTTTTTTGCTACAATTGCTAATTATATTAAACTTTAAAAAGAATGAATTATTGTTTTGCATTTCTAGAGATAAATAATCAGGAAAGTCAGGTGGTTGGGTGGTTTGAATTTTGTGGCGCAAGGCACAAACCGGCGGAACAATATACTCAAACACCAGAATTTATGTACCATTGTTTTAGTTCAATGTTATGTCTCCTGCCAGTGAGCCAGATTGCTTCGGCTGCTTCGAAAACTGCCAAATTATCAAACTCATATTTTAGCTAATTATCCTGGTGATTGTCTCGATGAGCTATCTCTTTATTAGAAGAAAACTGATCAGATCTTGATCAACGAGAAATCTCGTCCATCAAGTATGAAAGAACTGACCAGATCTTGATCAACGAGAAATCTCGTCCATCAAGTATGAAAGAACTGACCAGATCTTGATCTCGTCATCATAAAAAATAGGCAATATCTTGATGACGGGATATCTCGTCATTAGCAAAATTGGTCAGTTCTTGATGGACGAGATATCTCGTCGAAACCACTTGGAATATTAACACATTGCAAGATATACCACATTTGAATGAATATCAGTTGATTTCCGTATACCATCATATTGAATTTCAAAGGTATGCAGTTGTTTTAACTGGGTTACTTATTTGATCAATGGCCCTATATTTTCATATATCTTTTATTCCATTTCGAGACACCTAAACGAACATCACACACAGATTATTCATTGATTCGTATTTGTTACATTCTATTGCCAAGCCTGCCTATATTTGATGTTGCGCCATAAAACCCCAAATTCCATTCCATTCCTATTGATGTTAATATCTTGATGACAAGATACCTCATTGAGATAACCGCCAGGAGGGTTAACCTTCTGATTGATGTGCACGCACGCATTATTCAATATTTTCCACAGTAGGACTTCTTATGGTCCACACATTATGTGTAGCAACTGTAGTGGTTCCATTATGGACCGGAGCAGAGCAAAAGCAATAGTGGCACTACTCGAAAATCTCGTGACGCTTCAGAGGGTTGAAGAAATTGCTTCCGTGAGTTGAATTGCAAGTCCACGCCCCTTACAGAAAACAACTCGACTCTGAGCTCCTCACGTGATGTCCAATCACAACCAGAAAAACATACTTTTGGAGTGGCATCAGTTCTTTTGCTGCATTATGCAAATGTCGGCTCGTTCCTGTCAATCAATCGAACAGGGGCAAATTTTGTTCTGCGCAGGTGCGGCATGGTTTAAAATGAGTTACTTTGATTACGTTCTCTCTCTCTCTCTCTCTTTAAGACAGCAATTGTCTGTTCTTGTTTGCTGTGTTTTGTTATTGTGATTGAATAAATTGAATGTTTTGGATACGTCTTTAAAATCAGTATGAAGGTCATCGGCAGAAACTTGCACGTCACGAAAAGTGTTGATATCTCAAAGCCCCATAACTCCAGGGGAATCAGCCTATGGGAATAAATGACCTACCATTGTGTAGAGGAAGATGGGCCGCGTCGACCAGGTTGACCAATAATAATCCACTCCCTCCTGTGACTTTTGCATCGCGTGGTGGGGGAAATGAGTCACATTTCGGGCATACGCTGACCAGTAACTTCAGTTCTAATGGACGGGTAGTGGCGAGTGCATGCTTAAATTGAGAAGAAAACTAGAGTTCTACAATTCCATTAGACTAGTTAACAGTTTAAGCCATTTCTGTGAAAATTGTGTGCAGTGGAAAGTGACGATGTGTCGAAGATTTCAATATGAAGCCGAAATATCACACTAAATTTCAATTGTGGCATAGGAAACGTAAACAGGTCGAAAGAGCAGTTCAAGATCAACATAATGATACCAATAAGTCTAAACCTATAACAAGTGCTAGAGCTCACCGAAGACACGAGGAGCAGGCGTGCGTACTCGGCGACGTCGCTGGACCATCTAACGAACTGCCACCACGCTTGGAAACACCATCGACCTTACCTTTGTCAGGAACATCAGCATCGACTCCATGCCATCTGCTGTACTTTAGCTATCACAGACCCATCATCCATAAGGTCGCCCTAGAATACTAAGCATTGCCCACACTCTAACACCACTGTTATGTATTTAAGTCTGAATAGATTTGTGTCTTGCTGGAGAGGAAATAAGGGGCAGAACTAAATGAAAAATAACTCTGTACATTTTAAATGATTTAATTGGATTGGAAATAAAACTATTTACAGGTATTTACAGAAATCGAAATTAAGTTCAGATAGTTTGAAAAAGCAACATCCTTCCTCTTTCCTCTCACATTCAAAAGTGTTCATTTTCTTTTGAATAATGGTATATCCGTTGCATCTGAAGGTTACTTGAAGGATCTCCTGATTGGCGTTGCTAAGTACAGTGTTCGCGTTGCTGGGGCTTCTCGACCTTGACATGTATTCACCAAAACTGGCTAAATAAATGTCAAAAAAATACCCGCCTTCTTCATTTCACCAGCGACCAACTTACCTGGTATTCCACTTAAAAGTATTCACGAACCAAACCTTACGGTACAGAGGGGACTGTGCCTACCCACTTTTTAACTTTAGAATCTGTTGATACTATTAACTCTCCAAAGATCCTTGCCTGTCTAGGGAGCTTTCTTAAAGCACTGTCACAGTCAGAGGAAGACTGATATTCTTATCTTGCTGATGAACGTTATCGATAAACCTACGGTTATTGATAGCTTTCCAGGAGATGTTAGCTTTATTGGAAAATGCGGAGCTCCAGTTCGAATTAAGGGACCATCGTGATCCAGTGGGTATGTCCACTGCGCTAGCAATCTTCGAGTTGTGTTCGGCGTAGGTTCGATTCCTGTCCGGTGCATTTCTCTCTTGTCTGTCAGTAAAATTTTCATTGTGTGTGTATGTCTATTACTTGATATATGTCTTGTGTCTGGCGCAGCCTGGCCAAATATGGCCCTTGCGCCATAAAACCCCAAAAGCTCACCACCACCAGCTCGAATTGAGACTTTGAGAGTGATTCTTTTCTAATAGAACAATTCAACAGCTAAAATCTATAGGAGTTCCGCTTGTTTGTTTCAAAAGACAAATCCCCAAATATTCAAAAGCTAGCCGCACGAGTTTTATCTATGTTCAGAAACACATAGTGGTCTTCCAGAATTTTGCAAAAATTAAGATATCTTGAAAACAATATATATGTATGAAATATCTGGAACGACATCGTTCCAGATATCGATAACCTTGTGCCTTAAGACTCAAAATCCAATGCAATCCAAACATCAGTTAAGTTAATGACAGAAAGGTGAAAACAGCACTTACCCTTCAAGTGGTTTTGATGAGATATCTCGTTCATCAAGATCTGATTAATTTTGCTAATGATCTTCCGTCATCAAGATATTACCGATTTTTTATGATGACAAGATCAAGACCTGGTCAAATTTCTTCTAATGACAAGATATATCGTCTATCAAGATTTGCTAATGGCTCTGCTAACGCCCAGATACCTCGTCGAAGAAGGGTTAACAGCCTCCAGTTGTAAAATTTGTTTCCATATTATTATTGACCAATATTTAGAGATGTAGTACCAAGCTGGATGTAATTTTGTAAAGTTGATATTAATAACGTTGATACTTGATAACCATCCTGCCAATAGTCTGCTTTGTGACCGTTGTTATGTAGAGTACAAATTGTGTGATTTTCAAAAAATCTCCCATTAATCGAAAAATCTTGGTTCTTTTTTGTCGTCTTACAGATCTGCGTCTTATAAAGGCCAAAACATTGCTGTGAAAATCATAACAGTTTCCAAATTGTCCAAAGAGTTCTTAGTTAAGTTCTTACCCCGAGAAATAGAATTACTGAGCAAAGTTCATCATGAAAACATCGTTAAAGTTTACAAAATATTCAACTTCACCAAGAGGGTATATATCTTCATGGAGTTGCTTGAAGGGGGAGATCTTCTCAACTATGTGAGGGTAAGTGTCATCATATATTCAATTGGAAAAACCTTTCCTTTCTTGCATCACAGTGTAGCGGAACCCTCACATAGGGATCTCTGGAGTACCGTGGATCCGGGCCAGAGAGCTAATAGGTACCCGTGAAACAGGAAAATTTTTTAGTATTTTAATGCCAATCTGTTTTCTAAGTTTAAAAAGCCATGAATATTTTCATAAGTTTTATAGAAGTTGTGTACAAAGGAAAATAAACAATTACTACATTTGTGTAAGTTATGCATTGAGTACTTGGAATCGACTTTAAATTTCATGAGTAGCACGTTATCTGTTCTGTTAATGGGGTTGATGCATATTTGATATAATTCAATGTATAATTTGCGCCTTTATATTTCTAATAAGAAAGTTTCCTTGGCCTTCGAAATGTCACGCTTTTTCTGTTTTAGTAGTCCGTTTATTTTACAATTACATTTTAATTTCATATGGAATATTCCACATGGAATATTCTACATGGAATATTCTACATGGAATATTTTAGATGGAATGTTTTAAACGGAATTTTCGATATGGAATGTTCTACTTGGAATATTCTAGATGGATTACACAGAAATATGTACAAAACAAGTCTTCTTATCTCAGTGTAGAAAAATACAAATTACACTAAGTCATTGAGTGTGGGCAAAAAAGTTTTTGGGCAATGGCAGATGGATTCTTAAAAATGTCTTCATGTATGGCTCCAATGCAATTCAGAATGTGTGAGGGAGAAGCTGGTAATAAGCCGCACTTTAACAGGTGGGAAGGGATTTCTGGCTATCAATGAATATCATCTTTTCCAAATCGCCAGATCGGAGCCTGGCAAGTATAGAGAAAGTTTTCTGGGGCAAATTGAAGGCAAGCAGCTCTCCTGGTATTCCATTGAGGTACCAGTACTGGAGATGATCTGAGCAATTTATTTTTAAGTATGGATCGTCTCTGAGAGCAGGAAGGTACTTTCTCTTGTGCCACGTTGTTTATTTGCTCCAGCTTTTTCCAATAAGTCAGCTCTCTCATTGCCTGGAATGCCAACACGTGATGGGATCTATTAAAAATTTATTTTAGAATTTTTACTGAAACTTCATATTAGAAGGGAAATTTTTTCTAAAGAGAATCAAAACTGGTGAACAAAACATGTAATTCAGTAGAGTACATATACGAACGTATAACATAGTAGAGGCAAACGATTTTTTCTGTATTCAAAAATGTAAAGTATTTATCGTTTTTCATTAAAGTTGAAGCAATACTTCTCCAAGAAGCGAGATGTATCGACGGATTCTGCATAAATATTTTCGTTAGTCTGTGTTATCAGTAAAATACCAATTTCTTTGTTTCTGTAGCATCAAAAACGTCTAAAGGAAAGCGAGGCTAGAAGATACTTTCGGCAAATGGTCGATGCCATCAAGTATCTCCATCAACTTAACGTCGCCCACAGAGACCTGAAGTGTGAGAACGTAATGCTCGATTCCGAAGGCAATGTTCGAATAATAGATTTTGGATTTTGTAGGAGTATAGGTGAGTTCTTTTTTAATTAGAAACAAACGTAAAAATATTACCTGTTTTTGTGGGATTTTTTAGTACTGTGCAGTTGTGGTAAGGAGTTGAATTTATGTCACACAACACAACGAGGTATTGGCGAAGGTCCGGAATCAATCCCGAAAGGAATTATCCGAAGACAACACTTCGTCATTTTGGGCATAGATCATACACAACGACAGATCTGTTGGTTAGTCAGCCTAATGTCTAAGGGAATCGCTCTCTTGGTGTTTACGTCATCACTGTACCCTTCTAATGAAGTAGACGGTGCTTGTGTGAGAAGCTTCATGCTATTTCTTCCGATCACTCGGTTTGAAGATCTGTCACATGGTTGTGGGAAAAAGCATGAATCCTAATGTTGGATAAATTATTTATAGATCAAAGTGATTATCCAAAGTATTATTTAGAAACACAAGTTTGCTCTTCGATAGCCAATCGCCCCAAGGCGATCCTTAAGCCCATGTGACTTACCGTTCTGAGATCTTTCGATAGCTATTCCGCCCACATATCCTGTCTATTTCATTTGAAGGTCGATGCGTACCTTCCATTGATGACTATTAACTCTCCAAGTTCTTCGGACGAGATATATTGTCTACTAAGGTCAGACCAATTTTGCAAACGACAAGATATATCGTCCACCAAGATCTGAACAATTTGGCAAATGACTAGATACCTCACCATGAAGATATTGCCGATATTTTATGTTAACGAGATCAAGATTTGGTTAGTTTTCGTCGAGATAACTCTTCCATCAAGATCTGGTAAGTTTTGCTAATGATGCACCTCGTCGAGACAACCACCAGTAAGATTAATTATAATTCAGCTAGCTGAATTACCAGGCGTTGCTCGGGTTGAATTGTTTATAATTCATCGTAATATTTCTCAATATTATTCCTATGGAAATTTCGAATTGTTTTTAGCCCCCCTGCAGACCCAGGACAAATCGAATGGGGTTAATATATAGCCTATGTGTCCCACAGAATTCTACAGGATGAATGTACCTATTTTAGTGGGAATTGGTCTGCCATTGATCGTATAAATACGCAATGTAATTCCTATGAGGATTTCGAGTTGTCTTTAGCCCCCTGTACTATATCGACGATAAAAAATACCACTTTCTATGATAATAATCTTACATTATCATAAAAGTTTACATTCCAATAATAAAGCTACAGTTTAATAATTTACAGACGCGATACCTAAACGATGATACTGAGCAATTTTCAGCGCAACCGCACCCATCTCTGAAATTGCACCATACTCTAAGATTCTAAAAATCTCCAATGTCATCTTGAGAGGCGACTCCTGTAGGTGTTAACTCTGACGTCAACTGCACAGCCAGACCGGGAGAGAGCGCCCCCTAGCAAGTGCTCTGTCCAGGATGACGGGACGTTACACCCCTCTGCTCACCCATGACAAATAGAACGGGGGTTAATATGTAGCCTACGTTACCCGCAGATTCCAAAGAATAAGTGTACCAAATTCGGCGTAGATTGGTCAAACGGTGTAGATTTGTATAGAGAACAGACAGAGGCCATGTCTGCTTTATACGTATAGATAACAATTAGAAAAAACCACTCTTGTACATAACCATTGATGTAATTTCGTTAAGTTTATATTAATTCATGTAATTTATTCATATACACGAGTCCATTACGTTCCTCTAAAACTGGAACGTGAGCCCTCACTGAGCCCTATTTCATTATGTTAAAATTTAGATGGTTATAGTATTTCCGAAGATTATTTGGAGCCTCCATTTTTATGTGTTTCTAGTGGACAATAAGGGCCAGAGGATTCTGAGCGAAACGTATTGCGGCAGCACAGCCTACGCGGCCCCGGAGGTACTACAGGGAAAGCCGTACAACCCCATGCTGTACGACGTCTGGAGTCTAGGCTGCGTACTGTACATCATGGTCACGGGAAGGATGGCCTACGACGATTCCAACGTCCGAAAGATGCTCTCATACCAGAAACAAAAGCAGATTCGATTCCCGACTTCTTTCATTCTCAGCCACTCTGTCAAGGTGAGATGCTTTTCGTTTGACTTACTTATACCACGGTGGATTGGTCATCTGTCTTATAGTTTCATCGATGCTCATGGAAATTGTTTTCTTTTTAATCCCCTGAAGGGTTCACACGCGTAATTCCAGAATAGGACCCGCAGTCTTCCCGGCATGTCTTCTCAGAGACGTAACTAGAGGGGGGGGGGGGGCAGACGGGGCACGTGTCCCAGGCGCCGGATTGGGGGGCGCTAAATTGGCCGAGTATTTTCTTTTACTATAGATATTTACGTATGATAAAAATGAAGAGGTAAAACTTATTAGTAGACTACAAAAACTATAAAAGGAGCTAAATGCAGAATGTGTGAAGAAATAGCAAGAAAGCTTAACCTAGGATCCTCATTTTAAAGAAGTACGGAGGAGGAAGAAGCGGATGTTTGATGGAGAAGGGCGAAGTTGAAAGCTATGAATTCTCAGAAGAAAAAAAGTTCAGATTATTGATTATACAAATAATAGATCGGATTCTGAATGAACTGAGGCAAAGGTTTCAAATCATTCAAAACATGAATAGTTTATTTGGTTTCCTCAATGGAGCTCGGTTTGAAACAATGAATGGAGAAGAATTGAAGAACCAGGCACTTGAGTTAGCTACCACATATAAAGAAGACTTAGACAAGGACTAGCTGGCAATAGAAGTGGAGAGTTTTAAGTATCATGCCTTGGATTTGGAGCCCTAAAATGAAAACGGCTACACCATCAGGTCTTCTGACGTTAATATACAAGAACGGACTTGAAGACGAGTCCATCAACATAACGACAGCGTTGAGAATTTTCCTCACAATACCAGTCACAGTCGCCTCAAATGGAGGAGTTTTAGAAAACTAAAGATCATAAAAAATTACCTCAGAAATTTAACAACGACTATATAACCAACCTGAACATCATATCGATAGAGCACAAGTTAGCTTCAAAGCTATCTTTTGGGGACATTGTAAAAATGTTTGCAGCCGAAAAAATCCGTAAAGCTAAGTTTTAGTTCAAGCTTTCTGTGTTTAAATTAATGTTTTCACATTTTGTCACTAGATTAAGAGATTGTGAAAAATTTCTAAGTATAATACTCAAGATAATAACTTGAGTAAAATCTGTTATTAATTCTTGTTCCACGGTTTTCCAAAATCCTTGAATGGTTTTCGGTCGACGTTTCGATAATTCTCTTTTTAAAAGCACAAAAGTCCATGGGTGAGACATCTGGAGATTTAGCAGGAATATCAGTAAAGGGTATTTATTGACTTGATACCAGTTTCTTGTTCCATTTTTTCGAAGAATTTAATAGTGGATTTAGATTTGTAGCTGCTTGCTTTATCCTGATGCAGTTCTACTTATTATTGGCACTGTGGGTAAAGATATGGTATTTCTTTTTTGAATATCGGGGATAAAAAGTGTCTGGATAATATGTGGGAGTTGATTTTTACATTTTTTCCTCCTCTTTTTACTTTTATTTTTCCATTATATGCAAAACCGGCAACAATCATAAATCTCTTAGAGAAAGTTCTCATGTTAAAGTTACAAAGTTGAACCACGTTTTAAGATTTTCTCCTCTTTTAAGATAATAAATTGTTCTTTTTTATTGCAATCATTTGAACACACCCACGCCTCGTTTATGGTCGCAACATTTTTCCATCTTTCTCCAGCTAAATGCTTCTCATACAGAATTCTGCAGTGAGTTCTGCGTTCTGCAATATGTCGTGGAGATAGATGATGAACATTGTATTTTTTGGCATTTTTAAGATTCAAATCACTGTTAATTATTTTATTTACAGTTGAAACTGAACATTTTAATGACTGTAATAGTCCTTTGACTTGGCGGATTCTCTCTTAAAATTAAAGATCTTACCTTACAAATATTCTCAGAAATTCTTTTCTTTTTTGGATACGTATTTGGAAGTATTTTCCACTTTTACGCGTTTTTTCCTCTCATTAATAATATTACTTATCCTACCTTTAGATATCGAAAAACCATGACTTTTACAGCGTTTTTGAATAATTGAATAAGCATAATTCTCTTCGGAAAGAACGGAAACATAGCCTTCCATCCGTTGCTTATTTAAAAGCGCCATTTTGAAAGTAAACAGAACTCTGAGTTAGCAGACGATAAGTCATACTTTAACTATTTAACTGCTGCGAAAATAGAATTATTTCGTAGCATACAATTTTTTTACAGCTCATCAAAATCATTCAAAAAATGTCCGAACAGCCTCTTTTTTTCATAATTAAATATCCTATTCTAAAGCAACAGTCTGTTGATTTTGATGCAGCCCACACATATCTCGATATCATTTGATAAAACCTTTTCATTTCATTTGCAGCGATTATAAGTGTGAAAGAATATACCAAACATGCTACTCTTAGATTATTTGTCAATGACATATCTTATAGTTAATTAGGTATTTTATCTTATACTAAAAATCAAATTACTGCAAATTAATCTATTTACCTTCGAAATCCAGCATTTACCATCTAAGTTGAATAAAAATAATTTGGACTAGTGGAATTAATGTGTGATGGGGCGATATCAGATGTTGTCGGAGAGGGTTTTGGTTTGGTAGGGGGGGGGGGGCGCCAAGGCGAGTTCTTGCCCCGGGTGGAAACTAGCCTAGTTACGTCTCTGTGTCTTCTAACCAATTTTGAATTTCTTGACCGATAGAATCATTCCAAACGATTTTATTCTGAGAAAATCAGAAATATAATCTTTCTAAAGGATTATAATCTATAAGAAAATTAGCAATGAAATTTTCCCAAGGACTCTATTATAAGGAAATGAGCAATAGAATTTTTCTAAAGGATTCTATTCGAAGGAAAGGATGAATAGAATCTTTCTAAAGGATGAAAGATCCCATAGAACCATCCAATAAATGTGGTTATTTAGTCATTAATCCGACCCTCTCTCAGCACTACAAGGTGCGAACTGACGACTACTTGTATCGAATTCCATTTAACCCACCTAGCCATTCGTCAAAACAGGTTTGATAGCATACAGAGGAGGCTGTAGGTTACCGAACGCATATATGCGTGTGAACCCCTCTGAGGGTTAAATTTATCTTACAGCGGCGTAAGCTCAGAGGTCCGGCAGCCTCTGTTGAAAAAAAAATAAATCCCGTATCCAATCAAGAAAACCAGGGGTTAAAAACAAAGTTTATTTTTGAAGAAATTCTTAGCAGGGGTTATTTCAATTAACGTAGCATTGGAACAGTACAAAAAGCTAATAGGGACGGTTCGGGATCGATTCCGTATGGAAAGTTCCGAGGACAACACCTCGTCATTTTGAACCACGGTCAGATGACGAGGACAACACCTGAGCTGGCACCCCTATCTCCAAACTTCCACACCACTCCGACATGAAGACATTTGAGACCACGATACATTTACATTGCACCAGCCCTTACACGACGGTCTTTGGCAGGCAGGAACGAGTTTCGAAATCGTAATCCTTCGGTTTCTAACCCGTTACTCTTCCAACCGGGCTACCGAGGCCCCAAATCTTAGCCGGACATTAGTTGGAAAACATACACACTTGATCATCTCGACTGTAAGAGGGCTTCTTGCTTCCGAGTCACGCATATACCCTATTGTCCTGGCGTTTGGTGATTTTTGTATTTTAGTGGTGTGTGCAATAAGCACCACTAACCACTAAAACCTTTCCACATGCTTCCCATAGTTGCTAGCCTCAAGTCCGGTTTAATCCTCTTGATCTTCGCGTCGAAAACTGCTCAGAAGTGTTCATAGAGGAAATGTAAAAGTAGAGTGAACAGTGGTAACCTTTTCATGTGCCCAGGATCATGCGACCGAAACTATTAGTAACGTGACCCTTAGACTGCTTTCGTCTTCTGGGTGGAACCTAACATTCATCATTTGATTGGTTCACGGGAAGGGAGAAGACGCCCATCTATTTAGTCATCCTCTGATTGGTCCACGCGACAGGTATTATTTTACTTTGGCGATTTCGCCAGTTTGTTACCATTCTATAGAAACACACCTACATCTCTAAGATCTTATATCGCCAAACGAGGCAATAAAAAGCCAAATCGGCCAACCCAGTCATTTTTTTCACAGAATACACAAGTGACTACTAGTCGACATGTTTGTCAGACTTTTATAAGCTCCTCTCAATAGAAATGCTCAGTCAACTTGCATTTCACGTCTATGGTAGTGTCCAGCCTTTGTGCAAAATCTGTTCTAAACTGTCACCAGTACGAGGCAATGGGCAATTTGTTTTTTCTACTTGGATCTTCATTCCTTTTAGGGTAGTTTTGTCTTTGACTAAATACCCTATCCTTAGAGAGAGTAATATGACCAGATCTTAAACGATATATATCATCGAAATACTTGGAGAGTTAAATGGTCATTGCGCATTATTTATAAAACTTCATTCCCATGCCTTTTCAAACACTTGCTTCAAGGCAGCACGATTTCTTCTGTGTGCTGCACTTGGTTGGTTTTTATGGCTCAAGGCCCATATGACCCAAGCTTTCTGCACTTGGAATTTAAAATGAAATTCCGGCTCGCTTGATAAATATTTCGTTGTCGAGTTGCAGACAATATTCTTTTATTTCTTGTTTATGTTCATAGAGGTTTTGGTAGTGTTCTAATTATATGTGTGATATTTTGATACAGGATGAAAACTTCTGATTTGTTATGTATCCTTCCAGCTATTCTGTTAAATACCATGGGTAACTATCTTTGAATGGGAAGGGATGGAAGAAGACCTGAAAAATAACTTCATTCTTGATTTCTTGTTCATTTACCTAAACGCTGGAACAAGGAGAGTGCCCATGGGGTTTGAGCCCTTCCCGAAATATAATTTCTAATAAAAACATTGAAAAACAATACAAATTTCAACGTAGCTATCTGCGAAGTAATGCTAGGTCCGATTTGCTAGGGCGATGTGCCAACTCACGTGCTGACCTCGTCATCTGACCGTAGTTTAAAATGACGAAGTATTGTCCTCGAATCTTTTCCTTCGGAATGGATCCTGGACCGTCATCAATAGCCCGTTGTATTGCTCCCCTGAGACGTAAATTCAACTACCTGCTATTTTTTTAAATAATATTTATTCTTTATGATGAATGTTTTATAGGAATATCCCCGTATCTGCTCTGCACGCCGGGTAAGTCTACCCGAAGATCTGTATCTAGTCTGCTGGCCGAATAAACCTGCCCGGAGAGCCGTATGTGTTCTGTAGACCTGATAAAAATATTTTGAGGACCGTATCTGGTCTGCGAGCCTGATAAAAATGTTTTGAGGGCCGTATCTGGTTTACGGACCAGACAAAAATATTCGTGGCCAGTATCTTGTCTCCGGGATTAAGATCAATTTATTCTTCGTAACTGATTTTCTTACGTGTACGTATTTTAGTGGACGGGCTGATTAAACCCCTACGAGAACAATAAGTATTTCTCAAGCAGCTAATACACGCTGAAACCAATTTAATCATCATAAAGCGAAGTTTCGTTAATAGTGCAAGGAAAATGTCCTTATCACTTGTCGAGTACAAAATAAAAGGACGCGTCATAACGGCACGTGAACCAATACCAAATAGAAAGACTTACGTCACTGTGACCGTAAGGAATGGGGACGGGTCAAGCAGCATTGCTTGAATACGGGGTGAGTGGGTTTGCTAGAGTTGGTCGGGGCATTAAACTGTAAAGCTGAGTGGAGCAGGCAAGCGGAAATAATTGGAATTTCTTGGGGGAGTAGAGATCTTGTGAATTCCGAGAGTGTGTAACTGATGAAGAACGTGCTCCTTAAGGACCCCAGAAATCTAAGCAACGCTTTAGTAGCCCAAATGCCAGAGACCAAAAGTAAGTGGTACCGCTATCTTAACCCTCCAAGTGGTTGCGACATCTAGTCTATCAAGATCTGACCAATTTTGCTAATGACTAGATATCTCGTCATCAAGCTATTGACGATTTTTTCATGACGATGAGATCAAGATCTGATCAGTTTTCTTCTAATGAAGTCTCGTCCATCAAAGTTATGGTCAATTTTGACGAGATACCTTGTCGAGACAACCACTACGAGGGTCAAACTCATTTATTCACATCTGACCCCTCACAACACCTATCGATCTCCATGATACTCCCCGGTTTTATTATGATATACAATATAAACTGTTAACTGATTGATTATTTCTATGATCTCGGTGTAAAACTCTATTTAACTACTTACTGCAAAGCCGCTTTCTTCAATGTTAATAATGGTTGTGTTTACTGTGTCTTTTTAACTTGTCCATAAACCAATAAAAATTTACCTTTAACCCTCCTGGTGGTTTATCTTTGTCCTGCAGTGTCCAATCTGGTGCATAAACCAAATTATCACCAGGAAAGGAACAATTTGCTCTTCTTACTTGAATCTTCATTCCTCTTGGAGGCCTTTGGCATCGATTAGGGCATTTTGTCTCGACTATGTATCATGCCCTTAGCAGTGTGACCAAATCTGGAACGAGATATCTCGTACAACACACGTTTTTCGGAGGTACATGCCTAGGAAAGGTGTGTACGGGCTTTACGAACCCGAGGTACCCTAATGATCTATTCTTTTCCCATAGGGCCTGCCTTTGACAAACATGGGGGGGGGGGTGGCGATGCCAGGATGCCCAAGCGATCTTTCTCTACTTTCTCTTCTCCATCCTTTTCTTTCAAAATTACTTGACTTTATCTGTCATGTGTTTGGCACAGCTTGGCGAAACATGGTTCTTGCGCTATAAAGCCCAAAACCAACCAACGGTCAACCCAAAAGCGCCAAAAGAATTTTTCCTTAACAAAACCAAACAAGCGAAATTAACCAAACAAGACTGGACAGCAAGCATTAGAAGTCAGTGCAAACGCTAGATTTGATTCATTAGAACCTTTAAAAACACGAGACTAACGCGAAAAACAATCTATTTAAACTTAACTTTTCAAAGACATATTACAAGAAAATCGAACTTCCGAATCTCACACAACTTCCAAACATTTCCACGACGCGACTAAATGGATTCTTCCCACGTACTCCAGAAAGCAAAAAATGTTAACTCTTTGACCAACCAACCTGGGCAAGTATCGACCTGTACGTTTCTGATCATGACCACGCAATTCCTAACCTATTTCAATGCCATCCTTTCTCAGGAACTCATCAAGAGCATGCTGGAACCAGATATTACCAGGCGTGCCACCATGGAACGCGTTAGCAACAGCGCGTGGCTCAAGGAAGGCAGCGACATCAAGGAGTCGCCGTCGATCCCGTTCGCAGGCCCTTCGAGCGGGCTGAAAATTAAGTTACCCTTCTTCAGCAAGACAGAGGGAATCTCCCGTAGGAGGCTTTCGAAGGGAACACAAGTGAATGAGGCGGCCTCCATGGAAGACATCAATAAAAGTGGACCGATCAAACCATAGGCCACGTTTCATCATGCTACAACAATGATGAACCTTTAACCAACCTAAAGTATCAGGTGTCATCCCGAACAGAAACAGCGAGAACTTGCATTCGGAACTGATTAGATTTTGACCTTTGCAGAAGAAAAATAATAAAGCATGCATTTCCCACGTGATTTAATTGATGTTTCATTTGATTTCCTAGGTATACAGGGTTATTCGGAACTCATGGGACAAACTTAACGGGTGTTAGAGAACACTCAAAGAATCATTTTTTTTTGTACAGTATTGCAGCAAGTGACTCGTTTAGGTGTAAACACAAGAATTGAACAGGAAATGAAACAAAATGTTTACTTACATCATTATTTAACAATTACTTACTTACAATGATATTTTACAATAACGCCTCAAAAGTGCCACCACCAACTTTAATACAAGCTTGATAGCTTGGCAAGTTTGTGAAAACTGCCTTTCAACAAAGGAGCAATGTTCAGGCGCGTCAAACCAAACAGTGCACTCTAGCTGTGAACAAGTCCACCAATACATGCATCGACGCTGCCAAACTTGCATTAATGTTGGAGGTCGCATCTTTGAGTAATTATTGTAAAAAATCATTGTAAATAAGTAATTGTAAAATAACGATGTAAATAAACATTTTTCATTTCCTGCACAATTCTTGGGTTTGCACCTAAACGCGTCGCTTGCGCCAACACATTGCTTTACAAAAAGTGATTCTTTGATGTACACTAGCACCCCTTAGAATTTGTCCCTTGAGTTCCAAATCAACCTATATAGGGATCGCCAGTAGCCTAGTTAGAAAATCTCGAATTAGCAATCGATCATCGGAGGGTTGCGAATTCTAGATTCAATCCAACCAAATAACGTCGTGTATGTGGAGGCACGTTATATCTGTCGTGATGTCAAATGTCTTCACGTTAGAGTGGTGTGGAAGTTTGGAGAGGGTGCCAGCTCATGTGCTTGACCTCGTCATCTGACAGTGGATCAAAATGTCGAGGTGTTGATCTTGGATCGTTTCCATCGGGATGGATCCCAGACCGTTGCCAATAGCCCGCTGTGTTGCTTCAGTGCGACGTGAATTCAAGTACCTACCTACCTAGGTATATAACATGCAATGTACAATTTGATTTTTAAAATACATGTTTAAAATATATAAGTCGCGACCATTTGGAGCCTCAGAACTTAACATGCTAGAATTAAGAGAATAGTGATGCATACATATAACAAAAACACGAAACATTTCCCCTTAATACACTATTTATATGCGCCATTCGGTCTTCGATAGAGTTCCCAGGCACACTCATTGTAATGAATGAAATATAATGAAAATAATTGATAATTTTTATGCAATGCCATTGCATTCCTTTCTCAGAGGCTTCTGAACTCCTAAATTTGATGATTGTACACGTTGTTTCTCCTTTGCAGGTTGTTTTGCTCGCTCTTTTGACATAAACCTCCACACAATTAGGACGTTGAGCAGAAATCTGTCCAACGCAACTATTTTCAGTTCGTTACGTAATTTGCTTAAAACTAAAGAAATAAAATTCAACATAGAATATCAATTTAATATAAAACCTATTTTTAATCAAACTTGAATCAACCATGATGTCACGAACTTCTTCAGTGTTGATATCTAGAAACTTGATTTGTTTTCATTTGAACAAAAACGAGAAATGCATAAGATTTGAACATTGCAAAAAATCAATGATTATTGAATTGAAAATTTAAATATTGAATCCCAATCGAAACTCAATTTCTCATGTACGAAATTTAGAAAACTTAAATTGTAATTTTTTTTATTTTCCCATTATTTTATCTCTCCCGTTCATTATTAATAGTAAAATCTTAAAAAAAAAAATAAATGTATGGAAAGAATTTTCTGTATAAAATGGATTTTAGAAGAAGAGCTCAAGCTCGATATTTTGGTAGGTTTAAGTTGATCTTCGCAATTGAAGAAGCAACTTTTTCTTAAGAAAAAAGCTTCTGAAGTATTAGAGCGTAAAGACATCCTTCAATTAACAGGGGCAACGTCTAATTAGCGTTGTCATTTAGCTAAACCTTTCTTAATTTTCTTTTCAAGGAAAGTGATTGTATCAATCCCTCGTTCATTTTGACCGATTTCTTTCTAAATTAAGCTAATATTGTATAGTTTTCGCCGTCATTTCCTTATCGTTTCGGTTTGACGACTTTGTTTTTTAAATATAGCTTAAAATATAGCATAACACCCTACAATTGTTAAAAACAGCACACGTTTTCGCTTATAGAAACTATCTTGCTTGCGTCTTTACATAAATAACATTTAAATAATTTAATAAATTAATTTGTTTTGTTGCTTGTTTACAGAACATATTTTATTTTAGCAGTTATTTAAATTTTTGATCTCGAAATAAGATTTTCACCATCTCATTTTTAATCTAAAATAGCATTTTATAATTCTGTAGGTGGTTCTTGAAAGTGTGTGTGTGTGTGTGTTCAAGGTATTTTATATTAATCTTAGTTCCTTAATACACGTTAATTTTGTGCTTTTTAAAGCGATTTCGAACTTCGCTTGATATTTAAATTTATAACTTCAATGCAATTCTAGAGAGCTTTTTTTATCGTTGTAAATCCGTTATTTATTATTCAATTAATTCATCATTCAATTAAAAAGAAAGCAGTTAAGGAAAATTATTAAAAAAGTTTTAGCAATTTAAAGATCTCTTCATGGCCATTCCATGTAACGGAACTTGACAAATACAAATATTGCGATTGCTATTTCCCCTCTTATTTAACATATGGCATTTTTAATTATTTTAAAGGTACTTATTTCATATTTGATGATTTTTTAATGCATTCAAATAAAAAAACAAAGAAAATAATTTTAATTAGGCAAATTTCAAGCAATTACTGAGCGTGACAGAACTGGACACGCAAAATGTAAACATTTCGACAAAGGATAAAAAAGCTTAATCGCTGCGAACTGAATAAAACGAAGAATCTACTTTATACGATCTCTGAAGGGTAAATCACAAATCGACTTAGCCGATTGGCTATAGAAGCTCAGACTAGTGTTTTTGATCACAGATGATAATCACTTTAACGAATCATTAATTTAGGATTCATGCTTTTACCCACAACCACGTGACAGATTTTCAAACTGAGCAACTGGAAGAAATAATATGAAGCTGCGGGCACATACTCCGTCTATTTCATTTTAAAGTCGATGCTGGAAAGTGTCACTCTTCAAATTAGCTCCTGCCAAATTCCAGCCAGAAGCAACGCTTTGTTCACATTTTAGACTTTTGAAGCGAGCATTGTAGCAGTTACCACAAAAATGGAAAAAAAGAGTTATATGGTGATAAAACATTTTTAATTAAAGAAAAGTTTAGCAAACGATATTCAAAAATAAAAATTTTGATTCTATTTTACCAAGCGATATTTATTTAAAAGTAAAAATTTTGATTATATTTTAGCAAACGATATTTATATATTCAAAAGTAAAATTCTGATATACGTTACTCAAATGATAATTATTTGTTTTTGTCCAATATCTTATGTTATTTATGCGAATGATTTTTATTAATGGTTTGAATTTTATGTTTCATAATTGAATTTCTGTATTTATTTTTATCCTTCGTTTGCTATTTGGCAACACGTATAGGAAATAAACAATTAGCCAAGAGATGTTCCACAAGATGTTAGTATGACAGGAAGTTGTAACTTGTTAATGAAATAATTTATAATGTGAAAACAAAAATGTTGGGTAGGTAGTGAATTAATGCCGCACTGGAGAAACACAACTAAAAACGTATTAACTTCCTGCTTTCCTGTTCTATTGTCAAGAGTACATACACGAAAAAATTAGAAGTGAATTACGTATGTATCAATAATTTTTCATTTGGAAAAACGTTTTTCGTCGTCGAATTTGTCAAATGAGAAAGTTTTATTATTTCTAAGGGAGACATTAGCTAAGATATTAACATTTTAAATTTTAGTACCTCACACTTCATTTCACATACTATCTTTGATTATTCATGTCAAGTATTTCCTGCGAGACGTAAAATGTAACCATTGTTACTCAATATTGAGTTGCAAAATATATGAAGATTCTTGTTTGTAATTTTTTTTAGAAATCCCTACTTAAAGAATTAGATCAGTGGTAATTTTTAAAAATACCAGCATACAAAAATACTTGAATTACTTGTCAACTAGATATCAAGTCAACAAAAATTTTACATTGTGCAATATTTATAAGGTCTTCTAACAACTATTATTTATTAACGTGCAATTCTAACTCTTTAACTTGTAGGTTGTAGATTTCATTAGTTCTATCGGCCGTCGAGATGTAGACTATAAAAGAGACTTTTTTGTGTAAATAGGGTAGATTCTGTTTATGGCCTGACATAGATTTTGTTTATGATTCACATGGTGACTGGGACGTAATAGTTGCTTGAAATGGGCGATATTCCATTATTTTATTTTCAAGACTTGGATGTAACATAGATATCGCTTAAGGAATGCGGTAACAATTCATTTACTAGGACTTTTAATAAGGTAATGAGACTGAATTGAAACAATTTGAATGTGGTGAAAAGAAGTTCAATCGTGTTAGAAAGTTAAATTGTTAATTAAGATGGAAGAATACCCATGTAAAAGAAGTTTATAAAGTTAGTTTCGATATTTCTAGAGTAGAATAAGAATTTTTTTATGAGAAAACAAAAATATTAGGACTGCAGATAACCAATAATTGTCCTTAGTACTTACACACAAATTACAGAATATAAACCCAAAGTCTCGAAGCAGTGGTATTCTAAAACAGAAAGCAGTGGTATTTTAAAACAAAAAGCAGCGATATTTTAGAAAAAAAGAATACATCAAAATCAACTTGTTTAATTTTCAACATATTTATTTGCGAAATTACGTTGCATTTGGTCTGTGAGCCATAATTTTGGAGAGCCGCATCTGTTCTGCTGGTCAGGTAAATCTGTTAGGATGTCAGTACTTGATCTGCGGGCCTGATAAAATATTCAGATAGCCGTATCTGGTCTGCGGGATGTTAAAAATATTTTTAGGGCCGTATCTGGTCTGCGAGCAGGATAAACCCTTCATAAAGGCTGTATCTGATCTGCGAGCATGCTAAATCTATCCGGAGGGCCATATCTGGTCCACGGATCGGGAAATCCTGTTCGGAGGGCAGAATCAGATCTGTGGAACCCTATTAGCTAATTTGTCTTACGCGTACGGTCCTTTATTTGACCCTTATGCCACTGTAGCCTAGTTGGAAGAATAACGGATTAGCAACCAGAGGATTGGGATTTCGAAACTAGATTCAACCAAAGACCGTCGTGTACACGGGGGCTGGTGCACATTCAATTTGTCGTGGCCTCAAATGTTCTAACGTTGGTGTGGTGTGGAAGTTTGGAGGGTGGAGTGCCAGCTCAAGTGTTAACATCTCCATCTGATCATGATTCAAAATTACGTGGTGTTGTCCTCGGATCTTTCCCTTCTGGATTGTTCCCGGACCCTCGCCAATAGCCCTTTGTTCTGCTCCAATGTGACGTCAATTCACTACCTACCTTATTTCCCGCCTATGGTCGTTGAAATCACGTTTTTTTTGTGGACGCTGTATGGTACCAACCAGGACAAATCTATTTCTCAAATTGCTAAAAACTTCAGTCAGACAAAAATACCCTTACAAAAATCGTAGTAATTTTCTTTCGAGTCTACCGAAAAATTCCATACTCGACAGCGTTGTGGAAAAGAATTTCACTTTTCAAAACACAGTATCGATTAAAAGCAAAAATGATACATGACGTGACCAAAAATATCCCTCGGGAATAGTGGTAGTAATATTCAAGATTAACTTTTACAGGGAGTCTCTTTTAGTTAGCAAATGGTTCCCGTTCCGAACTTATACCCCACATCATTTTGTACTTCAATAAAAAATTCTGTTCCCAACCTTGAAAAGTAAGTTAGAAATTTCCCATTATGTTCCCACACGCGAAGTACGTGATAAAATAATCAAAACACGAGGGAAAAAAATCACCGGAAAAAGGATAATAGCGGTAAATGTCATCTGCATACGTGGCACACTGCCAATGAACTTTGCATCTTACATTATGTAGAAGTTTTAGAATGCAAAAGAAATGATCGATATACACTTCAGCGTTATTAAGCGCTAATTTTGATGTAAATGGATTTTAAGTGTAAACCTGATTTCCGGAAGCGGTTCGTTTATGTGGAAAAGTCAATGAAAGCCCACTAAAATAAAAAAGTATCCGTTGTGATTATGATTCTGACAAAACTGAATGACTCTTAGGTTCGATGCTTTAATGTGGAGTAAATTCTGAGATGTGTGTGTGTGTGTGTGTGGCTCCTTATTCTGATGAAGACATAATTGAAGTTGACAACTGTTATCGAACGCTTTATCAGTTGTTGATATTACTATGAGAGGGATTTTATGGGGAAACAGATAAACCAGCGTTAGATTTTTACTTCTACCTAAATGTTCTCGCTGATGAATCAACCATCATTTTTGGGGAAGTGTTGAAATCGTGTTCGAAAAAACAAAAGCCAAGTGAGGTCATGTTCGGAATACGACAGGAAACACTACCTACACCAGCATTTAACTTTGGCAGAAAATGCCTCTCATTGGGATAACAGTAGTTTTAGAATTTTATTTAATTTTGAATTAAAAATTGAAATTTGTAAAAATATTTTATAAAGGTTTATTACTATGTGGTTAATTTAAATAGTTAATAACTTAAAATTGCCCGTTAATGTCAGTTTTTAACAGTTAATAATAACCATTTGATTTAGTTGCCAACAATCAATTTTAATGGTTAAACTGTTAATAACAACAATTATCACAAATAAGCTAACTATTTATATTAAAATCTTAAATAACAGTTTTGCCCATCTCTATTTTTGGGCTTTAGTCGTTGAACTTAAAAGTTATTCTCGTCTCGTGTTGTAGTTAATTTATTCTCATTCTTATTAGTTGATAGTTAAGAAGAAACTTTGATTAACAAATCAGAACACAGCTTTTAATGAAGAAAAACGGACGGGCCTTTTATACGGAATTTCGAAATTCCGGCATAGTATAAAAAAGTTCAGATGAAACATAAACAAACAACCAATGTTACGAAAACTTCCAGAAGAGCAAATTTGATTTGTTATCTTTTCGACGATGTTTGGCGTTAATTATTAATGTGAGTAACATGATGAAATTGCATTCGAAGAACATGTCAAATTAAGCCACAAGTTACGAAAGAGCTACCAAAATATCTAAGCCTTCTGTATTTAGCTTTACAGAAAAATTGTCATAAAATATGAGTTTAATTTATTTTTAAAGCTAATTTTGTAATTTAAGGATTGTAAGGATTTCATAATAAGTATATGAGGGGGAGTAGTTGAATAAACGTCGCTCTGGAGCAACACAACGGGCTATTGGCGACAATCGGGAATCAACCACGAAGTGAAAGACCCGGGGACAATACCTCGTAAATTTTAATCACTGTCAGATGACGAGGTCAACACCTGAGCTGGCACCCCACTCTCCAAACTTCCACACCACGTCAACGTTGAGGTTCGACAGATTTAACGTGCACCAGTCCCAATATGTATAAGGAAACAGTTCAGTTTCTGTGCTCACCAAGCTGCTTTTTTATGGAACAAGATATGCTTTATATTGAGCAGTTGTTTTCTGTACGATATATAGAAATTTTATTCGAGGATGTATATAAAAAGATTGCAAAAACGAATACTTGAAATTGTGAAAACGAATCTCGTTATTTCTAATTTTTAGTGTCTTTTAATATTTCTATTTACCTACCTAATTTTCAAGCTAAGTTTGAAACACATCAATTATCTCTTTCTTGTATGTGTTTACTTTCCCCACTGCTGTGCAACAAATTACATTCAAAAATTCTAATTTTTTTTATTGAAAACCAATACTAGAATATCATATGATTACGTTATAAATTTTAAATATTTACACAACTTTCTATATATTTAACTGAATTAAAATAAAGCGTGAGAATTCTTTATTTCTTATGTATTGCTCATCTGCTTAAATATATATCTGCATTACAAATGCTGAGTCCTAGTTAGGTAGATATACCCATCTACTATTGTAAAAGAAAGTGTCTGTGTGTGTCTGTGCGCCGTGTCCAGACAAATCTATAGCACTTACAGCCATGAAATTCGGCACACCGGTAGTCCTAAAAGTAACTCAATGTCCCTCGAAGCCCGAATTTTAAAATTTAACCTAGAATATTTTTTAATTATTATTTTGTGCTGCGCGTGTAGCCCCTCCTCCACTATGATGTATCTGCGCAGACCGATCTGGCAGTTACTAATCACGCATGCTATCTCTTCACTAAAAACACTTCTCCTCACATTGAAATGATGGTGCAGTGGGTAAAGCGGCGTGCTGAAGTCGCGGTTAGTGCTTTGGAGTGAGGTCTCCTGAGTTTCGGATCCTTTGGATGAGCTTTATTTTTCGCTTCTATATTTTAAAAAAATAGTAACTGAACTCTAATCCTTCCAATTTTTTCTGTACTTACTTTTACTTTATCCTTTTATTTTTTGAATTCAACACAATTATTTTTAAAAATGTAATTCATTTCATGCAGCTTTTTCAATTCTGAAACTGGTTTCTCTGTATTGTCACTGTTTTGTCCTTTTTCGTACCACCAATGAAAAGCAAACAACTGAAGCTCCACCCCCTACATGTTCGACTCCAAGTGCCAAGTTCGTACCATCAAGAAATTTTCTGCAACTCAGTTAATAAATTACATGAAATGAAGTAACAGTGTTTATTACTGTTTAACATGGTTTTTATTTTGCTGACATTGTAATTCATTTAGGTTGTTTGTCGTAATCAGTACCTAACAAGACTTTTTAAAAGTATAGCCTTATATTTAAAGATTCAATCACATTTTTATCAGTGAGGTGAAAGAAATGAGGCGATATGTCAGGTGGTGCGATTCATTCTTAAAATTATTGTTTTTCTTTTTAATGTTTTCAGAATTAGTGAGGACAAACAAGAATGATGTCACGGGCAACGCCGTGCGGGTACTGCCAGTTCTAACGTATACAGAACTCTGTGTCTCAGAAAACTGATTAAAAAATTATAAAACTACACATTCCTATTGGTGATAAAATTTAAAGATTTAAAACTATTTATTGAACAAATAATATAAAAAAATAATAAAGAGTCACGTAAAACCTAGTTTTTTAAAACTACTTAAATTTTTGATATTTTATGAAAGGGTTATATTTACAATAAGTCATTCACCGTTTTTGCACACTGGATAAAATTTTAACACAGTTTTATCACACAAACTACGAGGCTAGGTTAAGTAGTGGAATTTACGTGGCACTGGAGGCAGCACAACGGGCTATTGGCGACGAATCGGAATCAATACTGAATGGAAAGATCGGAGGACAACACCTCGTCATATTGAACCACAGTCAGATGACGAAGTCAACACCTGAGCTGGCCACCCTACTCTCTAAATTTCCCCACCCCGACAACATGAGGACATTTGAGGCCACGACGGATTTAACATGTACCTGCCCCATGTGCACGACTGTTTTTGGTTGGACTGAGTTTCGAATTCGCAAGCCACTGGTTGCTAATCCACGACTCTACCAACCGGGCCACAAATTTCGAGGATATTTTCGCATTTGATCCATAAGTTAACATTTGAAAAAACATTTTCGTATTTTCTTTATTGAAGCTTCAAAATTATAATGATGTACTAAAGTATATTTGTAATTCTGTAAAATAGTTTCATAACATCTCGCACAGATGTACTATCAATTACTATCAATAAGCACTGGAAACGGAAATGCCTAACCAAATTGAAAATGTTTGTTATATGCAAGCTATTCTTTCCAAGAACACAAATAACTTTTATTTACGAAATAATTGGATGTTTGGTAAATGAAATGTCTTTAAAAATTAAGAGAAGATAAAAATATTCTAATACAATAAATATAAAAATTAAGATTTATACAAGTAACTTAATCGAAATTTTAATCTGTCGGTTTGATGAATAACGCTATCGCTTCATTAGTCGATTCATCTCATTGCACATCAACCCTCTAACGGGTTCACCCGCATATATCCGTTCAGCAAGCTGAAGTCATCCCCTGCTTGGCTTATAACCAGTTTTGACCTTCTTGAACAATTGAATCTTAGGATTCTTTCAACCAATAGATGTGGTTATCTGGTCATACATTGTGAGGGTAAAAGCAACAGTACGCGACTCATACATCCCGTGACGCTCAGAGAGTTGAAATAAAGTCTCTTCCCTAATAAGGAATTTATCAAGCCTGAATATTTTAACGAAAAGTAACTAATAACTCAACCCGAAAGAAGTCGCCACAATTAAACCGAATCCGAAACTCACTTTAAACTCGACTTTTTTCCAACCTCTGTTTGACACAGATCTATCTGCATTAGCAACGCATTTATGCAGTTGTATCACGAACGCCAAAGCAATACGGGGAGGGAGACACCGTCCACTATTAACTGCGGGATCGTTAAAACCTACACGCCTCGCGGCCTTCAAGGTTACAGCGTAAATATTAAAGGGGAAAAAAATCCCACGAAAGCGAAATAAATGATAATCCAACCAAAGAAAAAGAAGTGTGACTGGACACAGAAGCCAGGGGGAGAGATATACCGCTGTCCGAGCAGAAGTCGCTTCAGGAGAGGTGCAGGTAACCTAGACGACGCAATCTGTTTCCTATATATATCATCGGCGATCAATTTTTTTGTGTTGCTGGTAGCGCTGCTGCCTTTCGTTTCTGCTTGGCCCACATACACGGCTGGACCGTGTGACAACAGATGTCGCTATTCGCTTTTCGCCGACGGGTGAGTGGACATTTCTCAACTGCGCCATCCTGAGACGGTTGCCGAAGCTACAGGTGCATGACCTCCGTGTCTAAGATACAGCTCTCGCACGCTCTCGTGGTTTAGAAGGAAATATCCGGATATAAATCGCTCGGGGAGAGTCAGAGAATTGGTGACAGTTTCAGTATGCATTCGGGAGATTGAAGTCGTTGCGGCAGACTCGGTGGTCTGAGGCATCGTGCTCAACGAGTTTGTCGGTGCTAACTTGAAAGTGATACAGGTGTTCCGAGTTTTGACGTTCGTTGATGAGGATGTACTTGTTACCGAAATTTTCCCGTTTGAAGTATGCTTATGTCCTCCCAAGGTTACTCTGAAAACGAGCTTCGATAGTGTTCTTTACTAATCCTGTTTTGATATAAGTCCGGAACGTGCCAATTTGAAACAGAAATTTAGTGATTCCAACATATTTCGTCACCTTGTAACATGTTTTCAATGAAACAAAACAGTACGAAATTTATCTGTATGGTAAAATCAGTGTATTAATTGCTCAGACTCTGAAAGGATTAACAAATAAAATCTCCCTATTCGATAGTATATGTTCGTAAGTATGAATTGCGTAAAGTAGGTAGTTAATTAACGTCACAATGAAGCAACAGAACGGGCTGTTGGTGACTGAATTGCATAAGAAATATGGTATATATAAAATGTGGTTACTGACAGCATAAAGCATAATATACACATATCTTACTCTCGTAAGGTGTTGTTAATCTTACTTTGTTGGCCTCAAAAATACCCAGGAACGCAACACTAAGTAGGCTTAAGACTCATTGCGTTCAGCGTGTGAAAACACATAATGCATAGTGCCCACTTGACAAGAAACCGGTCTCGGAGACGACGAATGAGTGCAGCAACGAAGGAAGTAGACGACGAATCTTCAAGTCGACCTAGCACGCAAGACAGCAAGCGGTCATCCTACAGCAGGCTGTCCACAGACAGCGGAGCTGGTTCTTTGGACGACTTCAACAACCGTCGCTACTCGTCCCCAGACTTCTGGAGCGAGGGTGTCGAAAGAAGACACACTGCCCCGACAAGAAAACTGATCGCCCTCGAAGATGAAGAGGAAGAGGTGCGTCCGAACACCGTGTGGGGTGGATGCTCACCAAGGTGTTCCCTCTCCAGGTATGCCCCTCTACCTGCCATAGGCGTTCAACAGGAGAGACTTCGGACTGTCGACTTTGAGCGCCCGGTTCCAGTTCGACGACAGTGCTTCATGGGACCTCTGGACATTGACAACCAGGAAGACCCTCCTCTGAGCGACTCCAACGACAACGAGACTTCATTCCAACCGCGCGTGCACGATGGCACAGGTCCACCCTTGTTCAATCTGACGTTGGATTCCGATACCGATTCCGATTTCGATGAGGAATCCGAGACCAACCTGCAACAGTGTGTCGTCTCCGACGAGGAGGACTTGGAGGACAACAAACCCAGGAGGACATTGATTCGCTCGGCGACGTTCACCATCGAGAAGGAACGGCCGGACGTTCGAGGACCTTTTCTGTCGGTCGCCGTTCGTTTGCCCGATGCAACACGGGTCGAGGGCCGTTTCGATTGCAAAGAAACGCTGAAGAATGTGTGTGAGGTCGTGTTGGATAAGGCGGGAGGACCTCGACCTCAGAGATATGTGCTAATTACGAATGAAGTGCCCAGGAGAACCTTCAAAGACATGACCATGTCTTTGAAAGAAGCTGGGATCGACGATAAGACGTTGCTGTATTTAGAGTCGCTAGACGACTGTGATTCAGAATAGTTTGCTAAAGGTTAGACCGTTTAGTGTGTTTGTCTTTTTAAGAAAGGGTGGTGGAATGTATTTTATGTGTAAATATGTGTAATCAGAAACCTTTACTATGGGTCAAACGTTTTGACAAATGCAATATTCGTATACTCTACAATCGGAATTTCTTATATTACACATTAAGAAATGTACACTTCAGTAGAATTTTTATAAAGGGTTTTAAAATCAAAAGTGTTGATTAGTTAAGTGAAAATCTAAAATGTTTTGATAAAATGGTGACTTTTCGATTTAAAATAATTTATTTTCATTTTCATAAGTAAAAAAGCTTTATTTTAGCTTCGAAATTAAAACACTTTCAATGCGGATTTATGTTATTTTCATGTTTTAGTCTAGTTAAATTAAAATTAAATATATTTAATTGAAAGCTCTCAATAGTCTAGGTACTCATACTTCTAGTACAGAAGTAACAAACACAATATAAAAATATCAATTTATTACCTCCTTCAATTAATGTTAATTATAAAAATTTTTCACTGTTACTGATTAACGCATCATATAGTTCTGTTATTTCAGTTTAATTTTGTTCGTTTTTGAATCACACACTTAAAATAATTCCTTTAATATTAAATAAAAATTCCTATATATATATATATATATATATATATATATATATATATATATATATATATATACTTTAATATTTCGATATTCCTTAATTTATTAATATAAAGTGCCAACTTAATACATTTATTTTTATACAATAAATGTTACACAAAGTAAGTTTTCAGTAAATTAAAATCAACCAAGAATTTGGGATCTAAGAACATTTTATGTGATGCTTTTCTGTAATATCTTATCTGATTACTGATGAAAATACACAGTACATGGAAAATACTAATTGTAATTCTTTGATTTTTTAAAAATATTTTTAACTTACACTACTTATCAATTGCGTATAAGTTATTTACGCTTGTTTACTCTTAGTAATAAGTATATAATATTAACTGAATATTGGAGTCTAAAACTTTCCTACAGCTAAAAATAGAAAATATTGTACGACACTAACAATTTTTGTATGCTTTCTTTTATAATCTTAAGTATTTATGCTATGAAGACAAACATATTTTCATTGTATAGATTTGCGATAGATTCTTATTCAAAGTATGAGAAACGTAAGTTTCAATAATATCTAATTAATCTTTATTCGAACTTAGGAACGCATGTATCATGAAATTTCTAGTTTAATTAATTAAATTTTGTCATTTAACAATTTAATTAACTGTTGAACTAAATTTGATTATTTCTATTACAGCTATAACAAGAAAAATAAAAAGATATAATGTATTTTAAAACATAATGAAATATATATATATATATGTTGATAACGTGTATTTTTCATTTGAAATGCATGGTTTAAAATTTGTATTTCAGTATGCATTTTTAATATCAATGCAATGATGTTTATAATGAAAAGATCGAGATGGAAAACGATAGGTTGAACTTAAATTCCAGAAAAAGATACAAGGTCCCCTAATTGTATTTAATTTGTATTTTTTACCTAAAATCATACTTTAGAAGTTCAAATAAATCAAACTCTAAATACAACTGCATATGTTACTGATTTGTATACACAGACTGTTTTTTACTAAATGCTATAAATTCACTTAAAATATTTAGCGCTTTAATGTACTTTTCAATACTTGTCTAGCTATGAAAATATTTTAAAATCTGAATTCAAAGCGAAATTTCTTTTTGTGTTCAAGTATTTTCAGTTTAGTAACTATAACAACGTAATGACATTAATTTTTAGTCACGAAATAATTTAAGATCAAATAATGTAATATTAAAATGAACACTTAAACCTTTTTAAAACTGACGAACTAGTAATACCTACATTTATGTTTTTCTTTTCATTAATTTTATATTTCTCATTGTATTTTTGTACCTAGAACGGTGTTATGAATTTGGTATTTCTATTGCGTGGTTGATATTTTAATTGAGAATGGAATATTTCAGAGATGGTTTTAAGCAGATAAATATATTTTTCTTTAAGTACCTTTAAACAATTTTTCCATAATTTGTCTTGTCTTAAAAACTTTATAATTATTGTAATAATAATAAAATTTAATTAGAATATTTTAATATACATGTTATGATTCTAATTTTAAGATAATTTTACGGAAAATATTTTTATTTTGTATGAGTGCTTTCTCTCTCTCTCTCTCTCTCTCTCTCTCTCTCTCTCTCTCTCTCTCTCTCTGTGTGTGTAAAGTATTTATAAATTTCCATCTAATTTGAAAATACATATTATCTAATTTGAAAATATATATTAGACATGAACAAAAAGAAACAATGAACTTAAACGATGTGTAAATATTTTTATGTAATAACTGTAGTCATTATCGAATATTGAGAGAGTTCATGTTTTTTGGATGCAAAATTATGACTATTTAAGAATAGCAAATTTAACCGTGGTGGCTCAAATTGAATTAATTCACGTAGATTGAAAAGTGATCAGAATAATTTCTACTCTTTTTCACAGGAAAGTCTGATTATCGTTTAAGTGTTCATAAAACACTTTTTGTTAAGAACATGAATGTGTTGCAAAAGAATGATTTCGTTTTAATTCATAAAATTAACAACATTTGTTACTACGATGAAGATTTTTAATTTTTTCAAAAAGAGCATTTTTTCAATACTAATATTCTTTTGAGACTCTGCAGCAATTTCCCAGGTAAAATCATATTATGCTCTCATACTTACGTGAAATTTCGAATTGAATCCTTACAGAACCCATTTCCGAATCAGATATTCAGTTATTTATTTATTTTACACTGGTAAAAGTAGAAATTAAAACAATCGTTTGGTAATATTTCTGTTGCCAGTCCGAATTATGTGAAAATCATTTTGGAATTATTTTCAAAGAAATAACTTGCAGGATTCGAAAACATTTCTGATTTCATCCAATATTGAATTAGTTTTAACGATTAAATCAATTTCATTTCAAATAACTAAATCACAATAAATTCACCCAACTTAGTTGGATTTATAATTAAACTAGCAGAATAACCCGGCGTTACTCGGGTTGAATTAATTAAATAATTTCCGTTTTCGTTAATAAATTCTAATTCCTATTCATCCCATGTAACGACAACCACACTTCAATAAAGGAAAACAATTGTTAACACTTTCACAAATGTAAATACATGTCATTTAACATTTTACATTTTTCTAGAATTTAAATTATTAGTAAGAAAGAAGTCTCTAGAGTACCAACATTACTCAGAATGCATAGTATAGTTCAGAGTATGCATATAAATGTCTTGTATGCATATAAATGCCTTGTATGCCATTTAAAAAAAAGCGTTTCCTAAAATTATCATAAAATTAAAAATGATTTTAAAACTAATTAAACCATTATTTACCTTCATTACAGTTAGTGAATGAAAAACATAAAATTCAAAATCAAGAAATACATCTTAAAATAGATTTTAAAAAAGCTTCGAACGAAAAGTAACGAATGTATCCTTTTTCACTATAAAATAGATTCTTGGAATATAACGGGCACAAATTTAAAAAAGTAAACGATTAAAAAATACCAAGGTTGCCATATTAGCTACCAGAAAATATTCAATGTACAAACACTCCATTCTTATTTATATAGATTAAAGCCAGTACTGTTGCATTTTTTTTCTTGTTTTCCAGAAGAGTTGCTTTGACAAAATACATCCAAAGCTTAATACAAATCTGTGTAATTTTTTTCTAATTTCTTTGTATTTGCATCACATTTTACACGAATTTACACTTTATGAATTCTGGATAATCAAAATTGAGCATTAAAAACTCTTGAGTATTTGATTTTCATTATATATTCGAGGTCGTTTACATACCAAATTCAACACTGTCAGTTTAGGGGGATTGAAGTTATGGTAAGGGACATGAGTATACCCACCAGCCATATTAGTTTATTTAGTAAGTTATAATGTAAACATGTAAAATTTATGAGGGTATAATGATTTCTTTTTATGTGATATTTGCATACACACGGTCACACAAGCAGCAGCAAAGCGTGAAGACAGACGCTGTGTGTGAGTGTACTTCATTCTCTTACTATGAATAATTAAAGTTTACAAAAGTTCATGAAAATATATCGGTTAGATAGGATATGCAGGAACTATTGATTTTGCTTTAAAATGGCACAAAACGGATAAACAAATTGTAAAGGAAAGAAAATATTTAACGTAAAAACACTTTATTTTGATTTATTTAGATAACAAATTCTTACAATCAGTGGAACGGTTTATGGAATAAAAAAGCATTTTTTCTTGAATTTTAAATTTAGAACAATGCAGAATTTAATTTTGGTCCTTTTGCTTTATAAGAATCGAAAGAGTTTTGAAAATGGAACTTAATGGAAAATTACGGAACGTAGAAATGAAAATTGTTGAATGAAAATATTTTGTACATAGAATAGTTTTAATTCGTTTTCTAATAGCAAAGACAAAAATACAATAATTTCATAGATAAATTTTTAAAAGATTTATAAAGTCTTCAAAATTAAAACATTTAAAAATTGAGCTATTGAATTGTATAAAAACAAAGTGAAGACTAAAACATGATAGAATATGTATAAATTAAGCTATAGATATCTCACATCATACTAAAATCAATTCTAACTGGGCTGAGTGGAAAATCTGTGAGATGTAAACAAGAGTACACGTCATATATTCATACCAATTTTTAATACTCAATTTTGACGATCCAGAATTCTTAAAATGCTTATCTATACAAATAAAAACGTAGTGCTGAGTTGTACATTGAATATTTTCGACCCATTTCAAGTTTTCTATCCTTTTTGGGCTCTTCTGATGCAAAATCTCTCTTGCGCGTTTGGTGTCTGTCTGTCTGTCTCTCTGTATGTATGTGCCCGTACTACGTCCAAACGATTGAATATATTTTCATGAAACTTTGCATACTGTGAGAACTTACATTCTTTTAGTGACTGAATTTGATTGCAAAAGTCTGTCTGTCCGTTTCCCGTTCTATGTTCGATTTTAAGTCTGTGTGTTTGTATAACATAAAGTTTATTCAATTATCACATAAAGTTTGTTCAATTGCAATGTCCTATATTTGACACTTTTAGTTTCAAAAATATATTGTTTGAAATTTTTTGCTTACATATTTAGGCAAGTTTCATATTAAAAACATCTGAGTAACAATACTTGAATCAACCATAATTTGGTAGTTTTATAGTAGCTAGAAGGTACATTTATCATGCAATTACTTGGATTGTTTTACCAGTGCTGCGGAAAAATAAACTATTTCTCGAAAAATTATTTTTACGGAATTTAAAATACTTTATTTATTTTGAGCCTTATTTTTTCTTAACAAAATATAAAAAGTTCTGAATATTTGAGACAGACGATAAAGAGAATAAATCATTAAAAATAAAATATACAGAACAAGACCTTTTCAAATAGAACTGATAGCTAATATGGAAACCTTGGTATTTTTTAATCGTTTGCTTTTTTAAATTTGTGTCCGTTATATTCCAAGAATCTATTTTGTAGTGAAAAAGCAGATACATTCATTACTTTTCATTCAAAGCTTTTTAAAATTTGTTTTAAGACGTGTTTCTGGATTTTCAATTTGATGTTTTTCGTTCAATATCTGTAATCAAGGTAAGTATGACATTCATTTACATTTGTGAAATTGTTAAGAATTGTGTACCTTTATTACAGTGTGGTAGTTGTTACAGGTGAATAGGAATTACAATTTTATAATGAAAGCGGAAGTTAGTTAACCAATTCAATCGGAGTAACACCGGGTAATTCTGCTAGTAATTAATATTTTTCAAAAAGTACATACAAAATTTTAAACAGACAGGAGGAAATTATAAATGAATTCTTATATATTTGAATTAAAATGTCTCTAATCGGAGCTGGTGAAATTAATTTCGGCTGCATTTTGACAAAACGAGTGTTCAGGCAAGCATGAAAAGCTTTAGCTGTATTAACCTTCGTATGTGTTTAATTTGGTTATGAATTCGACTGATTGGAAGTGAATTTAATTATTTCGCCTGAAGTTAATTAAATTATTAAAACTAATTAGTTCTTAGATGATGCGAAAATGTACGGAAATCATGTTAATTATTTTGAAATTAGTTCCAAAATGATTCTCGCATAATTCGAACACGCAACTGAAATATTTGCAAACGATTATTTTGATTTCTTTTGCTTCTCGTACAAAATAAATAAGTTTAATGACGCAAGGTTAAAAGCAGACAAACGCAAGACAAAACAATACGAACATTTCATAATTTGGATTTTGGGTTTTATGGCGCAATTGCCATATTTGGCCAAACTGCTCCAAACACAAGACAGGAAAGAGAACATTAAAGGTAAAATAATTGTAAAAACATAAAATCAGTAGCAAAATATACAAAGTTCGTTTGCGCTAATTGAAGTGAATATCTTTAATTGAAACACATCAATAAATAATAAATTATGTATTTAACACATCGATCAGCTACAACAAAAGGAAAAGAAATTTGATTATCTTTTTCAACTGAATAACTCTGAATTGGGAATGAGTGCCGTAAGGATTCAGTCTGAAATCTCACATCAGTTTGAGTCAAAACTTTACTTGGAAAACTTCTGCAGTATCTCGAAAGAATATTGTTAGAAAAATATCTGAATATTTTTTTGTGAAAAGAGGTTCTTTTCTATAAGAGGAATGTTCAGTGTAGACCAGGGATGCATAGACTTGTTAAGACCAAGAGCCACATAGATTCACTATGACTTATGGGAGGGCCGCCAAAAAACACCAAAGTTATGTGCCATATATTATTTATTTTATTTACATTTATCATATATTGTTATAAAGATAATAAACATAAATAAAGAATTTAATTTGAAGAGTGACATTGCATTGGTTTAACAATTGCTTTAATATTTATTTCGATTTTTGTAGTAGCCAAGGCAAAATTGATTCAAAATTTTCATTCAAGTGGTTCCTGTTTCTATTCTAATATTCACGACTGAAAAAGTTTGTTCACAGATATGTGTGCCGTGCCATAGTTACTTCGTTGAGCGCATGTGCTATTTTTAAAAACTACTTATCGTGTGACTTGTTAAAGTTAAAATAACACATAACGAGGCGGGCCGCCAGCAAATCAAAGAAGGGCTGCAAGTGGCCCGCTGGCCACGGTCTGTGTATCCCTGGTGTAAACAAACCACCTGGACTCGAAGATTTTACATCCCGTTATCCAATACCGATTTCGCACAAGAAATACGTTTTACCATAGAAATCTGTATTTTTCTTTACAGAAAAAGACTCAATTAAAAGATTAATTTTAATACAAGATTTGCTTTCATTTCATGTGTCACCATTTGAAGTTTTTTTTACCCAAAATACAATTTTAGCCCGATTATTTTGAATATCATATTTAAGTTATCCGTTGGTGGAATTCAGAATAGTGAGTGAAAGGAATTATATGGATGAACATAATATGTTGCCGTATTTGAGTCCTAAGTGAGCTGTGGAAACTTTTAGGATATTCCAAATGCAATAATTAATATGCTTAAATGATAGTTATATTTTGCTATAAAAGAGAAGATACCATTCAGATAACTTTCAATCTACATTAAATTAACTCCACCCTATCCACGCCGAGTAATTATGTTAGTATAATAATAAGGATAGTGTTAATTAGTTTAAATTTTTTCTGAATGAAATTGATGAAACAAACGGTAAGAAAAGATGGCTAAAATAATTGCAATGAAATTTCTAAAATCCTAATTTCTGAAATACTAACAATTATTAAGTGTTAAAATGAATAAAAATCAATGCATAATTAATAATTGTTTCAAAAATTAGGTTTATTTTCTTTTGCTTGTTTATTTTCTTAACTTCTAAGGGAAAAGGTTTCATATTGTCTTTAAAGAATAGTTGACAAAATATATTCCAAGGGCTGCAGGGGTCACCTAATTTCAATTGAGACTAAGTGAGGGCGTGTCTTTCGGGAATATTCTAGGCTTCGGTAATTCTTTAAAGGTGTTCCACCTATCACTCATGACACGTTCTCTAAATTATCTACAAATATATTATAGCCAATAATCTTAATAGAAATTTTACCAGGTCATCAGAAAATGCGATCAGAGTCAATAATTTGGTTATTGGGACACTTCCGTTTGCGCTATTTTTGCAGAAATAGAAATTTTCTGTGTAATTTCTGCGAAAAATAATGATTTGTGTAACCTTTCGCGTAATTCTATTGAACAGGACTTCTGCTTACTAATTTTTATTCTACGAGACCTTTGAATAAACTATTAAATCGACTAATTTCATCTATCTTGGTATTAAGAAAAACTGACATTTCGGTTTATAATTATTGTTCATAAAATACTTAAAGTTAGCAAATTAATATAATTATGATTGAGTAAGAATTATAAAATCAGGTTAAATTATATTGAACATTTAACTTCCTTTTACAGTTCTATAATCTAGTTTAGAATAATGTGGATTAACCTTCTGAGGGGTTCACACGCATATATCTGACCTGAAGTCTTTGTATGACTTCAAACCGGTTTTGATCTTTTTGACCAATAGGAGCATGATTCTTGCAACCAATTGATGTGGTTATTTAGCCATTATATAAGTTGTGGGAGAAAAAGCATACCTACACTATTCGGGAATTTTTTTTCACTTGCATACTCAGAAGGTCATTTGGATATCTATAAATAAGTTCAGTTATAATTATATATATTCATCCAATTATAATTACTATGTACTATGGATTAATTATCGAGTTCTTTAAATGCTGTATGTTTTTCAATCTTGATTGGTAATCCAGTTTGATTTTCCATTACTACTTTATATTTCCGAAATTCTATATGGTTAATAAAATTTGAAATAAGTAGAATCTTTCAAATAATGTGAAAGGTATGTTTTCAATTTCAGGTTATTTCATTGTCACACCATTTTATATCAAAGAATTATCATCCACTCTTAAACATATTCATTATTAGACTTGTGCTAAAAAGAGGATATGATTAACATGTATTTTTCTATTTTATTCGTTATAAAACGTGTATGTATTATCGACATATTTATGGACACAATGATTTGGTGATAAATAATGAAAATACAGATTTAGTCATCGCAGTGGTTGAAAACAGTTTCCAATTTTTAAAAATATTTCAATTTTTATAAAACTGCTTGAGTGTGAAATGACTTAAAACATAATATAATCAGTTTCTCTGTTATATGTGTTTATCGACAGTCATGTTGTGTGATATTTATTTAGTACAGAATGCAACCAAGTTACAGATAAAACTACTAAATATTTTTAAATTACCCAGTGTTATTTTAAATTTTAATAAACCTTACAATAATTTAATAGTTAGTTGCTATTTATAAAAGAAGAGAGCATAAGATTCAAATTAAATATTAATTTATATTCGAAAACACTGTAATAATATCAATTTACATTTCCTGTTTTTTTAATGTTTCAACAATATATTACATAAATATTTTCATAGGAACACTTGATGCTGAGGCAGAACTACAGGTAAGGAAAGAAAGAAAAGAAAATATATCACACTGGAATCGATAGTTGTGATTTAACGCTGCCTAAGTGTTAAACTGTACATAGACTGTATAAACAATTTTAAATCACTTTGTTTTGTGTAAATATGTATCAAAGCAGATGACTCTCACTTACCTTATCCATAATATGAGTACTGTGACGTGATAAACAAATAGACATTAATTTGTAATAAAGGTTTGTACGTTTTATGAATTTACATAAACCTAAGAACTACAATCTGTGCAAGAGTTGCTTTGTATATTGCTTGAAACTGATGTAATAAAATGTGTTTACCTTTATTGCGTTGTGCCCATGAAAATTCAATTCAGTTTAAAATGCTTTTTGTATAAGATTGTATCGACTTTTAACACACGAAAATTTTACACCGAAAAGTGTACCATCTTCACAAAAGCTCGTTACCAGAAACTAGGAAATTAATGTCATAACAAAAATGTCTGGCAGGTATTATTATTTTTTAATTGAATTCAATCATTTCAATTTTAAAAGTTTCAATCAAATATTTTATATCTGGTTTTAAAATCATGATTAAATATGTAATTGTAATTTCTATCTTAAACTCGTGACTGTGGTTAACATCCGAGCTGGCAACCTACTCTATAAACTTCCACAACGCACCAACGTGAGTATATTTAAGGCCACAACAGATTTAACTTACACCAGCCCCCATGCATACGGTAGTCTTTGATTGGACCTAGTTTCAAACTCGCAACCCTCCGGTTGCTAATCCTTTACTCTTCCAACTGGGCTACCATGGCCCTCTATAGTTGAAAGAAACATAAACAAGATTCTATTGGTCAAAAAGGTTAAAATTGGTAATGGTAGAAGATTGCTAGTTGCAAAACGGATATATGCGTATGAAACACTCAGAGGGTTAAGGTTCGTTGAGTTTGTTTACCAAACATCAAATGTTATCTAATTATTAGAAGATTACCATTGAGATAAGAATAAAATGGCTCCTAGAAACTCACTTATTGCTCGCTATTCAAGTGCTTATTCTTTTCTTTCACCGGCTAATCGTAAATAATGAATGCGCATAGAAACATACCCTTGCTATGCCTCATTGTTCATAAATATTTACAACTCAAAATATGCAGAGATTTGTAAATCAATTAATAAATAGCCCATCTCAAAAATCTATTTCGTTTTCAGTAATAATATCACAAAAACTCATTAATATATCAGCAAATTCACAGCTCGAAACCACATCTCAATGCATAATTCTAAATGGAACAAAAATATTAAGCATATTACTGACGTTGCCAGACATAAAGTTGCATACTTGTTAATAATTTAATTATTCTATCGCAAGCGAGTTTCAATAAGTTTCTGAATAAATATCGCTTGAGCTTTCTCCTATTTATCACAAATATTATCGCTTGAATAATACTCCTGTTATCAATATAAACATGATTTAATATTTATTTATGGCACACGTGAAAGTATATATATATTCTCATAAAGGATTTAAATATAACTTTCTCCAATGAGACAGAGTGATTACAAAAATTATCCACATCTTTTCCAGTTCCCCTTTTATATAGTAGGAGAAATATAAAAAGGAACTGACGCAAACTACGCTAATTAAATGAAAAATACCCACCTGGAATCTTGCATAATATGGAAGATTCTGAAATTCTGATATGTTCAGAAAAATATTTTTTCCTGCCTTCCATATAATATTGAGACTTTTTTGAACGAGGAAGGTTTCGTGGATATTTTAGCTGAGTAGTCTCTAGAGACTAAAAACGTGACAACGAACGCATTGTAGATGAAATAACTAACTGCACAACGCATTTGCATATGAACCGATTTAGCTTGACGAAAAGACAAACATTGTCGCTTGCACGAAGATATTCGGTGTCATCTCAAAATGAAAAAAAGTAAGGGCGTATCTGTTAGAATGTTTTCAGTGGTAAACAAATGACAGAAAATAGGGCATGGAGATATGAATTATTTATCGTGGGGCAGTTAAATGAATCATATCTTCTAAATTAATTAGGCCATTGTTCTACTTTCAACTCTTAAAAAATAGAAAAAGTACTTTTCTGTGAAGAAGCGATGCTTTTTCCGTGGAATGCTTTGTTGTGATAATGCTTGAGACAAATTTTATTTACGATATAAGACAATTGCATAAAGAAATTTCAAATTTAGTAGTTCTACGAGATATATTTTGTATATATATGAAATAATACTAAAATTAACCCCTCATAAACCACTTTTCTCCCACTAGTCTCTTTCATTGCTACCAGCCATATGTCTTCCAATAAATCTTGTCACCACCATAGAGGAAATATAAAAGTAAAGTGAGCAATGGTAACCTTTTTATGTGACCAGGATCATATGACCAAAATTAGTAGTAATGGGATTCTTATACTTTCATGAATTGGGTGGAACATTCATCATGATTGGTTCACGGGACGGGAGAAGACGCCCATCCATTGATTCATCACCTGATTGCTCCGCGCGACATAGTAGTAGACTGGTGATTTCACCACTTTTATTGCCACTCTAGAAAGACATATTCACACATCTAGCTTGTCGTAAGATCTTATATCGCCAACCAAGTCAATATTTCATAGAGCAGTCATGTAACTACTAATCGACCTGTTGATCACTTTTTGAAGCTCCTCTTAATAGGAATGCTCAGTCTACTTACATTTCGCGTCTATGGTCATCACTTTTATCTTTTCAACATTTCCACTTCGTCAACCATGGCTTCATAACAGCTCACTCAAGTTGTTTGTTTCTTCTTCCTTTCTAATCCCGATGCATTCCCTTAAGAAGCAAGCGCCTTTTATAGAAACACCACCTTTTCTGCCAATAAACTCCTAATATATCCCCTAATCTTTCTCTAAATCCTTAACCTCCTAGCGGACTAATTTTTAACTGTGCATTCTTTCACGAGTCTCTTTGGGTATGGAGCTCAGCTCCGTTCCAAACGCGCAACAAATAACCCTTCCTCGCTTTCCAATGAATCATTAACCAGCTTACCCTTGAATTTAATAAAACATTTTCCTTTAATTTTTTTCGTCATTTCACCATTTCCCTTTAATTTTTTTCGTCATCTGACCATTGTCCAAAATTACGAGGTGTTGTCCTCAGATCTTTTCGTCATCAATAGCCCGTCCACCAAATTCACCCGAATCAAAATTACGTGGTGTCCTCGGATCTTTGCTTTTGGAATTGATTCCGGACCATCACCAATAGCCCGTTGTGTTGCTCCAGTGTGACGTTAATTAAAATACCTACCTACCATACCTACCTCAGATCTTTCGCTTCAGGATTAATCCCGAACCGTTGCTAATAGCTTGTTGTGTTGCTCCAGTGTTAATTCAACTCGACCTACCTTTAATTTTCTGCCACTTCCCGAAATATTTTTAATGGTCTAAAACAATCCAAAGTATAGAAAATCCACTGTATCTGAATTAAAAATAGTAAATTGAAGTTTCGTTTATCACATAGGTAAAATGCACATGTAGTCATGTCTGAAAACAGTAAAAAATAAACTTTATATAGTATTACAGCTTTTTGATTGGAATACAAAATCAGAACAGAAGATTGGATCCCCTCTGAAATTTTCATCTGAATAAATGACTCATTATTAAATAAGAAATCATTGCCATTTACAATTGCAGTTTTTTTGGGATGTGTAATCAAAATGGAAATTGAAAGATTTTACACGGCATTTACTATTAGGTGCATTGAAAAATAACTCCTGATTTTAAACTGACAAAATAAAAAAACATTCTACAAATACATGGAACTGTGGACATAATTCCAAAAACTAATTTTTTTGGAACTACGTCTATTTCGTTCTTTATTCAGGATTTCCTAATAGTTTCCCGATACTTTTAAGCACGTATAATTACACTGCTGGCCACCCAAATTGCAACACCAAGAAAGACAAGAGATATCACAACAAAATTTATTTTGTAGATAACATGTTGACCAAGTATCAAATGATTAAATTTATAGACTTCTGTGAAGTGTGGTTCCTGCCAAAATCAGTAGCCAGAGTAGCCGCCATTGTTGGAGATCACCGCTGCCACACGCCTCGGCATTGATTCAAAGAGACTTTGGATGTGTTCTTGGGGTACAGCAGACCAAGCAGCTTCCACACGCTGCCAAAGTTGATCTGGTGTGGCAGCTCGGGATGTATTCTGGGTCAATCGTTGAGCAACCATGGACCACATGTTTTCTATCGGCGAAAGATCCGGAGAGCGAGCTGGCCAGGGAAGCAATTCAATCTGGCGATTGACGAAGAACCCTTGGACAATGCGTGCCACGTGTGGTCGCGCATTATCCTGTTGAAATATGGCTGTGGGCAAGCCCTGAAGGTAAGGAAGGACAACTGGCTCCAACACCTCGGAGATGTAGCGCTGGCTGTTTAAAGTACCGGCAATGCGTACTAGAGGAGTGCGAGAGTGATATCCAATACCGCCCCATACCATAATACCCGGTGCAGGACCAGTGTGGCGGTGCATAACGCAGCTGTTCAGCATCCTCTCTCCACGGTGTCTCCAGACTCGAATCCGACCATCGTGGTGTTGCAGACAGAAGCGTGACTCGTCAGTAAAGACAATTTCATTCCATTCTGCCGTCCACATCCTTCTTTCATCGCATCATTGGCGGCGGAAACGTCTGTGGTTCTGCGTCAAGGGTAGACGAAGCAATGGACGTCTTGCGGACAGACCACTCTGCTGTATACGGCGTCGAATGGTACGCGCAGACACTGGATGATGCGGTACAGACTGAATGTGCTGTGCTATGGTTCGTGATGTGGCTGAGCGATCCGTCACTGCCATACGCACAATATGCCTGTCATCACGTGAAGTGGTGCACTGAGGTGGATGCGATCGAACACGTCGGTCCGTCGTACCCTCCTGCATCCAACGATCACATATCCGCATTACAGTTGTTTGGTTTCGTCCAACACGACTACCGATTTCCCTGAAAGATAATCCACAATCTCGGTAGGCCACTATCCTTCCTCTGTTGAACTCGGATACTTGATCAAAAGATGATCGCTGTTTTCTACGAGGCATAATTGATCGTTTTTTTGAAAAAACCACAAGAAAAACACAATTGCCGTACTTGAAATCGTCGAAATCTCCAAGCCTTAAATAGCGCTTTGAAGTGGCGCCACAGGCGCGCGTGATGTGCGTCTGCGCTGAAATTCTAATCATTTGCATATCTCACCTCCGCTAATGCATGTTGTAAATTTCATATTATTTGCATGCTTCCTTCAGGGTGTTGCATTTACGGTGGCCAGCAGTGTATTTACTCTCAAAGTAATTGCTTTTTCTGAAGTCTATATTTTTAGAGTATAAGATACGCACAATAAAATTATTTCACCTAGCACTCCTGAGTATTATATTTATTATAAAAATGGTTTAAATAATGCGAAGCAGGAATAGAATTCAACTTATCACGCAACGATATATAACACGGAAGCACCGTTACTACTGTATGCCGTAACACAAGTTCTGATTTCTTATGCGACGTTGAGTAGAATTAATCAATAATCATGAGTCATTGAGAAAATCTCTTCATTAGAAGTCATTCACCTGCTTTAGCTGATATATGGTCACGAAATCTATGGTTTCTTTCACTACTTCCTCCAAACTGTATGCATAAATGTCGAATAAGGCAGATTTATTTTGACATCACAGACCATCATCAATAAATGAAATTAATACTTGCATGTATTTGTATACAATTTATTTAATATGATATAATGAATAAACCAACTTTGGGTGTCAGTTTTACACAAATAATTTCAATGACATTTTGCAAGGAATTTTGCCAATTATCAAAGTGATCAGTTAACAATCTTCAAGCCTTCCTGAGAGCTGTAGTTTTAGGGATATCTCATCCATCAATGAGTAAACCTAGAATTTTAGAAAATGTGCAGATTAACCCTCCAAGTGGTTTCGACGAGATATTTCGTCCATCAAGATCTGATCAGTTTTGCATCGTCGAGACAACCACCTAGAAGGGTTAAATTCATAATTGAAATACTAAAAATACTAATTTTAAGTAGTGGAGTTACTTATGTTAGTAGCCACTTCTGCAATTACTACTAATTTGAAAACTTTCCCCTTCAAATCATGCTTGTAACATGTGTTAAAGGATGTCAATGTAGGAAAGACTTATTGTTGAGACTTGAGCATAGACATCGGTATTTTAGTACCCATAACAATTTTAAGAACAACAAGCTTGTAATTGCAATTACAATTGTTTTACATATAATAGATATAGATAAGTTTTTCATTTGGTAGGCATAAATATTTTTAATTAACATCGCACTGGAGCAACACAATGGATCCGAGATCAATCTCAAAGGGAAAGATAGAGGACAACACCACGTAATTTCGAACCACGGTCCGATGAAGAGTTCACACATGAACTGGCCCATCCTACTCTCTAAACTTCCATACCACGCCAGCGTGAGTTTTTCATTTGAAAAATAGTTTAACGAAATCGAATATACTACGTACTAAAGGTACTTAAAATATGTGGATTTATGCTTATAAAATTTCATGAATGTTTTTAACATTTAGGCTCATATAGTGAGCAAAGTATCATCAGAAAATTTGTTTCTTAACTTTCCTGGTGGTTGACGACGAGGTATCCCGTCATTAGCAAAACCATTTACAAATCTTGATCTCGTCATCATAAAAAAATTGGCAATATCTTGATGACGAGATAGCACGTCATTATCAAAATTGGTCAGATTTTGATGGACGAGATATCTCTTCGAAAAGGTTGGGGAGTTAATGCACATAGGAACTTTGATTATTCGAGGAAATGATGACCGAGAATGACTCGGATAATACGGACGTAGTAATACAAAACAGCTTATATCAAATACATAAAAAAATTACTGTATTATAAGGTACGAGAGGGAGAGATAACGCACTTTCAAGAAAATCGGCTCCTTTGAATTCAAGAAACAAAGTAAAAACTTTTATAAATTTAAAAGTACATAATTTACTATCCAAATATGTAAATGATGTGTCTGTTAGAAATTAGAATAACAGTTCAGAAGACTTTTGAAAAAGACATGTCGTTGAGCCATCTCTACGTTAAGGTTGGAGGTAAGATGACTCACTTTTTTGAAAACTCTTATAATGAATAAATAATATAAAATTGAATAAAATGGTGAATTAATAGAAAGGTTTTAGTCCTTTAGCGCCTTTCTTTTGCACATTTCCACACAAAATCATTATTTTTCCCACATAAGATCTATGTATAATATAATTTACACATTCAATACAATTACCAGATTCTGTTAGAACTATAATCTTCCAAATATAAAGTGCATCTGTAAGTGTTCACTCCATATTAATTTTTGTGGGGGTTCTTGATTCATCTTAAATTACCATGGTTGTCATTTTTTTTCAATTATAGCTCTGGGTTGAATGAGAGTTTAATACCCAAACTTTCTGCAAACTCGAATGTGGGTTTCCTAACTGTCTTCTCGTCCTAGGCCAAATCCTGTTTGTACAGATTTTTTTACATAATCAACATGTCATTTTCTTTCCCAGGACACTTTGGTAACAAACAGAAAAGATGAACGAATTTGATTATACTCATATCATCCGCCACTGAAATGCATTTGTGAGACAAGAGAAAAAGAAAGCAGAGAATGGTCTTGACAGTCCCAATGAACCTTTGGCAAAATGTCCATATGTATCTCTTCGTTTAAGTGTAATGACCTTATCGTGGTGAGAGGGTGAAACAGGTAGCCCAGGCCAAGTACTCGGGAGTATATTCTCCTGGCAGGACCACATAGGGCGTGAAGGCTGTGCTGCTCTACCCGGCGAACATAGGAACGTGAACGGGTGACTAAGTCGAACTGCAACAGAGATGGCTTCCAGATCTTATGATTAATAGACGCATTCTACCCATGTCATGGACATGTGCAAAAAAGATACCATCCTACTCTCAGAGGATGACTTCCTGTCCCGTGCTTAAAAAGCAATTGCTCAGATCATTTAGAGTACCATTTCATCACTGGTACCTCAGTAAAACAGCAGGAGAGCTGCTTGCCTTAAATTTGCCCCGGACATCCTGAATTGCATTGGAGCCATGAAGGCATTTTTATAGACCCATCTGCCATTGCCCCAAAACTTTCTTTGCACAGACTCAATGACTTTGTGTAATTTGTTTTTTTTTTACACTGGAATAAGTAAGAAAGAAGTGTTGCTCCTAGCACACTATAAATGCTTTATGCACCACGGATACTGATTTTTCCAGAATTTATATGAGTACTTCGGTTCACGTAGTCCTAGGTAACTCGGAATATTTCCGAGAATAAACTGGTGACTTGATCAAATCCATTTAATATACTGAAAATGAAAGTGAATTGTCTTCAGAGTTCAAAATAAAGTTACAGAAGTCTTATAAAATATGTTGCCAACACAGTTATTTTTGAACAATCGAATGGGCCGTGGTAGCCGGGTTGGAAGAGTAACGGATTATCAACCGGAGGGTTGCGAGTTCGAATTCAACCAAAGATTCTTCGTGTGCAAAGGGGGTTGGTGCATGTTAAATCTGTCGTGGCCTCAAATGTCTTCACGTTGGCATAGTGTGGAAGTTTGGAGAGTGGGGTGGCCAGCTCAGGTGTTGACCTCGTCATCTGACAGTGGTTCAAAATTACGCGGTGTTGTCCGTGGATCTTTTCCTTCGTGTTTGAACCCTGACCGTCGCCAATAGCCCATTGTGTTACTCCAGTGCGACGTTTATAAAAATACCTACCTACCTTGAACAATCGAATAACGAAGAAATACTCTAAAACGTCTTTCTTCGGAAAAGGAAACAAACACCAGTGCGTCATCTCACCCTAACAATAGATGCATCGCCTATCCCAAATGTCAGAGGTAGATGATGCACTCATCCATTTGATAACGAATATGGCAATATGGTTGATATCACACAGTTAGCTTTTCAATGCACCTAACTATTCCACCACCAACTTGGTATGGTGATCATAGCGTTTGTCTACTACCTAGTCCTTTCTCCCCGGGGTCCCCGTATCTGTTATGAGCTCAACTGGTCGGGGCAGAGGGACTGCACCCTCGATTAAGAAGAAGCTACCTAGTAGATTCCGAGTTCGAATCCCGGTTTGTAAGCGCATGGGTATTTGCAAATGTCCCGTTTAGAATGAAGGACATCTTACCCACTGGATGTTCCTTCACAAATAATAGCCAAATAATAAAAGTAGAGTGAGCAATGGTAATATTGTGGCTAGGCTCATGTGGCCAAAACTAATTGTAACGTGAATCTAAAGCCGTGGTCAAATAGCAAACACAAGGCGCAAAGCACACCCACAGACCAATCAGAGCTTTTTCACACCGCACGCTTCGGTACCTGATTGGTCTCCCTTGTCGCTTTGCACCTAGTGCTTCCTATTTGGCAACTTCTTTGGACAACTTTCGTCTGACGAATGAAACGAACATCCATCATATGATTGGTCCACGGGAAGATAGAAGACTCCCATCTATTGATTCATCATCTGATTTGTCCGCGTGCCATAGAAGTATACTGGCGATTTCGCCATTTATGTCGCCACTCTATCTAAATGTGCACACACCTGCTGTGATTGGATGTAAAATAGCTAAGCCAGGCGATAAGATGCCAAATCGGCCAACCAAGTCAAATTTTCAGAGCAGTCACGTGATTACTAGTCGACATGTTGGCCACACTCTTTGAAGCTCCTTTCAATAACAATGCTCACTCTACTCATTTTTCACGCCTATGGTTGCAGAGCCAAAGGTGGAGGTGAATATTGTATTGCAAAGAGTATCACACACACACACACACATTAACTTATTTTTCACGAATGCTTTTACTTCTGGCAGTGGTTCAAACTAACGAGGTGCTGTCCTCGGATTTTTCCCTTCGGGTTTGAGGCGCCGCGGTAGTCCAGTCGGAAGAGCAACGGATTAGCAACCGGAGGTTTGCGAATTCGAAGCTCGGTCTAGCCAAAGACCGTCGTGTACACGGGGGCTGGTGCACGTTAAATTCATCTTGGCCTAAAATGTCCTCACGTTGGCCTGGTGTCGAAGTTTGGAAAGTGGGGTGGGAGTTCAGGTGTTGACATCGTCATCTGACCGTGGTTCAAAATTACGTGGTGTTGTCCTCCGATCCTTCCCTTCGGGATTGATCCCAGACCGCCGTTAATAGCCCTTTGTGTTGCTCCAGTTCGACGTTAATTAACTACCCACCCACCCTTCGGGTTTGATTCCAGAACGCCACTAATACCCCGTTTCGTTGCTCCAGTGCAACTACCAGTAAATTCAACTACCAACCTACCAATAAAGCATTCGAGAAATGAAACTCACTCAAGACCGATACTTCCAATAAAATATTCGCCCAACGTCCTCCCCATTCATTTCCCCCTAAAAACACTCTACCGTCCACTGAGTCACTCATGGTCAAGCTCAACCCCTGGATCATTAACTCCGCAGTGTCACAAACGAGAGCACCTTTGCCCAAGTGTCGAGCCGTCACGCTCTACATTTGATGTCACACTTTCGGGGCTCGGCGAATGTCAGTGCCACCTTTTGACCCAGTGAGGAGGGCACGGATGGGAGGTTTCGCCTCGTGGACGGTTTCGCTCTTTTATGGAGAAAAGCGACGGGATTAAGCTCGTTCCTTTCCTCATCAGACAGCCGTGCTTGAGCCTTTTTCGGAAAAATTTTCAACTCGTGTTGTTGCCTAAGCATGCTTTATTAAGCACCGGAGAACAAACTCGACTCGAAATGAAGGCGAGTAAACTGCTTTTACCAGGTAGGTATTTTAATTAACATCACAACGAGCTATTGGTGACGGTCCGGAATAAGTTCCGAAGGGAAAGACAGGAGGATAACACCACGTAATTTTGAACCACGTTCAGATGATGAGGTCATCCCTGAGCTGGCACCCCACTCTACGAACTTCCACACCACGCCAACGTGAGGACATTTGAGGCCACGACAGATTGAACGTTCCTCCGGTTGCTAATCCGGTTCTCTTCCAGCCAGCCTACCTTGGCCTTGTTTTTATCAGGAAATTTGCACTTGGGTATTTGCCACATACCACTTAATCCTCCAACTGATCTCGATAAGGTATCTTTCATCAAGACCTGAATAATTTTTACTAGTGACTAGGTAGGTAGATTAACGTCGCACTGGAGCAACACAACGGGATAATGGCGACGGTCCAGGATCCGTTCCGACGGGAAAGTCACCTCGTCGTTTCGACCACGAGAACCTCGTCAACACCTCGTCACTTTGAACGATCAGATGATGAGGTCAACAACTGAGCTGGCATTCCATCTCCACGCCAAAAAGACATTTGACGTGCACCATCCCCCAAGTACCCGACGGTCTTTGGTTAGATCAAGTCTCGAATTCGCAACCCTCCGGTTACTTATCCGCTACCAACTGGGCTATCTAAAACAAATGTAAAATTGTACCGTTTTTTCGTACTGTGCAGTTGCGGTAGGTAGTTGAATTTGCGTCGCACAACACGAGTGACGGTTCAGAATAAATTCTGAAGGGAAAGATCGAGGACAACACCTAGTAATTTCGATCCACGATCAGATGACGAGGTCACACCTCAGCTGCCACGCCTCTCCCCTACCTTGCACACCATGCCAACGTGAGGACATTTCAAACCACGACAGATTGAACGTAGACCAGCCCCCACGTAAACCAAGTTAACTAAGAACCAGATGAATCACAACACTATATTCCCGACACCCCCTTCAAAATTATTTTCTGAATGCGTGATTAAGTTACACGTTCAGGACTAATGATTAAATTTTGGATGAAACTGCGCATTGAATGTAGGATATATCACTGTGAATATATCGCGCATACACTTTCTAGTAGGAGTTCAAATGATGGTCCAAATATTGTCAGCGAATGATATACCGGAAGTCTCACTGGTAATTTGATAGCCCTCCTGTTTGTGAACAGCTGAAAATGATTAATTGGGGGCAATGGTTAATCACTACTCTGGTGTGAATAGTAACTGCATAATCTATCCCTCGTCTTAGGATATAGTTTAGTGACACTACTATAAAGATGAATTATTAAATGAGTCCCCAAAATACGTTCTTATAACAACTTTAGAAGTATTTTGTTATGGGAATAAGTTCAGTTAGGTTAAGACTTCAAATAAAAAATAATTATCAGTCTATTTACTTATCATGACTTCAAATACCATATTCCCTTCTATGAAGTGCTGAGCTGTCTGTAAGAAAACAGGGCTACTCTTATCAGATAAGTACTTTTACTTAACGACGCACTGGAGCAACATAAAGGGGGGTATTTCAATTAACGTCACACTGGACTATTGGTGACGGTCCGGGATCAATCCCAAAGGGAAAGATCCGAGGACAACACCACGTACTTTTGAACCACGCAACATAAAGGAATATAAAAGACGGTTCGGGATCAAACCCGAAAGAAAGATCCGAGGACAACACCACGTAATTTTGAACCACGGTCAGATGACGCAAATGTCAATGAGATGATGGTGCAATGGTAATTTTTCAATTTTCTGAAAAAAAAACCAAAAGATGTTTTGTAATAAAAATGAATTATGTTCGCGCACACTTGAATCTTCAAATTTCCGGAAATCCTTGTAATTTTTTTTAGATAGAAACGTGTAGGTAGGTAGTTAATTAACATCACACTGGTGAACAACACGACAGGCTATCGGCGACTGTCCGGGATCAGTCCAGAAGGAAAAGATCCATGGACAACGCCTCGTAATTTTGAACTACGGTCAGATAACGAGAACAACACTTGAACTCCCACCCCACTCTCCAAACTTCCATACCGCGCCAACGTGAGGACATTTGAGGCCACGACAGATTTAACGTGCACCAGCCCCCTTTGTACACGACGGTGTTTGGTTGGATTCGTACTCGCAACCCTCCGGTTGCTAATCCGTTACTCTTTCAACTCTTATCTCAGAAACCATATATCTAACACTCCTGGTAGCTGTCTTGACGAGGTATCTCGTTATTAGAACAACTGACCAGATCTTGATGAGATATCTCGTCATTGGAAGAAAACTGATCAGATCTTGATCTCTTCATAAAAAAATCGTCACTATATTGATGAGATATATCGTCATTAGCGAAATTGTTTTGATCTTGATGGATCAAATATACGTATCGTCGCAAGCATTTGGAGGTTAATCTATTTGGTGTAGAACATAGTACTTTTCAAATGTTTCGAAAATTTCGAATTAGAAAAATCAGCTGAGAATCGAAGGTTTTTATGCTTTTCAAAATATTCTAGTGAAACATTTAATTCTTTACGGTAGGCAGGTAGGCATTTTAATTAATGTCACACTGGAGCAACACAACGGGCTATTAGTGACGGTCCGGGATCAATCCCAAAAGACATCCGACGACAACACCATGTAATTTTAAACCAAGGTCAGATGACGAGGTCATACTTGAGCTGTCACCCCACTCTCCAAACTTCCACACCACGCCAACGTGAGGACATTTGAGGGCACGAAGGATTTGCAACAGCCCCCCTTTGTACACGACGGTGTTTGGTTGGATGTGGACTCGCAACCCTCCGGTTGCTAATCAGTTGGTATTCCATCCGCGTCACCACGGCTCAATATTCTTTACGGTTGGTTGTGGTGTTTTATGGCGCAAGAGCCATATTTGGCCATGTTGCGCCAGACACAAGACATACAATATCATGTAATAGACAGATGCACACAATGAAAGTTTTACTGACACAGAAGAAAAAAATACACCCAGAGAGGAATAAACTGACAGGAATCGAACCTGCGCCGCTTACAACTCGAAGCTTGCTAGCTCAGTGGTCATACCCATTGAGCCACGACGGCCCCTATTCTTTACGGAATTAATTTTTTTATAAAATATATATTAATAATATTTAAACCTGTTTTCGTTTGAACAATATGCATTAACCCTCCTGGTGATTGTCTCGACGAAGTATGTCGTCTTTAGCAAAAATGACCAGATCTTGATCGACGAGATTTCTCGTCCATCAATTATGAAAGAACTGACTAGATCTGGATCTCGTAATCATAAAAAATAGGCAATATATTGATGACGGGATATCTCGTCATAGCAAAATTGGTAACATCTCGATGGACGATATATCTGGTCGAAACCCATTGGAAGGTCAAAAGAATAAATATATCTGCTCTTGTTGTCAGTTTAGAAAATTTTCTGTCTTCATTTAAGAATGCCATCATTCTTTTGAGCCGAGACACAATTTGAAAACCTGACTAAGGAAACCGAATTTAGTTGACCAGTTATCATTCTAATGTTAACCAGTTAATTAATTATCCTAATTCATTTACTTCATTATCAAACAGAGAGTATATGTATTCTAGGAAGAGTATATGCATTGACAAAACTGACCTGATCTTGATCTCTTCATCACCAAAGAAACTTCAATATATTGTTGACGAGATATCTCATCAAAAATTGGTTACATCTCGATGGACGAGATATTTTTTCATTGGTAAAATTGATCAGATCTTGATGGACGAGATACCTTGTCACGAGGAAAATTGTACAGATCTTTATGAACGAGATATCTCGTCACAGTAAAATTGATCCAATCAATATCGAGACGTCGTAACGAATACAAATGTGTGAACTTTTAACTTTTTGGGGGCCGCGGTAGCCCAGTTGGAAGAGTAATAAAGTACCGAGTGCGAATCCAACGTAAGACCGTCGTGTACAAGGTGGCTGGTGCACGTTAAATCTGTTGTGGCCTCAAATGTAGACACATTGGCTTGGTGTGGAAGTTTGGAGAGTGGGGTGCCAGTTAAGGGGTTGACTTGGTCATCTGGCCGTGGTTAAAAATTACGTGGTGTTGTCCTTGGATCAATCATCTCGGGATTGATATCGGACCGTCTCCAATAGCCCCTTGTGTTGCTCCAGTGCGACGTTAATTAAATAAATATCTACCTACCTTAATTATTTCTGTAGGTGTGGTGCGAAAATTCTAACAATTTAGGTGTCATCTGAGGTGTTGACCTCATCAGGTGTTGTTTGTGATCCAGGAGTGACGTAAATTCAACTACCTACCTACATTCGAAGGGTTACGTAGCTTGAAACTTGATCCAATCGAAGATCGTCGTGTACGCTGGGACTGATGCACGTTAAATCTGTCGTGGCCTCAAATGTCCTGACGTTGGCGTGGTGTGGAAGTTTGGAGAATGGAGTGTCAGCGGAGGAGGTGACCTCGTCATCTGCTCAAAATTACGAGGTGCTCTCTGAAATTTCCCTTTGCGATTGATCCCGGACTGACGCCAATAGTCCGTTGTGTTGCTCCAGTGCCACGTAATTCCAACTACCTACCTACTTTAGTTATTTTTTTATCTATAGTTTTCATTTTCATTCTTAAAAAATTATATATCCTCTCAGCATAATATTTCAACTTCCCAGATCATAAAAGATCATAGTGTAAGTAATATTTCAACTCTATTACTTACATTCTGTGTTCTATCCATAGTCAAACAGGGCCGCGGTGGCCCGGTTGGAAGAATAACGGACTTGCAACCGTAGGGTTGAGAGTTCGAATCCAGCCAAACACCGTCGTGTACAAAGGGGGCTGGTGCATGTTAAATCTGTCGTGGCCTCAAATGTCCTCACGTTGGCGTGGTGTGGAAGTTTGGAGAGTGGGGTGCCAGCTCAGGTGTTGCCTCGTCATCTGACCGTGGTTCAAAATTACGTGGTGTTGTCCTCGGATCTTTCCCTTTGGGATTGATCCCGGACCGTCACCAATAGCCCGTTGTGTTGCTCCAGTGTGACGTTAATTGAAATATCCCCCATAGTCAAACAAGACTAGTAGATCGTTTTCGTATGTTGTTCCGCCGTCATTTTCGCTACACATGGTTATTTAGAATGAGATCTGCCCTTCCAAACAAAAATTTATTTTATATTAATAAACAATTTTATTCTTGTAGATATATCGTACTTTTTCGTACAGCATGTTAAGCTAGGCTCACAGAAAACGTATTTAACCCTCAAAGTGGTTGTCTTGACGAGGTATCTCGTCATTAGAAGAAAACTGATCAGATCTCGATCTCGTCATCATAAAAAGAATCGGATCTTGATGATGATATACATCGTCATTAGTATAATTGGTTAGATTCTGATGGACGAGATATCTCGTCAAACTACTTGGATGGTTAACCATTGCTCTAAACTTCTACAAGTCATTATGGTGTGAGCAGGGAAAGTACTCACACCTTAATGACACCACTGAATTAGTAATTCTAACAAGGCTCTCTGGTAAGTGTTAAGACCATCTCCTTTAACCCTCCACATACACTTTCCAGAATATAGCTAATGATAGCGACAAAAACATCGAATCTCCATTCAATCCACTCAATGGCGATTGATAAAAAGTCAACGAAGTATCCAACGTTACGCTCCAAATAGAGCGGTGTCCATTATTTGGGCAAAACCTTGACCAGTGGTCGAGCAATTAAAAAGTCCGCTGCCGTAATGCTTTATTCCAGTCCTCTTGTGAATAATAACGCTCCGTTTCCTATGGGACTCGCACGGTGACGGATGACCCAAAGACATTAGTACTCGTCGGAAAAGCGTTTCATTTTACTGTTATTAACGTAATTAAAGTGAGTCTATTTTCAGGTGAATCGCTATGAATCATGGCGGTTCCTATTCTTCGCGGAAGTTTGGAGGTATGCGCGTTTGGGCGTTGCGAATTCTTGAACGTGTTTGAGTTCATCGGATATATTTTGATTGGAGTAGGGCTTTGTGTAAAAGCAGATTCGGTATTTAGGTAAAATAGAATTTGATTAACGTATTGGCTCCTTTCTCCTCCTTAAAAGTTAGGATCCTGCAAGGACATCTTTAAGTTTCGAAAAAAAAAAATTCGACATTTTTCATTTTTTAAAAAATAAGTTAAAACCCAAGTAAAAGGTGCGATTTCCTTGGAATAGAATCCTTTGGAACGATTCTATTGGTCCTCTCCTTCGAAAATAATTCTTTAGAATGATTCTATTGGTCCATTCTGTAGAAGAGAATCTCTTGGAATGATTCGATTGCTCATTTCCTTGGAATAGAATTCTTTGGAATGATTCTACTGCTAATTTCCTCAGGTAGGTAGGTCTTTGAATTAACGTCGCACTGGTGAACAACACAACGACGACGGTCTGGTATCATCCCCGAAAGGAAAGATCCGAGGACAACACCTCATTTTTAACCACGGTCAAATGAGGTAGTCAACACCTGAACTGGCACCTCACTCTCCAAACGTCCACACCACGCCAATGCGAGGACATTTGAGGCCACGACAGAGTTAACGTGCACTAGCCCCCTCCCCACGTACACGACGGTCTTCGTTTGGATCTAGTACACTCAAACCTGTTTTTGTGCAGTCTTTTTTGTGCGATTTTTTTGTGCGGTGTATGAAAATTTCAATCAAATTCGAACATAATTAACGAAGTTATCAATAAAAAAAATTTTGAACCAGTTTACCACAAGAAAATTCGCGTATTGTCAGATTCCGAAGGATAATGGTTATACATTTTGAAAAGCTTTGTATGTGTAAAATAAGTACATATGTAAATAAAATATGTAAAAATGTTCGCATGTGTATTTTCTAAATCAGATTCCAAAAGGTTTGGCGAGATTCCAAGTAGTTGCCAAGCCTCGTGTCTTGATTTCGTTTAAAAAAGCAATTCCTAGTTATTTCGTAAGGTTTTGAGTTATTTTCTACGTGAGACTTTTTTTATGTGGTCCCTATTCACCGCATAAAACAAATACTTTTTAAATGTGTTGCGAAAAATAATTTTTATAGCTACTCGTGAAGTTTTGTGCGATTTTTTTTATGCGGTCCCTATCCACCGCACAAAAACAGGTTTGAGTGTATCTATTGGTCAGTAAAGTCAAAATTGGTTGGAAGTCCATCAGGGAAGACTGAAGGTTGCAAGGTGAAATTATGGGTGTGAACCCCTCAGATGGTTAAGGAGAAGTAGGGAGTAAAAAACTAAATCTTGTTTAAAGTCAGCAAACGCCACCAGATTTAGCGATTGAAGATTAGATTCCAGAAATGGATGAGAGCATGTATGTGGACAAAGATTGTATTCCTCTAATTTTACACTCCAATAGTAATTGTACAAATGCAGTTTCGTAATAGATACCATCATTTCACACGACTATCATCCAAAATCACCCCATCCTTTAGATTTTTAGTTACATCGCGTAAAATAAAGCTTTTCAAAACATTTTTTTCCTGCTGACATAACCTGTCAAAAGATCAGAAATTGATCTTTTTACACTATTGTTATCTGTACGTTTTATGCTTTTGAAATTTCGACCAATCTTGGACCATAAATAGTTGTATATGAAGTACACGACTACAGTCCATCGAATATATTTCCTCCATTAAATCGAAAAAGGACTATAATCGAGAGAATGTTTTGCAATAAGTATCTAGCGCTGAAAATAAGAAAAATGCAAAATTGTGACGAACAAAGTGCTTTCGAACACCATAACAATATTATTCAATAAATGTTCTGTCATCAACCCTCCAAGGGGATTCGACGAGATATCTCGTCCATCAAGATCTGACAAATTTTGCCAATGACGAGATATCTCGTCTCTAAGATATTGCTGATTTTTTTTAATGATGACGAGATAAAGATCTGGTCAGTTTCTAGTGACGAGATACCTTGTCAAGGAGGGTTCAAGTACTTAAACGGTTCACTAGATGTCTATCATATTTAAAATATCGGTTTTTGATGTGTGTAGGTATATGGCCATAATTGTGTGTGTGTGGTGAAATTACGGTTCTCGCATTTGAGAGTCCAATGCTTGCCCGACAGCGTCGATGCACGGATTGGCACAGAAACTAGCCAACCATTACGCTGCTCAGCAGCGCCCTCTAGCAAATCCAGGTGCCACTTTCGGACACATCCCTCTGTGAAATGACGGTTTAATGTTGTGTTCCCTACCTTTATCTGCCGTAGCAGCCTGGTTGAAAGAGTAACGAATTAGCAACCGGAGGATTGCGAGTTCGAAATTCGGACCAACAAAGACCATAATGTAAGCGGGGCTGGTGTACGTTAAATCTGTCGCGATCGCAATTGCCACCCCTTGTCGTAGTGTGAAATTTAGAGTAGGATGCCAGCTCAGGTGTTATTCTCGTCATCTGAGCGTGGTTCAAAATTACGAGGAGTTGCCCATGGATCTTTCCCTTCTGGACTGATCCCGGACAGTCGCCAATAGCCCGTTGTGTTGCTCTCCAGTGCGATGTTAATTAACTACCTACCTACACGTTTCTATTTAAAAAATTACAAGGATTTCCGGAAATTTAAAGATTCAAGTATGCGCGAACATAATTCATTTTTATAACAAAACATCTTTTCGTTTTTTCAGAAAATTAAAAAATTACCATTGCACCGTCATCTCATTGACATTTGCGTCATCTGACCGTAGTTCAAAATTACGTGGTGTTGTCCTCGGATCTTTCCTTTGGGATTGATCCCGGACCGTCACCAATAGCCCGTTGTGTTGCTGTAGTGTGACGTTGATTAAAATATCTACCTACCTCATTGACATTTGTGTGTGTTCCTATAAAATAACTAAATGGACAGATATAAATTAATTTCCTACAGAAGTTTCATGCTGCCATCTGTTGGTTGTTTCAAAAACTACAATAGTTGAAATTAAAAATTGCGAACGTTGTTTTATGAGAAATAAGTTAACAAATACTTGAGTAATCACAAGTTAAAGTATTTTTAATGATCGAAAAAGTTCATTAGAAAATGTATGGTTTTTGTATAAAAAAGAACGTAAGAGTGTTTTAAAGTATCAGCTTAGTAAAATCCTGTATTCTCCGAATAGTGAGTGGTACTAACATATTCGAATAAGAAATATAAATATTATAAAAATACTTATACATAAAAATTGAATAAGGCATTGAGATTATGCAACTCCGCTTCTAGGTTAGAGAAAGGGATTCTCATAAAATACAAATTAAAATGAATACCAGGTTTTTTTCCGTTTAACATGCAAGCTTGGAGTTTGTGTACAGACAGCTTTCTTGTATTGTAAAAAAATTTAGATTTATAATTTTCAAATGTAGCTCCTGTGAAAAACCCTGCGTTTTCGGGTACCGGTAAAAACCATAAAATCGAGGCCCTTCTTATTAGAGGGGAATCGGATGAGTTATACAACAAATATTAATTACAAAATCTATATGTTGCAATTTTGTGATTGAGTATACACACTGTGCCGAATTTTTAAATATGCTGGATAGGTAGGTAGGTAATCTGCGTCACAGTGCAGCAACACAATGGGCCATTGGCGACGTCCGGGATCAATCCCAACGGGAAAGAACTAGAAGACAAAACCTCGTCATTTTGAATCACGGTCAGATGACAAGGTCGATACCTAAGCTGGAACTCCACTCTCCAAATTTCCACGCCACACCAACGTGGGGACTTTAAGGCCACGACAAATTTAACGTACACCACCCCCTAAGTACACGACTGTCCGGTTGGTTTGAGTTTTGAACTCGCAACCCTCCGGTTGCTAATTCGTTACTCCTCCAACTGGACTACTGCGGCTCCATAGTTTAAATATGCATGATTTAAGCTATGAAGCTGCATATTACTAAAACTGCAAGGAAGATCTTTCCACTGTAATGAAACTATTCTGCAGTCTGATTACAGAAAGATATGAGATAAGGATAAGATACGAAAGATAGAAATCAGCAACTGAAAAGAAAATATGAACGAAATAGGTTTAGCGTCAAAAAATAAGAATCTCTGAAATTGAAGTAGCATTCAGAATCTAATTGTGGTAATAGAACTGAGATGTATTTTCTGCTTTGATGCATTGGTTTTGGAAATACGAATTAACACCAGTGAAAGTGAACGAAATGCTGTTATCTATTTTTGGATAATTTTATTTTATTTAGAGGTATTGTGAGCGCTTGCAAGCGAACCGAAAATTTAATTTTTATTGCGTAGTGCAAACGATTCGAAAATTTAATTTTTAGTGGACGCGTGCAAGCGATCCGAGAATTATTACATTTAGCAAAATTACTCGGCCTCATTCGGGTTGAATTGGTTTACCATAGATTGGAAAATAACCAGAATAATCACTTTCCTCTTTCGTAGAGAAAGGCCAAATAATTTAAGTGTGAATAAAATAATTTTTTAACACCTTTTCGACATTTTTATAATTTCTACAACCTACTTTGGACACAAATCCTATACATACATATCCATCCATGTAATACCTTTCACATCTATCGCACCCTTGCTAAAGGTACAAACTGACGAAAGGTGACAGACACTAAGGTAACTACTACAAAAGACGATTTTGAGGGAGGATTAGGAATTTCCTCTTTCTTAAGTTCTTTTCCTGTAAAATTACTCGGCTCAATTTGCAAAAAAGGACGAATCTACGGCGAATACTCACGCACTCATTGTTTACCTACCAATATTTTTTGACTTATGGTACTCTTGCACCAGACTTGCGACAATTTCGAATTTCACAATCATTGAGGGAAAGATGACAAATTAATTTGATAAGATATATATCACAAAGTTTGAAAAGCGAATACGTTTCTTGAAAATTCCGTTTAGTGGCACATGCAATATAATAAAAGAAATTGTTTTAAAATTAAATGTCTTCAGTAAAAAGCAAAGATAACTTAGTACCTTTATTTTAGAAATGGTAAATTGATTTGTCAGCGTTTCTTCTAAAGAAAATCATTGTTTTAAGCAAAGCTGAAATATAGCTTCAATTCGTAAAATAGGCCACCTTGACCCCTTCTGTCCCTCTTTCTCTCTCTATATATATACGTATATTGTAGCTATTATCTATTAAATATAGCTATTATCTTATCAAATCTTTGTCATATATATATACGTATATATGATAGATTTACTTAAAATTTGCTTTATTCTAACTTTTGGAAAAATAATTGATTTTTCAGCAATACTGGTAAAACAATTCAAGTAATTGCAATGCTCAATGTATATTCCAGATTCTCCAAAACTACCAAATTATGGTTGATTTAAGTATACTTACTCATATACGTATATTTTAGCATGAAACTTGCCTGAATATGTAATCTTAGTTGTTTGGGGGTTTTATAGAATAAGGGCCATATTTGGTCATTCTGCGCCAGGAACAAAACATACAATATCAAGTAATAGACATACACACATGAAAGGTAAATATGTAAGCAAATTAATTTTAAATAATGTATTCACTAAATTAAAATATGGTTTATCAAATATAAAATATTACATTAAAATATGTTGAATAAATTTTATGTGATACGTGTACAAACACACAAACACAAAATCGGACATAGAGCGGGAAGACGGAAAGACTTATGCAACCAAATTCAGTCACTAAATGAATGTAATTACTTACAGTATGAAAAGTTTCATGAAAATATATTCAATCGCTTGGACATAGTACGGACACACACATACATGCAGACAGACAGATGGACAGACACCAAACGCGCAAGAGACGGATTTTGCATCAGAAGGGTCGAAAACGGATAGAAAACTTGAAATGGGTCGAAAATATTCAATATACAAACAAACACCTATTTTTTATTTATAGATTATAGTTATAACGCAAGCGTAAATCCCAAGGTTATCTTGAGAGGCGACTCCTGTAGATGTTAACTCTGACGTCATCTGCACATCTAGACCGAGAGAGAACACCCCCTAGCAATTGCTCTGTCCAGGATGACGGGACGTTACACCCCTCTGTACACCCAAGACAAATAGAACGGGGGTTTTTATGTAGCCTACGTTACCGGCAAGGTTCCAAAGAATAGGTGTACCAAATTTGATGCAGATTGGTCAAATGGTGCAGATTTGTATAGACAGACAGATAGATAGACAGACAGACAGATGTCAACTCTGCTTTATATGTATATTGAAATAAGATATGAAATGTGAGATGATACAATGCTATAAATGGATATCAGCAATTGAAAATGTTTAGCGCAGATGCTTTACACGTGTCTGCTAGTTTTAGATATTTCAGATGGAAACATTGATTCCTGACTTTCTACCCCTTTTAAGAAATCATAACGGATAATTAATGCGATCTAGATCTTTCAAGTTCCGAAATATAATGACCCAATTATTTTGCTTAGACCTTAAAACTACATCTTCTGCTCTCTTCTCTTATAATCATTTGCTCCAATGAGCTCAATTAAATAACTTATTAAATTTTAATTGGTTCACTGGAGACATCTACAGCTGATGAGTCCTTTTTCTCGGATAAATAAATGCTGAAAGGATTAGCTCTCGAGCATACCTTGACTACTACGGTGTTTTTAAAAATGTTTTCCGAATTCGCTAAATACATTCTTGGTTGTGTTTCCATTTAACACATATTTTTAAATCGAGTCCAACACATTTCATCAAAATATATTAAAGTTGTTGCTCGTAATTTTTTTTGGATATTATTTTAATATAAATTGCAGAACAGATTGCGTGAGGATTTAATTATTAATGATCGTAATAAAAGTCATTCTCAATCGATTTCCATCAAAATTCATGGAAGTTGCTATAGGTAGGTATTTTAATTAACGTCGCACTGGAGAAACGCAACGGGCTTTTGACGGTCCCGGATCAATCCCAAAGGGAAAGACCGAGGACAACACCACGTTATTTTGAACCACGGTCAGATGACGAGGTAACACCTGAGCTGGAACCCCACTCTAAACTTCTACATCACGCCAACGTGAGGACATTTGATGCCTCGATGGATTTAACGCGCACCAGCCTCATTTGTACACGACTGTCTGAGGTTAGATTCGAACTCGCAACCCGGAGGTTGCTAATCCGTTACTCATCCAACAGGACTACCGCGGCCCCAAGGAAGTTGCGATTCATAATTTTTCAAATATTAATTTTGGAATTGATGTTAAAAATTAGCTTGAGAAAGAAACATTGTGTATATTTTGTTTGAGTTGTTCAAATTGTAACATAATAAGCAATTTCAGAATTTTTAAGATCGATTTTAGTTGGTAATTCAATTAACGTCACACTGGTGCGACATAACGGGCTATTGGCCGCGGTCCGGGATCAATTCCGATGGGAAAGATCGTAGGACAACACCACGTAATTTTGAATCACTGTCAGATGACAAGGTCATTCCTGACCTGGCACCCCACTTTCCACATTTTCACACCACTCCAACGTGAGGTCATTTGAGGCCACGACAGATTTAACGTGCATCAGCCCCCGTGTACACGATGGAATTGTTCTTATAAATTTTGAAAGGTCATAATTAAGTCCTTTACATCACCGGTGGTGTAAAATTTTTTTACAAGAATTGTTTTCCAGTTGTCAGAAAAAAGCAGCGATAAAAGCATGAGTTATTTGAGATTTTGTTTTGCTTAAAATACGAAACAGGAATTGTTAAGATGTGAAACAGTCGAGTTTTTAAGTAATATGAATTGAGAAATGTAACTGGAAATTAATTATTTTATCTTATTCAAATTTTACTTCTAAAAATTAAAGCGAACGATACAAATTTTAAATCGGTAAAATAACTAACAGGTTAAAAGTTTAAATAATTAATTGCAGAATTATTTATTGCAAGTGGTTTAATGGTGTCCTAGAGGTAAAAAAACCGGCATTTGTCAACATTAATTATTGTAATAAATAAATAATATTATTTCGCATAATCAAAAACGCCAAATTTAAAATTTAGTCACAAGTAAGTAGAATATATTACCGTAAACTGCTTGGTCAACTGCACAGACCGGAATACCATCGACTTTCTAATGGAATAGACTGAGTCATGTAGGCGGAGTCTGTCGTAAAATCTCAGAAGCGTACGTCACGTGGGCTTAAGAATCGACTTGGTCCCATTGGCTATTGAAAGGCAAACTCGTGTTTCCAAATTCGCTCTACAGAGGGGCCGAAGTAACCCGGTTGGAAGGGTAACGGATTAGCAACCGGAGGGTTGGGAGTTTGAATGCAAATAAAGATGTCGTACACACGGGACTGGTGCACATTAAATCTGTCATGGTCTCAAATGTCCTCACGTTGGCGTGGTGTGGACGTTTGGAGAGCGAGCTCAGGTGTGACCTCGTCATCTGACCGTGGTTCAAAATTATGTGGTGGTATCCTCGGATCTTTTCCTTCGGGTTTGATCTCGGACCTTCGCCTACAGCTCATGTTGCCTCAGTGTGACGTTAAAATACAAATACTACATAAAAATTCGTACTTTATTCCGATTCCACGTAACCTTCTTTCAGCGATCTTCAAACATCGACCTTCTAATAAAGTAGACGGAGTATGTCATTTGGTTGCTTGGTTTTAAGATCTGTCACGTGGTTGGGGGAAAAAGCACGAATCCTGATTTGGAAGAAATTATTGATTAGCTAAGGTGATTATCCAAAGTGATGAAAAAACACTAGCCTGCTGTTTCTTTTTCCTCGATATATGTAGTCAATCGGCACAAATGAATTCGTAAGCCTACATGACTCAACCCTTCTGAGAGCTTACAACAGCGACTCCGACCACATACTCCCGTCATCTGACTGTGGTTCAAAATTACGAGGAGTTTATCACGGATCTTTCCAGTCGGGATTGATCCCGGACCGTCGCCAATGGCTTGTTGCGTTGCTCTCAAAGGCGTAAGATGTAATTAGACAAAGCATTGCTATTGAGAGAAGCTTCAAAAAGTGTGACTAATATGTCGAAAGGTAGTCACGTGACTGCTCTGTGAAAAATTGACTTGTATGAACGATTCTGCATCTAATCGGTCTCCTTTCGCGATATAACACCTAATGGCAGGGAAGGTAATTTTGAATGCGCTATAGAATGGCGACTAAATTGGTCTCGAAAGTCTACTAAAAAGTCTAGCGGACGAATCAGTTGATGAGTCAATGGATGGGCGTCTTCTCCAGTCCCGTGGACCTATCAGATGATGAATGTTCGGTTCCGCAGAGCTGAAGAAAGTAGTGTCACGTTACTACTAGTTTTGATCACATGATCCTGGGCATATAAAAAGGTTACCACTGCTCACTTTACTTTTATATTTCCTCTAGGGATGTTGTCCTCGAATTTTTCCTTTCGGGATTGATCCCAGAACGTTGACAAAAGTCTGTTGCGTTCCACCAGTGCGACGTTAATTGAACTACCTACCGCCCGCATGCTCCGTCTATTTTATTTCAAGGTCTATGTCATCAATCCGAACGATCGGAAGAAATAACATGAAGCTGCGCGCACATGCTCCGTATATTTTATTGGGGCTCGGAAGCCGGTTGGAAGAGTAACGGATTAGAAAACTGGAAGGTTGCGAGTTCGAATCCAACTAAAGACCGTCGTGTGCAAGGGGACTCGTGTTAAATCTGTCGTGGTCTCAAATGTCCTCATGTTAGCTAGGAGTGGAAGTTTGGTGAGTGGGTGCCAGTTCAGATGTGACCTCGTCATCTGACCGTGATTCAAAATTACGGTTGTTCTTAGGGGGGGTATTTCAATTAACGTCACACTGGAGCAACACAACGGGCTATTGGTGACGGTCCGGGATCGATCACCAAAGGGAAAGGTATTGGGGGGGGGGTATTTCAATTAACGTCACACTGGAGCAACACAATGGGCTATTGGTGACGGTCCGGGATCAATCCCAAAGGGAAAGATCCGAGGACAACACCACGTAATTTTGAACCACGGTCAGATGACGAGGTTTTTCTTAGGATAGGTTGGGTATTTTAATTAACGTCACACTGGAGCAACACAACGGGCTATTGGCGACGGTCCGGAATACGGTTGTCCTTGGATCTTTCCCTTAGGGATTGATCCCATACCGTCGCCAATTGCTAGTTATGTTGCTCTAGTGCGACGTTAATTAACTACCTATCTACCTACCTATCTGTATCTAGTTTGACAGGTAGGTAAATAGTTAATTAACGTAGTACTGTAGAAATACAACTATGGTCCGGGATTAATCCCAAAGGGAAAGATTCTAGGACAACACCACGTAAGTTTGTGTCACGGTTAGATGACGAGGCAATACCTGAGCTGGTACCCCACTCTCCAAACTTCCCCACCACGCCAAGTCTAGCTTGACAGAAAAAGACAGAAGTAATATGCAGAAATTGCATTTTACTAACATGCTAAATTAAACCACAATTACGAAATCGGTTTCCAAAACACTAGCGCCCCCTATATTTAGCTTTACAGAACACACCTGTGTATTGCCATTTTTTATAGATTTTTCAATCAACTGCTATGCTCATTTTAAAAGCTAAATTAACATTATTGATGATACAAGAAATGAATAAAATATGTGTAGTTACTCATTCGCAAAATGAATGCATAGGTGATAAATTATGCTTTAAACTTTCATTTCTAGGCTTTCAGGGGGGATAATTTTTGTTTTTCACATTTAAAATGTACGCTGCCGTAATTGTGAATTATGTTTTTCTTCAAAAATTTTCAACCCGTAATATTTTAATTTATTTCTTCCTCGAGCTGGTTTTAATATGTCACATCGATTTTCGCTGAAGGAAATTTCGCATTTTCTTTATTTATAACACGCTGTAAGCAACTTTTTTGTGCAAACAGGATGTAAGAGGTAGTATACTTCGGAAAACTTAGTTAATAGCTAACTCGTTTCTTTTTTTCCGAGAAAAAGCTGCGTTACCTTTTAACGAAGTAACCGTGAAAAGTGTTCTTTTTTAATCTTGCTACTTTATATCCTAAATTTGTTATTTTTACTAAACATTTAATATTTATAACGGGAATGGTTTTCCTGCATTAAAAGGATGTAAATATTTTTTGCTTCGAAATTTCGGCGTTTTTTAAACTTTTATGTATCAATATTTTAACTATGCTACTTTTATTAAATATTTAACGTCAATATAACGTGAATGTTTTCCTCTAATTAAGAGAATGTAAACATTTTTGTAACAATACTCAACTAATTTTTTGCTCTGTGACAATATCTTGCAAAACAAAGGCTTTTTACCTATGTATTTAAGTGGATTTCGAAACGCTACGAACCTGTTTGACCAAGATTTGAACCCAGAGCCCGTTGAGGGAGGGGTAGTTGAACTAACGTCGTACTGTAGCTAACACAACGGGCTATCGGCCAAGGGAAAGATCCGAGGACATCTCATATTTTTGAACAGTCAGATGACGAGGTAAACACCTGAATTGGCACACCTCTCCAAATTTACACACCGCGCCAATGTGAGGACGTTTGAAGCCACGACAGATTTAACGCGCACCAGCGCACACGACGGTCTTTGGTTGGACCAAGTTTCGAACTCGGAACACTAATACGATACTCTTCCAACCGGGCTACCACGGTCCTCAAAGCCCACTGAACAGCCCCCCAAGCGAAAAATAATTTCCCTAAGGTAATAAAGAAGGTAAACTATTGACAGTGAAAATATTTGAGTTTTGATATATCATACTTATTTACCGTTTCGTTCACTTATACTTTTATAACTTTATTTTTTACAAAATTCATCTACATTCACGTTTTAAATTTATTTATGAATATATTTTCCTTTAAAAATTAGAGCCCGGTTGCAAGAGTAACGGATTAGCAAGCGGAGGGTTGCAAGTCGTGGCCTTAAATGTCCTCACGTTGGCGTGGTGTGGAAGTTTGGACAGTAGGGTGCCAGCTCAGGTGTGACTTCGTCATCTGACCGTTGTTCAAAATTACGTGGTGTTGTCCTCGGATCTTTCCCTTCGGGTGTGATTCCGGACCGTCGCCAATAGCCCATTGTGTTGCTCCTGCGTAAGGTTAATTAAGATACCTACCTATCAAACTTATTCTTTTGAACAATGACAATTAATTATGAAAAATACCAAAATGACCGGAATAGCTCTTGCATATCACAAAATCCGTTAAAAGCATTAACCCAAAAGGGAAAGATCCAAGCACACCATCTAGTCATTTCGAACCGCGGTCAGATGACGAGGTCAACACCTGAGATGGCACCCCACTCTCCGCACTTCCACACCACGCCAAAGTGAGGACATTTGGGGAGGGGTAGTTGAACTAACGTCGTACTGGAGCAAACACAACGGGCTATCGGCGAATGGAAAGATCCGAGGACACCTCGTATTTTTGAACAGTCAGATGACGAGGTAAACGCCTGAATTGGCCCGTCACTCTCCTCCCAAGCGAAAAATAATTTCCCTGAGGGTTGCTGTAATAAAGGTAACAAAGTGAGGACATTTTGGCCACGACCGATTTAACATGCACCCCCATATATACGACGGTCTCTGAATGGATTGAATTTCGAACTCGCAATCCGATCACTAATCCGCGACTCTATCAACCGATTTACCAATGCCCAGATATCTCACAAATAGCTAAAACACGGTATAATAATGCTGATATGAATTATATTAAAATGCCGCTAAATCCAACATCTTTAGTTTGGAATCCTTTGGGTCTGGCTTGGAACACAGGGTTCCAAACCAGCGATGTAACGATGTCCCACGAAATGAGGTATTCCTGGTGGGACAAAAGACGTCCAAAGATTAGACACAATCGACTGTTGATGTGTGATCTCATCAAAATTATTTTTTATCCTCAGACTCCGATTCTAAGCATTTCCTATACGAAAGTATCCAAACAGCTGGCTACAACTGATAGGATTTTCGACGATCGATCTTGTGTTACCTATCCAGAGGATAATACGCTTCGCCCCCACTGGTCCATTCCCCTAAAAAGAATCACAACACTCCGAAAATCCGTTTGGCGTCGCCGCTGGCCTGCTGCACATTTACCGCTCCAGTTACTGCTTGTCTGCTTCGTTAACGTGACACTAAGTCGATTTTTTTGCTGCTTCAAGTTCACCTGTGATTAGTTTTATCCTCTCCGAAAGGACCAGTAACGGCATCAAGAGCGTGAGGTAGCGCCTCTGGGGTGATGGGGTGTAGGCAGGTGGTTGTGTGCTTTCGTAATGGTGTTAGTGGATTTGAGTGCATTGTGTAGACATTCATGCTTTTGAGTGTAAACGCAAATACGACGCTGTGTACATAGGAATTCACTGGAGAAATTCAACGGGTTATTGGTGACGGTCAGGGATCAATCCCGAAGAGAAAGTCACCTCGTCGTATTGAACCAAGGGCAGATGACGAGGTCCATAACTGAGCTGGCACCCTATTCTCCAAACCTCCTCACCGGGTTAACGTAGGACATTTGAGGCCACGACAGATTTAACGTGCATCGACTTTACGTATACGATGGTCTTTTGTTGGATCGAGTGTCGAACTAGCAACCCTCTGGTTGCTAATCCACGACTCTGTCAGCTGGGCCATCGGAGCCCCTAATTAATTTGAATAGTTAGTAGGTAGTTGAATTAACGTAGCGCTGTCACAATGGACTATTGGTGGCGGTGCGGCATCAATCCCGAAGAGAAAAATCCAAGGACACCTCATCATTTTGAAACACGATCAATTGATGAGGACAACATCTGAGTTGGCACCCCAATCTCAAAACTTCCATACAACGTCAACGTGAGGAAATTTGAAGCCGTGACAGATTTAACGTACCACCATGTACACGACCTCTTTTGGTTGATTGGAGTTTTCTTATCTTCGACTCTACCAACGGGGCTACCACGCTTCCATAAGAAGCAGACAGTTCAAAATAAGAAATATAGATTCGATAAGAGAACAAGGTTTTCAACGTATACAAGAGTCGAGTGCAGTCTGGCTAGTTGTAATCTGTGTAACATGGTTTGAACGAGTCTATTCGCTAAACTAAGGGGCAGGCTAAACGTAAGCAATGCATTGCCACAATTACTGTCCTTGACATGGCTTTTGCTCTGAGTGTATCGTTAGCCGTAAGTGATTACGAGCTGGCCAAATAATCACTGAGATAGTCATGTATGGCAATCCCCATATAAGTCTTCCCCCTGTGAGTTTAACCACCTTTGTACAAAATGATTCATCCAAGGACATCTATCTTCTCACCGGACTGATGGAAGTTAAAAATGATTTACATTGAAAGTAAATGGAAAGTATATTTCAAACCTTTCATTTTGAAGGTTAATCCATAAATGGCTACTGCTGATGAAAGAATTAAATTCGATTATTTTGTAAAATTTTGAAAATATCGGTGTATATAGTGCTTTTTAGCAGTCCTGGTAGTTGTCTCGACGGCCATCTCGTCATTATCCTCTAAGTGATTTTGACGAGATATCTCATCCATCAAGATCTTACCAATTTTACAAAGGAAGAGATATCTCATCAAGACATTGCCGATTTTTGATGATGACGAGATCAAGATCTGATCAGTTTTCTTCTGATGACGGGAGACAAGATCTTGATGGAAGAGATACTTTGATCATCAAGATCAGTTTCGCCAATGGCGAAATAATTCTCCGAGACAACCACTAGGAGGGTTAAAAGAAAACTGACCAAATCTTGATCTCGTCGTCATAAATTGGTAATATCTTGGTGACGAGATATCTCATCATAAACAAAATTGACCAGATCTTGATGGACGAGATATCCCGTCAAAACCGCTAGAGGGGTTAACACTACAACGCCAACAGCGTTGAGCAAGTGCGACATTAGTTAAAATACCTACCTACCTTACACATGTCCCTTGGATCTTTCCCTTAGGAATTGATCCCGCACCGTAACCAATAGCCCGTTGTGTTGAGCCTGTGCGACTTTAATTAACTTCTTACCTACCTGCACATGTCTCGAAATTTCCGTCTGGCTACTTGAACTGTATAGTAGTGGATTGATATAAAACAAATGGGGCCGTCTTGGCTCAGTGGGCATATCCACTACGCTAGCATCCTTCGAGTTGTAGGGTTCAATTCCTATCCGGTGCATTCCTCTTTGAGTGTATTTCTCTCTTCTGTGTCAGTAAAACTTTCATTGTGTATGTCTTGTGTCTGTCGCACATGGCCAAATATGGCCCTTCCACCATAAAACCCCAAACTAAAAGCTCTTTGGAGGAGCTCTTGAATATGAACATAAAGTCATTTAAAACATTGACGTATTCAACTCTATAAGCGATTTAAACCTAATTTAAACAAATAATACGTGCCTATATGCAGAAAATAGGATTATTTAAATCTCTATGTCTGTGCTTTATTCACGTATCATCACTCGAAAAGCATTCTAAATCACTTCCGGATTAATACGAACACGATTAAAAAAATTATAACAGAAACTATACAAATAAAATTTTGAGTAGTCTTTTCTAAATGACATCAATCTAAAAAAATTTAATTTTGAAATTGTATTTCATTTATACGAAAAACGCAGTCCTAGAATTTGGAAATCATTTCATAACAAATTAATGTAATTACGAGTTTACGATGTTGCGCTTAGAAATAGAGGAATATGATGATTAAAAATTTTATAATTGTGCATATTATTTGGAATTTTGGAATATTATCCAAGAAAAAAAATGTATTATGAAAATTTAAGCTGATTTAAGTGTCTGTTACATTTTCATGCACATTTCATTTTTACACAAAACGCCATTTTTTTCTGGTTTTCGGTCATATGTTTATAAGAACCCTAAAAGTAAATCTTTTCCTCACACTATATCCACTAAGTATGGAAATCTTTCGCTGCTTATATGGGGTTGTGTGCCGGCTCATAAATATTGAAATAAAGTTTTTGCTAATGAAATCATGGGAAAAGTGAAGTTTTTAACTATTGAGGAATAATTTAAACACACTCAAAATTTGGAGTCAAAGTTTTGCGTCTGTAGATATATTCTTCATGGCTCAAAATTAAGTGGCGTTTTCCTCGGATCTTTCCCTTTGTGTTTGATAATGAACCGTCGCCAATAGCCCATTGTGTTGCTCCAATACGGCGTTAATTAAATACTTACCTACATTCGAGATTTATTCTGTTGAAATACCATTTTACCATTATAATACACTATTGTAACGCAGATCAGATCTCGTTACCATTGGGGATTACCTCATTACTAATGGAACCATAATACCATAGCCTTGTAAGACTTAAAATTTTTTGTGCTGTAAGGTGTCTTATAAGTGGTAGAAAGTATAACTTTTATTTTAGTTTATAATATTAAAGCTGTGCATATGAGAAAAAAAGGAGAAATATAGATATCTGCAATGTCAAACACGTGATCATTATTGTTGTTGCCATGTCCATTTTCGAGACAGATGTCGCCCTGTGCATTTTGCACAGCTTAGCGATGTCGATTTTCTCGCTGTAAAGCTGTTCTTCAGGATGGTAATCGATGGCCCGAAGAGCAGCTGTTATTTCAGGACAGATGGATATATGGTTAGGTATGGATTCAATGCCCAGACAGTTGTTATATTGTCTATACGTTCTAGTCCCATCACTGTTAATCTCCATGCCTTTAAAATGTCCTAAGAACATACGGTTTAATTATGTGTTCCCCACATCCTCTTCTCCTCACGTTGGCGTGGTGTGGAAGTTTGGAGAGTGGGGTGCCAGCTCAGATGTTGCCTCGTCATCTGACCGTGGTTCAAAATTACGTGGTGTTGTCCTCGGCTCTTTCCCTTTGGGATTGATCCCGGACCGTCACCAATAGCCCGTTGTGTTGCTCCAGTGTGACGTTAATTGAAATACCCCCCCACACATCCTCTTAACCCTCCAAGTGGTTTGGACGAAATATCTCGTTCAGCATGATCTGACAATTTTGGTAACGAAGCGATATCTCGTCATCAAGATATTGCCAATTTTTTATGATGATGAGACTAGATCTGGTCAGCTTTTTCCCAACGACCATATATCTCGTTCATCAAGATCTGGGCAGTTTTGCTAATGACGAGATACCTCGACAAGAAAACCATCAGCAGGGTTAAAGTTGGTTATACGTTTCGAAATACCCTGAATGTTATTCTAAACTCGTGATAAAATACTTAAAAACTTAACTTTTACCAAAACGGTATCATTACTGTTTGATAGTTCAGGAATAATTTGGCTAACATTTGAAAATATTCTGTTTCCATCCATTTCAATATTAATTAGGTTTTTCACTACGGTTATAATTTATTCCCTATTTTTTTTTGTTTAATCTTCTTGGTGTTTGTATCGACAACGTATCTCGTCATTAGCAAAATTTACCAGATCTTGATGAACGAGATATCTCGTCATTAGGAAAAACTGACCTGATCTGATATTGCAATCAAAAAATAACGACAATATCGTCATCATTCGGAATTCAATCGGCATTTATGATGACGAGATATCTCGTCATTAGCAAAATTGTTTGGATCTTCATGGACGAGATATCTTCGAAACCGCTAGGAGGGTTAATAATAGGTTACGAAAGAAAAAAAATGATTTTTTTTTATTCCCGCTTTCTCCGTTTTCATTAGAATAGCCCGTTCTGTTTCTCCAGTGTGACGTTAATTAACTACCTACCGTTTTCATTAGATTGACAAGAAGCACAATGCTTGGCGCAGCTTGGCCAGATCTGGACCTTGCTCCATGAAAAAAACTCAGCCAACCGTTTTCGTCAGGAGATTCGATCCAATCTGATTGGTTTATCGTCGGTTTGATCCTTTGCTTTTCGAGATCAAGTATCTCTATTCCGGATAAGAAAAACGAATCATCATTGCTCGTTCGATAGCGATCGGTTTAACTCGGCAGCCAATAAGAAGGCATCGCCAAATCCTTCCCTTAAAGCTCTGGCGTTTTATCTCCTATCCCATTCTAAAACTCGACCAAAGATTATTTGGAATCCTCCATATTTCGGGAGAGAGGGGCCAAGAAAAGACAAAAATAATATAGCATCATTCCGAGAGGACTCGAGGATATCCCGGGTCGATGGTGACCACAATAACACACTCCACTGCTGCCCTCTGGCGGTGGATATTTCTTTCTTCCGATGACGCGTTGCCTAGAGACCGTGATCTTGGCGTTCGTGCATCTCGCTTGGCGAGGTTACGACGAAGAAATTTCAGTCGACTGCCTGACATATTCAATTAGATCTCAACTTGTAAAAGCACATTTATGGGTTTTTTGAAACTGTTCTGTTTTATGCAACACAGGACACAAGTAATTAGATGAAATGTGTTTATTTTTAAAGTGCATGAGTTTACTAATTTAAAAATATATGAGTGTCTGTTCTGTTTTTCTCGAGGCATCAGTAGCCCGGAAGAGTAACGGATTAACAATGAGAGGGTTGCGAGTTCGAAACTCGGTTCAAAGACTAGTGTACACGGGGTTGGTGCACGTTAAATTTCGTAAACTCAAATGTCCTCACGCTGGCGTGGTGTGGAAGTTTGGAGAGTTGGGTGCCAGTTCAGGTATTGACCTCGTCATCTGACCGTGGTGTTGACCTCGGATCTTTCCTTTGGGAGTCGATCCCGAACCGTCGTCAATAGCCCGTTGTGTTGCTCCAGTGCGACGTTAATTAATTACCATTACCAGCCCGGTTGGAAGAGTATCAGATTGGCAACTGGTGGATTGCGAGTTCTAAATTTGATCCAACCAAAGACCATAAAGTTCGTGGGGTCTGGTGCTCGTTAAATCTGTCGCGTCCTAAATGTTCTTACATTGGCGTTGTATGGAAGTTTGGAGAGTGGAATGGGCAGCTGTGTTGATCTCGTTATATGATTGTGGTTCAAAATTACGAGATGTGGTCGCATTCTTCCCTTCGGGATTGATCCTGGATCATCACAAATAGCACGTTGTGTCGCTCTAGTGCGTTAGTTTAACTACTTACCTATATTTTTTCTTTAACTGGTTGAGTCTAATTTATGTTTTAGGTTAAAACGTTTCAGGAAAATTACTTATTGTTGAAAGTTCTATTGAATTAGGAGTGAATTTTAGTAAATGAAGGGCAGCAGTCTTCAAACTGTGTTGCGGCTCTCAGAGGAGCCGTGGAATTCCAGCAGGTTAACCATGGATGTTTTATTGCTCTCTGATAATCCCAGTGTTCCTGGAAATTTTCTTGACTTTTAGTGTTCCGTAATTAAGTTTGGCGTGGTGTGGAAGTTTGGAGAGTAGGATTCAGATGTTGACCTCGTCATCTGACCGTGGTTCAAAATTACGTGGTGTTGTCCTCGATCTTTCCCTTTCGGATTGATCTCTGACTGTCAACAATAGCCCGTTGTGTTGCTCCAGTGTGACGTTAATTAAAATACCTACCGTATAAGTGTTCAGTCAAGAGCAAACCATAGTTTTCTCTTCGCTTTACGTTGCTGATGAGCTTCTAGATTATTTTGTAAGAAACTGAGTTGGGCTATGAAACATGTCATTAGTTGAAACCACTGTCTGTATAAACACAAGCGGATAATGGTTGAGTCGACATCTTTGTAAAACTGAAGAGAACTTGAGTTGACGGTTAAATGACATGTTTCGTTTAAGAAAAGAAACAATTTACAAAAAATACGTACTAGGAGAAAAAATCGATAGGGCCTATACGGATTATTCTGCTGTGTTTAAACGTAGCAGTATCTTTCACACCAGCGCAAAAATAAAAACCAACTACGTGCTTTCACGAGGTAGGTAGTTGAATTAAAGTCGCTCTGGGAGCAACACAACGCGCTATTGGGCGACGGTTCGGGATCCATTCCGACCGAAAAGATCCGAGGACAACACCTCGTAATTTTGAATCACGATCAGATGACGAGGTCAATACCTGAGCTAACACCCCACTCTTCAAACATCCACACCACGCAATGTGAAGACATTTGGGAGCATGACAGATTTAACGTGCACCAGCCCCTATGTACATAACGATCTTTGGTTGCATCGACTTTCGAATTCTCAACCCTCCGTTTTCCAACCCGCTACTCTATATGTCGCATAAATTTTTCCCTGAGAAGATAAAAAAAATTAAGCAAATAAAGTTACATTAAAAATATAATTTAAAAGTATGCCGATAATTTCGATAGCGGTAATTCTCACCAAACTCCAAAAACATTTTTTACAGGAATTTAATTTCATAATTTTAAACCCTTGTGGTCTTGCGAGAAAATGATAACATTTTATGGCGATCGACATGGTGGGGTTAGATTTTAAGCAGAATTTTTTTTACGTTGGTCTATGAACCCTCCTGGTGGTTGTCTCAACGAGGTATCTCGTCATTAGTAAAACAATCCAGATTTGTTATAACGAGATAACTCGTCCTTAGAAAAAACCTGACCAAAACTTGATGTCATCATCATAAAAAAAAATCGGCAATATCCTGATGACGATATATCTCGTCAAAAGCAAAATTGGTACGATCTTTATTATAAAAATCTACCTCTGGAGCGATAATTTGAAATACTAATAATGAAGTCCGTCATGTATGTGGTTCGAAATTCAAGTTTTTTAACCCTCCAAGTGGTTTCGACGAGATATCTCGCTAATCAAAATTGGACCAGTTTTGCAAATGACGAGATATCTTATCAAGATATTGACGATTTTTTTATAATGATGAGATCAAGATGTGCTCAGTCTCCTAATGATCGTAATCGTGTTTCTTCTAATGACGATATATCTCGTCCAACAAGATCTGGTCAGTTTTGCTAATGACGAGATACCACGTAAAGGCAACCACTTTGAGGGTTAAGTACAGTGGACTCTCGACAACTTATTTTAAAGTTTTTAACCAAACACTGAATTTTTTTACCCTGTACTTATTATGACATTTTGGCATTGTACAAAAAATTTGGTTCTAATAAGTTAATAACTTTTTGATTTTTTAAAAAATAAATTTTAATTTGATGAAAAGTTTTAAAATGTTCGATGCGCAAAAAATGAATGTATAATTATTATTTTTTATTTTTACGAGCATATTATAAACATATATCAACTTTTGCATGTTTAAAGTTGTTGCAATTACTCTTTCTTTTTACAGGCATGATTCATATAGGTTTTTGTGGATTTTTTTCAAAAACATGCCGGTTTCGTGCTAATGGTTATCATATTGAAATTATTATTGAATGTAAGCATTACAATCATGCAAATTTCAATTTCAATAAGTATAACGAACATTCTGAGAAAGTTTCAAAGTTCTAACTTAAAAAACGCTGCGCATGGAATATTTTGAAATACAATAAATGAACAAAAATTGTAGTTTGTACACTCATAGCAATTGAGATGTAAACAAGTGGGCGTGGTACTTTATTGAGTTAAAATTGCCGATTCTAAGGGTAAAAAGGCAGGTATCAAAAATTCTTTTTATAGATGCCATCCAGTACATTAATTGTTACTTTAAGAGCAAAATAAAAAAAATCATGATTTTCACTGATTTTTGCTATTTTGAGAGTCCACTGTACCCTTATGGAACTACAGAATTACACAGTAAATGCCAATTACATTTTCTTTCTAAACACAATGATTTTATTTCGATAAATTGAAGTAGTTTTAATTCAAATTCATGTTTTAAATGTCTTTTACGCGTTCTGTTATTCAAATTTATATATTAGTAAGATTGATTTATCTGCAACTCAGAATTCACATCCCTTGGGAATAAATAAAGCAATGCCGATTTACATCCACAACTTAATGCGCTACTAATTTAGTTTTAACAGTTAAACTTTATAATTTAATCTTAATTTTTAATTATATGTCGAACATTGTTGCTGTCTTGTTTACATAAGCATGCTGCTTCAAAAAGATCAATTTCAGCATCGTAAAGCCAAGTATGCAGAATCCTAAGTTTCTCAATCTTAGAGATTTAAAAAGATTTAATGATCATTCATGAGAGAAATTCGATTTAAACTCTCGAAATTTTACCCTGAAAGCAAATATTAACTAAAGAAATCAACGAACACAGTTAAGCATTGATATATGAAACGTTGAATCGAAAGGATTGTAATTTAGTTGTTTATAGGTGGAATTTACATTGGACGGGAGAAACACAACAGGCTATTAAATAGTAATTTGATGCACACCGTGTTACAACACACGCTCATTAAAATATTGAAGCCAAAAAATAAAATTGAGAGTGCTTATACATTGAATATTTTCAACCGATTTTACGAGAGTTATCAGTTTCGGGTCATTTTAATACAAAATCAGTGATTTCCGTGCCTTGTGTCTGTCTGTCTTTGTATATGTATGTGCCCGCACTGTCCAAATAGATATATTTTCATGAAATTTTGTTTTCTTTGAGTGCTTTCTTTGACTTTGTGATTGAATTTAAGAGTCAGACTCAGTCTATCTGTTTTATATATGTTTGTGTGTTTGGTGAAAATATCACATAAAATCAATTCAATAAATTTCCCATTAGATATTATAAAATGTATCTTAACTTAGAGAATAAAATATTTAAAATTCCTCTGTCTGCATTTTTAAGCAAATTTCAATCTAGAACAGCCGAATATCCATACCCTTTACTATACTTGAACCTTTCCTAATCCATCGACCTTCTATTGAAATACATGGAGCATGAGTGCGCAGCTTTATGTTATTACTTCCGATCGCTCGGTTTGAAGATCTGTCACTTGTGGGAAAAAGCATGAATACCAAATTCTTGATTGGTTAAAGTGATTATTCACCGTGATCAAAGCCACTAGTCTGCTTCAATAGCTCATCGGCTAAGTGGATTCGTAAGTCCACGTGATTTACACTTCAGAGATCTTACGACAGTGACTCCGCCCACATGCTCAGGCCCTGGTAGCCCGGTTGGAAGAGTAATGGATTAGCAATCGGAGTGTTGCGAGTTCGAAACTCGGTCCAACCAAATTCAATTTGGAATTATTTATTCCTGTCCACTAGAACTTTGGTAGTAATTATTTATTGTGTCCAATGTTGCAAAAGATGGGAGCTCATTTCTTGACAGCATGTGTATATTTCGACAAACTTTCCGCAAAAGTCCTTGGTTTAAAAATGTTTGCAGAATTCTGCTTTATGGAAAGGAATAAGATATACAGCACAAAATCTTAAAATAAGTGCCAATATAACATCTTATAACGGCGTATGTGTGTGCATGCACATATCCATAGTGGCAACAAAAGTGGTGAAATCGCCAAAGGCAAATATGTCGCCCGGACCAATCAGATGATGAATCAATGGATTTGCGTTTTCTCCCGTCCCATAGATCAATCAGATGATGAATATTCGGTTTAGACTAAAGTAGTCTAAGGATCATGGCGAATAATAGTTTTGGTCACATGATCCTGGGAACATAAAAACGTTACCATTGCTCACTCTATATTTGTATTTCCTCTATGGCCTACCCACTTAGTGCTCCCTCAGAAAAGTGGCCAGTTCGCCCCTTGTAGTGCTGAAGGCTTAAGAGGTCAATAATCGGGCATTAAAAGATCTTTAATTGGAATAAATCTCATAGCTACATTGTGGATAATTGTTGATTCATCCCCATAAGTACAAAAATTCAGCTTCCTGGCTCATGAAGAAGGAAGCAAAGATCGTCGTACCGACCCACGGACGGATTTTATATAAATGAACAGCAAATAGAAGAAACAATATAACGGAAGCTAAAGACAAAACGAGTACTACAGTAGCAACTTCAGTTGCGACTGCATCATGCATGAAAGAAAGTATCAAAGGAATGCCTATTAGCATTCATAAAAATGTATCCGTCAAGACGACAATCAGTCGGGAGACGTACAAGAAAACGAAAGAGATGTATGCAACTTACAAATCAGTTGTATACTTGCTGCCAAGCCATCTGTTAATATGACACCTGCGTTGGCTCGAAATCAAAAGAAATGGAGCTTTCTGTAGCGGGTGCTTCTTTTGTTCCGTCTATTGTAAAACACGAACACGTGCACCATCAGGGAGTGGAAAGAGAGCTGTTCCCGAATTGCTGATGAAACTATGAACTGAAACAGACTGAGACATTGTTTCGAATCTTTTAGTTCCTTCCGATTCGTGGTAGCGAAACAAAACAATAAGAGTTCCAAAGAGGCCGTAAAGAATGTGCCGAGATTATTCTTTTTACAATTACAAAGAAAAATGCTTAATAGAAACACTTGGTTATATAGGGGCTGTTCACCTTTTGCAACGACTTTTACTTTAATTCAGCAGTTTTCTTTCCCAAATGGTTGATGACTAGATTGATAGTTACGAGGTGGCATAGACTAGACATTGAACGGCTAGACATTGAACGGCTAGACATTGAAATATTTTAGTTACTTCCCATTCTGGGTAGCAACCATATAGATAGTTCATTAACCTCGCAGTGGTGCAACTCGAAGGGCTATTGGAGACGGTCCGGAATCAATTCCGAAAGTAAAGATCCGAGGACAACACCTCGTAACTTTGAACCACGGTCAGATGTCGAGGTCAGCACCTGAGCTGGCACCCCGCTCTCCGAACTTCCATACCATGCCAACGGGAGGACATTTGAGGCCTCGACAGATTTAATGGGCACCAACCCCTTGAACTCGACGGTTTTTGGTTAAACAGAGTTTCGAATTCGCAGCCCTCCGGTTGCTAATCCCAGCAACCAAGCAACTGGGGGTTCCAAAGACATTGCAAACTCAAACTACTTGTGGTATAATTTTTTGTATGTATAGGGACTGTTTATATTCCTTTACATCACATCGATTTTTGCTTTAATTTATGTCTCCTTTCCCAAATGGTTGATGACCAAGTGTCTAGAACATTGTTTGAAATTTTTTAGTTTCTTCCGATCCGGGGTAACAACCAAGCAATTAGAGTTGCAAAGAGATTGCAAACAGTTTGTCTCATTACCTTTTTTTGCCACTACAAAGAAAAATATTAAATACAATTTCTTGGTATATATTGCTGTATATCCCCTTATTCCTTAATACTTTTATGCCAAATGAAGAATACATCACACATGGATTGAAATGTGGCACAGATCGAAAAATATAATTTTTGGAGTCCATGTCTCAATGTGGAGAACAACCTTCTTTTCACCAGCAAACAAGCCAAATCTCGTAACTTTCCTGGTGGCTGTTTCAACGAGGTACCTTTTCATTGGCATAACTGGCCAGATCTTGATGGGCGAAATACCTCGTCATTAGAAGAAAAGTGACCAGATCTTGATCTCGTCATCAGAAAAAAATCTGCAATATATTGATGACTATCGTCATTGTCAAAATCGGTCCACTTGAAACCACAAAATCGAAACCACTTGAAGGGTTAAATCAATGGATTCTGAACCGTTGGATGATAGTTTAATTTTTTGTAGCATATTTTCATAATAATGAATCTTTACACCCATTTTTCATCTCTAAATTGAGTTTTTTTAGTTGTGCCACTGCTGCAGCTCATAAGCGATATTTTATTAACATATTTTTAATGAATGTAGCAGAGCGTGAGAAGACAGTTGCAACTTCAATTTACCAAAATAGCTCGATTGGTTGGATTTTATGGAGCAAGAACTATTCCGAAATAATTGGAATTCATCATGCTGTTGCTGATATACGTATATATATGTAGCAGCGCAACTGGCTATTAGCGACGGTCCGATTCAATCCCAAAGGGTAGGATCCGAAAACGATACCTCGTAATTTTGAACCATGGTCAGACTACGACTTGGATATCACCTAATCTGGCACCACACTTCAAACTTCCACTCCACGCTGAGAACATTTGCAGCCGCATCAGATTTAACGTGCACCAGCCCCCGCGTTCACGACGGTCTTTGTTTTGACCAAATTTCGAACTAGCAACCCTCCGGTTGCTAATTCGTTATTTTTCAAAATTGGCTACCACAGCCACTTATTGCAGTTAAATAATTACAAATTATAACAAAATAATTCTAAAAATATAAGTAAACACTGCATAGATGTTACAAAATTTACTTTTTTATCCAGTTTATGCAAGATGTAAATCGTTCGAATTAAAATACTTCTAGGGATTCGGTTAAAATAAATTCACTTGATGAAGTAAGACTTCGCAATTAAAATAACTTACTCGCTTCATGGACATTTTTCTTTTTACTATCCAAATATTTTAGCAGACTCTTAGTCATTTCTCACTTATTTACTGTTGTTTTTGTTATTACTTATTCCTCAAGGCCTTTATAAACAGCTGGCTGAACCGTCCCTAAGAACAAATCCCTCAAAAAGTCCAACACCACACCAGGATTTCCATAGAGATCCTCCATTGCCAGCGCAAAGTAGACCAGAAGATGACTTGGAAAGGCTTGTTCATTGTTACATTTTAGGCAAATTGGAAATGCTTTATGGCCATTAATCCTCCAAGTGGTTTCGACGAGATATCTCATCCATCACGATCCGACCAACTTTTCAAATGATGAGATATGTCGTCATCAAGATATTGCCGATTTTTCGATGATGACGAGATCAAGATCTGGTCAGTTTTCTTCTAACGACGGGATATCTTGCCCATCAAAATCTGGTCAGTTTTTCTAATGACGAGATACCTCTGCGATGAAACTACCAGGAGGAATAACGAAGGATAGAGATCGGATGTGCCCACTCAAAAATCTAGATATGGGAGTTTGATGAATAAGGCTACTAGCTATGAATTGTCGGGGGTCTCAAAATTTTTTTTATTTGAGCTCTTATTTATGGCGAATAACTCTTGGAAAGTTAAAGTGTAGGTCTCCTGTGTTGGACGTCTTTTACCTTCCTGGTGGTTGTCCCGATGATGTATCTCGTCATTAAGAAGACTGACCAGATCTTGATGGACGAGATACCTCGTCAATAGAAGAAAACTACGTGAATGGGTAGTGAAAAAATAGTGAAACGAATTGCACAGGGCGAAGTACGCCTGGAGTATGTACTCCTAGTTGGGCCACACAAGGTGTGAAGGCTGTACTACTTTACCCGGTTAATATAGAAATATGAACGGGTGACTAAGTAGGACTGCTACAGAGATGGCTCCCAGATCTTATGATCAATAGCAGACACGTTCTACCCATGTAAAAATGGGATAAGAAAGAAGAAAACTGAACAAATCTTAATCCGATCATCATCCAAAAACCGGCAATGTCTTGAAGACGAGATATCTCGTCAGAAGCAAAGTTAGTCAGATCTTGATTGACGCGATATCTCGTAGAAATCACTTCTATAGTTAAAGCGGTGATGGTTTGTATCACTTACCTCCCCTCAAGAGCAAACGGAGCTTTGCTTCATCTTGAATTTGACGCTCTATATATCCTGCTATGACCCTCTACCGTACTGAGTGTTTGTTAGTAGGGAGGAGATTGGGGTCCACTAAGGGTTTTGGTCCGTTCACCATTGGATAGTCGACATACGACATAATAACCTTGCTATTTCTGTATTAAGTCCAGTTTTAATAGACGTAATAAATATGAATAAAATGAGGGGATCTCCTACCTTTCCTCACAAACCGAAGTAAGTTTCTCAAAGTGGTCAGTCACCTCGTTCTCTTGCAGGCTGACATAACCCTAGACCCAGCTTAGTTCAAAATAGTGTCTGAATTTTAAGGTCTCTCGTCTAAGGTAGTTGTCTCAAAGAGGTATCTAGTCAGTAGCAAAACTCACGTGATCTTGATAGACGAGATATCTCGCCATCGAGATCCTGTCAGCCTCAGGGAAAACTGACTAGGTCTTGATCTCATCATGGATGTTGGCCATGGTATAGATGTTGATAGAGGTTCGGAATTCATTTTAAACCATCGGCCCCGGTCAAATTAGCAATCTTGTAGAAATAAATTACCGTAGAGTGACAAACCAAGCCAAAAAAATTTATAGGTTTTCATCTAGCCGGACGCGACAGGATCTCTTGCGATAAGATCATCTCAGAAATCAACATATATGCCTTTGGAGGTTCACTCAGAGGAAAAAAATAATATATGATAAATCGAGTGATCTTGGCCGAGTGACGCCCCGGAGAATCTATCGACCTCCAAAAATACCATTGTGAACATGCATCTCTATGTGAATACGATTTAATTTTGTATTCCCGACCATCCCAGTAAAGTTTTTTTCTAATACCCGACCAATATTGAACTTGTTAGATGTGCTGTAGTCATGACACTGCGAGGGCTGAATTGAGAACCACTTGGAATTACCCTGGTGCCCCACTGGGGTGGGTTCACGTTGCACCTCACATACATACCATACATTCAAGGCAAAATTCGCGTATATAGATAGGCCACATATTCACACCAGCCGGAAAAACATCCAGCCTTATCCCGGATTGGAACCAGCTTTAGTCATCATGACACTATAAGGACGGAATTGTGAACCACTTGGGGTTACCTTGTTGCACCAAGGGAGTAGTTTCACGTTGCACCTCACATACGTACTATACATTCAAGGCACAATCCATTTATAGAAAGGTCACACATTCACTACAGACGGACAAACACCTATGCCTTACTGAACCAATAATCTTTATATCCAGATTTTTCTTCTCCCATGGGGGTTACTGTCTGTAGTAAACACGAGAGTCGCGCTTCTCGGATACCCAAACGATCTCATTCTCTGCTTTCATCCCCTACTCTGTCCCAATCCCTCTTTTTTCCATTTACTTGACGTTGTCTTGTGTTTGGCGCAGCTTTGGCAAATACGACCCTTGCGCCAGAAAACCCGAAACCAACCAACTCGAAACAGACTATCTCACCAGTTGCATTGCAAAAGTATTCTCTGACACGTTTCGTGCCACTCCGGTGGAAAACTCCCAAAGATTCCTCCCCCGAGGCGCTCCGGAAAGTCGTCGCCAAGCATCCACCCGATCCCGCCAACATGAGCGATCCACCGCCACTGCCCTGCAACCCAGCCCCGCCATCCGATGCGGTGCCTCCGCGCGGCAACCGTACCGCCAGTCCCGCAGCATCCGAGAGCGACGACGGGCCGCAGGACGTGCGCACGACCCCATCTTCTCCCGCACACACAACACACGCGAGTCCGTGCAACGCCGCCGCACCATGGACAGCGGAGTGCCACACATGCGATAAAACGACGCGGAACACCGAAACACAAGGTGAGGAACTCTCTTCCTTTTCCCTCTGCAGTTTTTGGAACACCGGGGCGCGGGGTGGGAGGGGGACGGGAAACGCGTGGTCCCGACCACTGCGGCGGGGGTTCACATACAGGTAGTCCTCCCTCCCTCAGTCAGTTCCCACAGACAGGTCTCTCAGAGAAAATTAGCGCTCTTCGGTTTCATTTCTGCTCTTGAGCTTCCCTCATCCAACCGAGGATGCAGAGGATGGGGAGTGAGAGGGAGAGAATGTATCTCCCTAATCACTGCGCACGGCATGCTTTTCACTGCGCTTTTGCGGGGCAGGGTATGCGGAGATCGAGGAAAACCACCCCCTCGCGACTGAGTTAACCCGAGGGAGTCGTGTGGAGGGATATATTTCATTGATATACCTCTCCTGCATACTTGGGAATATGTCTTTTTTGCCTCGGTATGGAATGTGTTGCGATGTTTTTATTTGTGCCGCCGGCAAACCGATGGAAATCAACAGCTCAAGGTCCCCGCTGTATTAAAATAAACTATCAATATCAATTCAGTGTCTATATTCAAATAGACACTTTAACATGGCTTTCATGTTACTCAATATGTACACTTAAAAGTACTTACAAATTGAGTCGAAATCCATACAAAAATTGCGATTTTCCCTACATCTGTTGACATCAGATTAGGAGATACGTATCGTTCAAAATAAATCAATAGAAAATGTTTTATGTAGTGTGTATTTTAACATTAATACCGTTAAAGGCAAGTGCATTCATTTTAAATGTAAAACTTGAGATACAAATTGCATACACATAAACTATCCAGACTTTATACTCTCATTGTGTTAAATAAACAAAAGACGTCAATATTTAAACGATCCTTGTACGTAAGTGCAGCGTGTAGCATCTGCACCTAAAAGTATTTGAAAATTGAGCTTAACTTATAAGCCATTACGATTTCAAGGTCTAAGATTAGGACCATCAGATTATTTTATATTACCATCAGATTATTTTATATATATAAGTACCATTCAAAGTAAATCGATATGAAAGTTTCATACAATGTTATACGTATATATCTTCCGTGTCAGGCCAAAAGGGTTTAAGTTAAAATGGCTTCTTATCAGAATCTTAAGTTAAATATTTCACTCTTACAAATATTCAGGAAGAAAAAGAAGCATGCCATGATCCTATTTTTAAGCATGTTATATTATTTTTTAAATTAATGATTCATTTGACTCCATTGGACTCATCAAAAAGTCAGAATTAAACCCTTTGCCCTGTATATGTATACTCTCTACCCAAGAAATGAGTGTATTTATTTTGAAATATAAAGTTTGAAATAAAAAAAATCATGTCCTGTTTTATTATTTTGCAAATAAGCTACTATTAGATATCATGTAAATGATTCCTGTTGTAAATCTGCAGTGTTTAGTGCTGCTTTTATGTGTACACTTAAAAAGTATTTGAAAATTGAGTTGAAATTCATAAAAAAGAATCTGATTTCAGTGTTCAAGATTGGTGACATCAGACTTTTAAAAGATATTGTTTCATTTAAATCAGTGGACTTGTTTGTATGTTTGATGCAATTATTAGTTTTCTTAAATTATGCATAGTTTGAGGCCTTTAGATTTATGTTCGAATTCCCTTGCTATTAAGATTTTAATCATAAAAATTTGCATACCATTTTTAGAATTCTCTATTTGTACCAGAACTATTGCGATGTATCTTTATTTTTTATGTAATTACATCTCCTTGGAGACATTGTACGGTTATAAATTATTTGCAGTAAAAACAAAATCGATTGTTTCAAAACTCAAAATGTTTTAGGAATGTAAAGATGGTTGGAAAACATCTCTATTTCCTTATTTTGTAGGTGATTAGGGAGTGTTTGTTGCAATTCAATTTTTAATAAGACATTTGGGTGTGTTTTATGAGTTTGCAATTCTTGGCAGATTACAAAGATTGACAAATAAGTTGGATAACATAAGAACAAAAATACATATTAGTAATTACAAAATGAGTCTTGATAAACAAATGATGTAGTTTTAGGCTCGATGCTTTTTTGATACTCGGTTTGAACAGTTTACTTTCGTCGATGATTTTACACTCTATTTCATATTGATATTTTCCTTTTAGTTCTCGCCATGTCTCTCTCTCACATACATTTTTATTTGTCATTTCGTTATCTTTGTGCTAATAAAATCGGTTTTGATTTGATTAGAGTATCTAAAAATGTGAACACTAAATCTTCCGTGTCAAGGCAAAAGGGATAAGTCTGACTTTTGATGAGTCCATCGGAGTCAAATGCATCATTAATTTAAAGAATAATACAATATGCTTAAAATCGAAACTAAATGAATCTACGATTCTAAATTACAATTATTTGTATCATGACACTCCTCTTTTTCTTTCTGAATATTTGTGAGAAAGAGTGAAATGTTCAACTTAGATTCTGAGAAGTAGTCATTTGACTTAACTCCTTTTGCCCTGACACGGAAGAAATATCAGTGTCGAAGCCTGAGGGAGCTATGTGGGCCAAGCCTCCCCGAAAATTTTGTTTCCTTATTTTTATATCCTACTATCTCTTATTTTTATATATTTATTATACAAAACATTAAAAATCCAAAGAAATCTTTCGTGATACAAAAATTTAATAGTTATCGATCCTCAGAGGGGTTTGCACACATATATATCCGTTCTTCAGCCTGTAATCTTCCCTGTATGACATAGGAAGTATAGCATAGGCAGTTGTGGACAGTATGCTGTGGTATGACATGGGCAGTCGTGGCTCAGTGGGTATTCCCACTACGTTAGCAACCTGCGAGTTGTAGGTGGCGCAGTTTAGATTCCTCCCTGGGTATATTTCTCTCTTCTGTTTCAGTAAAACTTTCCTTGTGTGTGTATATCCATTACTTGATATTGACTTGTGTATGATGCCGCATGGCCAAATATGGCCCTTGCGCCATAAAACCCAACCATCCCTCTATGACTTCTTCCAGTTTTGATCTTCTTGACCAATATAATCTTTCCTATGCTTCAATTTCAATATATAGTGAATCATAAGACCAATAGATGTGGTTATATCTATTGTGTGGTTTAGTCCTCATATGTGTGTGCGTGCTGTGAGGTAAAAACAATACTACATTACTCGGAACTCAGATGATACTCAGTCTTTGATAAATAATTTTTAGTTTATTAGATCAATCACATTTACTAGAAATACGAAAGCATGAAGATAATTATTTTTACTAACATAAGCATAACACATATCTACATATCATATCAAAAGAAACATAAATAAAAAATTAAATTTCAAGAAATAAGGTTAGAATATTTACTCAATCCTACGTAGTTCCCATAACTTCTGACAAACATCCAATGTATAGATTTCTGTACTCGAATCAACAGAGTTAGCTTACTTTTTGTTTCTTAGTCATCTCTTACTTTGAAAGTAATCTATTGACGAAAGATAAGATAGATTTTTAGTGAAACTTTTTTAAATTCTAATAAAGGTAGGTCTGCATTTGACATTAGAATTGTAGTTCTAACTTCAGGCCCTTCCGGAATGAAATCTATTTAACCCTCCAAGTGGTTTGATCGAGATATCTCGTCATCAAGATATTGACGATTTTTGAATGATGACTAGATCAAGATTTAATCAATTTTCTTCTAATGACGGGATATCTGGTCCATCAAGATCTTGCTAATGATCATATACCTCGTCGAGACAACCACTAGGAGGGTTAAATAACCTCGCTCTATCAAGATCTCTCTTTCTTCTTCACTTTATTTTCTTCTCTAGTCTTCATTTTATCTGAAATTGATGTTGCATATTTGTTATATCTCATTTTCTCTGTTCTCAAAAATACTTTCTGCATGTTGTATGAACTTCCGTTGCCCTTTCTCTTCAACTTTGTCTCTTTTTCACTTTCACTTTGATTCTATCTAAATTAATGCTCTCTCTATTATGTACCTATTATTCACATCACTCTCTTTTAGAAAGGCGTTTTTACTTTTTCTCTGTAATTTCTTTTCGATGCTATCTCTTTAATTCCTAATAAGTAACTCATTGTCACCCTCTTTATATACCTTTTGCATCATCTCATTTTATATCTTCTTCCATTCCTGTCTGTGTTGCTGCATATATTTTATTCATTTCAAACTATGTATCTATCACACCTACTTGTATCCATTTTGCGTTCTATTACTTATTTACAAGCCGGTATCCATCTATATTTCATTTTTACTCATTCTGTATTAATATTCATCTACGAATCATTGAAGCGTTTGTTAAATGCTGTAATGCAAATTCTTTATTTATGACTTAGATTTTCCTCTATATCATTCTCTATTCCAATTACTCTGCTTTTCAATCTTATTTAGTGAATGTAATTATACTGTTTAACACCCACGTCTTTCGTTACAATGATATCTTTTATTTACACATTTCTCTTAGTTCTCTCCTGTCACCCTTTTGTCAAAAATATATAATTTGTTCTTCATTTCAGATCTCAATACAGAATGGATGAGATAAATATAGCTTTCAGTTTCTACTATTTTTTGTACCCCCTACTTTTGGTGAATTACAATTGTCTATATATTATCTTCATTTAGGAAGTTTTTAGATTTATTAAAACTTGCTTCATGAAAAGCAGCTCTATTTTACATACATTTCAAAACTTTCCATCTACGAATGACTGTTATGTAAATGATAATTTCTGAAATTGACTGTAATGATGTAAATGCCACTAACTGACAGGGACTAGTGCAAATGCAAGTGCCTGTAATATTACACTTACTGTAATGCAATATAAGTGAATGTAACTGTAATGAAATTGGAAGTAACTGCAATATTACACTAAGTGTAATGAAATATAACTGAAAGCAACTGTAATATTACACTAACTGTAATGTAATATAACCAAAAGCAACAGTAATATTACACTAACTCTAATGTAATCTAACTAAAACAACTGAAATATTACACTAACTATAATGAAACATAACTGAAAGTAACTGTAATGTAATATAACTAAAAGTAACTAATGGAATTTAAGGTAATTGTAATATTACACTAACTGTACGACAATATAACTGAAAGTAACTATAATGTAAATGACAGGAAAGAAAGAAATTGTAATGTAATGTAATGTAAATGACAGTAATGAGAAAGAAACTGTAATGTAATATAACTAAAAGTAACTAATGGAATTTAAGGTAATTGTAATATTACACTAACTGTACGACAATATAACTGAAAGTAACTATAATGTAAATGACAGGAAAGAAAGAAATTGTAATGTAATGTAATGTAAATGACAGTAATGAGAAAGAAACTGTAATGTAATGTAAATGACAGTGATGAGAAAGAAACTGTAATGTAATGTAAATGACAGTGATGAGAAAGAAACTGTAATGTAATGCAAATGATAGTAATGAGAAAGAAACTGTAATGTAATGTAAATGACAGCAACCGAAAATAACTGTAATATAATATTCATGATAGTAAACTTTTCATTGTAAAATGTAATTTAAATGACACGATAAACTTTTCAATGTAAAATGTAATTTAAATGACACGATAAACTTTCCAATGCAAAATGAAATGGCAAAGAAACTGAAATAGTGAACATTTTATCTTTTTCAAACAAGCTACATCTTTTTCAAACATTTTATCTTTTTAAAAGGTTAAGTTACAGAAGTTAAAGTCAGCAAGTGTGTAAACAGCGGTTTTATTAATCCTAATTTTACAGTTTGGCAGAAGTTGTACACTCGTTTCGCAGTAGGTGCTTAAAGCAGTATTTACCAAGATCAGTGCACGCCTGATAAGCGTCGAAGCGTTGATATCTGGCCAACTACCACGCCACCGAATAGCGACCCCTAGCTCATTCGAATGGCACTTGTGGACATACATTCCGTTGTGAATATGATTTAATTTTATGTTCCCTACCATCCCCTAAAATCTGTGCGGAAAATTATGAGTAACTTTCAATTCTCAGATCCATGCAATCATCGGTCACTTTCAAAACTAGAGTTTTTCTCTGAACTCTGAAGTAGAACGCCCTTATGATATTGCAGTAAATCTTTTATTGCAATTTTTGTTCAACTTTGTAAAACACAGATATCCTACCCGTGTAAATTATATACTATATGGTCGTAAGAAAACAGTAGGAGAGCTTCATTTATGGCAGGAATTTAACTTTCAGGTGTATAGAACAAATTTTATTTATTTTATAATTGAGCTATACACTTACCAAATGGAGTTCATCTGATTTATATGAACACACACTATTGTTTGAATTACAATTTTGACATACATGGAAATTAATGCGTATGGGACATGTCCATTTGGGCTAATTCATCGAAATTTTTTACTACGTTTTATGTAATAACTTCAGGATGACTTAATATTTTTGAATCAAACTTTATATAGACTCTTTAGTAGAAAAATATAGTCTGTAAATTTCATAACAATTGGATAACTGCAAAATTTTATTTTGGAAATACACTGTTCCCCCTTAAAGGTTTGAAAAAAACTTCAATCTTCATATATTGAGTTGACTTCAGCATTTATTTTTTAACGCTCCAGGTTAGTCTTGACGAGGTATCTCTTCATTAGTAAAACTGACCAGATCTTGAACGAGATATCTCGTCATTAGAAGAAAATCAACCAAATTTTGATCTTGTCATCATAAAGATTGACGAGATATCGCATCAAAACCATTTGGTTGGTTGATTTGGGGTTTTATGGCGCAAGGGCCAAATTTGACGACGCTGCGCCAGACACAAGACAAACAATATTAAGTAATAGACATACGCACACAATGAAAGTTTTACTGACACAGAATAGAGAAATGCAACCTCGGAGGAATGCACCTGACAGGAATTATACTTGCGCTGCCTCCTACAACTCGAAGGTTGCTAGCGCAGTGGGCATATCCACTGAGCCCCCAAAACCACTTGGAGGGTTGATTAGGAACATTAGGAGGGTAGGTTGGTCTTCTCGCTCTCTTCCTCTATATACGATCCAGGTACCAACTTAGCGGCACCAATTGGGTTTCGTAAATACTTATTTGGGGATATTAATTTTGGTTAGAGGGTGTATTAGACGAATTCTAGGCTACACCTATTTGAACGGTTAAATTCCACTAGGAACCAGGTACTAGGACAATACTATGATAATATAAATGTGCTGGGTTAGATAATTGTAAGTCTCACTTTTTTTAATCATGGTTGAACCTCGACATTATTTGTGCTCTTGTACTAAAATTCACATTTATTCGTCCTGAATCAATGTGGCAAATTTTCATGATTTTGGGTCATTTCAAGGCATTTGAAATGACCCAAAGTCATTACTTTGGGTCATTGCTTTGCATATTTTGATGGGCAATTTTGGATATCCTTAGTGAAAATTTCAAAGAAATTTTCTTCAATTGGAATATATAAAATTATGTGTTTTAATTCGAGGGTCTTCCCTTCTGTGGTTTCAGCAGAAGTGAAAGAGCTTCAATGACTAAAATTGTTACTAGACTTGAGAAAATCATTCCCTTTTGAAAATCTGCACGTGTTTTTGAACGTGCTTTGCAATTCTAAATGACGAAATATAAGATATAAAGATTCAATTAATTACATTTGTTACTAAAACTTAAATTCTTGATTTGATTCAGAAATCATCAGAAAATGTAAGTTGCACGTATACTTTCCTTTTATAGCGCCTAATTATAACTGTAATAAGTTAAATTGTGCTTTAAATGCTTTTCGTCATATTGGAATGCTGGGATTCTCTTTCTGTTGTTTCCTAAACATCTTACTTTTATAGAAAAGAGTTATGTTAAAAGAAAGTATTTTTTAGATAATTTTTACTGTTTTATAGGGTATTTGTTTCAGTTTTTGATGTCATGTATTTTTATCGGGTATTTTCTAGTAATTTTTATGTCATTAAAATCCTAGTACTAATAACCATATGCTAGAGTCAAATCAGAATCCATATATATTGAAAGTAATTCGAAAAAGTTCAAAATTGCTTAACCATCTAAGAGGTTCCCACACATACAACCTACAATTTTCCTTGCATGACTTCTAACCAGCTTTTACCTTCTTAACCAATAGAATCTTTCCTACGATACTTCAACCTATAAATATGGTTATTTAGCCATTATGTATACTGTGGGGTAAAAGCAACACTACACTTCTTGAGGGTTAAATGGGTTCTAGAGCCAAATTACATGTCTCCAATGACAATGTTATTATTTGCCAAATTATAGAGATACCTTCACGAAACAGGTAAACCTCTAATTAATATCCACAATCCTCTTATGAATGAATCCTTCTCTATCTTGAATTTACAACCGGTCAGGTAAACAAAGATGAAGGAGTCACTGACCTTTACGTGAGATCCTTTAATTGGGCTGAATTCGATTACCCCATCAAATAGGCATGCACTTAATTCCCCCATTCGAGCCTTGGAACTAATGTCCGTCAACAGAACGTGCTTTGCCTTGTGTGTGCTGGATATTATTCAGTGCATCAACGGATTCATATATTATGGAAGCATCGACGGTTGTGTAGTGATCTGAATAGGTATCAGTGGCTATATATACCCACTGAATCCATTCGTTATGGATTTTAAATGAATTAAACACCGATGGATTAGAACATAATTTCCATAAGTGAGTGCTTGAAGGAGTCTTGGAGGGAGAAATGGCGTTGAGGAGCAAGAGTGGACAGTAAAATTCTAAAACAATTTTTACATAAAAAATGTTTTAACCCTCCTGGCGGTTTATCTTCTCGTGGAAAACTACCATTTAGAGGCCAACTTCTGATACAAAAACCTGTTACAAATTGTCACCAGTTCTGGGTAAGAGACAATTTGTTTTTCCTACTTGGATATTCATTCCCTCTTGGAGTAAAAGGGAGTTTTGTCTCGACATGAGCAAAAACTGACCAGATCTTGATGGACGAGATATCTCGTCGTTAAGAAAGTTGGCCAGATCCCGATGGACGAGATATCGAACCACTTGAAAAGTTAAGAAAACACTTATCCACTAGGACATACAGACATGCTCACTACAATGATGCATTGTTCATTGATTCTTTTCACTAAAAAGAGGAACAAATTTCAAATGACTGAAGATTGACTTATTGTTGATTGATTGTGGAAACTGACTGGGGTGTGTGTGTGGAGATTTAACCCTCCAAGTGTTTCGACGAGATATCTCGTCCAATATCCACATCCACTTGACCATACGGTCATACTCACTATAGTTATTCAATGTCATTGATTCTTTTCACTAAAAAGAGGACCCAACTGTAAATGATTGTGGAGATTGACCCCTTGTTGATTGGTTGTGGAAACTCACCGGGGGTGGAGATTTAACCTTCCAAGTGTTTCGACGAGATATTTTGTCCAAAATCTGGTCATTTTTGCTAATGATGAGATTTTTGCTAATGTCGAGGCAAAACTGCCGTATTACTGCAAGGGGAATGAAGATCCAAGTAAAAGAAAAACTAACTGTCCTCTTTCATCGAGATCCAGCCAGTTTTGTTAATATGAGATATATCGTCTATCAAGATCTGGTCGGTTTTGCTAATGTTGGAACAAAACTGTCTTATTACTCAAAGGGTAATGAAGACCCAAATTGGAAAAACAAATTGTGTCTATTTACCAGAACTGGCAACAGTTTGGAACAGGTTTTTGCACCAAAGACTGGCCACAATAGGGCAGTTTTTAACAAGATAAACCACCAGGGGCGTTAAGGATGCTACTGATGAAATAGAACCTTATATAGACACATTTGTAAGTAGCGACATCAGGTTCATCCATCTCATTAGTGATTATTTCTAATTACTGATTTGAATGATATTAATTACTAATAATAGTAAGAAATCTAGTGTGTTTATGAGCAATTTTCTTAATTCATTTCAATAAACAGCCTTATAATTGCAGTTTCAAGTCGTTTTACTTCCAAACTTGCTTTTTGACATTCTGAAATTACACACACAACTAAATGACTATTTCGGTGAAATTCAAAAATGATAACAGGAGCAACACTTGCCATTTATTATTCGTTGAGATAGTTTTCCCAGAAGGGCCAGCCGAAAAGAATTGTCTTCGAAAAGGTGGCGATGGGCCAAAAAAGTTTGGGAAACTGGATTAGAACAAGTGTGTGCTACATGCGGTCAGCAGTCGGAATTCGGCCAATAAGGTCTTACGCCTGTTAGTATTAGACTAGAGAACATTGTTTTAATTTTAACGGTTTTTAAGGAAATATAGTGGGTGTAATTTTCTAATAGGCGGTTATAAGGTCGGTGAAATAATAGAAATGTATAAGTACGTTCTAATAAGACGAACACAAAGCATTATCTGTCTAACAAAGCATTTCCTAGACAGACGAGAGATCAAGGTTTTTGGGATCAGGTAAGTACCATAGAGGAAATATAAAAGTAGAGTGAGCAATGGTAACCTTTTTATGTGCGCAGGATCATGTGACCAAAATGAGTAGTAAGATGACCCTTAGACTTCTTTCGTCTGCGGGTAGAAACGAGCGTCTTACATCTGATCGGTCCACGGGACGTGATAAGATCCCCATCCATTGATTCATCATCTGATTGGTCCGCGTGACATAATAGTAGACTGGAGATTTCACCATTCTTGTCGCCATTCAATAGAAATGCCATTCCCACACCTACTAAGTCATAACATATCATTTCACCAAACAAGGCGATAAGATGCCAAATCGGTCAACCAAGTCAATTTTTCAGAGCAGTAACGTGACTACGACTCCACATGTTGGTCACACTTTATGAAGTTCCTCTCAAAAGCAATGCTCGGTCTACTTATATTTAAAGTCTATGGTATATACTGACCTCCAAATAGAGATATTAATTTTCGATGTTCAACTAGCCTTTTGAGAATCGCGAGATTTCAGGGTAGGTGCTATTACTTTTGCCCTACAACACACATAATGACTAAATAGTTACGCCTCTTGATTGAAAAGAATCCTTGGAAACCATTGGTCAAGAAATCTAAAATTGGAATCGTCCAGGGGCAACTGGATTTTGTAGAACGGAAATATACGTGCATGTCCCTCAGAAGGCTAAATATGAGCCAAAACTTAAATAATTTTGTTTAATTTATTTTTGCAAGTCTGGAAACTATGACTAAAGTCAGTCGTGTATGGGGACTGCTGCTCATTAAATCTGTCGTGGCCTCAAATGGCCTCACGTTGGCGTGGTGGAAGTTTGGCCAGCTCAAGTGTGATCTCGTCATCTGACCTTCGTTCAAAATGACGAGTTGTCCTCGGAAATTTTCCTTTGCGATTGACACCGGACCGTCGCCAGTAGCCCGTTGTATTGCACTAGTGAGACGTTAGTTCAACTACCTACCTGGAAAGGATGTAAGTTTAAAGTTTTGATAACGACTGGTCCATGAATGCATCTTTGGGAGAATATCTGAAAACTTTACATTTTAATCCAAAATGAGTGCAAAATTGCTGCCGAATTTAGGAAAGAGATTTTGTAGAATATCGTAAGGGTTACTAGATTGAATAAATTTCAATCCACAACAGCTCCATTTATTCACTCAATACATTTCTCCCTTTTCAAATTAGCTAATTAATTAAACATTAATTGGCGTTCAATTAAATTATAGCAACACACGAAACACCAATTACTTTTAAATCAATATTCCTTTCTGGAAATATTGTGCCTCATTCGTTTTGGAATAATGTAGTAGATGAAGTAAACATTATTTATTAGGTATAAATTTATGTAAAATACCGATAAAATTTAAAGCCAATATTTTGAAGTTTCAGTTTAATAAGAAAATGTACCTGTTTGTTGAATAATTTTGATGCATGATATTTCATCAGCACTATTTGAATTTGGTTTTTTATTTCTTATGCTATTTCTACTGAATTCGTAAAGCAAATTTCATGATAAAACAACATGACACTAAACATTCCCAATTTATTGTAAATAAAAACTACTTGGGAAATTCAGAAATTTATGTTATAACGCAAAATTCAGCTTCCCTTTTCTAAGTTAAATTTTTTTCATAATTCGCTAGAGTAGAATATTGGGATAAGAACTTGCAACCTTGTATAAAAGAGAATTAACTTCAAAAATGTGTGACATTGAAGTAATTTTGTGTAATTTGGAGCTGCTGCTTTTCTTTCCCTAACAAGCTAATTAATTTTGTGAATACTAATTTCAGTCTCCAGTTTAGACCGGCGTACTTAGCTTTCAGTTTTATTTAAGTTAGTTTATCTTTCCGAGTTTACGTTACTGCAGGAATGAATGTAAAAAAGGGGAAAAGGCTGCAGGCTTCTATGGCAAAACTTTTGGGAGAATTTTAAGTATACTAGGACGAAAATAAAAGCTGCTACAGAGAGAAGTAGGCAATTTAAAGTTTGTGTGAGGTTTTTGAAAATAAGTTAATTCACTTTGATTTGTTACAAAGTTTCAAAGTACTTGGTAGTTTCAGACAGTGCTTAGCTGGCAGCCTTCAAAATTAAACAGAATTAATCCCTTTTTTATTGCGTTTCAGTTCGTATAAATCCAGCTTCGTTTCCTAAAAGTCAATACAGAAGATTCAGTTATAAAATAGAATAACATGTGTAAGTTAAAGGTCTTTTGTCATCATGGAACATTGAAACGAATATTTTTATCTCAATTACCGAGAGCGTGGTAATAATATTTTTTACGGTTATTACCATTTTTAAAAGGAAAGTCTTATAAGCATTTACGAATATGCCGGCTGACTTGATTTTGTGTATTTTTTCTGTTACATGAAAGTGTTTGGTCCTAGTATAGTTCAAATTCGATTCAAACGATTTCACGTTGAAAATTGTGTGAATACCTAAAGAACTGTTTTATATAATACTATGGATAATATGTATATATATACTATATTGCTGATACATATAGCGATGAGAACAGACTGCATGCAAATAGAGATGAAATCAGAAGTTCAAATCCTGTAGCGTTGTTTTTATCTAGTCTTGAATAATGAAAAAATTATAGTTATAAGCATTTTTAAAAATATCATCAACAAAATAAGACTTACTTATCTCATGTTGCATTTATTGATGTGGACAAACAAACTAAATGTTGTTTTCGTGTTTCATTTTCTTTCTATATTGAGAATGTTTTAAAATATTTTTCCATGAAGCCCACTGAGCAGTAAAACATACCATTATAGTAGAGTTAATCCATATTTCTTATACGTACATTTGTTATTCTGTTACCAACATAACGAAATTTAATCTTTAACGTAATCCAGTTTAATCTTTAATGCATTTTTCTTTGTTTCTAAACAAAGATTTTTGCTAACTAAACAAAGTTCTAAACAAAGAAAAACAAAAACACACGAACAAAACAAATTATCTGTCAAAGATTAGTGTCTAGCATTCATTATTTTTGACATTTTAAGCCGGAAGATTATGTTTTCTAACTTAATTTGATACCTCTCAACTTGGGGAATTTTGTGTAAATAGTCATTTTAAAATAATAACCTTCCATTTGATGCATAGGATTCGCCCTTCCATCTAGATATTTTGACCGTGGCAAAATGAGTTTGCCCATACAGGAATTATATAAGTAGAGTGGGCAACGGTAACCTTTTTGTACTCAGAATCATGTGATCAAAACTAGTAGTAACGTGACCCTTAGACTACTTTCATCTGCCGTATGTAAACGAAGATTCACTATCTGATTGGTCCATGGGACGGGAGAAGACGTCCACCCATTCATCATCTGATTGGTCTATGTGACATAGTTTGGCGATTCAACCAATTTTGTCGCCACTGTACTGAAGTGCGCATTCAAACACCTGCTTTGTCATTGGATCTTATCGCCAAACGAGCCGATAAGATGCCAAATTGGCCAACCAAATCCATTTTTCACAGAGCAGTCACATGACTAATTGTTGACTGGTTGGTCACACTTATTGAAGCTCCTTTCAATAGCAATGCTCAGTCTACTTACATCTCACCTATGGCGCCAACAATCTGCGAGTTGTAGACTGCCCAAGTTCGATTTCTGTAACTTACCTAGGTGTGCATTTTCTCTTCTGTGACAGTAAAACTTTTCTTCTTGTGTGCATGTCTATTACTTGACTTCTTCTGTCTTGAAGCTTGTACAGATTTGGATTTGAGCCATAGTAACAATCACTTCAATCAAATCATTGCTATTATGTAGCGCATTAGCTAACCGTGCATAGAAACGAAATTTTATTATTTCATTTGGCTCTGATCCTTTGTTTTGCGCCTACTTCCAAAGTACTACTTCCTCCTTTCTTTTCATATAAATGTCAACAGTAGCTGACAGTGATTTCACCTCCGTTTAGCGTCAAAAACAATTACTTTTAGACTTGGGGCTTAAAACTTTGTATTGCTTTCGAGCGACATCGACTGAGTCGACTCCCCCTTTGCCACCGTGGAATAATTAATGAAATTTTAATTAAATTGAAGAGGCGATTCTCCGAGACTTGGCTTTGAAATTCCGCTTCTCGGCTTCAAAGCACCTTACTTTGCTGCAGATAATTATTAACGACTGATGCCTCTGCAGTCTCTCAAAATTTCAATCGAGTTTCAATAAGCGTGATTGTTGACATAATCGATCAACAGTACTTAAAAATACTGCATTTCAACTTCAGACATTTGTATCTCAGTTAGTTTTCATCTTTGTTAAAAAAAATCTTCGTGAAAATAGTGTCTATTAATAAATTGTTTCTCTTTTCATCTCTTTTCATCGAATCTTTTTTCGCTTTTAGATAAATGAAGATAAGTCTTCAAATTTTGAAATCGCTGTGACTGTCAAAATTGGTGCCACTGTAGCCCAGTTGGAAGAGTAACGGATTAGCAACCGGAGGGTTGCGTGTTCGAAAGTCGATCCAAGCTAAGACCGTAGTGGAAGTGGGGACTGGTGCACATTCAATCTGTCGTGGGCTCAAAGTTAAATAAAATATTTACCTCGAAAAATTTGCTTTTTATAATTGCTCACTCACAATAAATAGGCGTTAAATCCCATAGATAAATCAGGACATTGTAAATAATACAAGTGATATTATTTACAATAAAATGTAAAGTGCAAGCGATATTAAAACAAACGTAGTGACAACGCGAGGCAATAGAACAATTAAATTATTAAGAAATACATAATTTTCTAAATCTGGTAACTCCAGAAAAATGTAATTTTAGTTCCATTTAGAATTTTTATTTGAGATCTAGTTTTGAGCTTTGAGTTTAATCGAGTTATTGCGTTATGAATTACTGAGATTTGTGAGATTATTACCGAGACTAAAATGTATATTTGAGTTGTTAGATTTATTAATTTAAGAACTATTCTGAGTATTTTGACATAAATATTCATGAACAATGGAGCACATCAAGGGTATGTTTTAATGCACACTCATTATTTACTATTACTCGGTGAAGATAATAAAAAACTCTTGAATAGCAATAAGCGATTTCTAGAAGCTGTTTTCTTATCTCAACGGGCTTTACAGTTAGTATTATATGAAATACCTATTTTCATTATTTGTACTTGCATTTTATATATCTGTTGTCTCTAGGACTTAGTCGATCGGCATCTACATTAGAAATAAAAAATTTCTATGCTATGAATAAAAGTTTTATATTCGGGAATTCATTACCATACAGAAGATATATACATAATTCAATAATTCAAATCAAAGAGAAATTTAAAAAAAATTAATTTAATACGAAGAAAATTTAAAAAATGAAGCGGTGTTGGTAGTTGCTGGATCAGGGAGTCACCAGGGAGGAGCCCAACCCAGTCAATATGGTGTCTTCTGTGTGTGGGCAGCAGTTAGCCAAAAGTAGCCCCCAAAAAGAACCAAAATAAACTAAAGTAGAATGACAAAATTAGAAAGAAAAAAGGTCAAATCAGGCATGCACGGGTAGTTCTGACTTCTGGCATCTGTTTGACCTATCCTTATACCCCAGTATTTTGGCTTTTTACTTGTCTGTATTTTTTAGCACTTTCACTTTTTAATATTTTGCATATTTGAATTTTTATCATATATATATATTCAACCAAAGACCGTCATGTATGTGGGGGCTGGTGCACGTTACATCTGTAGTCGCCTTCAAATGTCCTCACGTTGGCGTGTTGTGTAAGTTTGACGAGTGGGGGTGCCAACTCAGGTTTTGACCTCGTCATCTGACCATATATATAGAAATATATACGAAATAATATTTTCTTTGCTTCTTTTCGCTTTTATTTTTGCTTATTTATTTATTTATTTTACCTATTTGTATTATCTGTACTTTTAATTTGATTCTGTTATCTTTGTTAAGGGAAGTAAGTCCATTTGGCATCTGCATTAGAAAAAAAATTCTGTACTTTTTAAAAAAAGGCCCATGAAATTTCCCTTTGCGCGTATGCGACGGATTTATGCTTAAAAAAAAGGCCAGCAAATTTCCCTAAATTATTAAATAATACTTTCTTGGTGAGAAAAACGAAGTTTTGCAAATAAATATTTCAGTCATCCGAAGTATGAAAAAATAAATCTCCTCCCATCGCTTTCGAAGATTGGCTAATTTGGGTCTAAGCTATTTCTTGGTATTTTATCGAGACCGCTAGAACGTAATGAAATCTATAGAGACAGTTTTCATTATTTCCCATATTTTATTGGCACGTGAGGCATTTTTATGAACTTTTCGAGAGCACCATAAAGAAGCTTGAAATTTCCGTGTTCCGATTGATCCCGTGGGGATTTATGTTTACTTCAGAAAGAAGTTTTCTTCATTTTAAAGATTAGTCGAATAATTCTATCACGTGGATATTTTTTTACCTATGATACAATAACTATTTTTCAGTGTTGCTTTCGAGAGGTAATGCTTTATCACACCGAATTCTTTTACTTCTTTTGTTGAGTGTGAATATATCGTCATCAATTGTGATGGATTGTTTTATTCCTGATTATTTAAATCGAGATACGTCGGACTCATTAATATTATTATTGAGACTAAATATTTTTACTCTATGTAAATTAAAACCGAACTTTTGGTTATGTTTAATGTTTACTATTATGTTATTGCTCATTGGTGAGGAGGCATGATTAGGTCTTCTATAAAATAATTTGAGTTTATAAATATATTAGAATGTTCATTTTATCACAATTTCGTTACAGCTTTTATATGAACTTGGGGCCACGGAAGACCGATTGGAAAAGTAAAGGACTAGCAACCGGATAGTTGCGAATTCGAAAATTGATCTAGCCAAAGACCATTGTGTAATCGGGGCTGGTGCACGTTAAATCTGTCATGGCCTCAAATGTGCTCAGGTTCTTACAATATTAAAACTCCCAGTTGCGTAAACCTCTTACAGCAATTTAATTACAAAACTTCTAGGTAAGTAGGTTGTTGAATTAATATCGCATTAGAGCAATGCAACGGGCTACTGCCGACGGTTTGTGATCAATTAAAAAGGGAAATATCCCTGACTGTCCAGATGACCACACCTAGCCATTTTGAACCGCGGTTAAATAACGAGGTCAACACCTAAGTTGGCACTCCAAACGCCAACGTGAGGATACTTGAAGCGACTACAGATTGAACATGTACCAGCCCCCACATACACGACGGTCTTTGGTTGAATTAAGTTGCGAACTAGTAATCCTCTAGTTTCTAATGTGCTACTCTGCGACAGCTGCCCCCTAACTTGGAGGGGAAATCCCCTTTAGTTGCACCTTATGTCTTGTGGTTAGCGAAACTTGTCAAAATATGATCCTTGTGCTGAAAACATTTTTTCAGTTCGACAGTCCTTTCCTCTAGCGGCATGGTATACCTTTCTGAATGCGTCCAAGTCGTTTGCCTTCTTATCAGAATTGTTCAGTAATTCACTCATTCTAACACGTATTTGCATGTGTGTTCCTTTAACTCTCTTGGTGTTGTCTCGACGAAGTATATTGTCATTAGCAAAATTGACCAGATTTTGATGGACGACATATCTAGACCCTCAAGACCTCTTCTTCTTTCGTCATTAGAAAAAAACTGTTTGCGACATCATAAAAAAATTCGGCAATATCTTGATGATGAGATAGATATCTCGTCAAAATTGGTCAGATCTTGATGCACGAGAAAGCTCATCGAAACCACCTGAATGATTAAATAAGGTTAAATTCATCTATACTTACCTATCTTAGACTATCACAAATTTTCAAAATAAGTTCGAAATGGAGTTTACAAAAGGCCAAATTGAAAATATATCAACATACAGACATGGAATAGTTTTGACTTCAAGTCTTTTTATAATAAATCCCCGTCTGAACATATGAGTTAAAATAAGTTATACTTAGTTTTAGTCATTCATTCACAAGGCTTTGGGTTTGTATTTCCCACCTGATAAAAAATCCCCATTCCTATACTTAGAACCAAGTTTCAACAACCTCTGTTCAGGGAATTTCTTAATATCCACACGCGAACCTACAGAAATTCAATTCAGTTAAGAGAAAACTTATCATTTCCCTTATACCTCTCCATGTGTTATAGTCAAGTGAATGTGAATGATTCTCCACGGTGGAAGCAAAACTGGAAGTTAAACAAAATTACATGGGGTAAAATATTTGTTCTGTGAGCAGAGAGTAGAGATTAAACATTACTGCATGAGTAAACAAAGTCCCGAAAGAGATTAGAACAAGGATTTGACCGGAGAAAAGCTAGTTTTACAGCTATTCGCAGAGCACGGGCAGGCAATTTATTTTTCTTTCGCCATTCAGGAGTAGGTGACAGGATTTCGATTACATTTCGTAATTATTTTTCGATCCTCGCACTCCTTTGTGTAAAAGCAAGCGTGTCTGCGAGTAGCGAATTTTAGATTTTTTTCGAATACGGTGCGTTTGAATCGTTTCTGACGGGTTTCCCGAAATGATTTCGAACGTTGTAGTTATTTCGTTTGGTAAAGTTGATCGCGGATGTTTAGAATTTGCAGTGTCACGGTATTCGTGTTTGGAATTTAATCTTTGAAGCTTGATTTAGAAGCATTGGCTTGTTGATTCGTGGGCATGGAAATATTTTTATATTTCGACAGTTTGAAGTTTGGCAAAGCGAGTGACAAAATAAACACTCCAAGATAGGAATTTTTCAGAAAAGTTGTAGCCTGATATTTACATGACATGGTTGTTAGAGCGTAGCTGTTCTGTTATATTTAACAAGTTCAAACGAAATACACCATGGTTCGTATGCTTTCTCAATTCAATAGTTATGCAAATAATTTAAACAGTTCAAAAACGTAATTCTTTTGAGGATTTATTTCTATGAAAACGCCATTTCTTTTCTATTGAAGATAGAGCAATTCAAGAAACAAACTGTATTTTTTTAGACAATTTGCAATATGCAACTTCAGATTCCAGATAATTTTTGTTTTTCAATTGATCATCTCACTTAATCTATATATCTATTTCCTATGTGGCTCGAAAAAAGGCCGCATTTGAATTTTTAAAAATGCGCAAGCTTTTTCACCGGATTTAAAACAAATCTGATGAGAGGATTAGTTTCAAATTTGTATTCTAAAAATCAATTTAAAGTTCTACTGCCAAGTATCACACGAATAACGAACGAAGAATGATACCCCAAGTTAGTTGGAAGTAAGCAAAGAACAGTTCACCGGCAGTTTTTGTTTCGTCACTAATATGCAAAAATACATTGAGTCACAAAACAGACAAGTATAAAACAGAGTATGCAGTTGAATTAACATCACATTGGAGCAGCACAACTGGCTATTGGCTACAGTCCAGGATCAATTCCGAAGGCAAAGATCCGAGGACAACACCTCGTCATATTGAACCACTATCAGATGATGAGATCAACATCTGAGCTGACACTACGCCACGCCAACGTGAGGACATTTGAGGTTACGACAGATTAACGTACACCAGCCTCCCGAGCGGAGGTGTCTGGAAAGTTTAGGACTAGATGGAATTTAGGGGTGTCCAGCAACCCCTTTTTTGGTAACTGTTCCCGTTCGTTAGCGAGTAACTATAAGAGCGGTTAGCTTCATTCCTGACTCCTCGACAAGGAGATCCCTTTGACGTTGTGAAAATGAATGGACGTAGAGCTGGTCTGTTCCGATGGAACTGTGGAACTGAAACCATCTTAATATTCATTTAACCTCGAATTATGCCTCGAATTGTTTGACCATTGTAATTACCGTAAATTTAATCTAATTAAAAATGTTTAAAAGCTGTTTCTATGCCCACTTGCCACAACTTAACCCTCCTGGTGGCTGTCTAAACGAGATATAGCTATGTCAGTGCTTTTGCAAAAGGTTAAGAAAACTTACCAGATCTTGTGGACAAGATATCTCGCTATGAGAAGAAAACTCACCAGATCTTGATCTAGTCTTCATCAAATAATCAGCAAATTCTTGAGGACGAGCTCATCATTAGCAAAATTGGTCTGATCTTTATGGACGAGATATCTCGTCAAAACCATGTTTAAATTTATTTCACGACGTTACAAGATCCTCTTTGAAACAGCCTCAGACATGTCAGGAGATTCCTGCAACATATTGCTTTCCGACAGTTCGGGAAAACCTTAATATCATGGTCAAATGAAATCGATCTCAAATGTCCACAAACTGCCTAGAGATGTCATTCTGCTGACCTCTATCACCTTCGAAATTTAAGGTACCTCTGGGATATTTTCTCTGGTACCAACTATTGGTGAGAGGAATTTTCCCAAAAAAGAGATATTGTCCGTAGTTACTTGAAAACAGTAAGGTTTTCACTACCTTTTCTTTCTCTCTGTGGGCCTCGGTACACCAATTGGAAAAGTCACGGATTAGCAACCGGAGGGTTACAAGTTCGAAACTAGGTCCAACCAAAAGACCGCTGTGTACGTGGGAGCTAGTGCACTTCTGTCGTGTCCTGAAATGTCCTCACTTTGGCGTGGTGTGGAAGTTTGGAGAGTGGAGTACCAACTCAGGTGTTGACCTCGTCATCTGACCGTGATTCAAAATTGCGATGTGTTGTCCCCGGATATTTCCCTTCGGGATTGATCCCGGATCGTTACCAATAGCCATTGTGTTGCTCCAGTGCGACGTTAATTCAACTACTTCCCCTCTCTTTGGGATGCTTGAAAAGAATTTCTATTGTTGGAATTTCTTTTGTTAAGAAAGAACGGAATATCATTGTAACATGTAAAAAATCTAACTGCAGGAAGCATTGTGCTTGTTCTTCGTCACATATAAAAATAGCCTTTTATCTACAAATATAAAATGCAATGTATTAAATTGTCATTATTTTTACATCGACAATTTTTTTAGCGAAGACAAAATACTCAGCATTTAAATGTACATTATTCCCACAAAATGAATTCATACGAAAACTAGGCATTGTCATTTTCCATTCAGAAACGTGAAAGGGTGAATAGGTATGATAGTTCCAAGAGGAAGCGGAAACTTACTCAAAGGTTGAATTCTCGTTTTGTGTTTCTTTGTGAATCTTTTGAGCAATTTAAATTCTCGGAACGGTTTTGCTATTAAATCGATATTCTCTTCTGAAAGAATGAACTCCGAAAGGGATGTGACCATTTGATTCGGCAAGGTTACGAAGCTTTGACTTCCCGTGTCTGTCAATATTGTCAAGGTCAACAACATATGGTGTGTGCAAAATAAAAAACGATAGAATTCGCCAGTTCCAGGAGACTAGACGTCTAGTGAAACTTCGATCCGTTTAGTCTACGGAGTAGTTAATATGTTCTCAAGAGTTACCAATTATCATAAAGTATCTAAACTCGTTTTTCCCGAATTGAGTTTAGCGGAACACTGGGGTTCCGTATGGGGTAAGAAGAGGGCTTCCCCAAAAATACAAGCGGAATAAATCTTTTTTACGTATTTTAAAGTTGTAAATGTTTGTAAATTTAAATCTGTCCGATGAGACAATATGCATTACTTGATTTTATTTCGCTTTTACTGACATCTTGTGTGTACTAAAACTATGGTCAGATCTTGATGAACGAGATAATTCGTCATTAGCAGAATATATTAGACCTTGATGAACGAGATATCTCGTCGAAACCACTTGGAGAGTTTCATAAGCATATACAGTTTTTATAAAATGCTCCCGACATCAAAGTATTTAATAATTTTGACATAGAACTACATCTTGTGGTACGTTACAGATAAACGGAGAACTCGACATAATTGTGTTACCGATTTCAATTCGCAATACCTTCTGTGTTAATGGGAGCGTGGCAACGACGCTAGTATCGTTTGATAGAGCGTAGACGACAATTATAAGTGGTAGTGGCGACGGATTAATGTGATCTATTTCTATTACTCAAACGAAAATTAAGTTTAGATTAGTATTTACTACAGAGTTGTGGGCTTTTAAAGAAATACTTTCAACATGTCATGGAAGCATAGTCGGTTTGATAGATGTGGGACTTGTCTTGTGACCACCAGTGAATCCCACATATATATACACTGCTGGCCACCCAAATTGCAACACCAAGAAAGACAAGAGATATCACAACAAAATTTATTTTGTAGATAACATGTTGACCAAGTATCAAATGATTAAATTTATAGACTTCTGTGAAGTGTGGTTCCTGCCAAAATCAGTAGCCAGAGTAGCCGCCATTGTTGGAGATCACCGCTGCCACACGCCTCGGCATTGATTCAAAGAGACTTTGGATGTGTTCTTGGGGTACAGCAGACCAAGCAGCTTCCACACGTTGCCAAAGTTGATCTGGTGTGGCAGCTGGGGATGTATTCTGGGTCAATCGTTGAGCAACCATGGACCACATGTTTTCTATCGGCGAAAGATCCGGAGAGCGAGCTGGCCAGGGAAGCAATTCAATCTGGCGATTGACGAAGAACCCTTGGACAATGCGTGCCACGTGTGGTCGCGCATTATCCTGTTGAAATATGGCTGTGGGCAAGCCCTGAAGGTAAGGAAGGACAACTGGCTCCAACACCTCGGAGATGTAGCGCTGGCTGTTTAAAGTACCGGCAATGCGTACTAGAGGAGTGCGAGAGTGATATCCAATACCGCCCCATACCATAATACCCGGTGCAGGACCAGTGTGGCGGTGCATAACGCAGCTGTTCAGCATCCTCTCTCCACGGTGTCTCCAGACTCGAATCCGACCATCGTGGTGTTGCAGACAGAAGCGTGACTCGTCAGTAAAGACAATTTCATTCCATTCTGCCGTCCACATCCTTCTTTCATCGCACCATTGGCGGCGGAAACGTCTGTGGTTCTGCGTCAAGGGTAGACGAAGCAATGGACGTCTTGCGGACAGACCACTCTGCTGTAAACGGCGTCGAATGGTACGCGCAGACACTGGATGATGCGGTACAGACTGAATGTGCTGTGCTATGGTTCGTGATGTGGCTGAGCGATCCGTCACTGCCATACGCACAATATGCCTGTCATCACGTGAAGTGGTGCACTGAGGTGGATGCGATCGAACACGTCGGTCCGTCGTACCCTCCTGCATCCAACGATCACATATCCGCATTACAGTTGTTTGGTTTCGTCCAACACGACTACCGATTTCCCTGAAAGATAATCCACAATCTCGGTAGGCCACTATCCTTCCTCTGTCGAACTCGGATACTTGATCAAAAGATGATCGCTGTTTTCTACGAGGCATAATTGATCGTTTTTTTGAAAAAACCGAAAGAAAAACACAATTGCCGTACTTGAAATCGTCGAAATCTCCAAGCCTTAAATAGCGCTTTGAAGTGGCGCCACAGGCGCGCGTGATGTGCGTCTGCGCTGAAATTCTAATCATTTGCATATCTCACCTCCGCTAATGCATGTTGTAAATTTCATATTATTTGCATGCTTCCTTCAGGGTGTTGCATTTACGGTGGCCAGCAGTGTATATATATATATAACTGTTCAAGAATTTATGACTGAAAAAATAACAGAAAATTGTTGGTTCGCCATATTTAGCCAAGTTGCGCTAAATCCAAGGCAGACAACACAATAAGGGAGGAAGGAAAGGGTGGGCTAGGGTAGCATGAAGGGAGGAAAGTTCACTCAGGCTTCTCGAGGGTTGTGAAACCTGTACACACCTAAAGATGTGCCCATGAGGGCACCAGAACAAGGGCATTCGAAAAATCGATGAATAGGTACCTTCATAGCACATTTCACATCGGTCTACTTCTAACCGCAGCTACTCCCTGTATTTTGAAGAGAAAATACCCAAACCAGGCTAATCTCGAAAAATTGCAAAGCGATTCTATTTCGGTACCTTATGTGCTAAGATCCTCAGAATGTAGTTACATCAGAATCGGTTGTTAGTTCAGAAAATATTAAACCGCTTCCATTGTTGGGTAGAATGAAAGTAGCAATCTCGACCGCCAAATTAAATTTATTCGCAACACCTCGCTCTCCCCCTTCCTGTCCGGCATTTTGATGTTCGGGCGTTTTAATCAGAGCAGTGTTTGCTTTCAGAAGCAGTGAGGAGCAATTTCGGGCTATTCGGCGCCTTATTAAGAAACACATTAGGAGGAATATATATTTTCACTGCTAGTTTTTCTCTCCTGCGTCTTTGCTTTTTAATATGTTGTTTTACTTTGCGTGAGCAACATTTGCTTGCTGAGTAACATATTAAACGGAATGAAGAAAAGATTGTGCGGAGCTTTCATGTGGTTATTGTGAGATCTAAAAATAGATTGAGGATGGAGTCAATTTTTCTTTGATGAGCGAGGTATTTAGGAAACTATACCGTGTATGAAAGGCCTAAGCAGTCTTGCCTGACGCGATTTACTCTACTTTTATAACTGTCCACTATTACGATAAAATAAAGGCGAACTGAGTAGTTTTTGACTTATTGCATCCAAAACACATTTCAAAAGAGAGATAGGTAGGTATTTAATTAGCGTCGCACTGAAGCAACACAACGGGCTATTGGCAAAGGTCCGGCATCAGGGAAAGATCCGAGTCAACACCACGTAATTTTGAACCACGGTCAGATGACGAGGTCACACCTGAGCTGGCACCCCACTCTCCAAACTTCCACACCACGCCAACGTGAGGACATTTGAATCCCCAACAAATGTAACGTGTACTAACCCCCTTTGTACACGATGGTCTTTGGTTGGATTCGAACTCGTCACCCTCCGGTTGCTAGTGCATTACTCTTCCAATCGGGCTACCGCGGCCCTCTGAAGAGAGAAATTGTGTACGAAAATTCACTAATTACCATCAGGACGGCTTGAATTGTTAAAAAAAAATTTAAATTTGATTAAAATATTTACATATCGTCAGTTTAGAGCAAAAACTCATTAACACAAAACCAACCTTTACACACACGGTTCAAGCGCTTAAATACTAACTATTAGTTTTTAGATCAAAAATTACAATTCCAAGCATTTAGATAGCATAATATTTTTTGTTTAAACAGATTACAATGTGACAATGTATTCAACATCATGAAAGCGAGCGTTTAGTGTCAGGAAACGCACTTCCTAAAAATTGCAGTTAATGAGTTTCTGCTTTGAGCCGACAATTATATTTATATATTAGTATATATTCATGTATTATATTATTTTTTTATTATATATTTATATATTATTATATACGTATATTAAAATATTTACATATTACGAAAAAAATATTTTTATATTTTTCGAAAAGCTCGATACACTTTATTCTTAACCCTCCAAGTGGTTTTGACAAGATATCACGTCTATCAAGATTTGACCAATTTCGCTAATGACGAAATATTTCGTCATCCGGATGCTGCCATTTTTTTATGACAAGATTAACCTTTTGACTACGGGCGGGACAACAGTCATCCCAAATTCAGATAGCGGAATAAAAGCGCCGTAGTGTAAAGGTTAAGGACTGATAAATTTTCTTATGATCGTGATCGTGTCTTCTATTGACGAAATATCGCGTCCAACAAGATCTGGTCAGATTTGCTAATGATGAGATACGTCGTCAGACAACCTCCAGGAGAGTTAATTCAAGTGACCACCCCAAATTCCTTCCTGGTAGACCCCAATAGACCCAGGCGTTGACATTTTGCAAGGTAGATATTAATCCCTTGAGTGGTTGAACACGCATATATATCTATTCTGCACCCTGTAGTCTTTTCTGCATGTCTTCGAACCAGTTTTGCCCCTCAAGGGCACATCTCCTTTAGATGTGTACGGACCCGAGGTACCCTAGTGATCTTTTCTTCTCAAATGGGGTTTACTCTCGTTTGTAAACACGGGGGTCGGGCTCTCGGGATACCCATAAGCGATCTTGTTCTGCCTTCATCCCACTACTCTGTTCCCGATCCCTTCTTTTATTCCATTTCCACGGCATTGTTTACTTGACGCTGTCTTGTGCTTGCCGCTGCTTGATCAAATATTGCCCTTGCGGCATATAACCCTACAACAACCAATCAAACATCGAACCAGTTTTGACCTTTTTCGCCAATAGAATCCATCCCGGGATTCTTTCAATCAATAGATGTGATTATCTAGGTATTATGTGTGTTCGGGAGGAAAAGGCAATACTACATAACTTCGACATTTCGTGACGCCCAGAGGGTTAAGACGAATCTCTGTCTTGTTAACTGCTTTTGAGCGATATGTCCTCATACACTCATTCAATAATGGCTAATGCAGACTCTAGAGGAGAAGGTTGTTCAAGTAAGCACGCAACCTAGTCGCCAACACGCAGATATTGTACAAATCAGTGAACAAGGGAATTGGTAAAAAGCTTTTAGTCTTCCATTGGATGCATTGAAGGGTTTCCGTTGCTATGACGAAGTAAAAATTGGTAAGTTGTGTCGAGGACACAAATCGTACTTTTAACGTGAATACTCGAGATTGTGGAATGAATGAAGCAGACATGGGAAGTTTGAGCGATTGTTTATTGTGTGAAAATTCAACAATTAATTTACTGTTTGAACGATTAAAGTGCAGTGATATTGAAGGGTAATTTATTGATAAAATGCTTGTGGTGGTAGCGTAGTTTGGTAGCTTTCTTATGACACCACTTATCCAGTCCTCACTACTCGCAATCCAAAGTAACACTGATCCAAAGGTCGTCCAGTACCGTAGAATTTCAACATCTTGAGGACTCCCTCCCTGCCCTCAGTGCGCCTTCGAACTCGGTCTGATGGTCATGTCAGATACGGTCGTTCTTTGTCTACACGACGCTATATTTATCTTTTGGATGTTTCTTCTAGTTCTGAAATCATAAGACAAAGCAGTTGTAAAGCTGTTTTGTAACTCTAGACTTTTAATGCATATCCACGAATAAGATGTATTCACATCGAAAAACTAGGCAGTCAATTCATTTGATCGAAATAAAATTATCTATGATAAAATTATTAATAATTCTAAAATACCAAAAGATGCTTCCTAAATATTATTTAAAGGACATTTTGGAGTCAATATTTTGCAAATGAATTATAGATAAAATTAAACTATGAAGCTTTCAATACACAAAAGAGAGAGAGAAATCAACAGATTACAGTATTTTGATCAAAATAACAACCAATAAGTCTAATCACAAACAGATGTATTAACTGTTACTGATTTAAAAATAGATTGCCACGTTTTCTTTAATTAAAAGTATTACTCGCGTAACAGGAATTCCATTAAACATTGAATTAGGAACTCAGCACCATTGTAAATATGAGTCTAGTTACAGGACGGCACACATATTTTAAAGTGAATGATGCTAAACATACAAAGCAAGAGTACTGAAGTGATATATCAATAGAGAATCAGTGGCACGAATTCAGAATTTACACAACTACTTCCAACAATGAAAGAATTCTTTTAAATTAAAGCCTAGCAGGGAAATCGATAAACTAAGCAAACGTAGCTCTCTGTTTGAATTGGAACACGTTATGCACTAAAGGAGCTATCTTCGTTCCTTAAAATAGAAACAATCGTTTCAACGGAATGATTCGAATTCGCTTAAGAACTCGGGTAAAACATTTCACCCGGGCAAAGGTGGAGCAAAGAAATTGGGCCCGAGTCTCACCCGAGATTTAGAGCAATATCTGCTACTCCATAGTCCAGGCTGACTTCAGAGATGACGTCAAATATCACGTGACCAGGTGTCTTCTCATTCAATTTTCAATCGAAATGCCTCGGGCATTGATGTGTCGTATAATTCGCATTAAAATTGCCTACTTGTTTCATGCTCCAGCTAGGGGAATGGATTGAGACCAAATCCAATGTCACCTAAGGCTGGATTATGCAGAATGAGACATAAATTTTCCGATTTTCTAACGCAATTATGTCTCTTGAATAGAATAGAATTTAATATTTTTGTATGGTGTTATTCGCAATCAGATCCCTATAACAACTTCATAATTAGAGACGGGAGTATCCAAATACAAAAGTATTCAGTGTACTCTACTCTTAAAAATATCCGTTGTTCTCGATTCTTAAAAATATTCGTTGAACTCGATTCTTAAAAATATTCGTTGCATTGAACTCTTAGAAATATTCGTTGTTTTCAATTATTTCGTGTTGTATTAGAATAAGAAGCATTCATCCAGGTACAAAAGTATACATATTCAATAGTATTCAATCTTAAGTCGCAGTTGACTGATTCTTACTGTCCAGTAATCGTTTTTTATATATTTGAGTACTTATTTGAGACTTGAAAGTATTCGATGCTTATCGCGGTACTAGATTCTGTCCATTTCTATTTGCAATACTGAATTTGGTTGAGATCTACACGGTGATTAATATTAAACATGGGGTCTTTAGAGCTCTGTGTGGAAAGTGTACAAAATTCAACCAAATCTGTTGTGTATTCTTGGCCATGTGTTTCCATTTCTCAAATATAAAAATAGTTCACTAATTTCCCGCTAGTCTGAAATTTTCCGCTGTTGTTACTTCAGTACGCATGTTACATGTGTTGTGAATATTCGGGAACATAACATTGCAACTGTAGGGTGTTTCAAAACTAGAGGGCGCTGTTCGGCAGTACCATAGTTGGGTTAGCTTGGGCCATCGTCATTTTAAACGATGATTTTGTACTGTGACATATATCATCTCATGAATGCTGATATTACTCACACGCACCTAGTGTATGAAGCGGCTAAAGGAAAAGGACGATTCGCTGTGAGATTGTATCGCGATCGGTACCCCAACAGACTTAATCCAAATCACCTGCTTGTGCTGCAAACCACAAAATCTGCTTGTTTGCATCAGACTTAGTGTAAAACCGAAACATTAAACAAAAGCAGGAATTATACTGATCGGCGATTATCAAAGCGCACTTTTACCATCTGACTGTTTACATCTCCTTTCATGCGTCGACGTTGCGTGCATTAATGGTGGGTCACAACTTTGAGCACCTCCTGTGAAACTTAAAGTGTATAGGCAGTTAGTCGAATTTAAGTCGCACTGGAGCAACAAAACGGACTATTGAAGACGGTCTGGGTTGGATCCATCCCGAAGGGAAAGATCGGAGTACAGCACCTCGTCATTTTGAACCCACTCTAGCTGACATCCCACTCTCCAAACTTTCAAGGGTCGCGGAAGCCCGAATGGAAGGATTGAATTGGATGTTGAGGTTTTATGGCGCAAGGTTTTAAAAGCAAGTGTGGGAGAAATCAAGAACAAGAATTTTTGTCAGGATAAAAGTTGTTCAAAACCATGCTCAAAAAATTGTATTGAAAATTAATGTACAAAGTGATGATTTAAAACATGTTGACTATATAATAACATGTATAACATAAAAGGTACATTTTGAATATGGGGCCGAATGGAAGAGTATAGGATTAGCAGTCGGAGGTTAGCGAAATTGAAACTAGATCCAACCAAAGACCGTCGTGTACGTGGGGGCTGGTGCACGTCAAGTCTATCGTGATCTCAAATGTCTTCACGTTGTCGTAGTGTGGGACGTTTGAAGAGTGAGTGCCTACTCATGTGTTGACCTCGTCATCTGTCCGTGGTTCAGAATGACGAGGTGTTTGTTGTCCTTCCATTTTTCTGTTAGGGATGGATCCCTGTCTGTCCACAATAGCCCGTTGTGTTGCCCCGGTAATTCAATCCCCCATTGGTCTAAAAACGAATTCCTGTTCCTCACTTATTAAAATCATTTGTACATCCAATATGAAAATTGTAAGTATTTTAAAATATGTGCGCCGTTGTAACTTGTGTATTGTGTAAGATGGAAGCCTCCTAATGCCAGTAAAATTCCTGATGACCTTCTCAGAAACTGGAGAATGCCCACACGAAAACTTTTTTCGATTTCTACTGTACGACACAAAGACGTCAAAAGATGAAATCCTAACTGTGCTAATGACTCTAAACCAGGTTTCTTAATGAGGTACCCATTTTCAACTCTTCAAAAGTGCGCTTAATTTGAAAGACGTCATTATTTGAAATGCATCCAACCGCCGTAAACTAAAGACTGAAAAACGCTCTCTTTCTTATTCGAACTGGGCAGAAAATTTCAGATTGCTCAAATCTATAACTGTAAATCAATTCTCTTAATTTTCCTCTCTTCGTCTCAACGGCGTGAAGGTATTTGTCTGGAGGTGAGTTTATGAATCTTTTCCCTTCGATATAAAATTGAATTTATTTAACCCTCTTAGTGTCGCGAGTTTTCCGTGTAGTGTAGTGCTGCTTTTACCCATAATACTCTTTAAATCTAAATAACCACATCTTTCTAAAGAATCCATGGATTATATCAACCTTTAGATTCTGTTAGTCCTTTTCTTGCACTCGAATATTTTATGGAACGATTTTATTAATCCTCTCACTGGACAGAATCCTTGTGGAACGATTCTATTGATCCTCTCACTGGAACAGAATCCTTTGGAATGATTTTTTTTCTATTGCATCTTTACTTAGAATACAATCATTTTAAAAGATTCTATTGCTCATTTTTTTAGAATATAATTCTTTGGTAAAAGTCTATTGCACTTTTACTTATAATAGAAACCTTTGTAAATATTTTGAAAGGGAAGCTGAAAGGGAGATAGGCCTAGACTCTTTGAGAGGACTATTTAACCCTCCAAGTTTTTCAACGAGATATCTCGTTCAAGATCTGATCAATTTTCGAGACAAAACTGCCATATTACTCCAAGAGGAATGAAGACCCAAGTAGACAAAACAAATTGCCTCTTGCCCTGAATTGGTGACAGTTTGGAACAGGTTTTTGCACCAGAGGATGGCCACTACAGGACAGTTGTTGACGCGAAAATAAACCATCAGGAGGGTTAAAAGTAATAGACAAAATTCAAAACTGCACACATGAAAGGTTAGAAGACCAATTTTCACATCTCTATAGAAACACCTTGGAGCAGAAATTCCATAAACCCATTTAGCGTATCACATTAAGTTGACTAGTTACGACGAAAAATACAAAAAATGTACAGGAATAAAAATCTTTCTAAATATATAGGAATGATATTTCTAGCTTTAGTTTCAATATGTTTTCGGCACTCACTATATCTAAATGTGTTTTATGTTCCTTCAGGCATCTTACCGACTCTGGAATGTTGAGGGTAATAATGAGAGTTGTGTTGAAACCTTCGCTCACATTCCTCGGTTTTTACTCTACTTTATCTCAGCCTTGTCCTAGTTGGAATAGATACCAATGGAACTCGGAAAATTTTATGAGTGCGTCTATGTCTAACGAAGTCAAGAAAATAAATTACTTTACAAATACTTTTCTGTAAGTAAAAATCAAAACGAATTTTAAGTTTTCTTTGGTGGATTAAATAAGTTTAATGAATTTAGCAATAAAAATATTTGCGATTTTTTTGTCAGCAATTTGCTAACTATTGAGCATATCATCGGTTTAGAGCAGAAACACACTAACTGACAAAAAGAATTTTTTAATGCGCAACTATTTAAAGACTAACTACACTGGTGTTCAAGATTAAGAGAATTTTCACTTTGGGGTGATTATCTCCAGAACTACTGAACATACATATTTTAATAAAATTAGCTTTGTACATAGGTTGAAATAATACAAAAAGTATATACAAACAACAGTCATGGTACACACGCATGATCGTGTGTAAGACTCATCAGCGCAGGAAGGTCTAAAACGGTTACAATATCGATACAAAAAATGGGTTAATAGGTGTATGGTACCCTCTTAAAGATATACAGCTCTCAGAACGCGAATTCATACTGGAAACGAGGCAATTTATGAGTCCCTGTGGCAGTAGGTCCCACTCCTCCAGCAATGCTGTTTTCAGGTCCTGGATGCTTCTGGGAGGCGGGAGGCGGGTTGCAATCCCTCCCAAGAGCGTCCCAGATATGCTCTATAGGGTTTAGGTCTGGAGATTTGGCTAATTAATCTATCCGGCGAATATCCCCAATTTCCAGACATTCGTCGACCAGATGAGCCCTATGTGGACGAGCGTTGTCGGAAGCGTTGTAGAAATTTATTGCCATTTTTCCGGAAGTGTGTTTTACACAAAATGCTTGTTTTCATGGTGATGAGAAATACATTGTCATATCGTCGGCTTAGAACAAAAACTTAATAACTGACAATTTTCAGAGACACTAAATATTTATTTTCATGATGATGCGAAATACATTATCATATTGTAATCTGTTTAAAAAGAAACCTAATACTAGCAAAATGTTTATAAATTATATTTTTTACCCGAAATCTAATAGTTTTCTTTAAACAGATATACAGTAAATAATTCTATTTTTTGTCAGTTAATGAGTTTCTGCTCTAAGCCGACGATGTTGTTATCTGTTGGAACAAAAATATACTATCAAAATACTTGGAATTTTTATTTTTGAACTAAAGCTAATAGTTAGTCTTTAAAATGGCTGTACTGCAAAATTTGCTATTTTTGTCAGTTAATAACTTTCTTTAAGCCGACGATGTGGTCTAATCGGTAATATTTTTAAGTCCAACTGATGATAATGGAAGATTTTATGGAACTGTGAAATTTCGCACTACTCAGGTTCATATCTAATAAAATATTATACCATAAAATATTCAAATAAAAATATATAAATGTAAAATGTGCTTTTTGTCAGTTAACTTTCTGCTCTAAGCCGACGATATGGTCTAATCGGTAATATTTTTAAGTCCGATAGATGACAATGAAAGATTTTATGGAATTGTGAAATTTCGCACTATTCAGGGTCATATCTATTAAAATATTACAGCATAAAATATTCCCTAGACCTGAATTGTATAATTTATTTAACTTGATCCGTCCGAGAACATGCAGGAAATGTTTGTAATTTCTCATAGCTATCTTTTCCAAAATTAGATGTTCCAAAATTAAATGTTCCAAAATTAAATGTTAAGAGTGTTTTCTAACCAAAATGTAGTGGGGGCTGGTTGAGGAGTTTTTCCATCTGTAGAAGGCTGTTTATGATCACCATTCTGATATGGTTTCTGTATAGAATAAGGTAGGTATTAACGTCGGGGGCATTGAAGCAACACAGCGGGCTATTAGCGATGGTCCGGGACCGATCCCAAAGGGAAAGATCCGAGGACAACACCACGTGATTTTAAACCACCGTCAGATAACGAGGTCACACCTGAGATGGCATCCCACTCTCCAAACTTCCACACCACTCCAAAGTAAGGACATTTGAGGCCATGACAGATTAAACGTGCACCAGCCCCCTTTGTACCCGACGATATTTCGTTGGATTCGAACTCGCAACCCTCCAGTTTCCAGTCCGTTACTCTTCCAACCGGACTACCGCGGCCTTCTGTATAGAGTAAGAAGTCTTAGATTGGTATCTCAGTATTTATTGGGGAATCTTGTCCTCTGCTCTATCCAAAGAGTGGCAATTGAAGAAAATATATTCGGGCAGTACTATCGGCTTCTCCATATCGATAGATGCTGCTTTTTCGATTAAATATTTTTATATTGGCCGTGGTGTTGACTCCGTGCTGTGTTGATATTTTGGAAAATAAAAAAGAATGGTCACGATTCCTTTTCATTCATAATTGGTATATCGTCGTATTATAGCAGAAACTCATTAAGTGAGAAAACGAAGTTTTTACTGTACAGCTGTTTAAATACTGGGTATCAGATTTTAGGTAAACAAATATAAATTATAAGCATTTTGAGAGTGTTATGTATCTTTTAATGCGATATGACTATGTACTTTCCATCATCATGAAAACAAGCATTTAGTGTCTTCTAAAAAATATCAGTTAATGAGTTTCTGCTCTAAGCCTGCGATATATCGGGAATTGATATCCCACCGCTGTCATGTTGGGATGTAGCTTGATGATCCCAAGTCTGCTGCTAATTTACTTGGAGATGAAGACTCACTTTATTTACTTTTTGGATGATCAGAATATAAGTAGTATTGCATTAAATAGTTGTAGACAAGCTTTTCTGTTCCATACAATGAGACGAATACTTGCTAGAAAAAATTGGACATTTATTAAAAAATTCTAAAGACGATACAAAATTACCAAAGAACATTGATCCACTCTCTTTATCACTCCATCTCCAATTCTTATGAATTACAAATTACTTTTTATCACATTCCATTCTTACAGTTTTCCACGCGTATAATTTAAAATACATTTACTAATGTTATAGTTTGCACGTGCTTAATAAATATAATATTAGGACACAATAACGCGTTTACAAATACGCTAGTAGCAGTTGCACGTGCGCAATAAAAGTTAAATTCACGCTTCACAGTATACTTTCCTTTCGAAGAGTTTGTCTATCCTGCTTGGCATTAATCCGAAAAATATTTTAAGGAACATTTTTTATTTAGAATCTGGATAACTTTCCTTCAACAGCGAGGTATTTACTCGAAATAAAGAATTCTGAACTTTTTCATGTGCTTCTTCATTACCGCGGGGGGGCCGCGATAGCGCAGTTGGAAGAGTAAAGGATTATCAAACGGAGGGTTGCGAGTTCGGAACTCGGTCCAGCCAAAGTACGTCGTGTACTCGGGGTGCTGGTGCACATTAAATCGGTGGTGGCCTCAAATATCCCCACACCGACGTTGTGTGGAAGTTTGGAGAGTCGGGTGCTAGCTCGATGTGTTGCCTCGTCATCTGACCGTGGTTGAAAATTATGTGGTGATGTCCTCGGATCTTTACCTTCGGGATGTATCCCGGACCAACGCCAATAGTCCGTTGTGTTGCTCTAGAGTGACGTTAATTAACTACCTACCTATCATCACCTGTTATTTCAATACGGGCTCTAATTCAAGAGTTTCCATTCTTCTGTATTTCTTAACATTCATGATTTCATATCGTGTGTTATTTTTATACAGGAACTAGCTGAATTACCCGGCGTTTCTCTGGTGGAATTGTTTATAATTCATCGTTAATATACTCAATATTATTCCTATGGAAATTTCGAATTGTTTTTAGCTCCCTGCAGATCCAGTACAAATCGAACGGTGTTAATATATAGCCTATGTGTCACATAGAATTCTACAGGATGAATGTACCGAATTCTACAGGATGAATGTACCAAATTTAGTGCGAATTGGTCTGACATTGATCGTTACGCAATGTTATTCCTGTGAGGATTTCTAATTGTCTTTAGGCCCCGGTACCTATACCATATCGACGATAAAAAAAAGATCACTTTCAATGAAAATAATCTTATATTATCATAAAAATTTACATTCCAGTAATAAAGCTACAGTTTTAGAATTTACAGACGGGATACGTAAATGATATGATACTGAGCGATTTTCAGCGGAACCGCATCCATCTGCGATTGTATTATATTCTAAGATTCTAAAAAACTTCGAGGTCATCTTGAGAGGCGACTCCTGTATATGTTCTGACGTCATCTGCACAGCCAGACCGGGAGAGAGCGCCCCCTAGCAAGTGCTCTGCCCAGGATGACGGGAAGTTACACCCCTCTGCACACCCAAGACAAATAGAACGGGGGTTAATATGCAGCCTACGTTGCCCACAGGGTTCCAAAGAATAAGTGTACCAAATTTATTGTTCATTGGTCAAACGGTGAAGATTTGTATAGAGAACAGACAGAAATACAGACGGACAGATGCCAACTCTGCTTTATATTTATAGATTATATACGTCCGCGATAGTGTATTTTACATAAGGTACTGCATAAAACTACCATTATAACGGGAATGACAAAATGTAGGTATACCGTTATAAGTATAGAACCGTGCATGGACTATACAGCAATCTAAATTCGAAGAGGAGCTCTTTTTTTGTGGGAGAAAATCGAATTAGAGCAGCGAACAATAAACAAATCCATTTATCTCCTAAATTGCATTGCATTCCTTCAGAGGCGTTGATCTTCACTCCGGGAACTTGTGATTCCTATGGCTGATGCCAGATTCCTGCTCCAAGTTTTGAGCTCCGTTTCGCAAGAGATTAATATCAACGCATATTAAACTTTCCTCTTCATAAAAGGAATGGAATTCTCGAAGCAAAATGTAACTGAAACCACACTCGTGTTATATGAATGCATTGTCAAAAGTTTAGTCAAATTTAATGACTTCGGTCTAGAGTTTGATGACAGTTGCACTAGTTGCATTTGATAGGTTTTTAAGAATACGAAAATAATGTACCTGGAAAAAATACAAAATACATTTCTTTCAAATATCGACGTAATAACTTCTCATAAATTTATCTGAGAATTTACCTGTAAATGTATTACCTTACCTGTACCTATTAATACCCTACCTATTTACCTGTACCCATTAATACCGATCTGTAAATTTGCCTGAAAAAACAGAGGGCATTACATAAAATGCCCATTTTGGAAATCAAATCTTTCTTTCTGATTAACTTTTCTTATAATTTATGTAACATAATCATTAATTTGTCAAGACTTCTTAATGAGATAAATTTAATATTCATTAAGAAGTCTTCTTAAATAAGTCGTCTAAATTTAAGAAATTAAGAAGCCATCTAAATTTAATATTCACACGTGCCTCCATGTAATAAATAAATCTTTTTTAACCCTCTGAATTAACCCGCGAGGTTTCTAAATTGCTTTTACTCCACAACACACACTAAATGACTAAATAACCTCATGGATTGGTTGAAAGTATCCAAGGATACTTTGAATTATTCTATTGGTCCTTTCCTTGAAATAGAATCCTTTGGAATTATTCTATTTTCTTTTCCTTGGAATAGAATCCTTTTAAATGATTATATTGACATATTCTGTAAAATAGAATCCTTTAGAAACATTATATTGTTCCTCTCCTTAGAATATAATAATTTGGAAACATCCCATACTCCTTTCCTGATAACAGAATTCTTTGGAAAAATTCTATAGATCCTTTTCGTAGAAAAAATTTCTTAAAAATATTCTATTGAGTGTCTTTTATTCCTTACCACCTTTTCATATTCTGTGCTTTTGTATTTCTGTGGATTCTTTTTTTGTATTAATCTTTGCCTTCTGTTATGCTTCGTGCCTTTCTCAATAGTCATGTAAATGGATTTTTCCTGGATATGACGGTATATGGGTATGACAGTATGAATGAATAAATAATATGACGCGTCAAAATAAATAAATAATTTGTTTTTTGTTTTCTGCATTTTCGATGAATTTCTTTTATTTGTAGTATCTCTCAACTCCGCATGCGAACCCCAACTTACGTCATAGCATGTACTTCATCGACCTTCAAATGAAATAGACGGAGCATGTGAGTCCCTGTCGTATGATCCCAAAAGTGTAGGTTACGAAGGTTTGGGAATCGACTTGGTCCGATTGGTTAACAAAGCCCAAACTAGTGTTTTTAACCACGTTGAATAATCATATTAGAAATCAATGATTTCCTACATTAGAATTTATGCTTTCTCCCAATACCATATGACAGATCATCAAATCGAGTGATCGGGAAAAATAACATGAAGTTGCACCCACGTGCTTCATCAGTGATACGTACTAAAAATACTTTTTAATCAGATCTAGTCCTTTGTAAGGATTAGACTCAGTTGTTCAACTTAATCAGTAGACCATCAAATCAAGGATAAATAACATGAAGATGGTATTCATGTTCCATCTATTTCATTAGAAGGTCAATGATATACTTAACGAGTAGTAAAAAGTGCTTTTTGATCAGATCTAGTCCTTTGACAGGATTAGCCTCAGAAGTTCAACTTATATTTTCTAAAGTACACCATTCTTTTCGCTATGTTCAAAGACGTTTTAATTAGAAATAAACGACATTCCAGGCACATATTTCGCTGATGGTATGGATAAATTAACCTAAAATCCCCGCATGCAATTGACGTTAAGCTCTCCGTGTCAAAGAAGTCAAAGTATAGACAGATAATTCCAAACATTGACTAGGGCCAACTAACTTTCATCGGCATAAACAAAATGGCGTTTAATTACCCTATTTGTTTGCTCTGGAGAATATCTTCGAATTTCGTTCGTGAGTTTTTTAAATTCCGGCTTCCAAATTGAACGAGAAATAGTAATAAGATTACCCGTTGTTCCAAACAACAGCTAATTAGCAACACGCTTTCAATTAAGTGAAAACCTAATTAGTAATGTGACACACTATGATTTTCAAACATCTAAAAAACGAATAACCTGAATATTTTTTTGTGTAAAGAGTGGGAGGATGTTAAATATTTATGCGAGCGTCGCATTAGATATTTTATGTGTAATTTGCATGAAGGAGCACAGCTTCGTAATGAATCTTTAATTAGAGGTTAATATTATTGGACAAAAGCTCGAGCCAGGGAATTGAAAGTAAAAACCCTTTGAGCGTGAAGAGGTAATGCAGTTTATACATAATTCAAAAATGAAATATATATTTATTGTCAGAAAACCTCTTTAAATCTTTTGTGTATCTCAGTCTAATAGGATTAAAATGCTTCAAGTAACTTGAAACTATTTATTTTATACGTTTATTATCAGCATTCGGAAAATTATTAAGCTTTAAATACTGTCTTGGAGAAATCTAATAAACAATATGGCACTGACTTTTGAATCTTTAATACCCGTAGTCTTATGATTTTTAATTATTGTAGAGGGATTTATACATTGTTTTTGAAAAGTAAAATGATTTTCGAATGAGAAAGCTTAGGCTTCCTTTGACCGTCGACCCTTCCAAGAGTTTCTTGACTTTTTATCGACCCCCTCTATATTACTATTACGTAATTATAACAGGACAATAAAAAAAATGCTTATGTGAGTTTTTAGATGGTTTATTTCATAGTACAGTGTTTATTATATGTATAATGTAGTATAGTATATTATTATATTGGTTTAACGCGTCAAATGGATTCGTTTTCGTTTCTGACGTCCTTAACATTGAATATTTGATTGGAGGGATAAATATGTAAAATGTAATTTAGATTACAATTATACAATCTTCTTTATATATATGAAAATAAGACTTTTATTAACTTAGTATACAACTTACTAACGTTGTCGATATGAAGGGTGTGTTTCATGACTCTTGACAAGATTAGCAATGTTGGGTTCAAAATTAGTAAGTTTCAGTCTTAAATCGTCACGGAATTCTATCTCTATCTTATTTCTGTGTTTTATTAAAGTGGAATTAACATTGCTGAAACCAGTTTCAACCATGTACAAGCTTTGCAAGAAAAAAGGGGTGTATCACTTCAGAAAGTTTTGGATATTTTTGTCTTATATTTTTTTATCGACCCCTAAGACCGAATCGACCCCTAGGGGTCGATATCGACCACTTTGGCGACCACTGGTTTAGATCATAGCTAGTCTATGTTGTATGCGCAAACTAGGGGATATCGTTGGAGGGCAGAATTGCTTCATATGTGTATTTTTCTGAATTTTATTTACACAGATCATCAACTGAACTATTGATATATTATAAAATGTGTCCCTCATGTTGTACAAGGAACCCAGGCTCCAAACGTAAAACGTATTGGGTTGGTTTTGAGGGTTTTATGGCGAAAGGGCCATATTTGTCCTTGCTGCGCCGGACAATATCAAGTAATTGACACACACAGTGAAAGCTTTACTGACACAGAAGAGAGAAATACACCCAGGAATGCACCTGGCATGAATCGAACCTGCGCCGCCTACAACTCGAAGGTTGCTAGCGCATTGGGCATACCCACTGAGCCACGACTGCCTCTAAAAAGTATTGGGAGTCCAAGATGTTCAGACTCCTAGAACTTGGCAGCATGACATAGAGCTCAAAATGATCTGATAATGAAGTCGAGTCCCTCTGCATGTTTGATTACCTATAATTTCTGTGTTTTTGTAATATTCAATACTCATGTTCTAGGAGATAGGGCCTCTTACATAACATTATTGGGTGGGCCCATGGGCATAAACTTTTAAGGGCCGGAACTCCTTTCCCCGATAATTTTAATGAGATCCTTACACTAAACGGGAATTACTAAATTAACGGGATAATATTAAATATTATTAATAACCAAATTTCCACACCAAATCCGGATCTTTGCTTTCGGGATTGATCCCGGACCGTCGCTAATAGCCCGCTGTGTTGTTCCAGTGCAACGTTAATTGAACATCCCAATACACCAAATCCTAGGGTCCGACCCTTTGGAGCACCCATATAATTTTATGATTCGTTCCGTGGACCCCTAAACATATGGGGTATGTGATACAAGAATGCAGATAATACGAGTAAATGGCCGACTCGATCTTATTCATTAGCTCGCTTCACGATTTGTCAGAATGTGCTTACAAACACTTTTGGTTGTAATATTTTTGTGGATGAGATCCAGCCAGTCTCAAAATGCTGGATAATTATTACACTGAAAATATTGATTATCTTTTTCATACAAAATAATGAGTTATGAAAACAGACTTTATTAAGCAACTAAGGTTTTACGTAGGCCCTACCAATAATTTCCACGGGGGGAATCGTGGCTCAGTGGTTATGCCCACTGCGCTAGCAACTTGCGAGTTGTGGCTGGCGCTGGTTAGATTTCTGTCAGGTGCATTTTCCCTGGTGTATTTCTCTCTTCTGAATCAGGTAGGTAGGTATTTTAATTAACATCGCACTGGATCAACACAAAGGCCTATTGGCGACGATTCGGGATCAATCCCAACGAGAAAAAACCGAGGACAAAACCACGTAATTTTGAACCACAGTCAGATGACGAGACAACGCTTGAGTTGGCACCCCACTCTCCAAACTTCCACACCACTCCAATGTGAGGACATTTGAGGCCAAGATAGATTTAACGTGCACCAACCTCCTTTGTACACGACGGTCTTTGGTTGGAATCAAACTCGCAACCCCACAGTTGCTAATCCGCTCTTCCAACCGGGCTACCGCGGCCCTCTTCTGAATCGGTAAAACTTTCATTGTGTGTATGTCAATTACTTGATATTGTATGTCTTGTGTCTGGCGCAGCATGGCCAAATATGGCCCATACGCCATACAACCCAATAATTTCCCTAAAATGCACCACTGTGTGTGTCCAAAGTGTTCGGGACCCCTGAAGCTGCAGGGATTTAGAAAAAAAGAATGACACTGAGGATGACGCACGTTGTTTTAGCTGCCTCACCTTCACAATGGTGGTAGACACTCCTTAATTACTAATGAGGGTGCTGATTGCGGGAAGATTGCATAAGCGAAACGAATATCCAAAAGGGGGGTTTTGTTTCACGTATCTGTTTACCCTGAATATGGATACCCATATTATATCAGTATATTTTTAATATTTAATCCTTATGTTAGGGGAACTGGTCCCCAACCATATAAATATTCGAGACCAAGGGGGTTCGTCCTATAGAAAATGACCCACTGATGTTTGTGTTTAGTTGAAACAACTTACTTGGTTTTCATTGGTATTATTTTAATATTTAGCCCTCCAATTTGAGGAGACAGGTCCCTCATAAAATTAATAGGTGGTCCCAAAGGGTTCGGTGCTTCCAGAAGTTGGTTCTCATTGTTATTATTTTAATATTTAGCCCTCCAATTTGAGGAGACAGGTCCGTCATAAAATTAATGGGTGGTCCCAAAGGGCTCAGTGTTTCAAGGAGTTGGTTTTCATTGTTATTATTTTAATATTTAGCCCTCCAATTCGAGGGGACAGGTCCCTCATAAACTTAATGGGTGGTCCCAAAGGGCTCAGTGTTTCAAGGAGTTGGTTTTCATTGTTATTATTTTAATATTTAGCCCTCCAATTTGAGGAGACAGGTCCCTCATAAAATTAATGGGTGGTCCCAAAGGGCTCAGTGTTTCAAGGAGTTGGTTTTCATTGGTATTATTTTAATATTTAGCCCTCCAATTTGAGGAGACAGGTCCCTCATAAAATTAATGGGTGGTCCCAAAGGGCTCAGTGTTTCAAGGAGTTGGTTTTCATTGGTATTATTTTAATATTTAGCCCTCCAATTTGAGGAGACAGGTCCCTCATAAAATTAATGGGTGGTCCCAAAGGGCTCAGTGTTTCAAGGAGTTGGTTTTCATTGGTATTATTTTAATATTTAGCCCTCCAATTTGAGGAGACAGGTCCCTCATAAAATTAATGGGTGGTCCCAAAGGGCTCAGTGTTTCAAGGAGTTGGTTTTCATTGGTATTATTTTAATATTTAGCCCTCCAATTTGAGGAGACAGGTCCCTCATAAAATTAATGGGTGGTCCCAAAGGGCTCAGTGTTTCAAGGAGTTGGTTTTCATTGTTATTATTTTAATATTTAGCCCTCCAATTTGAGGAGACAGGTCCCTCATAAAATTAATGGGTGGTCCCAAAGGGCTCAGTGTTTCAAGGAGTTGGTTTTCATTGTTATTATTTTAATATTTAGCCCTCCAATTTGAGGAGACAGGTCCCTCATAAAATTAATGGGTGGTCCCAAAGGGCTCAGTGTTTCAAGGAGTTGGTTTTCATTGGTATTATTTTAATATTTAGCCCTCCAATTCGAGGGGACAGGTCCCTCATAAAATTATTGGGTGGTCCCAAAGGGTTCAGTGCTTTCGGGAGTTGCACCTGTGTCGGAAGTATTAAGAAACTGTTGGGAATAACTCGCTATTTTGTGTGGCAATGACCTCCACCCGTCAGAGTGGTGGTAGACACTCCGTAATTCCTAACGAGGGTGTTGATTGCGGGATGATAGCATCAGCGAAAGGAAATTCCAGAAGCTTTTTAATTGTTTCACACGAGGAACGGGCGAAATCACGAAATGTTCTCATGTTTCTGCCATGTTTTCTTGTCGTGCCAACTTTGTAGCGATCATGGCAGCGCTCCAGGAGCAACCCCGCTGCTATTTTCGTTGTTGTGGCTACTAACTTCAGACCTCGCTTGTGTTGTGCTGCCTTTTTTTGCATGGAAATTTCGGGTGCCCCGGGGCCTTTGCATCGGACTTTTCCTTAGGGGGAACAAGTCAATCGGGAAGTTGTCGAAAAGAAGTATCGCCGTGGAATAGAGAAGCGTTTAAAATGTGGGGTGTCTTCCCCCGAGGTGAGTTTCTTGCTTTTCGGGTTTTTTTCTTCTTTTCGGATTTTAAATAAACATTTTCTTGTTTGCTCGAGTCAATGTCGAGGAGCTTTATTTAGAGGTAAGTTCAGGCGTTGAGTTGCGTGGAAAAGGTGAGTGCGAACGCGGGGTTTCCTTTCGGTGGTTGTCATTCAATTCGTTTCAGAGAAGGTTTCGTCGTTCGTGTCCTTATAATTGTATCCGAAATACTCTAGGATAAAAAATAATAATTTATTTCTCAAATTATATGACAATTTTAATATTTGCCTTCAAAGTTTGTAATTCCAAGGTTGCATTGAATTGCATTGCCCACTCCTGTTAACCCTACAAGTGAATATCTCGAGATATCTCGTCCATCAAGATCTGACCAATTTTGCAAATGACGAGGCAAATTGACATCAAGGTATTGTTGATTTTTTATGACGACGAGATCAAGATCTGGTCTTTTTTTCTAGTGATGATATCTCCTCCATCAAGATTCTGCTCAGTTTTCCTAATGACAAGATAACTCGCCGAGACAATTCCAGGAGGGTTAATACAGTTTATAATTTTAATTTTCATTAAATTATTTCTAAAAAAGCGAAATTATCCAGAAAAATTCTACATGCATTGAAATATTGTTCTTGTGATTATTCATGATTATAAATTTGAAAATATTTATATTAATGTATTTTCACATTCAAGATCACTACATTTTATTTTAATGTAAAACAAATGTTGTCTAAGAGCTCTAATGCTCAAAACTGTATACATGATTACAGAATCATACTACCAGTTCATTAAAAATATGAACTTTTTATTAAAACCTACATATACATTTGATAGAAAAGTGACGCATCTTAAAATAATCTATTCTTATAAGACCATTTCTCTTAATGAGTGATAAATTCTCGATTTTGCAACATAGTTATGCAATCAATCGACTATTTTGAACTATAATTCAGACACTTTTATATTACAAAAGTTTGTTTTTATTATTATTTCCATTTTATTTAAATTGTAATTTTCAATGCCGTTTTTTTATCAATGTAACAAGGCGATTCGATTGTCTGTAAAATGTTTTACAGGCACACACACATCATAGTTTTTACTCATTTCTACCTTATTCAAGCGTAAAAAGATATTTTACGAGAGCAAGTTAATTCCATACTATCCCGAAAATATAGTTAATTTGAATCCAGTATAAATTAATGTTTTGAAAAAGAATCGTAAACATCTTATACGACTAATCTAACTCAAATAATATATTAATATACTTTATTTTATATAAAATAATGCAATTTTACTCTAGCTTTCTAGATCAAAAGGTCAGTGAAATGTTTAATATAATTTACCTTGTATAAAAGGTTTTAAGCTAAACCAAATTAATTTGAATCCCTTAGTTACCGTAAAAGTTGCTTAAAAGATTATACAGTCATATTTCTCTCAAAGACCGAATATTGATTTAACTTTGTTAACTACATTGAAGACTTGAAAACTTGACTTGCGCTCAGCAGTAACTCATTTAAAAAAAGGGATTGAAATCCAAATTGATTAACGGAAGTCATTAAGAATAAACGAAGTATAGGAATGTGGAACTAGAGTGGTTTCGAACGTACAGTTTATCAGACTAATTGTAACATGTTTCATTGTGACATTATAACAGTTGTAACATGCTTCATTGTAACAGTTATAGCACGTTTCATTGTAACAGTTGAAATGTTTCATTGTAACAGTTAACATATTTCATTGTAACAGTTGTAATGTTTCATTATAACAGTTAACATATTTCATTGTAGCAGTTGTAACATGTTTCATTGCAACAGTTGCATGTCTCATTGAAAACATTGTAACAGTTGTAACATGTTTTGTTGTAATAGTTGTAACAAGTTATCATTGTAACAGTTGCAACATGTTTCATGCTTACATAGGTGCTCAAAGCTAGCACCTCTAAGAGCAGTAATGAGGCTTCATGCTATTTAAAAGGCTCTGCTAGTATAGAGCTTGATACAAATTAATCTATTTATACGTTTGATGCTAAATCGAGTCCTGGTTTTGGTAAGCGATTGTGAAATTGAAGTAGGGTTGCTCTATGCCTCAAGCGTATTTATTCAATCAGATTAAAATCCTACTCGCGCGTTAGGCTCACATATTTAATTTCCAGGTATAGATTAATAAGGTATTGATGAGCAATCAGTTCATCCCATGAACAACAGCAGGTTGAGTGGGTGGACTTAATGGTGCAAGGTCCAAAAACGGACATGCTGCTCCTATTACACGAGTCATTATAATTCTAGTTTTAATGACTAATAAATTACTCATTAAAATATTATAATGACTCTTGTTATTGCTTATGTAGTGAATTCTTAAATTACGGCACCTTTGAAATGTTACATGAATGGTATATAATAGCCCGGAATGCGAAATGGGAAAGCATTACATTAAAAATGTAATGCTTTCCCATTTCGTTTTCCGGGCCGCTGGAGCCCGGTTGGAAGAGTAACGGATCAGCAATCGGAGGGTTGCGAGTTCGAATCCACCTAAGACCGTTGTGTGCGAAGGGGGCTGGTGCACGTTAAATCCGTCCTGGCCTCAAATGTCCTCACGTTGGCGTGGTGTGGAAGTATGGAGAGTGGGGTGCTAGCTCAGGTGTTGTCTTCGTCATCTGACCGTGTTTCAAAATGAGAGGTATTGTCCTGGGATCTTTCACTTCATGATGGAACCCGGACCATCACCAATAGCTCTTTGTCACCAATAGCTCCAGTTCGACGTCAATTCAACTACCTATCTAACTGCTCTCTACGGTGCGATGTTTGAAGTTTCGCAGCTGCGTAGAAATTGATTTTCTTTAATTCCAAATTTCGTAGATTTGTAGCTCCGTAACATAGATTTATAGCTCTGCAGCCAGTCCGCGCAGAGGACATCTGCTACAGGTATTCGTTGAAATTCTTTGCAATTACAGGTTCATTCGTTGCAATTTCCAATTTTAGCCTAATGTATACAGTTTGTTTAACCGAAAAGGTAAAATTAAAACCACTATATGACTGTATTTATCAAAGATTACTTAAAGTAAAGAGATAAAAATTATGAGGCACTTCGTAAAATTACGCTAACAACTCCTGGCGGTTGTCATCTTGTCATTAACAAAACTGACCAGATCTTGATGGACAAGATATCCCGTCCATCAAGATCTGGTCAGCATGAAAAAAACTAACCAGATCTTGATCTCGACACCATCCAAAAGTCAGTGATGACGAGGTATATTGTCATTGCAAAATCGACCAGATTTTCATGGGCGAGATATCCGGAAGAAAATTAAGCAGACCAGATCCTGTCATTATCAAAATATCATCAATACCTGGACGACAACATATCTCGCCAATGGCAAAATTGGTCGGATCTTGATGGACGAGATATCTCGTCGAAACCACTTGGAGGGTCAAAAGCAAGTGAGATCCGCATTACCCAAATAGATTTCTCACCCAACTGACGTGCTTTGATTTCAAGATGTTGACGATATGTGCAGGCTCCTAAACAAAATAGAAACCCAACCAATCTCCTGGGTGTATGAAAGGTTAAATGATATTCCCCAAACAAGCAGATCTTCACTTTTGCTGTGCAGAACATCCTCCACGTCATCTCTCCCTCCCTCTTATCTTCACAGCAGGAGGATGACGCGTGGGTGTCTGTGAGCACATCCCGTCAGCTGTGTCTTCTTCTCTCGCTGTTGACCTTGCCGAGCAAACACCGGGCATTTACCTTGCGATGAATCCGGATTGCGGAACCAAACGGTTCCTGCAAGGGGTTCCTTGAGGGTTCCCTGACCCCCCACCTGGCCATTCGTCTTCTAGAAGAGAGGGGGTCTTCGGAAGAGGAGGGATTTCTTCTCCAAGAGACAACGCATCGATTGAAATTGCGGATTTAGGTCACGGACCAGAGATTGCGATACCATCTTGGCGTGTTTTATGGCTCCGGCGATGGTGAAATACGCTTAAGTTGAGAGAGGAGGTTCGATTTCTTGCGCCCCCTTCAGCTTTTTTTTGTATTGGATTGGTTTGATCGGTTCTTCTAAGTGGCTGGGAGAGTATCTTGGGTTTTGATTAATGGGAAATACGTGCACAGGGTCTCTCGTGCGTGGAATTTAATTTCCTAGTTCTAGCAGACCTGCTCATAACATCTGAATAAAATTTACTTCATTACATATAAATATACATAGCAATGGCGTTACTCGCATATTTTAATCTTATTCGAATCCATTTATAATGAACACAGCATCAGAATTAGCATTTCATACCACTAAATGAAATAAAGTTTTCCCTAAATATCTAACAGCATTTTTTGTTCTTACTGGTGTTAATTTGTTGTTTTCGTGGATTGAAAAGAACTTTACTCTTTAATTTAACGAGGCTGACGTGGCTCAGTGGGTATATTCACTGCGCTAGCAACCTAAGAGTTGATGGTGCAGGTTCGATTTCTCCCTGGATATATTTCTCTCTTCTGTGTCACTAAAACTTTCCTTGCAAATGTGTCGATTACTTGATATTGTCTGTCTTGTATCTGGCGCAGCATGGCCAAATATGGCTCCTGCGCCATAAAAGCCCCAAACCACCAATCTTTAATTTAACATAAGGGATCGCACACGAACATTTGAGATGACAGCCAAGTGCGGACTGAAGTTAAGTGTAAACTGAATTTGTAAAACGCCGACCATTGAATGCTGTTCTGATTGGACTGATTTTTTCGTTCTTGCAAAGTTCCAGTTAAAGAATCACATGGATTAAATTCTGATCAGTCCCGGAATCGAATTTCACAAGATTCTTATTTCCAATAAAATGCATGGGAGAAAGTTTATATCTCGGTCATGTTGCGGAAATTAGATTGATTCTGAACGTTTTCAATTTCATCCAATTCTCTGGTTCAGTTTCATCCAATTCTCTGGCGGCATTTTTTGACAGTAAACCTATTTTCGCTTATATTTTATTCTCTGTGCTGATTTCTACCATATCTTATCCTTATCTCATAGCTTCCTATAAACAGACTGCTAAAGGATTTCGTTTGTGAGTGGTAGAGAGCTCTTCGGTGTAGTTTTAACAGTTGCAGTTCCATAGCTCGCAACAAGCATATTCAAACTAAGCATCAGAATTGGTGAATGGATCTCGTTATGGTAGATTTTATATTATTTAAATTCATTGTTGCCATTCGTCAAAAACAAATAACATCGATTTTGTGCCACGTAAGTACAAGTGAAATATATAGTGAGATTTTGTCTTGTTAAGTCTTGTCTTTTGTCTTTCTTGCTCCACGATCTCACAATGCAAGAACAGAAATATTCTCTGAATGTTAAATACAATGAATATGATTGCAATGGCAACTGGGTGTGTCGTTGAACCAACGTCGCACTGGTGAAACATAACGGACTATTGACGACGATCCTGGATCAATCATGAAAGGAAACTTATAAATTGAATTGTATGTTGTAACTATCCTTTTTGTTTAGTCATTTTTTGCTTTGAGGCTTTTACTGTTTACTTTTAGATGTTCAGAAATTTCGTCATTTCCTCAATTTTAAACATTCTAAGCCATTTGTTACCTTATTTTATGTTCTTTTTGTTCTTAATGTTTTAGCGCTTAAAATTTTCTCCTTTTTTATAATATTTTATTATTTTCCCTTTATTACTGTTCTGACATTAATTTTTGTTGGAAATATCTACGATACAAAAACAGTACGCTTTAGTAATAATATAAGTCACTAATTATTTTGCAGACATAAATTATTTTACGCTTATTAAACCCCAAACTGTACTTTCTTTTAAATTATAATCAAAACACTCCAACTTAAGTTTTTCTGATATAAATAGTATCGGACGATAATTATAAAGATCACCTTCTAAACTTTTAAGTCGTCCTTTAAAAATATCAATCAAATCCCAATCACCCTCCAAATACTGGACACAAATACCAAGAGGCATGCTTGAAATGAAAGGGTGAAATTCCGGAAGGATATTTAAATTCCAGCTACAATTCTATAAGCTCCTTACAGCACCTCATTTATTCCGGAATAATTGGAAGCAGCTAAAATAAGCAAAGCTCATTTTCCTGTGCCTCCGATTTGCCTCGTCAGTTGAAGTTAGTAATCCCCACACTATTATACTCCGAGCGTCACCCAAGGACAAGTCCTCTAGTCCGAATGCGTTTGAAAGATTCCTACGCGCTCCTTGTTCGTTGGTGGAAATCAATATTTCATACACATAAAAGGGGCAATTCATTCGTTTGTTTTCGTGGGATTAGCGGCAGGACACGCGTGTCCCACCATGAAATGGGATCCCACAGCAATTAATGGTCTTGGGACTAAAGGGAGTGGGATAACGTCGGCGGTCTCTGGAGGTTTTTGTCACGTTCATTAGTGCTTGTGGCCCTTTACACGCCTATTGTTAATAACGTGATGGATTTAGTGTAATGCTATACCTTGTTTGTGTGACTTCTTTTGTCCGTGTGTTGGCGTACCTTTTTAGTTTAACCTTTAGTGTGATCTCCTCGGAGGGTTGCTTTAACCCTCTGAGGGATCACATGCGTAATTCCATTTGCAACCTGTAGTCCTGTAGACCTGCATGACTTCGAACCAATTTTGACCTTCGTTATCAACAGAATCTTTGCAAAAGACTATGCTATGGAAATAATCAATGAAATCCTTCCAAATGATCGTATTCTAAATAAATTAGCAATAAATTCTTTCGAAAGGACTCTATTTTAAGGAAATGAGCAATATAATCTTTCCAAAGATTCTATTCTAAGGAAATTACAAACAATCTTTCCAAAAGATTATATTCTAAGGTTGGGTGGCTGGGGGTTTTATGATACAAGGGCCATATTTGGCCAAGCTGTGCCAAACACAAGACAACCAATGAGGTATGAAAAAATTAAAAAAGTAAAAATTAGAAGACTAGTCCAGGGAAGACAGATCAACTCGGGTACCTCGGGGTTGTGATGTCCTTACACTCCGACATAAGATGTATCCCTGAGGGTTATATTCAAAGGAAAGGAGCAATAGAATCTTTCCAAATGAGTCTTTTCTATTAAAGGACCAATAGAATTTGTTCAAAGAATTCTATTCTAAGGAAAGTACCAATGCAAAGGTTGAAAGAATTCTTGGATTCTTTCAACCCATAGCTGGATGCTTAGTCATTAAATGTGTTGTATGGTAAAACAACACTGCAGTATTCGGAAATATTGCGACGATCGTAGTGTTAATGTCTTTAGGGATTAAAGTACATTGCAATGGTGTAATCTTGGGAAAGGTTTTGAGGGGACCGAGTCAGACAGTAGTTGCTTCACAAATACGAGCTCAATCCCTGATCTCGCACCCCACTCTCTCATTGTTCGGGGTTATAGTTTGAACCAAGGGTTACGTTAACCATCCAAGTAATTTTGTCGAGATATGTCGTCCAAAATGGTCAGTTTTGCTAATGACGAGATATCTCGTCCATCAATATCTGGTCAATTTTCCTAATGACAAGATACCTCATCGGGACAAAACTGCCTTTTTAGTCCAAGAGGAGAATGAAGATCCAAGAGGAAAAAACAAATCGTCCCTTGCCTAGAACTGGTGGCAGTTTGAAACAGGTTTCTGCATCAGAGGCTCGTCACTGCATGGTGGTTTTTGAAGCGATGATAAACCACTAGGAAGGTAAACAGGTACCACAACGAATATAATTCACACAAAGGCTTATGTCCCAGCTCACAACTGTAAATATTAGTTTTCCTCGATCTCATTCCTTGATATCCTTGAAACATGTTAGTTTCCTTTTCTTACCTTAGCCATTCCACTATCATATATTGATAACAGCAAATTTCATATAAGTCACCCCGAAACCTTACGAATCCAATAACTTTGCTATCATATCTACAGCTAATTTGGCTGCACATGTATCTTCTTTTTCTTTCCCTTTCTTATTAAATCAATTCGTTCATCAGGCAGAGCTTAGGGTTAATTGAAGAAATCGCTCATGCTCTGATGAAGATTATCTTTCTTAATAGGTAATTAAAGGGATCTTTCGTAATGGGTGGGACGGTCTTTCTGGCCTTATCTGCCCATTTCCGGGCATGCCTATAAAACTGGTTCAGTCACATTCGGCGCAAGGTATAGGAGAATGTGCTGATGTTAGTTAATGCATCTTATACCTAATATTACCAGTATTCTTTCATATATATATATATATATATTATATCATATATATATATATATATATATATATATATGAAATATATATATATATATATATTATATCATATATATATATATATATCATATATATATATATTTGCCCCTCCTGTTCCCTGGTTCCTCTTAGGGTCCCTGTTCAGAACAATAACAATAGTATCGGACACCGGGTATCAGGCCTCTTTACCTTCCATGCGGTTTGTACGAGATATCACTCCCATAAAGATCTGATCAATTCTGCTAATTACGAGATATCTCGTGATGAAGACATTGCCGAATTTTCGATGATGACGACATCAAGATCTGGTCAGTTTTTTCTAATGTCATGGTATCTCGTCCATCAAAGTCTGGTTCATTTTTCTAATGTGGATGATACCACGTCAGGACAACCACGGAATAATTATTAACTAATAAATCACTAACTAAATTTGATGGACGAGCTATCTCGTCATTAGCAAAAAATTGGCTAGATCTTCATCTTGTCACCATAAAAAAATCGGCAATATCTTTACGACGAAATGTCTCATTTTCAAAATTGGTCAGATCTTGGTGGATAAGATATCTCGTGATTAGAAAAATTTATCATATCTTGATGGAAGAGGTAGGTATGTAGGTATTTTAATTAACGTCGCACTGGAACAACACAATGGGCTATTGGCGACGGCCCGGGATCAATCCCCAAGAGAAAGATCAAGGTAATTTTGAAACATGGTTAGATGACGAGGCAACACTTGAGCTGGCATCCCACTCTCCAAACTTAAACACCACGCCAATATGAGGACATTTGAGTCCCCGACAGATTTAACGTGCATCAGCCTCCTTTGAACACGACGGTCTTTGTTTGGATTCGAATTTCCAGCCCTACGGTTTCTAATCCGTTACTCTTCCAAATGGGCTTCCTTGATGTAAGAGAATTCTCGAAATCATATGAAATCTTGAAAACTAAAATCTAAAATTAGATTTTTTCATGACTTTATTCTTGGGGTGACATTAACGGGTGATTTTCCATGACACACATCACACTACCAATATTCACAAGTCTTGCGTTATACACGGTTTGGAGATGAGCAGGGAAAGTTTCCGCTTCGCTGGTGGGTTTATCGAATCGTTGTCCGAAGTTACGGTCGACATCTATCTGGCAAGGCATATGCTCTTCAAGCAACGCACGTACGATTTCGCGTTATTAATTAATCTGCAACCCCTGACGATACGGATGCCACGGCCTGTGACATGGAGATTAAGGACGTTTGAGTGGATTGCTCTCGCCGGTAATTACGGAGTTAGCGAATCGAGTGTTGAGTTGGTAACTTTCTTTTGCTTTGCCTGACTTTAGTATGGAAACTAAATAAGAAGGCGTTTAGCGTGCAGTTAGGAATTTATTTTTTGCGTTCTTATTATTTTTTTGTAGAAAACAGATTTGGGCACATTCTAAGAGAGGATAGTCTTCCTATTTTAAAAAACTTCTATCGTCAAGAATTTTGTTGTTCAGACAAATTTGTGAAACAAACAATAAATACATAGGTTTTAAGTTAATTTATCTACTGGGTATTTCGAGCCCGGTTGGGAAGAGTATCGGATTAGCAACCGCAGATTTACAAGTTCGAAACACGATCCAATCAATGACCGTCTGGCTGATACAAGTTAAATTTGTCTCAAATGTCCTCACGTTGTCGTGGTGTGGGAGTTTGGAGAGTGGGGTGCCAGTTAGCTGTTGACCTCATCATCTGGTTCAAAATGACGATGTCTCATCGGTCTCTCCCTTTGGGATGAATCCCGGGCCATCGCCAACAGCCCGTTGTGTTGCTCCATTGCGACGTTAATTCAACTACTGGGGATTTCAAACCCTCCTGTACAAACTTTAAGAATGGTAGGTTAGGTAGGTAGTTGAATTTATATGTCACACTGGAGTAACACAGAGAAAGATCCTAGGCACCTCGTAACTTTGAATTACTAAGTATGGTAGCGAACACAAATGAAACTGGACATGCACAAGTATGTCCCGTTTCATCTGCGTTCCCTACCATACTTAGTACGTATGTATATTAGCAACACTTAGGTATGTATGTACCCGAACATATTAAAGGCCACACTAAATTGCAGAAGTGAAAGATCCAGTATATGAACTTTATGCTCCATGCTTGACTTCTTGACTATTCGCCTAGACAAGGGGTAATTTAAGAGGAGTGTGAAATAAAGATTTTTTAATAATAATTTTTTTTAATTTTAAGATATACGAACTGTTTGAAGTTTTCCACGTCACATTTCGGGAGTCAATCCGCTTTGAAAATCATTCTGACAAATTATTTCTTGAATTGACATTGAATCTACATGAAAATATTGCAAAGTAACTTGAACATAATTAGTTTTAAAAGAATAAATCTACGAACTTCATTGGATTTGTCTATTTGTCATTGATTTTTTGGCTATAGTTACCAAAGGTGACATGCATTTATGCATCCACTATAGTGTTTCACATTTCAGAATGAAAAAGACAAGAGGTAATGTTAAATTAACATTTTTAACATAGATGACACTCAGTATTGACACGAATATAACATTTTAATGTCCAGCCCCTTTATTTATACCTCTACTATCCGTATTTAAGAATTCTTAGTAGACGAAACAAAGGATGGAGTATATTTACTTTGTGCTTAAAATAGATCTTGGATAAAAAGATCCTTTTTTATTGTTCTTTTAGTGACAACCCAATCTTGATCAAGATGCCATTGTTGCGTAAAGAAACACGTGGAGCTTCGTCAATATTCTAAGAAAATCTCCTCTCCATGTTTCTCTTTTTTATTGTTGCTGTTACATCATCATTTAAACCAGCTGATGAATCCTTCAGTTTTAATGGCTCGTTTTGTTTAGGACGTGCCAAAAGCGAAAAAAAGGGTCGTCTTGCCCTTAAGTTTTTTTAAAAAATCTTCAAGCTTTGCGAGCATGGTTGATCTTACGGTTGTTTGATGCTAAAGCAGATAGTAAAACGATGCCCATCCATCAAACTCAGAAGCTATCACTTAAAGAAAGGATTCTGAAGTAATGTCCTGTTGGTTTAATCCGTGGCACTGATACAAATCTAGATTGTTATTTTATTTAAAAGCTTCACACAACTCTACTTGGAAGCTGAACATTAATTGGGTTTTATCATGCGTTTAATGTAAACAAACCCAACTGTAGTTTGGTTGGATTTTGTGGCGCAAGGGCCATATTTGGCCAACCTGCACCAACACAAGACAAAGTCGAGCAATGGATGAAAACACAAAAGGAAAGTTTTTGCACAGACACAGAAGAGAGAAATACAACCAGGGTAGTTATAAGAACCGAACCTGCGCCACCTACAACTCGCATGCTGCAGAGGGGGAACCTGCTGAGCTCCCTCGATAGTAGGAGTGCCCCGTTCCGACATAAACTAGTTTACAGGAGGTTCGAAAATGGGAAATAGAGTGGTTAGATCAAGTAAAATTTCTAGGCGGAGATCTATGTTTGATTGGTTGGTTTTTTATGGTGCAAGACCCAGATTTGATCAAACTGCCCCAAGCAATGTTTTTTACTTGTAGAAGATATACATACAGAATATTCCATGTAGAATATTATATCTGGAGTATTCCATGTAAAGCATTCCATCTGAAATATTTCATCTAGAATATTCCATGTAGAGCATTCCATCTAGAATGTTCCATGTAGAGCAATTTCATCTAGAATATTCCATGTAAAAGTAAAATACATTTAGCAGATTTTTAGAATATTAGGAGCATCTTGCACGTGCAAAAATAAATAATAATTATAACAAATACATGATCTGGTCTCCTGGCACTGAGCTCAGGAACATCGCTACTAACAAGAGCTCGAGGATTAAAATTACTAACGTAATGAAATTTATGACGATTCGTTAGAACTTTATAATCTGAAGTGATTGATTACCTAAAGTGTGAGTTGTAAATGAAAAATGATTGTACGTTATAATGTATACGATGATATAATACTATATAACACTACATTCTGGATAAGCATGCAACCTGTGTCATGCTTTTCAAGTTGTATGATGGTGTTATTACTTGAATGTAAGCGAAACGTAAGCTATACAAACATCGAAACTTTGACAAAGAATAAGAACGCTTTGATTGTTTCCTTAATATTCTTCTTTCACAGAAATAGTATATCCCTTCCCTTCTACCAATTCTTGATTTTTCTGTGTTAAATAAACGGAATGGCAAGGTTTTTAACCCTCCAAGCAATTTCGGCGATACATGAACTTTTGCAAGTCTCACATCCTTTTCGATTCCAATGAGACTTTAAATTCCAAAGACTGCACAATTCCGAATCACTTAAGTTCCTATTATAAGTTTATATTAGTCACAGAACCCAAACTTTAAGTGATCATCAGTTTAATTTTTTATGATTAAGTAATTTCGTGTTTTTTATACGTGTATAATGATATATTTGTCGGAACGTAGCGTGGTGATCCGATTCTAATTTTTACCTTCCAGATAAAGACTACCTCAATTCAATTTTTGGATGATCAGAATAACAGCATGCATTAAATAGTTTTACGTAAGCTTTTCGGTTGCATATATGGAGACGAACACTTGTTAAAAAAATCAAACATTTATTAAAAAAACTAAAGACGATACGAAATTAGAAAGAACAACGATCCATTTCTTTTCTCACTCCGTCTCGAATTCTTTTAAATTCTAAATTCCTTTTTTATCACATTCCATATCATGGTTACAGTTTTAGCGTGCATAATTAAAAAAATACATTCACAATATTATCGTTTGTGCGTGCATAATAAACATAATATTATAATACTTCTCGGATCGTTTGCACGCGCGCAATAAAAATTAAATTCTTGGATCGCTTGCTCGCGCTCATAATACTAATTTAGAGAGACAGAACCAAAAAATTGTTCAAGTATACCGCAGAAGTCTTTTCGTTTCATTCCATTTTTGGTACAAATAGCTTTCATTACTTCAAAAAGGACATCTCGAAATAGAAATTGTTTGGTTAGTCGTTTAATACCTATATTAGTGTACCTGTAAAATATCATGTACTAATCTTAACTTATTTTTTCATATAAAATAGAATATTCTCAAGAATAAGATCATGACAGATGCAGTATATTTGTACCATGTATAATGTCTCTTCATTTGGACTCTTGTAACTGTATTTTGATTTAAAATTCTGAGTATTTAACTTCATGCTTAATAAATTCCTTTGACAGCTGCAATGTTTAATGAAAGGTTCTTATTTCAGGAGAGTGGTGGTACTTTGGTCCGGTATCATATTTGAGGGTCGTTCTAGGAAATATTCTTCATGAGTATAAAAAGCGAGCACAACAAAACCAATACCCTCATTAAAAACAAGTAAGTTTTCAAATTGTTTTTGATGTGATAAGGTAATTCGAAATTTGGTTATGTGCAATAAATGAAACATGCAGACTTGTCAGTTAAATATCTGTTTAAGAACTCACTTAAAGATCAATTTGAACGATTTGATTTCTTTAATTCTACACTTTTATAACCCTTCTGGTGGTTGTCTCGTTATCATTATTATCTCGTTATTCTTAGATTAAGTCATTCATATTCTTAGATTAAGAGTTATCTCGTTATTCATTAGATTAAGTCAAAATTGACCAAATCTTGATGGACGAGTAATTAGAAGAAAACTGACAAGATCTAGATCTCGTCATTATCAAGAAATCGGCAATATCTTGATGACGATATATCTCGTCATTAGCAGAATTGGTCTGATCTTGATGGGCAAGATATCTCCTCGAACCACTTGGAGGGTTAAACCAAAAGACGCAGGTCCAAACAGTTATCAATAATTTCGAAATTCTAAGAATCACGAAACTGCAGAAACAATTATGTTTAAATGTTCTTTAAAGGAGTGTTTTAGATTATAATATTTCATGTAGTACATTAAATTTTATGATTTATTTCCACTTACAAAAATAATAAAAAACATTTTCAATGTGGTTCCAATTGTTTTTTATAATACAAAGTATAGAAATTTGCTTAATTGCATACAAACATGCACACAAAAGATAGAAATAAGAATACATAGAACCGATACATAAAACTACCTTATAGATTTTATTCCATGTTTTTAATGATGCCAATGTAATAAGTAATTTGTTTCAATGAAGCGTTTCGTTTAATCTATTATCTAATTATTTGTGTATGTCTTTTTTCTTCCATTTCCTGGGTCATATATTTTTGTTCTTTGTGTATAGTTAGGTATTTTTTATTTAATAAACAACAATTAAATAAATAACATTCATAGTTGTGTGCCCAATGTAAATTTTAAATATTCAAAATTTAACCCTACTGGTGGTTGTCTCGACGAGGTATTAAATTATCGAGGTATTGTCATTAGCAAAACTGACCAGATCTTGATGAACGAGATATCTCGCTATTAGAAAAATTGACTAGATCTAGATCTCGTCATAAAAAATTGTCATTATTTTTATGACGAGATATCTAGCTATTAGCAAAATTGGTGAGATCTTGATGGATTTTGGAATCGGGTTTTAATATATTTGTGTTGTTCAAATGAAAGTGACGATTCCATCATAACAGGGCAATAAACTTCTTTATTACAAATTATCACTGCAAAAATTTTGGCACTTGCCAACTTTAGACCAGGTGAGGAATGGCTACTTAATAGAATGAGTTCGGATACCATTTGAAACAGTCCGGTAACTTACTGTATAACACCATCATCCGTGACAATGGATGACAGGAACTGATCACCATCCCTGTCATGCTACTTAAGATTATGTAAGGATAGTCTCATTCAATCAACTTTTCGTGGGGGAAATTCGGTAGGTGCCAAACAGCACTAACCGAACCATATCCCGTTGTTTATTAATTAGTGTTCCTATCGCCGTGATGGTGTTCAGTTCTACTGCAATTTCTCTTTTCCGTGCACAAAATAAGCCCTATTTCATCTCGATTGGACAATCAAGTCAAGAGATACAGGTGTTTATGGATATTGTTTACATGATTTTATTTACTTCGAATAATTTTTTACTATGAATCAATGTCTGTCCCAATTTGAACCTTTCAGAAAGCAACGGTGTGTATTGTACTCTTAACATTTATTAAAAAAACATAAAAATGTAATTTTTTGTAATTCAAGGTCAAAGGTCAAATTGAATGATCTTGAATCTATATATAAAAAGATCTTTCATACGATCATAATATAGATCATTAGAAAGGTTGTGCATTTAGCTACAAATAAGGTCTAATTTAGTCCAATCGGACAACAAAGATATGGAGATACGATCGATTTAATGAGTCTAGAATCATTGAAAAATTGCCCATTTCAAAACATTAAAATAAATTTTTAAAAAGCGTTTGAAAGTAGGAAGCTAAAATTTTACACACTTTCCTATATGTACCTCGTCGGGACACACCAGAAAGGTTAATGACGGAAGTCCCTTCACTGAATATTTGACACTAATGAAGGACATTTGATAAGCATTATCAAACACCGCTGGCATACAACGATAATATTACATCATTTGACATCCTTTGACTGTCAAAACTGCATCTTAGCTTGCTGAGACAACTTAGACATATCCATGTTACAAACAGTAACTTTTAACACATTATCTACAGCAGCCGACGAGAAATATTCCCGCATGCAATCATGTATTGCTGTCCTGTGCCTAGGCAATAATAATAACTAAGCAGGGTTGATATTGGTGACGACCATTGCATCAAAGAAATTTCACTTTCATTTGGACAACCCAGATAATTCTTTACTGTCAATGACTCGGCGCCAAATCATTTATCTCTCTTGGGAAATAATTCTTGAAACTCTAGTCTTAATATATGTAATAAACAGGTATCTTTTTAACAGATAAAATAAAATATTTCATGTTTAGTAAATCTAGATAAAAATGGCTCTTGAAAGTTTTGGGTTTCATTACCTAATTTATATAGCCTACTTCCTAATAATTCTTGTTCGAATTAGTTCACAAAGTGCTGTTTCGGCAGCTTTTCGTATTTATAGCTCAAATAAAAATGTACGAGTTTTATTTTCAACAAAATTAAGTGTATTGTATGTGCTGTGTAGATTGCAAAGTTGAGAGCGCCAAATTTTGTGATTTTGAAGCGAAAATAAGTGCTCGAAATAAAATTTTAATATGTTTATTCTGGTCGTCGCGCTGGAGCAACGCAACTTGCTATTGGCAACGATACGATATCAATCCCTAAGGGAAATGTCCGAGGACAACACCTCTTCATTTTGAATCACGGTCAGAGGACGAGGTCAACACCTGAGCTAACACCCCACTTTTCAAACATCCCCACACGCCAACGTGAGGATATTTCAGGCCACGTCAGATTTGGCGTGCAGCAGCACCCACGTACCCGACTGTCTTTGATTGGACCGAGTTTCGAACTCACAATCCTCCAGTTGCTAATCTGTTACTCTTCTAACTGGGCTACCAAGGCCCTATATTTATTCTGACTTATAAAATTAAAATTTGTCCATTACGATAACGTTCAATAAAAACAGGAGACACAAAGCAACAAGTAACTTTTAACGAAAAAAATATAATCACTAGTCTCTTAGCAATTAAGTTGTCGTACGGGATGCAGTGTCTATGTAACTTTACTTTTGTTAATTACTTGTATTTGTTCTGTATCAATTGTATTTTGATTGACCGTTTGGTATAAGGAACCTGAGGATCTTATGGGCCTTTCAAATATCCTTCCGACCGCCTCTCGTGTATCTTTACACCCTCTGGTAAACTGGGCTGTTAGGGTCTTAAAAAACAAATAACTTTTCTTCAGCAGTTGAATCCGGTTTGATACAAATTCTTGATAGTACTCAATTTGTTATAATCATATCGGGAATAGGCCAAATAAACTACAATTAACTCTTACTATTGAAAGAAGAGTTCAAGACAGTTGAACCTTTGACCAGATCTGAACTGTAAATTACTCTTAAAATATTTCTATCTTTTTGTGTTGTCATTGAATGTCTATCCCTTTCTTGTTCATCAGCAGCAACCGAGCACCAATTGCAATCCTGGAATGCATGGAAGAGGGTCTGCTATCGAGTGAGAGCGCCATGGCGGCCAACCCGATGAGCAGGCAGGTGTCCCTGTCCTACCCTGCCACGATGAAATACAGGTACCAGTTTCTTTCCTCTATCTAACTGTATAGTTGTTCTCAAATTACTTCAATTCTTTTAATCCATTACTCTTGATTCGATAAAAAAAGTATCCTTCTTTGACCTGAAAAATAGAACTACTTAACATATTAAGTTCCAAACTAATTCAGGTCTAAAGAGACCCTTCTGTGTCAACACACTTCTCTGAAGGATTCTTCTATAGTTAGATATGCATCATTGTCATTTGGGGGAATTCCATTAGGTGCATATTGGTCTTGATTTCATTTGCGTCCTGAAATTATATCCCATTGAATGTCATCTTCAATTAGAGAAATAACCAAAATCTCGCCTGTAATTATGTCCGGGAAGTAGGACTACAGTATAGCCGCTTAAAACATTCTACGCTCTATGAGCTATAATGTGTGACAAGAAGAATTCTGGCAAGAGATCACATGCGGTTATTACTATCTGTGAGTTGTGGCAAAAGTTAGGTAGCAATCCCTGTTGACAGTTTGTCCTCACTCGGGGTCCAGTTTTTTGAAAAAATTGTTAATTAAGTCACGCTTTCGACAAGCAGCTGCTTCGTTATAGCCATATCTTCTTTGGTCGTGATGAAGACACTGGCGTTTCCAAAATATGACTGAACATTTGTTTAACCCTCCTGGTCGTTGCCTCGACGACGTATCTCTTCATTAGCAAAACTGATCATATCTTGATGGACGAGATACCTCGTCATTAGAAGAAAACTAACCACATCTTGATGTCGTCATCATCAAAACATCGTCACTATCAATATCTCGTCCATCAAGATATGACCACTTTTGCTAATGCCTCGTCAAACCACTTGGAGAGTTAAGGCTTGAATATATATCTATACCAGGACTTATCTATGATCATGATTTTGTGAAGAAATTGAGTCTACATCGTCGCATTCCAGCATGTCTTGTGCAACGGCCCTTTAGCTGTAAACAAAATTGCGACGAGCATGGAATACATGTGTAGCGGCTTTCTCACAGCGACTAAAAGGTTGCACTATAGAGAAAAAAACAGTTTTGTTCTTAATTATATGTACAGATTCCTATCTCCGGGCTGCACATAGTTTACTTAATAAAAAATACTGTCGGACATTTTTTTATCAGACTTCATACTTATCAATTGGCTTCTGAAGCTTAATCCCTCTGCCGTAACCATATTAGCATCCGCCATCTAACCTTCCCTTTTCCAACTTTCCTTCCTTTTTTTCTTTGGAATCCACCCTAAACGCAACAATTGTATAACTAATCTTAACAGAAGTGGGAAAATCTGTTTGGCACGTCAATCTCGACAGACATTTTTATGGTTACAGAGTAGGATACGATAAGGGCACGCGTGACATTGAGGCATCTATTCTTAAGCGATGAGATATAGGATATTCATTAAGACTTTTCAACCCAAGGCACTACCAGTTTGCAATGAATAAAACCTTTTTAGTGGGTTTTGATTGTATGAAAAGCTCTAATATTTAGTAAATGTCACAAACAAAAACTGATCTCGAATTTGAAACTGCATAGCAGCTTTCATGAGAGTCTTTCAGTTTAAAATAAACAAACTATCGGTGAAAAAACAGTACTTCCGGTTAAGAAATAATTTGCGTTAGCGCATCCTGTATTTAGCCGTATCAGTGTGAAAAACTCTACCATACTGTTCGGCATAAAATAATTACTTCAAGTAATAAACATATGCAAAGTGAACAAAGTATTAGTAAAAAAAATCTCCAGTACTGTCATTTAAAATGTCTCAGAATAACACCATAGAATGCATTTTTCTAATGATCCGTTGGGCCTCCTTTTTCTCCAACGCTCCGAGCGTTTTGGCATAGTTCCAACAAGTGTTTTTGCTAGGCATATTTTATCAAACGTCCACTTTTGATTCGGCTTGGTTCTTGATGTCGTATTTAAATTCAAGACCTCTTCAATGGATGTTCTATGAAGACATTTTCAAATTGCGTCTCGACTCCCTTGGGAGCCGCGCTCTTCCGCCAGGGAAACCACAGAAGTTTGAGCTTTGATAACTTCTGTTCCGTGAGAATTGGTATGAGACATTCCATATAAATCAAGAAAAAAACCTTAAATCCTGTACTGTTGACAATATTCTTAAAAACTGTGTTGTTATGAAACTAATACTGTTATTTGCTGTCTCTGTTTAATCATCTGCGGTGGATAAAAACGTCTGAGGGACTAGCCTTAGAAAACTAGAGATATATTGAGTGTTAATTCCTTTTGACGATATTATATTAGTATGAAGCAGGACTTAAAGTAATGGGTGGAATCAAAGTAAATGCAGAATTGTGAGTAAACGTCGAGAAAGACTCACAGTTGGAAACTTGTTGCCCGATTTGAATTGCTAAATTAATACTTTTAATCATTGATGCAAATAATTAAAATTTAATTGATATAAATATATGATTTGATTGCATTGCGATTATTTCAGTATTTAATTCATTAAAATGTAAATACGAAATTTGCTTTTTGACAGAGAGCAGATAACAAAAAGAATTTGAAAAAGGCTGCTTGCTCTAGGGAATTCAAATTGGAATATTATCGTCATGAAGGCCAAGGCCCATCACAAACGTATTTATCTCTTCCCATACAGTGTTGAAGGTTTCAGTAATATGCAATACAATTTCAAAGCCAATAGTTAATCCTAAGGTTCAATACAGTTTCAAAGGCAAAAATTAATCCTAAAGTGCAATACAGTTTCACAAACAATAGTTAATCCTAAGGTGCAATATAGTATCAAAAACAATAGTTAATCCTAAGGTGCAAAACAGTTTCAAAAGCAGTTAGTTAATCTTAAGGTGCAATAGTTTCAAAATGAATAGTTAATCCTAAGGGATAATACAGTTTCATAAATAATAGTTAAGCCTAAGGTGCTGAATAAGCTTATCTGGATTAAAGGTATGAAACATGTTTCACCAGAACAAAAAATGAAAAGCACATGTCATCACTCTCCTTCGTAGTTATATAACTAAGCTTATGTTTTGCGGCTTAATTTATTTTGTTTGTTTAGCAATTTATTTATTTTACAGAAATCTGGGGAAGTCGGGTTTACGAATATCCGCTATGGGCCTAGGTAAGATACAGCTTGCACAGTAAGGTGGATGCTTTTGAAAATGCAACTCTTTTCTGAGTTCTTATATTCTTTCAATTGACATTTTATGATAAACTTTATCTACTATTTAGTCTTTAGTTATTATTTTCGAGTTCTTTTATTCTTTCAATTAATATTTTGTCATAAACTCTCTTTTAAAATTGATCTACGTTTTATTCTTCAATAACTCTGCTTCGAGTTCTTTTATTTTTCATATTTAAAATTTAGTCACTCTTTTAAAACTGATCTACATTTTATTCTTTGATAACTCTTTTCCGAGTTCTTTATTTCTTCCCAATTAATAATATTTAGTTATAAACTCTCTTAAACAGATTTACTTTTTCGTCTCTTCACTATACGAAAATAAATTAACTTGATAATGAGATGATATTCCTTTGATAGGATATTTTTTCGCTATTAGTTATGTTCTTAAAATGACAAACAATTTCTAGAAAATTAAAAGATCAACTAGTATGTATAAAAATATAGTTTTACTTATGCTTGTAAATTTCATATGCACGTATGATTATAATATTTACAATTTACTTTTATTACTTTTCTACATATTGTATGAAAGTAATTAACATTTGCAAAGAAAACAGTTTTTCTTCAAAACATGAGTGCTTTTTAGAAGCCATACGAAACCAATTATGGTATATGAACATGTTTGTGTTTCAAAAAATATGCAGTTAAAAATAATTAATAATTTTATAATGATTCTATTGCAATCTGTATTGATATTAATAATATAGATCAGAGGTTCCCAAACTTTTCGACTCGCGGAGCCCTTTTTCGAATCAATTTATATGGCGGAGCCCCTTAGGCCTACCCTATGCTTTACAAGTAAATGGTGTTTAGGAGTAGTGTTACAGGGGAGGAAGATGGGATAGACAGTAAAGAGATATTTAAACAATTGCGCAATGTCAATGCAATGAAGTTATATTTTAAAAACTTGGAAATTTACCCCAATATCTCAGTTTATTCTCCACTACCGCCAATACATATGATATTGTCAAAAGATGGCCATACATAAAAGTTCTTCAAGTTCAATAAGTCAAATTTCAGTTCAGAATGTAATTTCTAGTTTTCTTACTTTGATTCGATTTTTGTTTCTTGTTCTTTATTTCATTTAATTTTTATTTATTTTACTTTCCTGGAGCGGGCACGGAGCCCTTAGGGCTGCACGGAACACAGATTGGGAACCACTGATATAGATGCAACTGTTTTAAAATTTTAGACTTATAAAATAGCAGTTTTCAAAGTTTAAATCGTTTTTGTTTTTAAATAATACAGATTAAAATATATATTTTATTGCAGGAACTTGGGTAACGTTTGGATCTCATATATCAGAACAAGTAAGACATTTTGATATTTGCATATCTATTGGATCCGTCATTATGAAAAATAGTGTAGCGGAACACCAGTGTTTTTCTTCTGTTCTCCCTGAACGGAACGAGGAACTGTTTATCAGCTGTTTCCAAGGTCACATGATTGTGCTCTCTTCTGCGCATGTGCCCCGTTTGAAAGTGCTAGCATCTGTTTCTGTTAAGAAGCGAGAGGGTCTTCTGTTGTCCGTTTGGAGATGTGCACCGTTTTCGTTTCTTGTCTGTTAATAAATGTTGTGTCTCGTCCTGAGATTCGATTTGATTTTTATATAGTTGGCCTGATAAGTTGTTATAAATTTCAGAATCTCAAAAAGTAGCAAGGCATTTATTAAATTCCCTAATTACATGTAGACGCCGAACACTGGACTACATTCTATCTAAATTTTAAATAATTCGTGAGTTTCTAGAAGTGCTTGTGACGTGACACTTGATTTGTGCTAGTCTTCTATTTTCAATTCTATACAACAAAATCTTAATTATTTTTTCTATATTAAGGCAATGATATATAAATACTAAAGTCTGATATAGCTTATTGTAATAATATTGGTAAACCACATGTAATTGCAAATTTTTCGTACGTTTAGTAAATTTTCAAAATAAACTAAATGTTATATCTAAGGTACCTACTAAGCCAATGCAATACAGTTGTACAAAAAGATATTGGATATTTCATAGTTTTAGTAAGAAATAGTTTCTCATTTGATTTCATCAATTGAAAGACAATTGACTTCTGACTGTTTTCCTCAAAAAATTTAACCCAAATAATGAAAACCTATTAACCCTCTGAGGGGTTCACACTCATATATCCATTCTGCAATCTACAGTTTTCCCTTCATGACTTCTAACCAGTTTCAACCTCCTTGACCAATAGAATCTTTCCTATGATTCTTTCAGCCAATGGATGTGGTTATTTTAGTCATTATGTGTGTTACACACTACTCAGAGGATTGAAGGAAGCATACGAACAAAAACTTTTGAACCTAATTTCTTTCGAAACACTTTTTAACGAATGTATCCTTATATGTATACTATAAGGATGTGTTGTGGTAACATCTTAAGCAAATTTAAGCACATACGCACGCTGCTGTTATCCGACAGCTATGCGTGAAACTATACACATGTCGCACGTGTGCGGGCTGTTTTATTTGTTTAAGGATGCAGTCACAGTATCAACACTCAATTTAGTTTTAGTTGGAATACGTTTCTTTCTAAGTATTTAATTTTGTACGGTTTAACATTTCTTGTGCTGAAACCTTTTCTATTTTTTCACCAGATGGCAGAAGATATTGTGTCAGTGGCTTATGAAAATGGAATCAATCTGTTTGATACTGCTGATGTATACGCTGGAGGAAAGTGAGTAAAAATGATTCAACACTTATCTATAGGCCTTAAAGGCATCTATTCTATGTCCATCTCATACCTTCTTTGCTGGTGTCAATTTTGAGACTCGTAATAATTGTATTTCTTATTCTTATAGAACTTTATTAAGATAGAATTAACATGACCTCAAGTTTTTAATTAAAGTAGAGATCACTACGCAAGAAATCTAACACGTTTAATCATGGTGCGTGTACCAAAGTCCTGTTTACAGATGTCCAAACTTTCAAAACTTAATTTTTACTATTGATAAATTTGGCTCTGATGTTGATAAATTATACATGGTATTAATATTTCTAGAGGTTTTTTAACAAAATGGTTAAATTTTAAAGCCTTAAGCCTGCTGGTGGTTGTCTCGATAAGGTATCTCGTCATTAGCAAAAGTGATCATATCGTGATGAATGAGATATCTCGCATTTAGAAAACTGACCAGATCTTGATCTCGTCATCAAAAATAAATCGACAATATTTTGATGACGAGAGATATCTCGTCATTAGAAAAATTCGTCAGATCTTGATGGACGATATATCTCGTAGAAACCACTTGGAGGGTTAAGAAATATAACGGACTCAATGTTTTCGATAAGTGAAAATCGATGTACACTTTAATCTCGAATGTTATTTCTTATCTGATGTTTTATTTTCTATTTTCTGCAGAGCGGAAATTCTTCTAGGTAGGATATTAAAAAAGAAAGACTGGAAGTAAGTACCATTCGCGTATAATTCAGTTTAAAATAACATTTTATTAAGTTATTAGCTTTTTATTTATGCTAAAATCGGATTTATCTATTTTTAGGAGGTCAACTTATAATGTCGCAACTAAATTATTTTGGGCCGGAAGGTACTAGTATTATGTTTATTTTTATAATCAATATCTTTTAAGAGTTGAATTTATAAAATACAGAATATTGTGTGCAAAATTGTATATTACTTACAGGAAATGTACTATTCACTTCAATTTTTGTTTATTACTTAGTTATATTTGATCGAATCTGGTTATACAGTGCTTTAGAGTATGCTACGGTTATTACCTTTTAACAGTATTTGAAGAGAATAGGGCTTTTATCAGAATGTTTCCCAAAGAAATGCCCAATTGAAAACATGTTTTCTATGAATGAGTAAAATGTTTTTATGAATCAAATTGAAATATAATGCTATTAAGACTTGAATTTAATTATTTAAATCACTACCTGCTTTTTGTAAAATAAATGTCTGGAAAGGGAACGGAGCATTGAAGAATTCAGAATTGAGCAAAAATACTTTTTCATTTTGTCCCTTTGGTGCTTCATGTTACGCTTTCTTACTTCAAGGACATATCTTAAAAATAAGATAGGAAGAATTTCCCTTAGAGATACGAAAAATATTTTCAGACATAGAAAACATAGACATTTGATAGATAAATATTTTCTTAATTATAAATTTCTTGATAGTGTTTGTATTAAATGTTCAATTTCATAATTTCGTATATTGCGATCCTTGAAAATTAATTATATATCCAATATCTATACATGATTTGATACCTCTTTTAAGTGTAATATGTTTCTTCGATATACAAATAGAAAGATCAGAGCCGTAATATCCACTTTGAATTACCTTAAATTTTTATTAAAGCAATTTCGTATAGACGGCTTTAGCACTTCTATTTATTTGTAGGAATTCTAAGCTTTTTATATGATGCTTTTGTTAAATGTTCACTCCAAATTTACTTTACTTTTCAATTTTGTACGGATGGAAAAGTGATCGTTGAAATTGTGTCGCTTGCTTGTGCTTTTCTCATAGAAATATGTTGTCTTATTTTTCAGAAACGCTAATTTATGTACCATTTTTAACATAACTTGAAATGAATGCTATCACAACAATGGATACTATCACCATATTCATGTGTGTTAACATACGTTCGTATTTTAAATATGTAACTTTTAAACTGGAACATCTACTGTTATTTGGCCAGTTATTTTTCAGTGGATTATTCATACATGATACAAATGCATGAAATAACGTTAAAGACACCATCTGTTCTAAATATAACTACACTGCTCAAAATATGTACACAAGTATATATTGCATTGTTGCGATATAAACACTAAACTCTTTCCCGTTGCTAAGCAACTGAGCTTGCTTTTATAAGAATTTATCGGTAGCAAGTTGAATAATTTTTCTTTGATTGCATTTTTTAGTTTTTGGTCTGATCATTCGTACTTTTAATTTCAACTTTTTTGGAATTTATTTAACGTGTCAGAATTCTGTTTTTTTTTAATTCCAAAAAAAGTTAAAATTAAAAATACGAAAGACCAGAACAAAAAACTAGAAAAATGCGAAATGCAGATTACGAATATAACGGCATAGCACGTTCTGAAAGGAAAACATGCTTGCATAACAAAACAATTCCAAAAATATATTCAGCTGATTGCCGATAAATTCTATAAAAGCAAGCACAGTTGCTTAGCAACGGGAAGGAGTTTTGTGTGTGGGTGTCTCACTTGCATAAACACATACACAATATGTTTTTATGTATTCCATCAAAATATTTTACCTTGTATTTATATATTATATTTATATTTCCTGCATTTATGTATTATATTCATATTTCTTGTGTTTATGTTTCGCATAATTCGTAAATAATATATAAACACATGCACAAACACATTTGAAACACATAATGTTGTTTATGTGTTTCTTCAATGTAATACTTATATTTCAGATTACTTATTACACATTCATTATAATAATGAAACAAAAGTAAATCATTAATTTGAGAAAAACATCAATCTTTTTCCTACCATTCCACAAAAATTATATCTCTCTCCAGAAGGCTCCATTTTTCGATTACATATCATATTTAAATATTTAAATGATCAGGTATGATTAAATAGGTCTACTCGACACACACACACACACAATATTTCATTTGGCTATTCAGAATTCAAACAAAAAGTACCGCACATTCCATCGATTATAATTTATACCTTTTTTTAGACATCTTTTATTTTTAAGAATTTTTTTCGACTATTGTGCATTCATTACAGTGAGAAAATAGAAATTATTCAGCTCGTTTTATAAAATTGGAATATATGCAGTTAGTATTATTTTTTTAACGTAACTTATGCTAACATGTTGTGAAATCCCTTCAGTGTCAGATTTTTAGTCCTTGAATTTCTTAAGCGAAAATGTATTTTTTAAGTATTATAACTGTGATTAGAATTTTGATGGTACTAAAAATTACAAGAAAATTCCCAATAAAAGTACATTTTGTCCCCAAAAGTCCCTAAAACATTAAAAACCACCAAAAGATTACATTTATTTGCAAAATTGAATGATTTTTTACAACAAATCTTCACACTTTAAGAGGCTCGTTTTTCACTTCTACGAACCACAGCAGAATACTTCAAATAAATTACGTCGATTTGCTCACTTTCCTGATATTTCACCACGGGTAGAAAATTTTCCTGACAGGTGAAAATCGGGGTTTTAAGAATTCCATTAAAAATGTAATGTTGGATTTTTCCAACCCAAAAATTCAACATCGCCTTCCTATTCCTCGAAAACAAAAATAATGTCTTAGAAATAATTAAAAGAGTGGAACTTATATCGAGACCACAAACCGTAGACTTGACGTGAATATTCGGGTCTGAGGTTCGATTGTGGAATGAAAGAAGCCGACATAGGAAGTTTGAACGATTGTTCATTGTGAATATTAAACAACTAATTTACGATTTGAACGATTAAATGCAGTTTTATATTAATTGCTGTTGAGAGATTGCTGTTCAGTATTAATTTTAGTTCAGTAGTTTTCAAATGACATCCCTTGCGCAGTCCTGACTCTACGCAATTCAAAGTTACACTAGCCCAAAGCTCGCCCAGTACTTTGAATTTCGACATATTGCGAACTTCCTCTCCGCGCTTAGTTTTCCTGCGCCTAGGTCCGAAGGTCATGTCAGGTACGCACATCCTTTGTCTGCACGACGCTATATTTATCTTCTGGGTGTTTCTTCTAGTTCTGAAATCATAAGACAACAGTTGTAAAGCTTTTTTGTAACGCGAGACTTTTCATGCATGCCCCCAGTACTGTTCGGATTTTAAAAATGTATTCATGTCAAAAACACTAAAAAACCATCTAAAGATTATATTTATTTGCAAAATTAAATTATTTCTTTACATTTTAAAAGGCTTCTTTTCACTTTTAAGAACCCAAGAGCATACTTTAAATAAATTAAGTCGCTTTGTTCACTCTCCTGAAATTTTACCATGGATAAAAATTTTCCCCAACTGGTAAAAAGCAGGGTTTTAAGAATTTTATTCAAAAATGCATGTTGGATTTTCTCAACACTAAAATCCAATATTGCACGTTTGTTCCTGGAAAACAAAAAATATGCAAAATAATGCTTTAAAAGCAATTTTTAAAAAATGCCTCAAAATGACCAAAAAATCTGAAAAAAATGTTATTTTGTGCAAAAATGTTCTTATAAGAACACTTAAATCAGCTTCAGTTTTCTGAAATACATTTCTATTAACTATAATAACGTCTCCATCTTGTCAAAAATAGATACAAAATCCACGCCCTAACCTTTATAAGAAATGGGGCGTATTTTCTCTATGCTTTCAATATCCAGTGCCCAATTATTCAACGATTTGTTATTAATACTTCGTTTCACTTTTGTATACAACCTTTCTCTTACTTAAGTTGCATAATTTATTCTGTTAGATCAATTCAGGGAGCACACATGTTATGCATAAGTAACAGATTTTCAATTTCTACGTCACACAAAAGAACAGATGCAAAATCATCGAAATCCTACCCCTAATCACAACAAATTAAACTATTTATCTATACTTTGAATATTAGCTGCAGTTTACATTTATTCATCAATTTGTTGATTGGCACTGTATTAACCTTTTTATAAATTTGTGTTACATAATTCCTTCTGTTATATTTGATAAATTTAAGGATCTTGCATGTTATATGAATATAAGTAAGAGTTTTCACAATTTTCTTGGAATACTAAATTTCAGTTTCTTTTTCTATTTGACTTCATTTTGCTTACTTTTTTGATAAAAACTAAAGTTATAATTCTTTCGATTACATTTGGTCAATTCAGGGAGCGTACGTGTTTTATGAACAAGTAACGTCTCTTTCAATTTCTCCGTCGCGTTAGTTTAAAAAAATGATTAAATCATTAAAACCTACCCTTAATCATAACAAATGGGACTTATTTTCTCTATACTTTGAATATTAGCTGCAGTTTCATTTATTCATCAATTTGTTATTTATTTACCTTTCTATAAACTAGAGATATAATTCCATCTGTTATACTTGTTATTTTCTCTGTTATATTTGGTCACAATTTCTTGGAATACTAAATTTCCCTTTCTTTTTCTGTTGAACTTCAGAGGCGAAATCGAGCGGGGACTTTCTAGGAAACACATAATCGAAGGCAAGTTTGGGTAAAGCTAATTTTCGACTCATTTTTTGCAGTTGTTCTGTTGTGGTTTCAGTTTTGTGTGGGATGTGGATTGGCCAAACTGTAACATGGCTGGTACTTGATTTCTCTTTACCAATCTTAACCCTTAAGGAGCTCTCTTGCTTGCTCAGTGTTTCAAAGTGTTGCGCATGGAGAAAGTGGTCGTATTTATTAGTGTAATTTTAGATCCTATTTATCTGAATCGTTGAACGTTTTTGTTATGATTAGCATGATTCATTGCTTTGTGTTTTATTTGGCTATTTCTATTTTTAATGGCATGTTTCGTTTATCAATGGTGGAACTGTTCTTTAATCAGTTTTGTGTTGATGTAATATCATTCTGTATATCGTATTCAGAAATATTCCATTTAGCATGTTAATTTATTACAAAATGTGCTTCCATTTTCATCTAACAAATTTTATTCAGTAATTATATTTTCAATAGATATGTAAGTTCTTTACTTTAAACATGTATTGTCAATCATGACTTTCTTTTCCTGAATTCAGAGCTTTACATTTTACGAATAATCTTCATTAACTTGATATTTCCGTTTGAATAACCGTCATCGTTGACTTCAAAATCATCGTTAATAAACATTTCGTACATTATTCTGTCACGTGTATTTAACTTTTGGTGTTTGGGTTTGAAAGTCATATTCATAGTCTTTTTATCAGAAATTTCTTTCCATGTTTTATGTAAATACAATAATGAAAGCAACATCGTTTAGTAACTATATTTTATTACACTTGTTAGGTAACATTTAGGAAATTTAATAACTCATTTGTGGATCAATTAGTTCTTGAGTTTGTTATCTAAGTCAAAAATATTAAAGAATGAAATATTTTGCTATCAATAATTCTTTTATAATGCTATTAAATTGATTAATATATCCTGATATCGTCTTTAAATACTGCATTCTTATAACGCAATAACATTAAGCACGAAATTTCGGACTTTTCGTTGAATCATAGTTGGGAAGTATTAGAACAAGTAAATCATTGCGGTAGTTAAACTTATGAAGCTCTAACATTTTACGTAGTCGTATCAATATAAATAGATGTCTAAAAGATTACTTTAAAGAATAGTTTCATTGCTTTATAATTCAATTGTAAGAATTGAAAGATTTTCATGCATAGCGAGTTACTCAAGATTTGATATTAAATCATTTGTCCCCTAAAACAAAACAATGATCGTTACTTTTAATGTATCCTAATTGTACTACTACTGTTATAACAAGTAGTAAATAATATTTATACATAAAAAACTCGTATAGGTGTATCTTAATAACAAAGGCACTGTATGCATTGCACTGTAAATGAAATATCTGAAGAGCTTGGAAAAAAACTGTTAAAACGTTATATTAACAATAGTATAGAATCCTAATCAATCATTTCTTCATTTTTATAGGTTTACAGGCCTCTCTAGAAAGGCTACAGCTGAGCTATGTTGATATAATTTTTGTAAATAAAGCTGATCCCATGTGTCCAATGGAAGGTAAGGAACGATTAAAATTAAAAAATCACTCGCCTAATAATTTAGAAGTGATTTACAACTAATTAATAAGTGAATTTAATGAAACTAGGGTTGGACTCAAAACCACAGTATTATCGCCAATTTGCGATAATCATCATCGTCAATAATTACCGTCGCCAATTAGCGATAATTTTGGAATATATTAACCCGTCGTAGGTTTGCTACATGTACTTTCACTTGCGCGCTTAACCATCCAAGTGGTTTCGGCGAGATATCTTGTCCATCAAGATCTGACTAATTTTTCTAATGACGAGATACCTCGTCATCAAGATTTTGCTGATTTTTTTATCATGACGAGATTAAGATCTGGTCAGTTTTCTCTTCTAATGACGAGGTATCTCGTCCATCAAGATCTGATCAGCTTTGAATGACGACCTCTTCAACACCCACCCTTTGAGACACCTCTTCGAACAACCACCAGGAAGATTAAAGGAATTATTTTTGAAAAACGGGGACAACAGGAAATATTGGAAATAATCCAGCAATATTTTAGTTCATCACATTTTAATTCTAAAATGTCGGCGTTATCATTGAAACCGTCTTTTATTTGCTGGACGTTTGTAAGTTGAATGGCAGTACACCTCTCAGTAGGTAAAAAACATCTGGAAATTGAATAATAAATCTTGGATCACACAAAAATTTAAGCTTTTTGTAAAATCGAAAAATTCGAATACTTGTTTTGTCAACGCGGTCCTTAACAATCCTGGTGGTTGTCTCGAAGAGGTGTTTCTTCTCTAACACAACTAACCAGATCTTTATGAACGAGATATTAGAAGGAAACTGACCAGATCTTGATCTTGAGCAAAACTGAAAAATCAGTGTGTCTTGATGACAAGATATCTCGTCATTAGAAAAATGAGAGATCTTGTTGGACGAGATATCTCGTCGAAATCACTTGGAGGATTAAAACGGATTGTTTGGGATATGTTGGATAACATTCGTATTTGATTCTGAGATTCGCTTGTATAAACCAAGGTTTTATTTTAATTTTTCGCAAGCTTCATCTTACTACTCCATGAGAAGTCACATACTGATATATATTGCAAAACATTGTGTAAATGTCATTTTCCTTGAAGGTATTTTCAGCTTTAAACTTTTAATTCAAGTTAAATAATTTTTAAAAGCTTTTCTGAAAAGTAGTATGTATTTGTTAAGCTCAAACCTCTCCTGCTGGTTGTCAGGACGAGGTGCATTAGAAAAATATTAACCAGATCTTAATAAACGAGATATCTAGTCATTAGAAGAAAACTGACCAAGTATCGATCTCGTCATCATTAAAAAATTGGCAATATCTTGATGACGAGATATCTCGTCATTAGCACAAGTGGTGAGATAGTGATGGACGAGATATCTCGTCATTAGCACAAGTGGTGAGATAGTGATGGACGAGATATCTCGTCATTCGCACAAGTGGTGAGATAGTGATGGACGAGATATCTCGTCGAAATCACTTGGAGGGTTAACACTCTACGAATGCCATGGCGAATGACTCGATGCATATTAGGAGCGTTCGCACAGCCAGCTGTGTGAAACCGGAATATTTCATGTCAGCGGGCAAGATGCGGATCAGCCGAGAAGTTGAAGCACTCTAGAAATGGAAGAGGACATGCGACTCGAGGTTTGCAAGGAATCAAAAAAATACTTGCATACATTAAAAGCTGAGAACATAGGTTTTATTACTAATATAAAAATTGAAAAATTATATTTAAACCAAAAATCCATTTTTAAAAGCTGCCCGGTACCTTAAAAGTGTTTATTTTTATGTTTCCAATCTGTTTATAAAATTCTGTACAATTTTGTTGAATTCAGCAGATAGGGTAGCAACTGATTCTCAAAAATTTGTTTGCATTACAGAGGTTGTCCGTGCCTTTACCCACTGTATAAATCAAGGTATGGCTATGTACTGGGGAACGTCTCGATGGACAGCTATGGAAATAATGGTAAGAAATATTTGCTTGGTTCATATTATTTTGTTTTCATATTTGATACTGAAATTCTTAATCCGTTTCATTCTCTTTCATTTTAAAACATTTGTACCGAAACTTTTCTCATGTTTCGTAAACTTGGTGATTCAAATACAGAGGGTTTTAAAATCCCCGTGGACATTTTAAAGAGAAGTTAAAAAATTAAGCCGTATTCACGTTGGGATGTTTACAAGCGCCACCTGAATTTGTAGGGGCACTGTTCTGCAGTGTGGCAGTTGGACAGTTTGAGTAATCGTCATTTTAGAAGTGGACTTCGTAAGGGAAACTTGTATCATTTTACTTATGCTCAAATGGCTATCGTGTACTTAGAATATGGGGTGAATAACGGAAATGGACAGCCCTCGACTGATGCTCTCCAAATCACCAAACGTTTGCCTCTTTTTGACCAAATTTTGTGTGAAACCACCAAACTGAAAAACTGCCAAATGAAAGCGCATTTTACTTTCTTATAATAAAGGGCCGCGGTAGCCCGGTTGGAAAAGTAAAGGATTAGCAACTGGAGGGTTACGAGTTCGAATTCAATCAAAAACCGTCGTGTACAAAGGGGGCTGGTACACGTTAAATCCGACGTGGTCTCAAATGGCCTCACGTTGGCGTGGTGTGGAAGTTTGGAGAGTGGAGTGCCAGCTCAGTTGTTGCCTCATCATCTGACCGTGGTTCAAAATTACGTGGTGGTGTTCTCGAATCTTTCCCTTTGGAATTGATCGCTGACCACCAATAGCCCGTTCCTACCTTTCTTATAAACTTAATGCGGCTTTTAAATAATTGTGAATTAAAGCCTGTTTGATTGAACAAGGGCTAACTCAACTACAATTGTTTGTTTTGCAATAACTGTAAACTGTTAGTTCCCTCTAAAGAATCCATTGATAGATATTGTGTCAACTTTACATTGAGGACTGAAGACCGTTTGATTGCAATTCATCAACAAGACACTTGTTATTGCAAATTGTAAGAAATGAGACCTATGAAGGATCCACTAATATATGTCCCTTTAATACTTGAAACAGCATTCGCGATTTCTTAGAATTTATAAATTTTGTTTGTGTATTCCTTTGAAGGCATTATAGACGAGAGGTTTGTGGTCTGGCTCTTCATTAAAAGGCTCTAGGTTCGAATCCTAGTCTATAGGCATGAATGTTCATAGATACGGAATCCATTTTAAACCGTATGTAATCTAATTAGGTTTCGTATACCAAAAAAATGACCGTGGAACACTGAATCTAATTCTAAAGATGTCTATAGATTAAGTGATAAGGGTTTCATTTAAAAAGCATTATTAAAAACGACATTTTATACCCAAGTTTATAAATTTTAAATTCAGTTACATATTTTATGCAGTCGAATTTTTTATTTGAATAAATACAAATTATGCATTTCAAAGCATGTAATTTATTTTGATGTATTTGAAAAGTGTTTGTGTGCAATGTTAATTGAGGTACTTGAAAATACTTTTATATTTAACCCTCCTGGTGGTTGTCTCCACGAGATATCTCGTCATTAACAAAATTGATCCGACCTTGATGGACGATATATCTCGTTAATCTCATTATTATTTAGACTTTGATGGACGAGATATCTCGTCTTAGCAAAATTGGTCAGACCTTGATGGACGAAATTTCTCGTCTTAACCAATTGGAGGGTTAAGAATTTCACATTTCGTATTTCAGGAAGCATATACAGTGGCTCGCCAATTTAACCTCATTCCACCTCTCGTTGAGCAAACAGAGTACCATATGTTTCAACGAGAGAAAGTAGAAATTCATTTGCCTGAGTTATTTCACAAAATAGGTAATCTTTACATCTCTTTCACTCACCCTTATGTTAATTTACTTGTTATCATTTCATAAAAGCTTATAATCAATTCATAAATGAAAACAGTGAAATCATTTTCTATGTATTTCAATTGTATTAAATTTCAAGCAGTATTTTTAAAAACATTCTGTTTATCAGAATTTTACTTTACTTTTATAGTACCATAAATTTTATCATTATAAGATGTTACAGAATTTTGTAGTATTTTTTATCAGTTTATTCCTTTCTTCTGTAGCAACTGCGGATATTATATCGCTGATAAAAGTTGTTTGTAATCATTTATGTATGCAGATTAATATACTTGGATCATTTAAATGTCTCTGCTGTCATTGATTTTTATTATGGAAAATTTTTGAACAAACACTTTATTATTTAACGTTTAATAAACAGATTACCTAAAAATCATACAAGTGAAAATTACTCGTCTATGTTAAAGAGAAAATTAATCATCTTATTAAAAACGTTATCGATACAAACTAAAATAGCTAACTTTAAGGTCTTCGATAGGATATGATAATATGTTTATATAACCTATGCACATTTGAGACCTAGATGTTAACGAAATATATAAAATGTCATCCTATGTCGCATCATTGTAATATCGTTCGTTTGTTGTTGTGCATTAAGTTGGTTGATGTAGGGTGTAGTTGTGCCCTTTTATAAATATTAAATGGGAATCAAAAGAGGCACTATCGTCTACTCGCGTGACGAAGTCTATTGGATTTAGTCTAGATTTACTATACCAGGGTAATTAACAGAAACAGTATTTTGTCTTCATGTTTCAAATCAGAAATTTCCTTCAAAAAATCATGTTTTCTCTTTTTTAACGGTCAATTTTTATTACGTTTTTAAAATTTTCTCTAGGTATCGGAACTATGACGTGGTCACCTCAAGCATTTGGTATGTTTGCTGGAAAATTCGACGAAGGCGTTCATCTTTTATCAAGAGGTTCAATCAAGGTCAGGGTTGGTATTGAAGGATTTTTTTATCCTTTCCATCTTAAAGTACTAGGTAACATATTCCAATATCCGCACAAACATTATTTTCGATCGTTGGAAACCGTATTGATGTGTTTAAATAGACCACCCAAAACTGAACTGAGAGGCTCCCAAGACTTTCGTGACTTTCCGCCAAGTGACTTTCGTGACAAGAGTCGTGAGAGCAGCAGAGGTGTTCGACTGTTCTATAACTACTGTGTTTGACAAAATAATATTAGGTGTTTCAGGACTTAAAATCAGGGAAAATCATAATTGTTGAGATTAGTTTATAAAAGGTTGTGTTTAATTATTTATGAAATTAATGTCGGTGATTGAAGTGTCGGTATTAACCCTTCAAGTTGTTTCGACAAGATATCTCGTCAATAAATATTTGACCAATTTCGTTAATGACTAGAAATATCATTATCAGGATATTCCTGATTTTTATAAGATTTTTATCAATATCTGGTCAGTTTGTTTTCTTTAAACGAGATACCTCGTCCATCTTGCTAATGATTATACGTATGTAAAAAGTTTCCTAGTGTCAATTATTATGAGGAAACATGCTTACAAGTATTAGGCATTCACTCGAATTAGCGGGTATTTAAGATGTGTTAACACTCCTGGTGGTTGTCTCGACGAGATATCTCGTTATTAGCAAAACTGATCAAATCTTGATGGATGAATGTCTCGTCATAAGAGGAAAACTGACCAGATCTTGATCTCGTCATCCTCCAAAAAATGGCAATATCTTTATGACGATATGTCTCGCCATTAGGCGAAATTGGTCAGATCTTAATGAACGAGATATCTCATCGAAACCACTGGAAAGATTAAACTACGGGAGAGGGTTGATAGTAATGTTCGCGATGTGCTAAAGGCAATTGGGGTGGTATTCACCGGCTCTGTAGAGTTGTGTCATCGGGCGTTGGGCAGATTTGGGTAGTCTCTTGTGATTGTGGCAATCTTTAAAATTGTGGCAATCTCCAAAATCGCGGCAATCTCCAAATTGTAGCAATCTCCAAATTGTGGCAATCTCCAAATTGTGGCAATCTCCAAATTGTGGCAATCTCCAAATTGTGGCAATCTCCAAATTGTGACCACCCAAATTATGGCTGGTTGGTTTTGGGGTTTTATGGCACAAGGTCCATATTTGGCGATGCACCCAAATTGTGGTAATCTCCAAATTGTGACTAGATTGTGGTAATCTCCCAAAACGCTAGAAGTATTAGACGCTCCAAAGATTGACAAGTTGCCATTTTACTTCTTCATTTTAAAGCTCCTACCCCGAGTCAATCCCCAGAGTACGTTTTAAGGTTTTGACCAATACCAGCGAGTCCACTGAGACCTCAGTTGATCGTTTTCGGTTTCTTGAGCCCTCCCACGTCATCTGGATGAGAATCGCTTAACCCTTCTGGTGGTTATCTCGCCGAGGCATCTCGACATTAACAAATCTGACCAGATCTTGATAGACGAGATAGCTCATCATTCGAAAAACTAACCAGCACTTGATCTCGTCATCATCCAAAAATTGGCAATATCTTGATGATGAGATATCTCGTCATTAGCAAAATTGGTCTGATCTTGATGGACGAGATATATCGTCGAAACCGATTGGAGGGTCTATGTCGCTATAACAAACTATTACTGCTATCATTTAGTTGCAGGGGGTGTAGGTTCTATTCCTTTTTTCTTCTGTGTCAGGAAAGCTTTCCTTTTGTGTGTATGCCCATTTACTTGGCTTTGTCTGTTTTGTGTTTAATGAAGCTTGGCCAAATATGGCGCATGCGCCATAAAACACAAAACAACCAAACAAATAAATAGCTGCTATGATTTTGTTTAATGTATCATTGTGTTGTGGAGAGATTAAATGCTGTTTATCTTGCTGTTTTTCTGGAAGTTAAAATCATGCACATTACAATTATACTTAACTGTCCTGATAGTTGTCTCGAAGAAGTATTTCGTCACTAGCAAAACTAACCAGATATTGATGGACGAGATATCTCGTCTCTGGAAAAAACTGACCAGATTTTGACCTTGTCATTGTCAAATAATCGACAATATCTTGATGATGAGATATCTCGTTGGTCGAAATCGGTCAAATCACGATGGACGAGGTATTTCGTCGAAACCACTTGGAGAGTTAATACATTTCCATGCCATTCTTTGACCCAGATATTTTCTTTTATTTCATTTGGTGTGATTCCTTACTAACCCGATGCATCTGCTTAGAACTTTACGATGCTACAAGACAAAACGTGCCCCGAAGAAGGAAGGAGTCCAAGACACCAATCCAAACTACAAGAACTTTCAGTGCTTGCAGAGAAAGTGGGTTGCACTTCCACACAACTTACAATAGGTAGGCGGCTTTTCTTTCAATGTAGTTTGTCCTTTCGATGCTAATAAACAGTGTTGGGGTAAATTCATGGTTTTTATTTTTCAGCATGGTGCCTGAAAAACGAAAACATTCACTGCGTGTTAGTAGGAGCTTCAACACTAGAACAGCTATATGAACACATACATGCCCTCCAGGTGATTATCTGTATCTTTAATTGCTTTTTTAAAATTAGTGCTGAACTATTTGAAAGTAAACTCGGTCGAATGGATATCGCAACACCAAGATCAGGTTGACAAGAAACCCACCCTGGTACAGTCCCGACTTTGTGAGTGCCTTAGTTTAACCCTCTGTGTCGCGAGATTCCTGAGTAGTGTAGTATTGCTTTTATCCCACAACATGCTCATAATGATTGGATAGGATTATATTGGATTATATTGGCTCATAGGATTATATTGGACCTTAGAATTGAATCCTTTGGAACGATATTATTGCTCCTTTCCTTAGAATAGAATCCTTTAGAAAAGTTCTATTAATCAATTCCTTATAATTGAATCTTTCAGAAAGATTCTACTTGTCATTTCCATATAATAGAATCCTTTGGAACGATATCGTTCCTTTCCTTAGAATAGAATTCTTTGGAAAGGTTCTATGTTTCTATTCCTTAGAATAGAATCCTTTGGAAAAGTTCTATTGATCAATTACTTAGAATAGAATCCTTTGGAAAGATTGTATTGACCACGAATGTCGAAATTGGTTACATTTAGAAAATAGTGCAGGTAGCTAGGTGAAATTATGTGTATGAACCCCTCAGAGGATTAATCATTTCTGGGTACATCACTGAATCATAGTGTTATCCAGTATCCCCCATTTATGTGCCCTTATACGCCAAGTTAAATACCATCATCGTGAAAGTTATTCATACATCTCTCAGAACTCGTTAACGTAAAATTCCTGCAAATATAGTTTTAAGCCTTATAAACAGTTTAAGGAGGGAGGACATTATCTTTAAACGCTCAAGTTTTAGTGAAGAGAGGTGGACATTCTAAAGTTACGAAAAAAGTTGTTTCTTATTGGATTCTTTTCAAATTTAGAACTGTTATGGTATGGATGTTGTATTTAAAAAGAAAATAACTTTAAAGCTTCTATCATTTTTCTTAACTTTCATGTTTTAAGCAAACATTTAATAATCAATTTTGCCCAACTGTTATTTTACGGTCCGCAAGATATTTTAAAACCTAATTATTCTACGAAAATGAAAATTGGTAAACTTCTTATAGAACCCCACTATCTATAAATTTTCAGATAGTCAATTTATAGATAGAACCCCACTATCTATAAATTGACTCACAAATATAAAGATCGGTTCACAATTATTTGATTTATTGATTTAGATATGTTTAAATCGTACCTCATTGATGTAACGCAGCAGAATATTATTGTAAAACGACATAGAAAATTTTAAACTAAGATTTTTAGAATAGGTAATTTATAGCTATTCTCAAAATCTCCTGCACTTGAGAACTCTAAATAAATGTGCAAAGTTCCATTATTGTAGAGTAATTAGGTTACCTTGTGGACCGATAAACAACCCATTTGGCCAAAATTTGTTCTTAACAAAAAAAGACAAGTTAAAATGATAAAAACTTTAAAGCTATTTCCTTTTAAATATAACATCCAAACGAAACAGTTCTAAATTTGAAAAGAATCCACCGAAAAATAATTTTTTTACAGATCTTTGAAACTTCTACTTTTTACTGAAACTTGAGCATTTAGAGATACTGTTCACTCTTAATTGTACTTCAGGAACAACTTAAGGAACAAATAAGTTTGTTTTAAAGATGTATTTTTATATATTTATATGAAAAGTTAACGCGAACAACGTATTAGATTTTGCCATACATCAGATACAGCTTGGATAGACTGCTACAATTGCATCATTTGCATACGTCTCTGACGTTCTTGTATGAACATTTTTAAACAGATCAAACGAATCTACGTGTTGCAATGTCAGTTTTACTGATCATATTTATACATTCACGCGTTCTCAACGAGGTATCCCGCCAAGAAAAATTGGCCAGATCTTGATGGACGAGATATGTCGTCGAAACTACTTGGAGTGTTAATTGGCTCTCTCTCGAATCTGTGTGATATTCAATTTAAACTTATGGCATCCTCTGTTGTTCTCTCCAGTTGCTGCCGAGATTGACGACCAGCCTGATCAACGAAATCGAGAAGATATTGGACAACAAACCCATCCGCCTTCCTCTGCAGAGGTGACTGCCGGTTTCCAAGGATTCCTTGCCCAATGCTCCAAGGAGTCCTCCCGCCGTTGCCTCCATCCTCGAAGTGGACGTAGGAGGCACACCACGCCTTGGTGCCGTCAGAGAAGACAGCGGCATCGATGGCAGCAAGTCGCCCATTGAGCCTAACCGCGGTTTCTTCGACAACCTACTCAGCAACTGTGTGATCCAGTGAAAACAAAAAACGCGTTCATTGTCTCTGGCCTCGGACGCCACCAACTCTTCAACTATCCTCTTGCGGAAACGGTCGGTGCTTTGAAAAAGCGAATTCTGCTGTCGTGAAACAAAATTACTCTTCCAAGAAAGATTTCCGGACTCGTAAGTCGTTGTTGTTGCAAAGCCACTCTTTCCTGGCCATTGGTTTTGGGAAAATTTAATTTTGAATGTTTTGGTTATACCACACACACACACTAAATTTCATCTCGCGGTTGATGTTCTGTGATACTATACTTATTGCACAATTCCAAGATGCTGCGATGCGCAATACGAAATTCCTTCAGATTGAGGTGTTCTGCTTTCTTTTAACCTCTGCATTCCTGAAGAACCCGTTTGGTACATCAAAGGAATCTTTTATTTACCCTCAAACAGTGACGGACGTGCTCATTCGATCAACCCATAAATCATCTACTGGACATGCTTTTTGAAAATGTTAAAAATGTATGCTATGGAAACAATTTGACGTCTTATAAAGAAATTGGATTTTTGAACAGCTTTTAATTAAAAGTAATTAATGCCATTTCGAGTTCTAAATTATTAATTGGATCTATTATTGTTAATTAATTTTTGATTTTTAATTAATTTATGATGGTTTGCACTTGATGTGATTCGAAGACGAGAAGCAAATTTCAGTAATTATTAACTATTATTGAGTGTGACTTGACCATGTCATTACTATTTGCACTTTTTTACATTTCCGAAAACCAGACCTATAAGACACAGCTTGAATGAGTAGTGTTCTTAAAACCAATCACATTTTTTCCAATAAGCCTACTGGATTTCATAATTTACTTGTTATCTTGTTTACTATTTTTATAAGCAAAATATTTTATTTTCTATTTAAAAATTAAACTCTTATTGCTAAAGCTCATAGTATTTTTATACTTTCTGTAAGATCTACTGGCCTCTAGCGAATGTTCAGAATTTTTGAAGGTCCTGTCCGTCACTGTCCTCACAGCGTTCTAGTGTATTTATTAATGTCCCTTTTAAGTTTCTTTCTAATGTTCTATCCCATGGGGTAACGTCCCCAAAGGGGTAGTACTTACTCATTTAGGTACATGATTTTCGACTATTAAATTTTTCAAAAATAGTTTTTAGTTTTTTTTATCATTTCCGGTTTTTTAAGAATTTTAAATAGTCGATCGAATATATTTTTGTGTTAGAGGGTGTTTCTCGGGTTTGAGAGGTTAAAGAATTTAAGCCGTACCTAAGCTTCAACAGGTGAGTAAATGTTTGGAATCGGCTTTAAATTCAATGAAGCGACAACTTTTTATACGTTTCTTTATCTTATTCTTGGAAATGCAAGTATTGTACAGAAAATCCACTACATTTTGTTGTATAAAAGTAAGTTATTTGAAATTTTAATAAGACTATAAAACATTTCGTAGCTATGGTCAAAACATATTGTGCAAATGGACTTCTAAAGTTATTTTAAAAATCAATGAATGAATTTCTAGAAAATTTCGATTGTTGTGTCTGCCATATTTGTTAATATGATTGTAAATAATCTGGCAGACACCACAAGTATCATTATAGAAAGTATTTTTTACAAAACTATACATATTATATGACAGCTCATGAAGCTATTCAATTGGTAAGTTACTCTAGTACACGAGAAATGTTTTATAGTCGCTTGAGTTTTCCATATGTATACCGTTCTATACGGCTGAAACTTGCATTTCAGATGTTTGAAAACGCTAAAGAAATAAACAACACGTCCTTCAAGAAAATTTGCTTTGGGCCATGCTCTTTCAAAGCTCCGTCTTTTCAAATGTCCACAATTCAACCAGTCTCTTCCACTATTTGTCCATTGAAATGATGATATACATATATATTTACTTATGTATACACTGCTTCAAATAACTACTCTACTCTTAGTTCTTAACTCGTACATACTCAAATGCATACATAATACTCTATTTGCCTTTAGATATTTGAGCATGAAATTAGGTAACTACTCAATTTTACTCACTCGCTCTCTAATATTTTAGAAGGTCTAGTTCTTTCATTAGAGTTTTAGTTGTTTACATTCTTATACAAAGAGAGAAGTTTAGATGTTTTTCAGAAGTCAGAATTTTAAATAAACTTAGGCTTTATAGTGATCACTCTAATATACAAAGGAAGACAAATTTAACTACGTTAGAATTCCGTATTGCATAGCATGTCTGTGAATAGTTTTGGAATTTAGAGAGAGTTTTTCATGGACAGAGTTGGAAGACTGTTCCTCCGATAATACACTGGTGCTTTGCCATCACATTAGAGGTTCCAAAAGTACCACATTTGTTCAATTACGCGTCAATTTCTCCATCGTTTCTGCGTTAACTCTCCTGTACCCTTACCTTTCTAGAAATGTAACCATCGTTCTATCCTTTTTCAGTCATGAATACGTAAACATGACGAACGAAAGAGAAGAGTTGTAATTTCAATTCACAGGGAAGTTACGTGGTTCGAGTAATAAATAATGAATCAAAATCAATTATAAAATTAATTGGCTCAGAATATGCTCATCCTTGAATGTATTTGCTCATTACGGAAAATCATATCTTTTAATTTGGTATACCTAATAAAACCTAGTCTGTAAAGAAATCAAGAGAATAAATATAAAAACATATTTTATTTGCTGCTAATTTCTATTTTATTTTAAAAACAGTTATATCTTAATTTTCTGATGAATTTACAAGTGTTTGATTACATTTCTCCTCTCTTTCCAAATTTCTAAGTGTATTCATAGAGCAAAAAAATTAAACCCTGAAATTTTATTTTCTGCACGTAATAATCAAATATGATAAATAATAATAATGTTGATAAATGTGTATTCTGATGATAATAAATAATAACACGATAATAAATTGCGGGCTGTTATTTTAAGGCATTTGTCATCCAATCCCTTACGTCTTCCTTACAAATTTAAATCCTTACAAAATTTTAACTTATCTTTTTCAAGTACTTATAATAAACTTAAGGTTATAATACCATTATTTTTGTCAAATGCGTCTACTCTATTTTGTTTTATGTATGTATTCAGATTTTTCTAAATTGAAAATATCAATATTATTTCCCAAATCTCCCAAGAGAAAAGAAGTGAACATCTGTGGTACTTTACCATACAAAACACACAAGTGTTTCAGGAGCACTTGAGAATCTCATGTTCTCTTTGATATCATTTCAGTGCCTAGGTGGCTGTAAAATTAGAATACGCTTAGAATGCGATAGTGTTCAGTGAGTGATTTACAAAACTCTTGTATTACTCGTATGTAGGCTGTGGTTGAGATCCAGAAACTGTTAAAGGTTGCATAGATTGTAGACATTTCAATAAAAAGACACTAGTAAATTTAGTTTAGGGAGAATTGAGCTTTGCATTTATTCCAAGAATCATCTACTGGTTGATATAAAAAGTGAAATAAATGCCTGAAATATTCCAAAATTATTGGTTGTAATTTCTGTAGTAGCATGCATTGATGTTTGGTTACTTTTTTATTCAACACTCACATAAAATATATTTTATTTATCTAATCCTGATCTTCTATTCAGCAAGGAATTACAAACTTATGATTTTAACTAGTGTAATTCCATTCTTAAACCCGAAAGTCGAGCAAACTGAATATCAGTTATGTTATTCTTCAATGATCAGATGTTTAAATGTTGGTATATTATTCACTAAACAGGACAAAGCGCATTGGATATTGGTTTCACTATTCACAAAGTGGTAGATACTTTTCAAATATTTTCATTCTTAAAGCAACCAATTAATCTTTTACGTAGTACCATTTTTTCCTTCAGTAGGATGGTTTCTCTCTCTACTGGATGAAACATAAACTTCCTTTTTGGTTCTTGACCCACAATTAAGTTCATAAATGAACTTCATAATTAAGTTCGTATTACGGTATGCTTTAAGCCCTCTTTTATAGATAAAACCTTTAATAAGCTACATTATATTGTAGCGCTATATTCCCTAGTTCATCCGGAGAGCCTTCATATATACCCTTATGGGTATTCATCCGTTTGGTAGGTCTCCATGCGAAGGAGTTTCTCTGGCCCGTTTAGTTTTGAAATGTTAAAAGTATAGCATGTATCACCAAGATCACCAGTATTACGGCTCTTACAAAAGAAAGCCTGTTCAGTTATCAATGTGTTCTGGGTATTATGCAAAGCTTGACAAATATTCACAAGCCTCTAAAGTGGGATCAGAGTGTCCATCAATTTGTAAATGTTAGCCTTGCACTTTTTATACATGTTGATCAAGTTAAGTCATCCGACCTCCTTGGGGGAATCCCCAAGGAGATCCCTCCGTTCCAATATTTTTATGGTTGGAGCCAGGGACCCTCTCCAAGCCGAGAGATCACTATTACCACTGTTCCAATTTTTATTGGTAATTATCTCGTGACTCAGTGTTTGCCCATTGCAGCAACCTGCGAGTTTTAGGCAACGCAGGTTCAATTCCTGTAACTTACCCTGGGAGTATTCCTCGCTTCTGCGTCAGTAAAACTTTTCTGCGTGTGTACGTCCATTACTTGATGAACCTCGTGCTTGACGTCCATTACTTGATGAACCTCGTGCTTGACGTCCATTACTGTCTTGTGTTTGGCAAAGTTTGGCCAAATAGTGTCCTTGCACCATAAAACCTAACCCAACCATAATGAAGCAAATTCGGTTTCACCTAGGTCAGGTTATAATTTTCCACATTTTACGCCTCTTAACCACATGCAAAAGTAATAATTGATGCTGATGATTTCTAATTTTAATCCTCGAATCGACGCTAGATTTCCGAGGAGTGTAGTGTTTATTTTACACTCACAACACTATGACTCAATAACCACATCTTTTTAAAGAATTCACGGATTCTTTCAACTTTTAGAAAGATTATATTGGTCGTTTCCTCAATATAGAATCTTTCTCTGGAAAGATACTATTTGCTCCTTCCATGGAATAGAATAGAATCCTTAAGAAAGATTCTATTGCACATTTCATTAGAATAGGATATTTTGGAGATTCTATCGATTTTTTCCTCAGAACTGAATTCTTTGGAAAACTTTTATTGGTCATGGAGGTCAAAATTGGTTAGAAGTCATACAGGTAAGACTGCAGAAAGGCAAAATTAGGCTTGTGAAGCCCTCAGAGGGTTAAATGGTATGGGGTAATAGTCCGATGGTATGGAGAGGAATGAATTATAAACATTTTGAATCCTTCGAGTCATAATAGATAAAAATGCTTACTAAATATTTCCAAATGGAGATAATCTGGAAAAAACCATAGCCTACATATGAGCTAGTAGTAAGTACCATACAGACTAGTATATATGGAATTCATTGATTAATTATGCATTTGAATATTTATTATTTCTGTTCTTTGTCCTCATGTTAACCAAGCTGGCAATAATTCCGACCACTAAACATATTTTTGAGACTCTTGAGTGAAAATGTAAACTTTAGTTGCCCAACATTTAAGTGCCTTCACATGCTGCCATTGCATACGTGCAGCTGTTGGTTAAAAGATGGTGAAAGAAAAAAGTATCTTTCACTCTTCTCTTATTTACGCTGTCTACTCAATGTCTTACGTTTCGGACTCATTTCGTTTTGTTATCTGAAATCTGTGTCTACCTTGTCTTTCATAACTACAAACTATGTAATCTATTCCAGTTATATTTGCCACAGACTGATAATGTATCTGATCGCATACTGTTGTGATATATCACTGTAAAATCTAAATACTAGTGTTGCAGTGGCATATATTATGTATCCCTGAACTTATTCCAAACCAGAGTAACCAATAAGATATACTAAATAAAACTTCAAGCTCATTCTCACTCCAAAGTGCATCTTTAAGTTCTATTGAATGTTTTCCCTGGGGCTTTCCCTAACGCAATTTGAGGATACATCCCAGAAAATTAATATTTTATTCTCATCATTCAAGAAAAACTGTATTGTAAACTAGTAAAACAGTGTGGTATGATCCCCTTCCGCCGCCGATTGTCTTGGCGGAAATCCGTAAGCAATAACTTGTTCTGTACTGATTGATATCAAATACATGTATGGTGATCTTTGATAAAGAATGAAAAGTAAATTAGAAAAGAGAGTGCAAAATTCGCTACTTTTTGCAATAGAACATCGCTATATTTGGCGATTTATCACTAGAATAACTTACACAATGCATTTTAACATAAATAAATATACTACGTTTCAATTTTCTTAATATTCAGTACAACTAACATAAATACTATGCCATTGTCTCCATAGAATTTTAAAATTATACGTTTTCCAAAATTTTTTGTCGTAGTTATTCATGTAATTTTTTTGTATTTGTTATTTTTTTACTATTGCAGAAGCAACGCTTTTAACAGCGTGATTGGCTATTATGCTTAAAATCTTCAAGGCAGTATTGAAATAACTCGAAGCTCATATAAATGAAAATCTAGTAAAATATTGAGTACAGTATCTTAGAAATTATGGTGGAAAATGGTAGAGCCTTAAGATGCACTTGATAATATCAAATCAAAAATTACTAGATTTATTCTGATAAATTAGGAAAAGTCCGGGATACAAATTTGTTGATTCTTTAAAAATATCAGTGTTGACTAAATGTAGATACCTTATTATGTTCATTGTTCTCGCACTTTGTGAATACTTCGTATGTATATAAAAATACAATAACAAATTTAGGGGATGTTTACGCTATGCAATGTATATCAACATGAATTGTAAATCGTGATGTTTCCACGTGTTAACTTCTAAGAAAATGTGCTAATTTTGTACGGAGATTCACCCAACCTTTGTGCAATGTTTCCGAGTCTTGTTAGAAGGCAAATTCTATTCAGACAAAGTTAAAATGCTTGGTGTAATCTGTACATAATTCAATCAAATGCTAGTTTACTTACATCTGTTTTCGTTTGAGACACAGTTTATGATTCTTTTGTCTGTTAATATCATGATGTAAACTATCCTATTATCCTACACTTTTGAGGGTATTTTAAATTAAGTATTTTTTACTGTATGGTGTGAAAACAGTTTTGAACAATGACGTTATAAATGTTTTTTGAGATTTTACATTCTCAGCTTAAATGTACGTAAATATTTCAAAATTGATGCTGCGCAAAATGGCCATGTTTCACTGCCTTTAGAGTTTAGACTTTTGCTGTATGAACTGTTTAATTATTATACCTGTTTTTGATTATTACAGAGTTCAGCTTTAAGGTGGTTAGAAACGCTTTCATTTATCTTCGATATTTAATTGTTGCAGAAATAAAGTTTTCAAACAACTTTGCAGTTTGCAAAATTACGTTAGATTCAGTTTTCCTATAATAATTATTGTAAAACCGTATGTAAACTTTTAAGATGGATAGTGACTTTCTAAAAGAGACGCTTTGATTTATTTATGATGTTTGACGTATTCCACTCCAAAGCGATTGCTTAACTTGCTTTGAATTTGGGATTATTAAATCTTCAATGTAATCATCGTCATATTAATTTTTTATAATTTCTATGAAAATTTATTTTATTGACTTGATTCTGAAAGTAAAAGCCTTCGTTTAGAAATTTACTGTCAGGGTTCTGTTAATTAAAGCTGGAATTCTTATCCATTATTTTAAGCCCCGACGTCGGTATGATTATTAAAATAACATTTGACAAGTATGTTAAGTACATAGATTTCGGCAGCCACAAAATACCCTAATTCTAGTGTCATAAAAGAGCTAGAAGCTGCTGGCTTCTTTCTATATTTAAGTATAAAATATATTTTTTAAATGCTGTTCAATTTTTAAAATTTAGCTTTTATATCTAAAATAAGAGAAATAATATAAGTTATATTTCTCTTATTTTAGATGCAATTAAGTAAGCACTCTAAATTCTTTTAATTCCACATCTGCGTGTTATATACCAAAGAGAATCTTAAACGTTCTGAATTAATTAATCAAAGGAATATGTTGAATCATTTAATTGTTCCCGAATTAAATATTAGCAGTAAATAAATTCTTTTTCAAATAAGAGTAACTTAGTTTAGCTAGTGTCCTTGAAGACTATACATAACCTTCAAAACCGAAATGTTATAAAATTTTACAGAGATAGTAAAATTATACGTTATCCTCGAAGGAAAAGCATCGCTTTTATTGGCCGTTACTCATTACACTCTAAAACTGATTGGTCAGAGCATACATTAGTGATAGTCCAATTCTGTTTTGCCATTTATAGAAAATTTCAAGAAGAATGAAACGGTTGAATCAGACAAAATAACGGTTAACAGTTGAAGGACTCGCCAAAGGGATAATGAAACTTGCGAAAGATTGCGATTTTAATATTATCAAAGTCTAAGAAGCTGAACTCTGTAAAGTGATACATATTTTGTTTGGGTTAGATGTCGAAGAGGATGTCTTTGTTTTTCTAGATGATGAACTTGTAAGAGTGCCGTACAACATACTCATACCAACAATAGCTATAGAAGTAACCAATAGAACTCATCTTGCAGAAATATCTCATATTCTTTGCAATACCTTTATGTTCAAGGAACAACCATTGCATTTCATAACTCACTGACATTTACAGCCATTGCCCAAGTCATGTACGGGACCATAAACATCTGTACTACTGAATTATAAAAGAAAAAGAACGTGTTCTACTTTGGGCTACCTTAATGTTTTCGGTGGCTGGTATTTTTTTCTCTGCCCTTCGTTCGTTTCGCCAGTTTTGAATGTGAAAACGCTATCTATTGAATCTCTTGCGAGTGAAGACATTCTGCATTTGCTGCACATAAAGTTGAAACTGATCACATTGATTTGGTTGCCACCTATCATCATCTAAGAACTGTACATAGAGCAATTTTTGCCTTTCTCTAGAGGTTAGATTTCTTCTTTGTAATATACGAAGTTACTGCCGATCCATATTCTACATAGCTTTTAGCCACTACATTTATCTAATCTTTCGCATGCCAATGTTTGATCCACGACAAGACCAACTTGGAAACATGCAAGCTGCCTCAAAACATAGGAAAGTCGAAGAATTTTCGTAGAGTCACATTTACTTTTCAACGAAGAAACCTCATGTACTCGATTAATTCGTAACTGAAAAGTGTTTTGTTTTACTTAGCATATATGATTATGTGAAGAGTTAGAGATGTAGACAACTTCCATCTTCCATTTGAGCAATATTATAATGAATTACTTTAACCCTCCAAGGATTTCGACGACATGTCTCGACCAAGTTCTGTTCAATTTTGCTAAGGACGAGATATCTCGTCGAAACCAAACTGTCGTACTACTTCGAGGGTTATGAAGATTCAAGTTCGAAAGGAAATTATCCCTTGACCAGTACTGGTGACAGTTTGAAACAAGTTTTTGCACCAGAGGCAAGCCATTATAGGGCAGTTTTTGACTCGAAGATAAACCACCAGTAGTGTTGATGGCTTATACCTTTGTGTTATAAATTTCGATAAATACGAAGCATCAAGTCAGTTATTTTTTGTTTTGATGAATACAACGCAGCTTTCGAACTATATTTTATTGAAATAAGTTTATTGCAATTATTTTTTGTGCATAATTTCAAATAATATTGATTAATATTTTAATTAGATAAAGTAGTATGTTATTTTTTATTCGAAATTTTTTGAAGACTAATTTAGAATAAAAAGTTATTTAATTACTTCATAGTTACTCAAAATAGGTTCGCTGTTTCTTAATTACGGTAAGATGATTTTCAAAAAACAAGAATCAGTTACTGTTTTAAAAGTACTATTTATAAGCATTGTGATTACACTGTCCTAGCAGCTTTAAATTCAGATGGAATTAGTATGTTCTCGCATCTCTAACTTTGCATATAATTCTCTTTACACGTAATAAATCCTAATATTTTTAACCGCAGTCATAAGAAAATTGTAATTACTTTTGTCCTAAACTTTTCCTCTTTGTAATACGTCATTTTAATTTTTTTCAAAAGAGTACCTTGTTTAAAGAATACGGAATTGAAGGATAGACAGCGGTGGATCGTTATAAACTTGAAGCAACAGAAAATGTTATTTTACTGACAATGTCCGATGTTACTTTGTTGGAGGTAGAGTGCAAGTTTCTGCAGGAATGGTCAAAAATTTAAAAAGTGCCAAATGAAGTGACTTCCAACCCTGGCACAAAAATAGATTCGCCCACTGTGAACAATAAGAGTGCTGCGCCCCTGCTTAAAGGCAATGGGGCTATTTTTTGTTCTTGTTGAAAGTCTCTTTTTCCTAAATAACGGGCACTTGTGAAAATAATTCATACATTTTTTTCCTAAAGCACTGGTTTCCGAAAGGATGTTTTGCAATACTTTATACATAATTAAATAAATGTTTCAGTTAAAAAATGTGTTTTTGTGATTTACTTATTCAGCGTTTCCTATCTCTTTGAGGGGCCGCGGTAACCCGTTTGGAAGAGTAGCGGATAAGCAACCGGAGGGTTGCGAGTTCGAGACTCGATCCAACCAAAGACCGTATACATAGGGGCTGGAGCACGTTAAATATTTCGTGGCCTCGAATTTCCTCACGTTGGCGTGGTGCTAGTTTGGAAAGTGGGGTGCCAGCTCAGGTGTGACCTCGTCATCTGACCGTTGTTCAAAATTACATATTTTCATTACACCTCGGATATTTCCTTTCCGGATTGATCTCGGATGGTCCCCAATATCCCGTCGTGTTGCTCCATGTGACATTTATTCAACTAATTACCTATCTCTTTGAATCAAGTGTTGATATTTAAATTTTTATTTTTTTATTCAAATTTTTCGTATTATTAGGAGTTAATATAAACAAAATATTAACATGCCTTGTTATTTATGAAAGGGATTTTCAGTGCAAAAGTGCATATCAGACGGAAAACGAAGATTTTACTTCCTCAACACAAATGCTCTCGCATGATTAAAATTGGGGTTAGCTTAAAATCTATTTTATCGCCGTCTAGCCGAAGTTTGGCTTTAAATCTAATTAATAAAATAACCTGATCAACTATTACAGATATTTTTTATTGCACTAAAGCAAACTCCTCGTGCACTACAGAAGTACAACACGGGAACAGAAGTAAGTTGAATTAACAGAAAAACAATGGAAAAAAATTTAACTAAAATTATAAGATTTGATGAACTTAACAAATGAGTGGAAAAGCAGATTAGATTTAACAAAAACATTGAGTTTCACTGGCCATGTTTTATCTAATCTCCTCAAATCATTTTGAAGCCACATAGATTTGAAATGAAGTCTAAGGAATTTTTATTGGAGAAGCTCTTAAATCGAATTCGAAAAACAATACGTTAATACGTATAGGTAGGTATATTAATTAACGTCGCACTGGAGCAACAATTATTGACGACAGTCCGGTATCAACCCCCTAAGGGAAAGATCCAGGGTCAAAACCACATAATTTTGAACCACGGTCAGATGATGAAATGAAATACGTATAAGAAACACGTTCTGTTGCAGAAACCTTATCACCACCTACCCATTTAGATTAACAGAAAAAGCCTCTCATAGTGCGGTTCTGGTGAGAAGGTAGATAAACTTGAGGAGTCCATTTCTAGAAAGGTAAGTAAGGGGGCTCGCCAGGGGGAAGAGTTGCCATATGCAAAATCATGCGTGACGATCTCCATAAAAGATTATTTCACTAACACGTAAACACTCTTATAATGCACCGAACAATAACTCAGACTTAAGATCCTCGCCAGGGACAACTATTGTAGGAAATTATTGTTAAGTAATATTTCTTTTAATGGTTCGATCAGTTCGACCTTTCGCCTTCGGTTCTACAAGGGATGAACTGATGGCTACTCGGGAAGGAACACATAGTGGTTTAGCCACCGCTGCTCCTAATAGGGACAATCAACAGCATCCACGTGCTAACAAACAGGGTTTCGAACCCTCGACCTACAGGGTGACAGACAACATAATGGTTAAATAATAAAAGTAGAGTGAACAGCGATAACCTTTTTATGTGCCCAAGATCATGTGATCAAAACTAGTAATAACGTGACCCTTAATCTACTTTCATCTGCAGGGTGGAAACGAACATTCATCATCTGATTGATCCACAGGACGGGAGAAGACGCCCATCTATTGATTCATCTGATTGGTCCAAATGACCCAGTGGTCGGTTTTGTCGGTTTCCCCATTTTCGTCACCACTCTGTAAAAATACTTATTTACACATCTATCCTATTATAAGTTGTTATATCGCCAAACGAAGCTCTAAGATGTCAAATTGGTCAACCAAGTAAATTTTTCAAAGAGCAGTCATTGACTGCTTGTTGATATGCTGGTCATACTTTTTTAAGCTCCTCTTAATAGCAATGCTCAGTCTACTTATATTCCACGTCTATGGCAGAAAATCGATATGACTCATACATCAAAGCGTCTTGTTAGGTAATGTTTAATTATAAAAATTATTTAGAGGACAGAAGTCTTCCTACCCTTTTATCTTTCTACTTCCTACTTGATCTACTTACTCTTTTATCCCACTTGGCTTAGGACAAGCTAGACCAGGTCCAAAAGACCGTTTCACGTTGGTGTGGTGTGGAAGTTTGGAGAATGGGGTGCAAGCTCGTGTTGACCTCGTCATCTGGCCAGGGTTCAAATTACGAGGTGCTGTCCTGGAATCTTTCCCTTCGGGATTGATCCTGGACAGTCACCGATAACCCGTTGTGTAACTCCAGTGCTACGTTAATTAACTACCTACCAAAAGATCGTTAGCCCCGAGATCATTGACAGCCAGCATGGGACTTTTTAAACTTCCTGGTGATTGTCTCGACGAGGTTGCCTTGTCATTAGCAAAACTGAACAAATCTTGATGGACGAGATACCTCGTCATTAGCAAAGCTGACCAAATCTTGATGGACGAGATACCTCGTCATTAGAACAAAACTGACCAGATCTTAAACTCGTCATCATAAAAAATCTGCAATGTCTTGATGACGAGTTATCTCGTCACTAGGGAAATTGGTCAAATCTTGATAGATGAGATATCTCGCCGAAAAATCATGGAACATTAAGAAATCCTCTCCCCAACGACACCAATACAGAAAGAAAGAACTGCACCTAGTTCAGGATACCTTGCATTTGATGCAAAACTGAAAATTCTTTATCCGGTACAAATTTCATGGCCTTTAACCCTCAAAAAGGTTTCGATGAATTATCTCCCCCAGACCTTCAACTCTTCGACTCACCAAACGGTGTAGAGCCTATTTAAGAAGAGATAGAGCAAAAGACTTTCCCAACACTGAGAGGCCCAACAAGAAACCAAGTCCGCCACACATGAAGAGCACCACCTCTCCCTCTCTATGAGCGCATGCCGCATTATTTTATAAATTTTAGCATATAATAATAGTACCATGTGAGCTAAAACATCAAAAGATATTGTACAGTTGAGGTACAAAATTTTGATACATACAAAATGCAATTGTATAATAAAAACAAGTAAAATAACACAACATAATAATGGTACCATGTGGGCTAGAACATCAAAAATATTAAATAAGTAAGGGACAAAATTTAGTTGTATACAGAAATGCGGAAAAAAACATACACAAGAAGAATAACATAACAAATAAATATTGTTAAATGTAGTAAGAATAATTATTATATAATAAAATGATATAAAACACACACATTTAGTGTATAATACTAAGACAAGTATATACAAGATATGACATTAATATATACAGAATTAAACAGTTCAGTGCTTAATAATGATACAATTTATATACAATGAATAATATGTAGGACAGTGTGAATAAAATGTATCGCTATCACCCTCAGTAGTCTGTATTTGCTATTAATAAAGTTTGTTGGCTTTTGAGGTTAGGACATTTTTTGTCCATGCATCCATGGTTTGTATTGTATTTTGTATAGTGTTTAACGTTCAAGGCGGTGCAATTAGAGCAATTCTTTTCATTGATACAAGATTTAGTGATATGATCTTTCCCACATGATAAACAAATATTTTTGTTAGAACACTTGGGTTTGGTGTGGCCTAACTGGCCACACCCGGTACATTGTCTAATGCTATGAAAATCGTCCAGACGGACTCTTTGACAACCTATGAAAAGAAACTTCGTGGTCATGATCCTTTGGTATATTGATGTGTTTAAGGTAGCCACCCAGTGATTGCCACGGGAGGCTGGAATTTTGAAGTCGATTTCAATGTTATTTATTCACCTCTCCGAGGATTTCATTTTCAAGTAGGAGGGCGTGTGGTAAATCAGCGCCCTCAATTTCGGAGTCAACATTGAGGAGGATCACCCGAGGTTTCCTTTTAGTGGGTCGTGCCACTTCAAACCCCTTGGTGTGATCTCTCCTCTCCTTACCAAATCTTAATTTAGAGCATTGAGATCTGCCTGTGAGTTGGCCTCAATTGCAATACCACCTCCATTAATTTTGCGCAAGTGTTTAATTTTGTGAGTAGTAGTTTTGAGGGTGCCCTGTATTGCAGATTTGGTAATACTAAAGTTGCTTTCCTCCTTTGGTTTAAGAAGGAGGACATGTGACTGTGGCTTATTTGATTGTGTTGGTCTAATCGAGAAGACCACAGCAGCAAAAGAGGGAACCGAGGGTGTAGGGAGGTATGAGATTTTTCCTGTAGTTTCATGACTATGTCGAGAGTTTGTTTACTACCATTATTAAAGGTTTCTGATAAGATATCTAAGGTTTTATCTTTTTCTGACAATCGGCCGCGCAAAAAAGAGTTAGTTGTTTCAAGGTCCTTAATATCAGTTTTTGCAGAATCTAAGTCTATTTTACAAGATTTTAGCTCTGTTTCCAAAGAGGCTATTTTTTCATTAGCTGTTTCCAGGGTTTGTAATTGAAGATCGCATTCCTCTTTCCCCGGGGAGAGAGAACTAATGGATCTGTCTTTAATGGAAGAATTTTCACTTATAGAGGAAATTTCCGCATTAAGGTTTGAAATGTTTACTCTTAAATCATCTATTTCTTTTCTGCGGAGCTTTAACTGCTTATTATTATCTTGGTCTTTATCGTTAGTATTAACAAGTTCACAGACCATGGTGATTATGAGATTGGTGATAGTTTTGCGGTGAATTGCCAAGCCCTCCTGAAAGGACTTGGTTTCAACCTTGCTGGTGCGTTTTTTATTCAAATAGTCGGCTAATTCGCAGAGTATTGTCCGGTAATTCTTAATGTGAGGATATTCTATATCGGTCTCAAGATCATACACTAAGGCATCGATCTTGAGGGTGCAGGATTTTTGGGGATTCACTCGTCACGATCCCCGGGGGGGGGGCGTCTTCCCCAAAAGGATTCTCAGTTGTAATAAAAATATGTTAAAATAGGCAGAAGATACAATAAATCATGTTAAAATGTATAAATAAACACTATAATACTAAAATATAACAGACTAAAACACTGGACATGGTACACTGAGGCGGACTCAAAAACATAAAAATTTATACATAAAAATTATTTAAAAATAGTAAAAAAATAATAAAAATCTCCAAAATATCGAAAAACACATGAAATGTTTAGAAATAAACAGTATGTAAATAATAGGGCAAAAGCTGAAAGTTGGTCCTCAAGTCAAGGGATAATTCACCTTGAGCGAGCTCGAATTAGTAAGACTATTGAACAAAATAGGACTAGTGTTTACATATTAATAATGACAATGGAGGTAGAGAACAATACTATTAAGCAAGGAAAAGACAAAACAAAAGATAAATTTAATGTTAGAAATTTTTTTAAGACTCACAATTGATAAATTTCTTCAAAAAAGAGGTCCAAATATAGATCTTGAAAAGATCTATTCGGTGCTGGAGAAGTTCTATTGCCCCATGAGGTTTCTGGAAATTTTAAAGATGAAGGAGGACTGGTAGATGGATGGGTGGAGATGTCGAATCCGGGGCACTAGCGATTTATCGCCAAACATGGTAACCTTGGTGTTTTGATCTAGCTTTATGGCAACCTTATGCAAAAGGTTTTTTACGAAGGAAAATCCGTTTTTTATAACAAATCAAATCGCCAAGATGGCCGCCATACTGGCTTTGAACGCCATCTTGATTTGGCGACAAACATGCCCTGGATTCGACATCTTTACCGATGGATGAAAGTAGAGGCAGGTCTGGCAAATCGTAGTCTCCAAAGTTTTCTTTCAATTAATGGCTGATCATTTATTTTGATGGAATTCCATGAATTTTGAAGAGGGAATAACAGGACTTACGCTTGACTGAAAAGATAGACATGTTAATTTGAAGCTCTTGGTGGTCTCCAACTTTTATGAAATTTTGATGCTTATCACTTCATTATTTCTTAAAATAATTCATGTAAACCAGGAACTCGAAGAAACGCAGCTCTTCAGGCAGTGATAGTAATGGGAGTGCGACGAGTTATCTCGTACGTCGAGATCTGACCAATTTGACTAATAACGAGATATCTCGTCATTAAGAATGCCGATTGAATTCCGAATGATGCAGCTTTTGCCGATCAAGATCATATCACTTTTTCCTAATGACAATATCTCGTCCATCAAGATCAGATCCACCTAGGGCAGTGGTTCCCAAACTTATTATGCCCACGGACCCCTCCTCATAGCAAAAACCTGACCATGAACCCCCAGTGAAATAATTCTACACAACCGTGCATAATAGCAAAAGTACGAATTTAACTTTGATGTCTTGAATGGTGAATGGTGACGTAAAAATAAAATATAAATAAAACATTTTGATATTTAAAGTAGTATTTATTATAATTATAAATTTTGTTTTAAAATACAAAACCGTTATTTTTCAATGAGATTGACTAGACTGATGAAATGATATCAGATTATTTATGTTCAGCTCGATGTTTGTGAGTAACAGTCGTAAGACTCCACGAGCACTAATTTGCAGTCGGTTTCCTTTTTTCGTGATGAGGCACGTAACTGCACCGAATCCACGTTCTACTAAATAGAAAGACGGGAAAGCAATCAACAGTTTCCCTACAGTGGCCCATAATTTCGGGATTTAAAATTGGTATCTGTTTTTGTAACCAGAATTTGTGGTGTCCTTGTTCAAACATTGGTTTCAGCTCCTCATTTGTGCATAATTCAATAAGTTGCTCCTGTATTAGTATGAATTCATGGGTTTGTGGGTCTACTTGCAAAAGGGTCCAACACCCAATCGGGGATGCCCAAGTGAAGAATGTCTTCAAATCTTTGTCTGAGGTCAGAAAATGAAGAGCCGTTAAGTGTTGACAGTAAGCAAGTAATTCTTCGTCTCGTTTTTTCAATTTTGAAAGATTTGGAAACTGAGCATTTTCTTCTCCCCAAGTTTTGTTTGTACAGAAAAAGTTTTGCAACAAACGCAGATATTATACTTTTAGTTTTGATTAAGTTGCATTGATCACCTTGTAATTTCAAATTGGTTTCGTTAAATTTGGAAAATTAGTCAGTCATATAAGCTATGTCATGTTTTGAATTAATTAAATTGAGCCGCAAATCATTGTCCTTGCTTTCCAGGAATTCCAACACTGAATCAAAGAGTGCATAAAATCGATCTAAACATGCACCTTTAGATAACAAACGAACTTCGGTGTTAAGTAGTAAACGATTATAATCTTCATCATTTTCCAAACAAAGTTGAGCAAATAATCTCTCATTTAAGGCATTCCTTTGATTTTATTAACTGCTATAATGACATAATCTAGTGAGCCATACAAGCGTTCACTAAGATTTTTGGCGACTAAATGTTGTCGATGAATGACACACTGTACAGATAATACATTCGGTACAGCTTGTTTTAAGTATGCCAGAAAGCCTCGGTGTCGTCCTATCATTTCCAGAGCATCGTCAGTAGCAACGGAGAGGATATTACTCAAGGGTATAACTTTTGCATCGATTTTTTTTTAGTTCATTAAATATTGTTTCACCTTTCGTATCAGTTTCCAAACATTTGGCAAATAATAATTCTTGGGAAATTGGTTCTTTTACAAATCTCACATAAGCTAAAAGTAAAGCTTCGTTTCCTGGCAAAGTTGACTCGTCAAGCTGTATAGAGAATTAAGATGTTTTTAAGTACCCACATAAAGAATTTTCTACGTCCTGAGCCATTTCGTCAATCCTTTGTACTGTATTATTACTCAGTGGAATTCTTATAATACGTATTACCTCACTTACAGCTAGTAGAATAAGTTCTTCACCAATGGTGTGCGGCTTTACGGACTTTGCAATTGGTAAAGAAATGTGATAAGAAGCACGCAGTCCATCGTCGTCTCGCTTAAATGTTATCGCAAAGAGTTGTTGCAATGACGGTGTTTGCAAATATTTTTCTTTGACTGTTTAAAAAAAAGTTAAATCTTTATCTTTTTTGTCACTATGGACTTTTGTCAAATGTTCCTTAAGCTTATAAGGTTTCATTGATTCGTTTGACAAAGTTTTGCTGCATAGAAGGCACATAGGTAGAGTGCTACTTCCTGGTAACAGAATAAAGCCATATTTTAAATATTCAACACTAAATTGTCTGCTTTTTTCTTCGGTTCACTCATACTGGAAAAAAGGGCACAAATTTAAGATATAAGGGTAAAATTTTAAGTAAGTGTCACATATTGTATAGGTACGCATTTTTTACTATGTATTTATGACTATGGTCATTTAATTTACCAGACTTAAATAATTAAAATGTGTTACTACATAAAACAGAATGTAATTTTTCTTTCTGGTCGCTTGAAATTATTTTTCAAGAAAAGTAAATTAAATTATCAAATAAATCAATAAATAAATAATAATAAAATATAATATTGATAAATATTATATAATAAAACTATTAAATAAATTAACTTTAATAAAAGTATAGCTGCTTAAATAAATTTAATATACAAGATAGCAAATGTATTCAAAAATACTTACGCAACCTAAGATATCTTTGTAACAATATAAAAAAATTATACTGCTTTTTGTTCAAAACTAGGAAAATTTGTTGCATGCACTTCACATCACACACAAAACAGAATTAAATTGTTGATGTACCTATCTATACTTATATGTACCTATCTATACTTATATGTACCTATCTATATTTATATTTTACTCAGGACATAAAAATGGCTACCAATTTATTTATTGCTATTTATTTTTAACTTTCATAATAATGAAAATGGGTCACAATTATTTTACTTTATATTAAACCTTTCGCGGACCCCCTGACGTTGTCCACGCCCCCCAAATTAATTTTAATTTGCCACGGATCCCCTCAACGGTTCCTACCGACCCCTAGGGGTCCGTAGGAACCACTTTGAAAACCACTGATCTAGGGGGTTAACACCGTCTCGATGAGGTATGTCGTCATCAGCAAAATTGACCAGATCTTGACGGACGAAATATCCCACCATTTGAAGAAAACTGAACTAGATCTCGATCTTGTCATCATAAGAAAATCGATAATACTTGATGACGAGATATTTCGTCATTAGCGAAATTGACCAGATCTTGACGGACGAGATATCCCGTCATTAGAAGAAGCTGAACTAGGTCTCGATCTCGTCATCATCAAAAAATCGATAATACTTGATGACGAGATATTTTGTCATTAGCGAAATTGATCAGATCTCGATAAACGAGACATCTCGTCGAAACTACTTGGAAGGTTAAATGCCTGCTTTTGAATCGGGTTTGAACGGCCCTGTCAGCAGAGAACTCGAGGATTGCAGCGTGACGATGACCTTAATACCTGTCAAGCGCTAAAGGTAATGGTAATTAATTAACGTCGCACAACGGGCTATTGACGACTGTCGGGGATTAATCCCGAAGGGAAAGGTCCGAGGAGAACACCTCGTAATTTTAAATCACGGTCAGATGACGAGGCAACACCTGATCTGGCACCCCACTCCAAACTTCCACACCACGCCAACGTGAGGATATTTGAGACCATGGCAGATTTAACGTGCACCAGCCCCCTTTGTACACGATGGTGTTTGGGTTGGATTCGAACTCGCAACCCCTCGGTTGCTAGTCCGTTACACTTCCAACCGGGCCACTGCGGCCCCATGAGCTAAAGGAGGAGAGAGCAGAAGAAATTCGTTAAAGGCATGTATGGAAGGGAAGGGTTCAGATTTCAGTTAATTTTATGATTCTGAAATTATTTTCTTCCCTTAATCTTGTTCAATCCATATACATTAAATTATAATGCACATTTAAAGTTAACAATTGTATAGTTGTATAATTGTGCATTTTATATGGTCACTTATACAGTAAATGTTCAAACTATTAAATACTGTCTATCATATACTTTTAGATTGGGGTCGCTGTGGCCTAGATCAGGGATCTCCAAACTACGGCCTGCGGAAACCCGGCTGATGCAGCATGCAATATACATATACATATACATATACACATATACACATATGCACACATACACATATACACACATACACATATACACACATACACATATACACACATACACACATACACACACATACACATACACACACATACACATACACATACACACATACACACATACACACATACACATACACACACATACACACATATACACATACATATACACGTGTGTGTGTGTAGTTGGCCCGCCTGACTTCCGGGATTTTTCAATCTGGCCCTCAAGTGAAAAAGTTTAGAGACTACTGGCCTAGATGGTAGAGTCACGTATTGTAACTGGAGGGTCACGTGTTCGAAACTAGGTTCAACCAAAGGCCGTACACGGTAAATCTGTAGAGGCCTCAAATTCCCTCACGTTAGCGCGGATTGCAAGAAACTGCATCCAAAAAAATGATAGTCGTATGGAGGATGTGCACGTTAAATCTGTCGTGACCTCCTCACGTTGGCGGGGAGTGGAAGTTTGGAGAGTGGGAAGCCCAGGCTTTTTGTCCTCGTCATCTGACCGTGATTAAAAATGGCGAGGTGTTATCATTGGAAATTTCCTTTAGGAATTGATTCCGGACCGTCACCAATAGCCTGTTGCGTTGCACCAGTGCTACTTAAATTCAACTACCTACGTCCAATTACTGAGTTCGAAACTCGATCCAACCCGTCGTGTATGTGGGTACTGGTGCACGTTGAATCTGTCGTGGCCTCAAATGTCCTCATGTTGACTTGGTGCGGAAGTTTGGAGATTGGATGCCAGCTCAGATGTCGACCTCGTCATCTGACCGCGGCTCGAAATGACGAGGTATTGTCCTCGGATCTCTCCCTTGGAGATAGATCCCGGACCGCAGCCAATAGACCATTTTGTTTCGCCAGTGTGACGTAAACCCAACTACTTACATAGTCACAAGTACACCACCTGTACAGCCCATCTTGGACCTCAAAATAATTTTATAGAGGACTGTGTCCTAAATGTGAGAGATACATATTAAAGTATTACCAATTAGCAACCAAATACGTTGTTTCAACAAAAAACGTTGTGTATTGCTTCCAGTGCAACATAAATTCAAGTACATAACAACTACCATTTTTTAACGTTGTTTGACGTAGCTTGTCCAAATACAACCCTAGCGTCACAAAACCACAAAACAACCAACCAATTGATACCATGTGCGCATATAACGCTGTCCATCCAACTGCTGATGGGTATTAATTTCTAATTGCCCGGTGGCCTTCTAACGTCAAGATAGCGCATTACAGTTTGTTTAATGAAGGCATGCAATCAAACACAACTGAAAAAATAGGCAAGGTCGGAACCTCCCATGCGATGATGTGTGACCATCCACCGGGGGTCACCGAGGCAGAAAGTTGTCCAAAAGGGTCGCCAAGGGAACTAGATGACAACACTAGAGAGATCACTCCTTTTTTTTCAGTTGCATAAGTCTCTCTCTCCCAAATTGACTTGACATCGATACAAGTCGTACGAAGAAGCTCCTGAAGAAGCCGGGAGAGAATCAGAGCTTGAACTTTGCGAATCTGGGTCGCTATTAAATCTGCACGTTTTATACCAAATTCAATCGAATTTGAAGGGTGAATGTTGTAAATAAGAAATTGACGACGTGTTGTGACAGTTTAAGTAAGGTTTTTTGGTTTGTTTCCTTGAAATGAATATGGCGACCTCTTTAAGTGATATGATAGCAGCCCCTGCACTGTCTTTGGTGAAGTATGAAACACCCACATTGGTGACGACGAGAGAATTCGTTGATGCAAAAGCAGGACGAGTAAGTATAAAATTAAAATTATCGTGAACTCGTTAAATATTCATTAATTAATTTCTTATATGATACATGATTTCTAAAAAGCTACCTGTTCCCATCGTTCTATCACCAGAGAATAAATTTCAATAATGTGATGGTTGAATCTGAGTTCATATGAGATAATTCATATGGTAACAACTAATGCATGAGCGATACTAGTGTGGAATTTTTTTCTTTCCTTTTCTTATCTGCGGGTAAAAGTTTCCAATATATTGGTATAAAAGGTAAATATTTATTTTATAAAGCTTATTAACCCTCCAATTAGTTTCGACGAGATATCTCGTTCATCAAGTTCTGACCAATTTAACTAATTTTGCCTATTTTATATCGGCATTATCTTGATGACGAGATATATCGTCATCAAGATAATGCCGATCGTTTAATGATGACGGAACCAGATCTGGTCAATGTTTTACTAATAACGAGATATCTCGTCCATTAAGATTTGGTAAGTTTTACTAATGACGAGACACCTCGTAAGACAACCACCAGGAGGGTTAATTTGGATTTTATGAAAATAAAATATTGTCCTGTCACAAAACATTAAAAACGACTTCAAAAAAATCTTTCTTACGATTCTAAAATACGTTTGGTCTCTCAAAATAAATTTCTTTACGTTCTTAATTTTTATTTTTATAAAATTTATCAAGCTTCTCTATTTTGTCACTAGGTGTAAATCATTCATAACTTTATGTGAAGTAATGCTAAGCTATATCTTCATATCTAACACCGATTAATATAATTCACAAATTACAAAGTTCTATTTTAAATTACTATAATAGAAACACACAGCCTCCTTAACTCACTACTATAAATATCATAATTGTGTTTTCAAATTTTTCTCTCTATAAATTAGCCCCGGTAATTTTAACATTTGGTATGATTGTGATTTATATTCATAAAATTAATATCTTACAAACTGCTTGATTATATGAATAAAGAGGAAATAATTGCTGCGTCCTTAAACTTTTCGTTTTAAATTTTAAATAGGATTACCTTTTACTTCTAAAAATCTCCATACTTTCAGTGTATACTTTTTAAAGCTATAAACACATCACGTAAACTTACTAATTGTTACACATATTGCGTTGGGCACGTATTCAGATAACAACTATAAACTCAGATAACAACTATAAACTCAGATAACAACTATAAACTCAGATAACAACTATAAACTCAGATAACAACTATAAACTCAGGTAACAATTTTTGGGGGCCCAATCTTCTCTCACAGCATGCTTGTATGATTAACGTATATACGAGTGTTTTACTTGTGAGATTAACCAAACTTTTATTTACACTGATTAAGCTGCTTTTTCTTAGGATGGTATGTTGGTGTATTTCGTTGTATTACAAATATAACACACAAAGTCAAAAAACATAGTTATAGGAAAACGAAGGGAGGAAATTTCACTCACTATACTATACTCACTAAATGAGTTATTAAGAAATCTAACTTTCTTGCAAAGAAAAAAATGACTCAGTGGACTTGCCTAAAGATCGATACATTCTGGAAAAGAAAAGTTGAAAAAGACTCATATCTTGACCTTGCGTGTTTCATTTGTGATCGAATGATTTGTAATCATTTTTTAATGTACAATATATTTCGGGGAGAGTTCCATGAACATTCCTCTTGAATTACCCTCCTAGGTGAATGATCAAGAATGATTAAGCATGAAGTTTTATTTCAAGACTTGCCCTATCCCTTCACATTCAAAGAGTCACTTACGGTTTTTAACCCACCAAGTGGTTTCGACGAAATATATCGTCCATCAAGACCTGACCAATTTTGCTAAAGACGAGAGTTCTCGTCATCAAGCTATTGCCTATTTTTTTATGATAACGAAACCGAGATCTGGTCAGTTTTCTAATGGCGAGTTACGGCGAGAGAGTGACGAACGAGATATCTGGTCCATCAAGATCTGGTCAATTTTTCTAACTACGAGATACCTCGTCGAGTCAACCACCAGGTGGGTTAACAGGATAGCTGGAAGGATAAATGTCTTACATAAAAGCATATAAATTTTCTTCTATATAGTATCGAGGTATCATTTCTAAACTTAGTAAACTAAAACCTTCTATGAACAGAAAACTAGAAATAAAATAATATTGTCTGCAACTCGACAACGAAGGTATATTTTTCTTTTGCCCCTGATTCTTAGATTTCAAGCAGTCAACCAGCTCGTACATGGATTCCTTGTTTGCTTGAGCAACCGAGAGAATTGCTATAACGCAAGATGAGAGTTATGTGTGCCGATGACTTTGACTATTTTCCGATCTTTTAGCGTTTTATTTACCAATGGGGGTTAAGCAAAACTGGTGTACATAAGACTAGCCCCCCATGTGGTTTCGACGAGATATCTCATCCATAATCCAGATCTGACCGATTTTACTAATGACGAGATATATCGTCGTCAAGGTATTGCCAATTTTTTTATGATGACGATATCAAGATCTGGTCTTTTAATCTTTAATGATGAGATATCTCGTTCATCAAGATCTGCTAATTGTTTTGCTAATGACGAGGTACCTCGTATAGACCAGGAGGGTTAAATCAACTTCAGTATTTATTTAAGATCAGGAGCATTTTGGTGGGTGCCTGAGGACAACAGGCCATCCTTCGGAATACGTTCCTCTACCTTGCTAGAAATCCAATAGATGTAATCAAAATTACCGTGATAGTTGTCTCTATTAGATGTAAATACTATGCTCCGTTGGAAATGTAACTACTGTGCCTTTAATCTGTTAAAGTATTCATCTTAAAATTTTAGCTGTGTGCTTGTATGATCCTTTCAGAGAGACGTACGTCCTCCGAACTTCAAGGACAAGCCTTCGTCACCTAGGTCATCACGACAAGAATCGAAGAACAAAGAGCCTCAAGTTGCAGAAATACTAGATGCCATCTTGCCACCCAGGTAATTCGGACCTTCTTAACCCTCCAAGTGGTTTCGACGAAATATCTCATTCAACAAGGTCTGACCAATTTTGCTAATGACGGGATATCTCGTCCATCAAGATCTGACCAATTTTGCTAATGACGAGATATCTGATCATCAAGATATTGCCGATTTTTGTGATGATGACGAGATCAAGATCTGATCAGTTTTCGTCTAATGACGAGATATCTCGTCCATCGAGATCTGGTCAGTTTCGTTAATGACGAGACACCTGTTCGAGACAACCATTAGGAGGGTTAATTGACGCTAACTTTGACTTTGTAGTCGTTAGTATTCCTATGAATCTTAAGCCTTTGAATGAAGTAGAGAGGAATGTTAAATGAGAAAATTCCTTTCATCTGAGCTAATGGGAATAGCTGAAGTTATCAAAATCATGGTGATGCTTTCGCATAAAAAATGATAGCGGTATTAAAACTTCTGATAGTTTTCATACCTCGTTTCCTTTTATATCGAGACTAAGAAATACTAGCACATAAATTGATTGAATAACTAATAAGGTTTTCAATGCTCATACATTTAAAATTTTATTGTAAGTTCATACAACTTATATTATTCAAATGATATATTTTTGTCACCATTTAATTAAAACAAAGTTTAATCAATTAATATTCTACGGCCTGTTTGCCTAGTTTTAAGATAAACTGGTGAATTTAAACATTTTATCTATATCGTATGCCGGGGTTGCATTACTGCCATAACCCCCAAAAATGAATTTATATTCTTGTGTAGAAAGGTAGGTAATAGGTAATTGGATTAACGTCACACTGGAACGACACAACGAACTTTTGGCGACGTAGGAAGAAAGATCCGAAGACAACATCTCATTATTTCTAACCACGGTCAAATGACGAGGTCAACACCTGAGCTGACACCCCACTCTCCAAACTTCCACGCCAACGTAAGGACATTTGAGGCCACGACAGATTTAACGTACACCAGTTCCTACGTGCATGACGGTCTTCGGTTGGATCGAATTTCGAACTCGCAACTCTCCGGTAACTAATCCGGTTCTCTTTAAACCGGGCTACCAAGGCCGCTATATGTTAAAAAGACTAAATGCATTGTTCTGTATGCTGCAAAACGCGCGTGGCCACAACTGCTCTCTACAAGAAAGTACACACGTAACAGTTTAGCTGAAGTATGTATTTAGTAATCCTATACATAAATCTAGAAATTAATTTTTGGGGTTAGGGTGGTGTGGTATTGCAACGGGGTTGCTAGATACCTTTGTCTTAAATTTCGTGGAATAAAATTATTGGATAAATCCCCAATCCAATACAAATTCCTCTTTTCAAATACATAGTATAATACAGAGTATAATACTCGTATATCAATCACACTGCTCATATTTATCCTTAACAAACTCGTCATCTGACCGCTGTTTAAAAGGACGAGGTGTTGTTGTCAGATCTTTCCCTTTGAGATTGATCCCAGACCGACGCCGGGGCCACAGTAGCCTGGTTGGTAGAGTAGCGAATTAGCAACTGGAGGGTTACAAGTTTAAAACTCGGTTCAACCAAAGACCGCCTTGTAGGGATATGGTGCACGTTAAATCTCTCGTGGCCTCAAATATCCTCACGTTGGCGTGGTGTGGAAGTTCGAAGTGGTGTGCCAGCTCAGGTGTCCTTGTCATCTGACCGTGGTTCAAAATAACGAGTTGTCCTCGGATCTTACCTTTCAGGGTTGATCTCGGACCGTCGTTAATAGCCCGATGGTGTTGCTCAAGCGCGACGTTACATCAAGTACCAACCTACCTATCCTTAGAAAATTTCAATTTCAATTAGCGAGCAGTTTAGTATAAAATATCGCCAGGTATTTTTTATTCACCTACAGGGAATATGAAGAGGACGGCAAATTGTGGATCCAGCCTGTCTCAAGGACACCGGCCACCCGACTGGACGTCGTTAATCTTGCCGAGAAGCTGGACAGTCGACTGATCGAGCGTAACGCCCGTGAAATTGGAATCTGTCCCATAAGAAGGGAACTTTACGACCAGTGTTTCGGTTCGTATAGCATTTTGTACCTGTACAGTGCGTACTAAAATGAAAAGTGAACAGGTATATTCACACAATAGTCGTTATACTCAAGATTACTATAACCAATTCACGAAACAACATGCTGATTAGGATAACATCACTTATCCAATTTCAATTGATAACTTTTCAAACTTCCATTTGTCACCTTGCAGTTCAATGATTAATCACATTGCTGACTGTTGAATTTGACAAAAAAACCGAGTGCTTATTTCCATCCACGGTCCAATATTACATTCTTCCATTTCATTCTTCTTTATCCTCCAAGTTATTTCGACGAGATATCTCGTCCATCAAGATCTGGTCACTTTTCTTCTAACTACAACATATTTCGTCCACCAAGATCTGGTCAGTTTTTTCTTCCTACGAAATATCTCGTCTATCAAGATCTGGTCAGCTTTTTCTTCTAACGACGATATATCTCATCATCCATGGAGATCTGTCAGTTTTCTTCTAACGACGAGATATCTCTTCCATGGAGATCTATCAGTTTTCTTCTAACGACGAGATATCTCATCCATGGAGATCTTTCAGTTTTCTTCTAACGACGAGATATCTCATCCATGGAGATCTTTCAGTTTTCTTCTAACGACGAGATACCTTATCCATGGATATCTGTCAGTTTTCTTCTAACGACGAGATATCTCATCCATCAAGATCTGGTCAATTGGACGAGATACCCCATCGAGATCACCAAGATGGTTCAAGATTTATCTCGTCACTTGAAATTCATTTCCATGGTTTTATGGTTTAAACTAAACTAAGAATGTTTGATGATTATTTCATCAGTTCTTTTCGTAACAAGTGTCGGTTACTTTCGTTACAAAGAAGTTAGCTTGTTGTAACAAATGAATTAGCCTTTTCGTAACAAAAGGACTGCACTTTTATGCATTTATAAAGGACATTAATAAACATAAGTGAATTTATTTATGTCTGTTTTCTGCATTAATGACAACACAAATACATCATTTTCCCATTTGAATTCGTGTAATACTTCTACTCATATCACTTAAATGTTCTCAATTGTACTATACAGTATTCGTATAACATATTTACCATAGCATCAGAATATAGTATGTCAATATTATAGCAGTTGAATATTTTTTATTGTTTAAAGTAAAATATATTTGTATAGTATCATCAGTAAAATTTTTTAGTATAAGCGTAGTACCTAAAAATCATAAATAAATTTTAATATAAGTTAGAAATTCTAAACTTTTGTTGAATAAATTTGAAAATTATTACATTCTAAAATATTTTATTTTATTTCCACGAGCAGACGAGTTGATACGACAGGAAACTCTTAATTGTATGGAGCGCGGCCTGCTCTTCGTTCGTATCAGAGACGAGTTGAGAATGAGTTTGGCTGCTTATGAAAATCTATACGACAGCGGAGTTGCTTTTGGAATCAGAAAAGCATTACTCTCCGAGAGAGGAAAGATGGATATCGTCGAAAGGGTAAGCGAATTTCAGAAAAATTCCAAATTCTGCAATGAGAAATATATATAACAGAAGAGCTTGTTTGCAAGTCAAAATTACAAAATATTGACTTTTCGATGGGAAAGATAGCAGCAATCTATAATAAAATATTTTCCAGTCAGATGTTTTACACGAAATTTAGTTCTGTCGAAAACAGACTTGAAAATTCCAGATTTCTTTTCACAGGGATATCATGTTCGAATGTTTTCAATAATTGACTTAGAGTTTTTAGGTATAGGTATGGTATTTTAATTAACGTCGCACTAGAGTAACACAATGGCTGTTGGCGACGGCCCGGGATCTATCCCCAAGGGAAAGATCCGGGGACAACACCACGTAATTTTGAACAACGGTCAGATGAAGATAGAGCTTTTTGGAAACCAGCTGGTTCAATTAAAAGTTAAAATTATGTAAGTATGTATCAGTGGTAAAGATGACTTGTTCGTATCCAAAAGTTATAATGATTGAAGAGATTTTTTTACTAAACTTAAGTATTGATTTTGAATGAGAGATTTTTCTTATTATGATTCTGAGAAAAAGTTTGGAAGATTCCCCACGCCGGCTTGCTGTTGGGAGGCTTGAGTCAGGACAGTCCATTAATGAGGTGCATTGTCTTCTGAGGATCACTCCACCATTACCCTTTCGTGGGAACAATTCCAAACAAGCTAACAGTCATCTGGGAACTTGTTTTGGGACATCCTCGGATTTCAACATCGTCCGACAATCAGCGCATAGCATTACTGTCGAACGCAAACAGCGAGTGTTATTTAGAATTTGCTCTTCTAGCGCTTGTAACCACAGTTGTAGAAATGCCATTATGTTCTAGTACACTGATTACGAGGTGTTGTTCTTGGATATCTCCCTTCGGAATTGACCCCGGAGTTAGCCAATAGACCGTTGTGTTGCTCCAGTGTAAAGTTAATTCAATTACATTACCTTACCTCTAGTACTCTGGGAGTAGGCTACATGAGAAGGTCTCCAATCTCATGTACCAACAGTTAGTGTCTCTGAGCCCCAAGATCAAAGGAGAGTGATTCAAGTGGTGATCATGCGACTTAGGCCCAAGAGTTATGTTCAATGAATCGAGATTTTCTAGACCAATCGGGCTGGTGGTCACGGTACTGACTTTTATATCGAAAGATTCTGATTCTGATTCGAACCTGGGGTAAGACATGGATGTTTGTACGTCTAGGGTAAATGTGTGGCCTATCAAACAACGGGTTCACAATTTCGAGCGCGTTGTGCCATTATAACTAAAGCACTTCTAACAAGTTCAAATTGGCCGGGCATTGGTAAACAACAATGCCCTAGAGTCGGGCAATAAACCATTGAGGGGTTCGAGAGAACAAGCAGTCCAGAAACATCGTGCCTTTTTTTGGTTGGAAGAGTGATGATAAGGATTGGATTTTCATTGGGATTCTGCAGTGACTTTCACGTGTTCACAGGTGGTACTTTAAAGGGTGAAAGTTATATGGACCTAATCTTTGAATCCGAAGTGAGAATGACTTTAAGCTGTGGTGGTCGGCCCAGGTTTTCTTTCGGTGTATGATGACGCTCGTCCACGCTTATGCAGAAGTACCTTAATAGAGAGGGTACTGTCCGGATGCCGTGGTCTGCATATTTATCGGATCTCAATCCGATCGAAAATTTTTAGACATACCCTAAGTAGTGAGCATGTCTGTATGATCAAGTGTACAAGTACTTAATCCTTCAAGAGGTTTCTACAAGATATTTCGTCCATCAAGATCCGGAAAATTTTGAAGAGATACCTCCTACATCAAGATCTAGTCAGCTAATGTCAAAACAAAACTCCCTTTTACTCCAAGAGGGAATGAAGACCCAAGTAGGAGAAACAAATTGTCTCTTTCCCAATAACTAATGATAATTTGGAACAGGTTTTTGCATCAGACTGGCCACTACAGGGTAGTTTTCGACGTGAAGAAAAAACCTTGGAGGGTTGATGTGAAATTTAGAGTCAATCGTGGAAGAAATTTAAGAATTATGTCAGAATTACTGTTCTGTGATTAGTTTTTGATAGGCTGCGTATATAAATACTAAAGGAATATTTTCATACCACTTTCTGTTATCACTCATATTTCTGTTACTTGATAAGATGCACTTATAATAGGTTATACAGCATTTCAGGTCACCTTATAAAAATACTTCATTATCTCACCTTTTTATCAGCTGGACTTCCTGACGGCGGAAAACGACGATTTGCGCAAGCAGCTGAAGCTCCAGGAAGCCCGGCACGCTCTTATGCACAGAGAATGGGAACAGCACACTGCGGTCGAGAGTAAGAAATTGGGAGATAAAATAGAGCTACTCGAAAGAGCTAATTCCCAGCTAAAGGTAGGAAACTGGAAAATGTCTTTCCTACCCCTTAATTGCTGGAAACTCCAAACTATCTATGGAAAACAAAGTGCTCCTCTATAAAATCATGCTTAAATAAGTAGTCAACTATGCCAGTCATGTCTGGGGATATGCAGCTAAGACCCACATCCAAAAACTTGAAAGTCTTCAAACTTCCACCCTCAGAATAATTTTAATGGTTCTATAGGAACTCTCGAATTCGTAGAGACCTGAGGATGACTGAACTCAGTAAATTCTTCGCTAATATAGCCCTAAAATTCTTCTGCAATATGGAAGCAATTGATAATACTGCGATACAGCAAATCCTCAGATATGACTTTCATCGAAGAATTAATCGTAAGCGACTAAGAGCCGTTCTAAATCGTTAAGTTTTTAAACTTTAAACTCTGAAGTCCTAACTTTTAATGTAACTCCGCCCATAATTTTCTGTTTGCATCCTTAAGCACACATCCCTTAACTGTTACTTCTCCTTGGCTCATATGATAAGTAGGTTTCGTCACGTGACCACATCTGACATTGGATACCAAAAGAAGACGCTCCTCAACAAAAGCGTTCTGTCAACTCAGAAAACTTCAGTCTTCAAGATATTCCAACCGGAGATAGAGAGCTAACGCTCAGGATTTTCCGCATCTGCAACACCCCTTCAGAATGTCTACTCATAATAGACGTCAATTATTGTGTTACGCAGTGTCGTGGCCAGAGGGGATGGGTTCGAGCTCATCCCTCCCCCGAAAGTACTGGTTTCTTATTTTCAAAATACTCTACAAACAAAATACTATACACACCTAGCTCAATAATGTCCTTTCTGAGACGTTAGGCGTCATTCCTCGATCGGATTTTCAACGGAAAATTCCAAATTCGTGTATGAAATATCTCATCATCATAAGAAAAACTGGCCATATCTTGATGGAAGAAATATCTCACCATTAGAAGAGAAAATTGACCAGATCTTGATCTCGTCAATTTTCGATGCATGCCGTTGAAAATCTGTGCGGGGATTGACGCCTTACGCCACATTAAACCACATTATCGACAGACCTAAATAGCACCATCTACCACCTAAACATGGCATTTCCAGGTACATATTATTTGACGAAAATGTTTATTTCATGCCCCTCTACCACCCTTTACGATTTGACCAGATATTTTCGAAACACCCTGCATAAAGATCAAGGCGTCATTCCAACTCAGATTTTCAACGGCATGCATCGCTGCATGAATTCGGAGCTTGCCCGTTGAAATTGTGAGCGGGGAATGAAGCCTTACGCCACAGAACCGACCTTATCAACTGATCTAAACAGCATCTTCTACCACCTAAACGCATTTCCAGACACATTCTTTGACAAAAATACAAAAATGCTCTTGCTCTTCTACTACCCTTTACAATTTGGCCAGGTATCTTCACCTATATAACACCCTGTATACACAGATATTTCACACTCTTTCTCAAACTAGTTTAGCCCTAAGATCCCGAAAATTACCAAACATGTTGTGGGACTTATCTACGAACAAGTTGTTGGTACTTAAGGAGACTTCAAAATCTCCAAAATCTGTCTAAAATCAATTTTTTTTTAATTTCAGTGTTAAAAATTAATTGAGATCAAACACACATTGTGGATAGAAAAAATATTCCCAATTACGATAATTTTCTATGGAGTTACAACATAAAAGAGTAGATGAGTATTGTAAGCAAAAATGCATTTTTCTTCGATTGAGATTTTTTTTAACATTCTTCGATTTCAAATATTTCCCTACTCATTAGGTTTTAATTGTATTTTTTTTAATATTCCTTGCAATACTTTTGGATAATCCCTGCATTTTGTTGTATATATCTAAATGGAAATGCGAAATTCATAATGCTTCCAAATTTTGAAATATTTAGTTTTAAAATATTGCATAACTTGTTTTTTAGCAAATGTTAGGTGTCTCAGTACAAAATTATTTTTGCTTTATAATTTAGTGATATGCTTACCAAATGGGAGTTATTTGATTTATTTGTATAGAAAGTGGAAAAGTTTATTTTGAAAGTCCACTGTCCCCTTAAACTAAACTTCGCTACCAAATGAGCTACTGAATCGTGTACATGGGGACTAATACATGCTAAATCTGTTATGGCCTGATATCCGCACGTTGGCGTGGTGTGGGAGTGGATACCAGTTCAGGTGTGACCTCGTCATCTGACCGCGGCTCATAATGATGAGGTGCTGTCCTCGGTTCTTTCCTTTCGGGATAGATCCCGGACCGTCGCTAATAGCCCGTATTGCTCCAGTGCGACGCTAATTCAACTACTTACCTATAGCTTCCGGCTATCTGACTTTTTTGACTCAGCATGACCAAATGTGACTTGCGCTCTAAGACCCAATCCTACCAACCTATAACTTCTAGCACCAAATGAGCCAAAATGTGCGATACAGATGCCAATTATGGGAACTCGTTGTTTACGTTTGACTTGTCCCCCAATTTAACAAATAGACTCGTTCAAACCGCGTGATTTAAATGCTAGCTTTCCAGGTTATAGCAAATACTTCAAAGGGTTTATTATGGCTTTGCCAACAAGTGAAAGTACAAGATAACTGGTAGCTACATGTTCCCACAGCCTTTATAGCCATGTCAGTTCGATAACTTTCGAATTGAACATATGGTTACAAATCTGTTGTTCTGTGTGCCTGTCGTACGTTTATTGTACTGTGTTTGGTAAACTTTCAGGTAACTGTGTTCAACTGCAGTTAGAAGTGAAAAGCTTCGGTTATAAAAGCAGGTAGAAGCTAAAATTTTGGGTTATAAAAGTTAAGTTTGGTTATATATAAAAGTTAAGAGTTTGGTTATAGAAACAAGTAAGTGGAGGTAGGTATTTAATTAACATCGCATTGGAGCAACACAATGGGCTATTGGCGACGCTCCGGGATCGAGCCCGAAGGGAAAGATTCGAGACAATACCACGTCTTTTTGAACCACGGTCAGATGACGAGGTCACACCTGAACTGGCACCCCACTCTCCATACTTCCGTACAACGCGAGGATATTTGAGACCATGGTAGATTTAACGTGCACCAGAACCCTTTGTATACGACAGTTTTTGGTTGGATTCGAACTCGCAACCCTCCAATTACTAGTCCGTTAATCTTCCAACTGGGCTACCGCGGCTCCGGTTAGAAGTGAAACGGTTTGGTTATATAAGCGTTTGTGATGAAATTTTGGATTTGCTAAGGAGAAAATTGAACTTATGGTTAAGATTTCTAGAAATTCAATGAAAAATTCACGCGTAGTATTTATTTCTCTTATACTAAAAAATATCCCTCCCCTGTGTTTTGTTGAAAATCTATGCGCAATTTAAAGCCACATTGTTTCCACATCACAACCCAAATATCCCAAGTTCCGAAGCAGGCAAGCTGAAACAATTGGAAGCGATTTGCAAAGAGGTAATCCAACATGGATCAATAGATGCTAAGCTCTAATTGGACAATTGGGTACTGTATATCCCTCTCTGTAAGGTTTCCCTTATCTATTCAAATAGAACTGTTAGTTTCAAACTTGTCCACTATAAGCTTAGAACTGCAAGGAAAATGGAATTGACTTGCAGTTTTGAAGTTTAATATTTGCTGCAAATCTTAATCTCGATATCCTAATTATTCTTTCTCTTAGGAACAACTGGAAGCAATAGCCTTTGCGACTGATCAAGAATCTGTAGAAAAATCCTTTATGCATATTGAAGAACATGAAAATGAATGAATTACAATGGCGTCCTTTGTTTTTATATTATCTTCTGTTATTAGGATTCAATCATGCGCAGATCATAATTTAGCACTATAAAAAATTATTTATAGTCATTTGTTTTATTCGGCAAGAAAATAAGAGCCCAATTTTTTACGTTTAAAATGTTGACAACGTGTATTTCGACTTTAAAAACTGCACTAAACATATCGATTAAAGTATGCTTAAATATTCACAAGAAAGCTGAGAATTTATATTCACTAAAATGTAATTAGTGTGATATGGAAGTGTAACAGATTTGAACAGATTTAATATATAAGGAAACGTCTTGAATTTTATCAACCACATGATAAACGGCCCTTTCATCTTTAAGGTTTTCGTAGCTCATTATCTATCACAGTCCCCGAGAAAATCGACCAGTATTTAACGAAACATGAGCTAAACTGAATTAACTAAGCCCAGCCCAATTTGTTCAGCTATAATTTCTTCGTAGACTGTCAAGTTTACTTTTCCCATTATTTTTCTTCAGGGGTTACTTTCAGATCCGTCTTTGTCACCTTTGGTTAATCAAATTTAATTTTTAAATACGTTAATAAATTCGATAAAAAATAATTACATTCTTAACATTAAATTATCATAAAAGTGCTACAAAATATGTTTAATCCTCCAAGTGGTTTTGGACCAGATATCTCGTCCATCAAGATCTGACCAATTTTGCTAATGAGGAGACATGTCATCAAGATATTGCCCATTTTTTTAAGGTTACGAGATCAAGATCTGGTCAATTTTCTCTTCTAATGGTGAGATATCTCTTCCATCAAGATATGGCCAGTTTTTCTTATGATGATGAGATATTTCATACATCAAGATCTGGTCAGTTTTCTCTTCTGATGATGAGATATCTCATCCATCAAGATGTGGTCAGTTTTCCCTTCTACGTCCATTAAGATCGGCCCAGTCTTGTTTAAGCCAATGGCGAGATACCTTTTCGAGACAACCACCACCATCGGATTAGTCAAAGGAATTTTTACATTGCAATAATGTGGTACTTATTTTTCCATGTTAGATGTTTGTATGTGTGTTTCATCAATAAAATTAGTTTTAAACTCTGTATTCTATGACTTTTGTAGATGTACCCAGACGACGTTTACCCTTGGTACTCGCGGAACATTACACCCATATACTACAAGGACATATACACGAGAAAAGCCTTGATGTCGATCAATGCCACAAGAGCCAGGGTCCGAAACCTCCTCAACTACCCGACTTATCGTCTTCCAGCCCTGGGGTTGTCGTCCGATACTCGATACAACCTCTACAGGAAACGAATCAGGAACTTGTCTCTCGAATAAACAAAGCGAAAAGCAGGATTGCTTTAAATCTTCAGACTTAGACATGTCTAAAAGTTCTGGGAACAGAACAAACTGACACACTTGTGTAGTTTCGAAAGGAAGAAATAGTAATTGAAGAACATGTATAGAGACCTCACCAAAAAGCTCATTTGAAAATGTAATCTCCATCTATGTTTCCAGCCATGTTTCACATTATTTTGTTGAGAAGTTGTAGATAGCAAAATTGATAATACTCATTAAATATGTTGAATAGCATGGTACAATCTGTTTCAATTCCTTACAGAAAGTAGTTATTTAAGGTACAGTCCACAGTGACGTTATTACGTGGATTTGCGTTTTTGTAGTACTAAGTAGGGATGCAGGATGCTCTATATTCTTGGAACAGTTTTCGGTGCAATGATTTGTTACCATCGATTCAAAAATTTAAATATTTTCCAATACATCGATATCTTTCCGTACATTTAGCAAATGAAATGAGTACTACAGAATCTTAACACTGTAAAACAAATTCCTAATAAATATAAAACCAATTGTTATTTTACGATGAGATATAGTGGAACGTTTCCTCCTTGTTAACATGCGTTCACGTAATATAGGTCATGTAAAACTCCGTATAAATAGAGATCAAAATGATACTGCTAAAGTTATGACGTAGATAGTAACTATGGAGACTGATTCCTCAAGGGCAACTGTAATCAAAGATGATCGTTATCAAACCCTAAATACTCGAAACATGAAACAACTTCGCTTTACTCAAAGCTTTTAGCCGATACTAAACATATAGTATGTGCGTGCAGAGGAACAGTGTAGTGAGAACCTCACGAGACATGTACAAGCTTTATTTAAGACTGTCTGTAGCGGGCAGAAACTGGCTTTCTCCATCCATAGTCATTCTTTCTTTGAAGAAATAAGTATGAAGGTGGGATTTGTGTAATGTTGACTCGCATATTGTGAAATAAACAAACCGTATGTCTCTTTTAATAGCTCCGTTACGGTTGTCTACGATCACAACGAATTCCTGGCATTTTGCTTTCGTATAAGTAGGCTCAACATTTCGACGATCTCCAGGTCAATAGGCGCAACCCTCAAAATGAAAACTTTACAAGAGAAGCAAAAACATTTTGAACTGTTTTCCTGGCATTTTCTCTAACTAATTTTTATGTTTTAAGTTAGGAAAAAACATGGGCCACCACCCAAAATTTCAGAATGCATATGTTCATTTTTTAAGTAGAGTTTTAAAAAAAATTGAGGTTACGCCCTTTGGCATGCACTTTTTCAATTTAAGTAATAAATAATATGGGTTCCTTCTATGCTTATGCCCTCTTACCTGTTTGTTTTAATATCCGATATCTAATTAAGCATTTTAAAAGTTGTGAAAATTCTTTCTGAGTTAATCCTGTATAAGTATTATCATTATTGTTGTTAATAATAAACAAAAACATTAGTTGCTTTAAGAAAAAAAATTATTGTTTTACTATCACAAAATTATATTTTTTAGGTATTATACTTCATACAATATTTTTTGTAAATAATAAATTAATATTATTAATATTAACAATGTTATATTTTTTTGGTAGCAAATGAAATAATTATTATTTATCACACTATGGAAACACGATTTTTCATTATTTATTTTTTAATACAAAACAAAAAATAAAAAGTTCAGAATAAAACAAAATTATTATCTAATATTTATAAAAGACTACATGTTATTTTAGGTATAATTGCCTGATCACAATGACGTTATCATCTTAGAATATAAAAATTTTATATTAAACATAGCAAATAAGTAGTATATTCAAACAAAATAGGTACAAAGAATAAAGTCTTACAGGCTCTATTTAAGATCGTTAGTGACGTTTTAAGAATCACAATTATTATAAAAATGAAATGAAAATATGAATTAAATATTATTGCAAAACGGAACACTACAAAATAAACAAAGACAATAAGACTACGAAAAAACACTAGTAAGTAAGAATAGAATAAAAATACACTATTTTAAAAATCCCGGTAACTTGATTTATCACAATATAATTAATATTATTATTAGCATCATCATTAAAAATTATTTAAAAATTGCTTAAAACCCTTTTAAAAACAAGCAGAATAATCAGTCTTATTAATAATTATTATTACTACTTTTGCTTTAATAGCATTAAAAATATTTTTTCAGTCTTCTTGTTTAAGTTACCATCTTTGAGAGAGAAGTCAGTTTTCTTCGTCTGTTTCATCGAGCACATCTGGCTGGCGTCATCTTTTAAGTTAAGATACTCTTGATGATACCTTAAAGGAATGACGTTTGTGTTGACGAGACGTAAGAGATCTTGCACTTTAGGTTTTGCAAGTCCAAATTTGACTAATGTTTTTCGAGTCTTAGGGAATTTTTGAGACCTCGTGTTTTTTTAATTGTAACTGTTTTTTCCGCTTCGCCAAGGTCAAAGAAAAATTTCAGTTGTATTGCAGATGAGTTTTTACGAAACTTAGCTTGTTTTATTTCAGAAAACTTGAATTTCACTATCGTCTGTCATCTTTAAATTTTTAAATATCTTGGCTTGTAACGATTTAAAATCGAAGAAATCGGTATAAGATACTGTAATTACTCCGTATGGTCCTCGATTTTGTCTTGTATTTACTATTATTGTTGGCTATTCAGACAGTGCTCACCAGTCTTGTTTTTCAAGTTCTTTTCAATCATGGCGCGAACCGAATCAACTGGCATACTATAAGTATGCCCAGGTTCCAAATACATTATCATTATTTCTTCAATATTTGCAGAGAATTGTAAAAACCAATAAATTGCTCCAAAAATTTGATTATTTTTGTTTTGACTTGGACAAAAGTTGCAAAAAAGTTATACAATTTTAACAGGAGTCTCTTTCCATAAAGTAGTGCATATTTCATTTGTACCTCTAGCGCCAAGAGGGATGTAGAAGAGGGTTCCGCCATTTGGGGTGGAGTAGGAGTATTTCAATTAACGTCACACTGGAGCAACACAATGGGCTATTGGTGACGGTCCGGGATCAATCCCAAAGGGAAAGATCCGAGGACAACACCACGTAATTTTGAACCACGGTCAGATGACGAGGCAACACCTGAGCTGGCACCCCACTCTCCAAACTTCCACACCACGCCAACTCCGCCATTTGAAAAACTGCTAAAAAAATATGTTACTTCATGATGGTTACGCCGTTTTCGAATCGAGGTGTTATGACCTAGGCTTTTTAATTCATGAACAGTGATGTGGTTTACGCCCTTACTCAATCGAGGGTTACGTCCTTCTACTTGTTCCAAGATTTTAATACCAAACGTCATCCCGGCGTTACTTATTTTTTTATTTCAATTTTATGGCTTACGCTCATTTGCCATAGAACGGAAGAAATCGAGGCGAACCGTTTACAACAAAAAACTCATTTTCGATTTTTTGAGGGTTATGCCCATTGAGACCTGGAGACTCGATTTATATACTACAATGATCGAATAATTCTAGTGTAGGAAGATAGTTGAATTAACATCGCACCGGAGCAACAAAACGGGCTATTTGTCCGGGATCAATCTCGAAGGCAAACATCTGAAGGCAACCCCTAGTAATTTTGAATTACTGTCAGATGACGAGGTCAACACCTTAGCTGGCACCCCACTCTCCAAACTTTCACACCACGCCAACATGTCTGGCGCAGGAATACATGAAAATTGAAAGTGTTGGGATCTTTGAATGGCTAGCTAGATCTCCCGCTCTTATCCCAACAGAGGCACAGTGATGACGTCAACACCAAGAGAGTGTCTGCCTTAGCCAATAGCTCTAACGATAGTCCAAAATATATGTCGTTGCTTACAAAACGATACCATTAAACAACATGATTTGAATTTTAAAAGTCAGTCGGTGGGCCAGGACTTAGGCTGATAGCAATGAAATCAAAATAGAAAGGAGTCCTATCTACCGCCAAATCATATAGATGAAAATGGCAATGGCATAAAATATTACAACATAATTTAAAACGAGGTTGTAAATACAAACACAATGTAATTCAATGTAAGTCAGCAATGGCATTTACCATGACCGGATGACTTTGCTAACCTCGAACCTAGCGACTTTATTCCGTCTCTTGAGCATCTCAGGGACGCATTAGAGATACCCGTAGCTATTATTACACTTCGCATCGATATGTACCAAAGTGCATAATGTCTTTGTACAAGCATGTTCTCCCAAATGACTCTTACTTCCTGCACCGAGCAAATCCTATATACAAAACAAGAAAATAAACCTAAAAAAAGGGTAGATGCATGTTTTGCTAGGAAAAGTAAAAGGTATTTAACCCTCCTGATGGTTGTCTCAACGAGGTAGCTTGTCATTAGCAAAACTGACCAGATCTTGATGTATGAGACATATCGTTCATCAAGATTTCGTCGTCTCTTGTGATTTGAAGAAAACGGATCAGATCTTGATCTCGTCCTAATAAATGGCATTATTTTTGATGACTAGATATCCCGTCATTACAAGTTGGTCAAAAAATTTCAACGAGATATCTCGTCGAAACAACTTGGAGAGTTAAAGTAAATTAAACTTTAATATATTTGTTTTGGATTATCTAAAATAGTTAAGGCATCACAAATATACAACTGAGTCAATCCTTAAGAAAAGGAATAAGGTTTAGAATTTGTCATTTTATTTTAAATTTCGATGAGATCGTCGTTAAAATATAGATTTATAGTGGGAATATATTCTTCTTCGTTTAATCTGAGACGGTCCACTTTTTCATCCATGTCAGGAATACCGTTCGTTTCTAAAGTTTCTTCCATTTCCAGCTCCTGGCCCAAGTATTTCCATGTGTAACCTCTGGCGTGACTGTTAAATTTGAGATATCGTTGTAATATGTCCTCCAGCGTATTCTCACAGCACACCTGTAAAAATTGAAACAAATATTTCTTACCAAGGCTATACTTAAGAACAAATTCTTTGGTAGGCAGTTGAAATTGCGTCGCACTGGAGCGACACAAAGGACTATTTGCGATGGTCCGGGATCAATCCCGATGGGGAAGTTGAGAGGACAACTCGTACTTTGAACTACGAACAAGTTCCCTGTATTTGATTTTTAAGTAATTAAACTTGGTTTTCGTAACGAAACAACTCGGTGCTCTGTCGAAAATGTCGTTGTCAATGTTTTGATGCGAATATGCATACAATATGTTTTCGTCGACCATTAGTGGTTGATTCTTATCAGAAGCTACTTCTATTAGTGGCTTGGCCCTAGATATAATAGGCTCTGGGTTCGAATAACTGCCTGGACTTGAATGTTCGTTGTAGTTTGAAGCCACTTTAATCCGTAGGTCGAATTAGATCTTGAAGAGACGAACCACCAAACATTGAATTGCAGGAGTGTTCAATCTCGTCTTCTATTTCTCTATTCCAGTTGAATTGTCATAATGTTAAATACGCATTGCGTTGAATGATTTTTACTTGTTTTCAGACATGTGTAGGGAAAATAAATTGTAGGAAATGTCGTAAAATTCCATTTTTTTCAATTTTGAATGTTTTTTCTATTTTGTTTACAGATCATTACCAGTATTATCGGTATGTTTGTAATATTTATTCCTCGCGTGCTGTGAGACCCGGGTTCCGACTATATTGGACCCTGACTATAAAAATATTGCTGTCCAATAGGGTGGGGACCCCTTTTTTTGTGACCCAGACCACCCAGTCTACCAAGAAGGGTTTAAGTCGGACAAGGTGTAGCCGGAGACCCTAGAACTTGGCAAATTGGAGTATTTTTGTGAACAGCGTTTTTATTACTCATTGATGATATTTTAATTTTTGCTCCTTCCATTTAGGGTGTGGTCTGCGGTAGCCCGGTCGAAAGAGTAGCGGATAAGCAACCGGATGGTTGCAAGTTCGAAACTCGGTCCAACTAAAGTCCCTCGTGTACGTGGGTGCTAGTGTGCGTTAAATCTGTCGCGGCCTCAAATGTTCTCAAGTTGGCGTGGTGTGGAAGTTTGGAAAGTGAGGTTTCAGCTCAGGCGTTGACCTCGTCCTCTGACCGTGGTTCCAAATGACGAGATGCTGTCCTGGGATCTTTCCAATCGGGATTGAGCCCGGACCTTCGCCAATAGCCCATTGTGTTGCTCCATTGCGACGTTAATTAACTACCTACCTTTCATTTGGTGTGTCCAGCACCCTTCGATTAAATTATTGAGGAACTCAAATGATTCGGGCGCCTAAGAGTTGGTTTGGTACACGTGTGCGAAATAAACGAAATCGATTAAAGCTAAAACAACTATTTTCAGCGTTTACTTTTGATTAAAAAAATCTCAGGTCGGTTTCGATCCTTATAGGTCATCCGTATGAAAGGCCCATGGTGCCTTTGACCTGAAAGAGAGAGGAAATTGAGAGGGCATATGAAAGCAACTTACCTCCAGAAGGACCGTCTTCATAACCATGGTATTTCTTATTTTTATCCATCGACTTTTACATGTTAGCAGTCCGATGGCATACTTTTCGTCTTTCCACCAAGGTGGGGATTCTTTCTCAAGGTTTGAAGTGACTGTCGCCAACATCTTACCAGAGAAATTGGAATTAATCTCATCTAACCTTTGTCTGTTAAATCGCTTCATGACCATCTGTGCTAAACTATCATCACGACGCTTTCTTTCCAGGTATAATTTTTCAATCTCTTCCTGGGTCGGAGCGCCAATTAAAGACTTGAATGGCAAAAATGCGTCTATTTTCCCTGTGTCTGGGTTGACATGGAATTTGATCTGTTGTAGAAACAATTACAATGATAAGCTCGATTGCAAATCAAGTTTCATAAACTATTTTAGCCCTCTTGGTTGTTGTCTCGAAGAGGTGTCTCGTCATTAGCAAAACTGACCCTATCATGATCGACGAGATATAGAGGAAAACTGACCAGATATTGATCTCGTCATCACCAAAAACCGGCAATATTTTTATGACAAGATATCTCGTTAATTGCAAAATCAGTCGGATCTTGATGGACGAAATACCTCGTCGAAACCACTCGGAGCTTGCAAATAAGAACACATTTTTACCTCTCCGTGATCATCGAAGAAATGGTTGATGTCTTTTCCACCAAATGCTATTAAAGGAAAAATTCCTGGATCACCTGTATTTGAATTCAAGAAATTATAATCTCATTAAAAATATCTAGTTAGTTATGTCAGACTCATTGTTGGTATGAGGATGTTTGAATCCTCAACTACAATCTTTACCATATTACACTCGTGCACATGGGTGTTATTGCACGTCAAATCTGTCCTCACGTTGGCGTGGTGTGGAAGATTGAAGAGTTGGGGTGCCAGCTCACGTGTGACCACGTCGTCTGACCGTGGTTCAAAATTACGAGGTGCTATCCTGGGATCTTTCCCTTCGGGATTGATCCCGAACCGTCACCAATAGCCCTTTGTGTTTGTTGCTCCAGTGTGACATTAATTAACTACCTACCATACTATCTTCAGACAAATTACATCCTATGCCATTCCATCATTTAAATATATAGTAGTTTAACCCTTACTTTTGTGCTCACTTATGGATTTCCTGTTCAACCCTCCTGGTGGTTGTCTCGACGAAGTATCTCGTCATTAACAGCACTGATCATATCTTGATGGACGAGATATCTCATCATTAGAAGAAAGCTGACCAGATCTTATCTTATAAAAAAATCGGCAGTAACTTGATGAAATGAGATATCTCGTCATTATCCAAATTTATCATATCTTGATAGAAGATATCGAAACCCTTGGAGGTTTAATATGAAAGGTTGAACACCAAGAGAACAACTGAGTTATGTTTTCTATCAATTATATCCAACTTAACGACAAAACAACATTTATTGTGAGAACATGGTTTTTCTACACAAATATTTAGGTTGAATTGATATAGATACGAGATTTTTTTATGAAAGATATTTCGAGTGTGAGGATTTAATATTTATTCACTTTGTTATTACCATTTAGAATCTAATTAGACGCTAAATTCCCTTATGTGCTAATTAAAATGTTCCTTACTTTCATATTTTTTGCATATGGGAGTTAAATCAAGTACTTTGCCATTAAGAATCACCCATAAATCATCCACTGTGTTATGTAAGGCGACTTCCCTGCGAGTAAAATACCGTTTCTTATTCATTATGCTGTTAAGGAAATGGGCTTAATAGAATTGGAACTTATTGATTGAATTTTCAATGAATAAAATATGAATGAAAGTTAAAATGAATTTTAAGAAATGGCAAATGAAAGAAAAGAGTTCGTTATAGTTTAATGATATCAGAATATTTTAATAAAGGTTATTTAGACTGACTTTTCAATAGTGATTAAACAACAAAGTATTAATCATAAATTTGTTTCTGCATTATTGTAATCGAGCATTAACAATAGATTGTTTCAAGTTTACAAAATTATATAGTAATTTTAAATGAGTATCAGTGTTTAAATTTCTATTAGTAAACTGCTGTATTACTTTTTCTATTAAGATGTCATAGTTATTTATACGAATCGATTAATTATTTGTATAAATCTCGTATTAATATTTTCATGTATCAATCAAATCGAAGTAATCAACTTAATAGTCGCGAACACTATTCTTTTCTCTGAAATATTCTGTCAATAAAAGGTAGATAAATATAGTGTCTAAACTAATAATACAAACTTCAGGGGGTGATAGATCACAACGAAACAAACACTTTTCCGCATAGAATGTATGGTCGCAAGTGGTTGGCCGCTAGAGAGCGCTTTCCATTTCGGCACAAACACACGGTCCGATGCAAGTTGGAAAGGAAGAAGAGGCATGAAATATGGAAACAACGCTTTAATGTCAAATAAACATCAATAACTGATTGACAAAACGAAATAATACAATTAGATTTGCATAAATTAAAGATAAGTACAAGGAACAACGGGTAAGAAAGAAATGACATGTTCAAAACATAAGAAACTTTTCACATGGAAATGAAACGACATGTACAAACATCAGTCGGTAAATACAACTCAAATGCACAATTACAGAAGCTGTTCAAAATGTCGACCACCACACCTGATGCAGGCCTCGCATCGCCGCTGTAAGGATTCCCGTGTGGTCTGGAAAATACCAGGCATTTCGCGGACTTCTGCCGCAGCTACTGAAAGCCTGACAAGATCTTCATGATCCTCAATGGAGGTCTCATACATGTCAGAGTGGAAACTTCCCCTTTCCGAGAGTTGTCGGTGCAAACGCGCAAAAATCTCGTGTTGGGGAATGCGCCTGTTAGGAAAGCGATCTCGGCAAAGGCGTTGTGCATGCCTGCCATTATCGTCGGCAAAGACCGTAAACATAATGCATGTCTGCTTTCACCGCATTCGAATATTCAGCCATTTCCAGTCGCGACTACGTTGGGTGAGAAAACCTCCGCTTTTATACAAGCGTTTACCTGCGCTCTCTAGCGGCCAACCGCTGCACTTGCGACCATACATTCTATAGGGAAAAGTGTTTGTTTCGTTGTGTTCTATCACCCACTGAAGTTCGTGTTATTAGTTTAGACTCACCCTGTAGTCCTAAAACATGATTAACCCTCAAGTGGTTTCCACCAGATATCTCGTCCATCAAGATCTGACCAATTTTACTAAAAACAAGATATCTCGTCATCAAGATATTGCCGATTTTTTTATGATGACAAGATCAAGATCTGGTCAGTTTTCTAATGACGAGATATCTCGTTCATCAAGATCTGGTCAGTTTTTGCAATGACCAGACTCCTCTTCGTGACAACCACCAGGAGGGTTAAACTGTTGCAGAAGCAATCTCAAGACAATGATAATAGGAAATGATTGTTCTCAGTTTTTTTCAAATTATAATTATTTATGGTATGTGATTTGATAAAGGCACCGACCCATGAATTGAAAGGTTTCATATAAAAATTGTTTAGCAATTTTTCGATAGTTTGGTTTGTCGATCTTTGGCCATCTTTAGTTATGCGAGGATTTATGACCTGCTGCGTGGAATTCAATCTTTTTCTTCGGGTTTGATCTCGGATCGTCGCCAATAGCCCGTTGTGTTGCTTCAGTGTGACGTTAATTACCTACCGTGGAATCCCAATCACTACGAACATCCACGCTCAGATCGAGATTCGAATCCACAAAGTTAAAATTTGGGGTTATAAAAGTTAAAAGTTTGGTTATATATAAAAGTTAAAAGTGGTTATACAGTGTCCTAAAAGTTCCAGTACTCCAACTTTAAAAAATCATTTGCGCGTGTATTTTTTTAATTATTGAATTTTATCGTCTCCTTATAATTTTATGGATTCTTTAACTTTTATCGTTTGGTTTTCTTCTCGCTCAAGTTGTGCGATAATAAAGTTCCATGTCATTTTGTTCTTCATTGCAAAATGAGTTTGTCAAGCATTCAGAGAATTGCACTTCTTGAGGCTTATTTTGAATGCAAATCATACGAAAGATGTAAAGAATTTTGGCGATATAAATATCCAGATGATGCAATACCGAATAAAGATACGCTATATCAACTCGTCCGGCGATTTCGTGAGACAGGTTCGGTGGAAGACAAACGCAGGAGTGGAAGAACGAAAGTCGTTACACCAGACTTTGTGCAAGAAACTCAGCGAAGGATGTTGCAATCTCCTTATCAATCCGTGAGGTGTTTGTCGCAACAAATGGGCACATCACGTGGATCGACACATAAGGCTTTAAGATCTTTGCATTTTCGTGCTTATCGTGTAAAAGTGTTACAGGAGCTAAAGCCACCGGACAATGAGAGGCGTCTTTATTGTTACCGAAGGTTCCGGTTATTTATTCGCAACATCAACATTTTGGCAAAAACATTTTTCTCCGATGAGGCATGGTTTCATTTAAGCGGTTATGTGAACGCGCAAAACTCCCGCATTTGGGCGACGACAAATCCCCATTCATTAGTGCAAAAACCTTTACATTCTCAAATAAATTGGCGTTTGGTGTGCCGTATCACGCAAAAGGATTGTTGGGCCTCTGTTTTTCGAATCAGTTGTTGATGGCACTGTATACAGAGAACTTATCCAACAATTTGTTGCATTATTAGAAGTGAATGAACGAGATTCTTGGTTCCAACAAGACGATGCAACCTGCCATACAAGTTATGAAACCATGGGCATGCTTCAAGATTTTTTTTTCGATAGACATCTCCAGAAATCTTTGGCCACCTCGTTACCCTGATCTGAGCATCCTTGATTTTTTTTCTGTGGGGATATTTAAAGAACAAAGTTTATGAAGATAATCCCCAAACAATAGATGATCTGAAAATTGCCATTACTCAAAGGATACAAGAAATCACTCCCAGGATCTTGAAACGCGTTTCTAAAAATATGCGCAAACGACTTCAACTTTGCCTCCAAGAAAGGGGCGGACATTTTGAACATTTATTGTAAATGTGAGTTCAAATTTTTTTCCTACGTTATGTTAAAAGTGCTTTTCGCCATTAGCATAAAAATAATTGTTTTAAAGTTTGTTGTTTTTGTATAATAAATTCACGAATCGTCAGTACGGGAACTTTTAGGACACTCTGTAGAAACAGGTAAGTGAAGGTAGGTATTTAATTAGCATCGCATTGGAGCAAAACAATGGGCTATTGGTGACGGTCCGGAATCAGTCCCGAAGGGAAAGATTCAAGGACAACGCCTCGTAATTTTGAACCACGGTCAAATGACGAGAATAACGCTTGAACTGTTCTCATGGGGACGACCCATTATGAGGTGGGTCGCTGGTACAATTGCTCCAGACCCCCGGGAAATGTGAACAATTATGTCCCCTAAAATACAGTGCTTTACGAGATTCCAACCACAAAAATGTTTCGAGTTTGCGTTTGAGAATAAAAATGAATTGTAAAAGTTTAGTTCATCGTTCTGTGGTCACTTTTTGCTACACATAATGGCTAATTACGCCATTGCTATTATATGTAGGAGAAAAGAAAAATGTATTCATTCGTAGAAGTTAAACTTTAACCCTCTGATTGGTTCACGAGGCCACGGTAGCTCTTTTGGAAGAGTAGCGGATTGGCAATCGGAAGGTTGCGAATTCGAAACTCGATCCAATCAAAGACCGTCCTGTACGTGAGGGCTGGTGCACATTAAATCTGTTGTGGCCAGAAATATCCCCATGTTTGCGTGGTGTGGAAGCTTAGAGGGTGGAGAGCCAGCTCAGGTGTTGACCTAGTGAACTGACAGTGGTTCAAAATGACGGAGTGTTGTCCTCCTTGGTTGGATCGAGTTTCGAACTCGCAACCCTCCGGCTGCTTATCCGCTGATCTTCCAACCGGGCTACCACGACCCTAACTTCCTTTGAAAGATAGGTAAGTCGGTAGTTGAATTTACATCACATCGGAAAGACACAACGGACTATTGGCGACGGTCCAGGTAGGTAGATAGTATTGCAATAAATTTTTTTTGTAACTGCAAAAATTATCTTATCTCTTTTAACAATTATTTATTACTTTAAATAATTATTTTATTTATACATAAGAAGAAATTAAAATTGAAAAAATTAAAAGAACACTTGCTTAACAATAAAATACGACTTAAAATTTTGTAAACAGAGCTCGAGCAACATAAAAATTAACAGAGTTTAGTTGCGTCTCTTATTTACACTAAACAAAAAATAGAACAATATATTTTCAACTTTCCCTTATTGTCCATTTTTTCTTCACGAACAAAGATTACTCCAATCCAATCTTTGCATTCAGGCTATTAAGCTTTGGCTTGTGTATTGGTTTTATGAGTCCATCTGCTAGTTGATTTTCAGTGCTAATCTTTGAAACTTTTATTTATCCGTCCTGTACCTTTTCTCTGACGAAAAAAGTGATGCACCTTTATGTGTTTGGTTCTCCTATGGAACTCCGGATTCTTTCCAAGTCTTATTGCTGCTTCATTATCTATCCAAAGAATTGGCGTTGCTTCAACATCAGTCATTTCTTTTAACAATATGCTAAGCCAAACCAAGTCCTTTGTTGCTTCACTTGCTGCAACTATTTCTGCTTCTGTTGTTGAGAGTGCAACTGAAGATTGCCTTTGGCTTGTCCTCAATATTGTTCCACCTGCATACAGGCAAGCAATACCAGTTGTTGAACGTCCGGTTTTATCATCTCCAGCATAGTCGGCATCGCTAAATCCTTCTAAATGTCCTTTGTTAACGTTGGATTTGTAAATGATACCTTTTTCTTGTGTTCCCTTTAAATATCTGAATATCCTCTTGATTTTTACAATATCTGGACTGGTAGGATTTTCAACACTTATTGCTAAATAGTTAACTGAAAATCTTGATCCAGTTGCTAAGTATAGAGTTCCTATAGCTCATCTGAAGGGAAAATTCTCTTTTATATCAGTATTAGCTTGAGAATTTGTCATTAGTAATTAGTGTTGAAACTGCTTTGCAATTTTCCATTCTAAAATCTTCCAACATTTTCTTAATATAGCTAGATTGGGTGATCTTTATTGAACCATCATTTCTTTGTTCAATCTCAATGCCCAAAAAATGAAGCAGGTTTGAAGGTAATCTTAAATTCTGTTTTCAATTCATTTAAGAATTTATTTATTTCATCTTGGTTTGTGATACAACTACACCATCACCCACATAGAGTGCATAAACAAGGATAAGATGCACTTCTAGTGAAACCGAGCTTAGCGAGAAAATTTCTAAATCTCTCATTCCAACATCTAGGAGCTTGCTTAAGTCCATATAAGCTACGGTTTAGCCTGCAAATCTTATTTGTTCCATCACTAAAGCCTTCAGGTTGTGACATAAATTTCTTCAGAAAGTTCTCCATACAAAAAGACTGCTGAAACATCAAATTGCATTAAGTGCATATTTTCACTTGCTTAATACAGCTAGCTGTCGTACGCTAATTAAGGTACGGACAGTATTTCTATTTGTTACTGGATTAAATGTCTCTTCATAGTTAACTCCCTTACGTTGGGAAAAACCTTTTGCTACTAATCTTGCCTTGTATTTATTTATTGGGCCATCCGGGTTAGTTTTAAGTTTAAAACCGATCGATTTGTTTGCAATCGGCTTAAAACCAGGTGGTAAATCAATTACTTCCCAAGTTTGGTTTTCCTTTAGAGATTTTATTTCACTGTCCATAGCATGTAACCACTTGTTTTTTCAGTCCTTATTGCTTCAACATAGGTCTCTGGTTCATCCATATTTTCCAATATTGAGTGCAAACAGTAATCATATCTTGAAGGTTTCTTCATTCTAAATCTATCCCTAAGTTGTCTTTGATCTGATGTGTCCTGCTGTTTTACCATTATCTTGTCAGTTTCCCTTTGTTCACTTAAATTATCTTCAGATTTATTTCCAATATTTTCATCTGTAGTTTCTTCTGATTCTACAGTCACTGGTAGTGAATTTGAAAACTCTTCCTTTTGGAATATTACATCTCGACATCGAAATACCGAATCATTTTGTTTATCTTAAATTCTGGAGTTATTATCACCATCATAGCCTATTAAAATTCCAGATCTTGCCCTTGGATCCATCTCGTTTCTCTTTTGATCAAGAATCCATCCACTACATGCAGTTCCAATCACTCGTGGATACTTAAGTCTTGGTTTCTAATATCATATTTCATAGGGCGACTTTCCATCGACCGAGGACTTCACAGTTCTGTTTAGCATATATGCTGCTGTATTGATTAGCTCTGCCCATAACATTTGTGGAAAAATCTTTCTAGAATACATGAGAGATCTAGCTGCTTCAACTATAGTTCTATTCTCTTGTTCGGCACATCCATTTTGCTGTGGAGTGTATGGTATCGTAAACAGCTATCTCATACCCTATTTCTTTAGTAACATTCTCATTTGTTTATTATCAAATTCTCCACCATTGTCACTGCGGAATTCTTTGATCGGACGACCTTGAACTTTTGTTTCTTCAAGCACTTGATGTAACTTTTCCAGAGCTCCGACTTTTCTTTGAGAAAGTGAACAAAGCGCATTCGAGAAAAATCCACTTTAAAGCAAACAAAGTAACGAAAGCCTGAATTCGATGGAACTTGAAATGGTCCATAAATATCTCCATGCAGTATCTCTCCCTGCTTGATTGCTCGTGGTCGGGTTCCAAATTTCTGACGATGCATTTTTCCTTTTATACATCCTGTACAATGTTCATCTTTAATATTTGTCCTTATATTAAATTCTCTCTCAATAAGATCTTTAATATGTCTTTTATCTTGATGACCCATTCTTTCATGATAAAGCTGCAAAATATTTTGATCTCCTATGAAATTTGCTTCTGTCGATTGTGATAATTTTGCTTTCATTTCCACTTTAAAGAGTCCTCCATTCTCTTTACGATAGCCATTAAAATATGTTTTCTTGTTTACCTATAGGCTACATCTATTTGGTCCTGATATAAATTCGCTGTTGGGTAGTTTATCGTGAGTTTGTAGAATTGAAAAAAGGTTTTTCTTAATATCAGGAACATACCATACATTTTCAAGAACTAAATGAAGAATATTTCCATCCACAAATGATTCAACTTCAATTGTTCCTTGACCCACAAAACTTTAGCTTCTTGTCCATTTGCTGAACTTACTTTGACAGTGCCCAAATTCACTATAGGTTTTAAAAAAATGATTTTGGTTAGTAATATGTCTTGTGGCACCATTATCAAAGTACCAGTTTTCTTTGTCATCACTTTCTGTAACAAATGCATGATCATCCATTGATAGCATGAAGGCATTTACTTCCCTTGAGGTTTCTGTCCTTGTATTATTTTATAATTCTTTGTTTTGGTTTCTTCCTTTTTTGGTCTACCATGAGCAATCCATTTAACAATCTTTAATCCAATGGCCTTTCTTTTTACAATAATTGCATGGATACGTGTACCTCTTGTCTTTGTTGTTACCTTTCTCATTTACTCTATCGTTGACAATTTTCTAGACTGTTAAGGCTTCCTGGTCAACACTTTCTGATTTAGAGGTTAACTTGCTTGCTTCCTGAGCAGAGCCAGTTGATGAGATTGTTCACATTCCTTTCCTTATCTTTATGAATCATAAGCCAAGTTGTTTGGAAACTTGAATAATCTCTGGGTAGAATTTCAAATATCTAATATATAAGAAAAATTGGTGGCAATTGTCCATTATTGCTGTTTTGGCATTTTCCTATTTCCTTTTGAAGGTTGTTCCAAAGCTGCCTAGTTGAAGACAAGTTTCTAGTCATATCTAGACTTTCCATTTACAACAAAAAAACTCCATATTTCAAAAGCTTTATTTTCTTCTATACCAGCAAAAAGATTATGGAGTTATATCCAAACCTCATCTGGGCTTAAAAGATTTCTTATTTGAGCTCTAACTTTTGGACTCAAGGTTAAAACTAATAGAAACATTATTTCTGATTGTGCCTTGTTAAAATTTTCCAAGTCTTTCTTGCAGACATTTCTTTCTTCTAATGTTGCACTGCTACTGGGTAGGAATTTTTAATTTTCCTGAAACGAATTCCATTGCATTTGGAATTTCTTTTAATTTGTTCTGAATCAAATATTTCCAATCTTCCCAGTTTTCCCTTCCTTGAAGAAATTCAATTTTCTGCATGACTTTGTTCCATTTTCTTTTCTCAAGAGAAAAATGATGTTAGGTTTAGGGTTAGGAAATGTATCCTGGGCCCATAACCTATTACAATAAATTTTTAATAACTACAGAAATTATCTTATTTCTTTTAATAATAATTTATTGCTTTAAATAATTATTTTATTTATACATAAAAAGAAATTAAAATTAAAAAAATAAAAAGAACACTTGCTTGACGACAAAATACGACTAAAAATTTTGTAAGCAACATAGCTCGAGTAGCATAAAAATTAACAGAGTAGCTGCGTCTCTTATTTACACAAAACTAAAAAATTAACAGAGTAGCTGCGTCTCTTATTTACACAAAACTAAAAAATAGAACAGTATGTTTTTCTACAGGTAGCTAGCTCAGGTGTTGCCTCGTCATCTGACCATGGTTCAAAATTACGTGGTGTTGTCCTCGGATCTTTCCCTTTGGGATTGATCCCGGACCGTCACCAATAGCCCATTGTGTTGCTCCAGTGTGACGTTAATTGAAAATACCCTTAAAATACCCTACAGGTAGCTAGTTAATTAACAGCACTGGAGCAATACAATGGGCTATTGACGACGGTCTGGGATCAAACCCGAAGGGGGGTATTTCAATTAACGTCACTCTGGAGCAACACAATGGGCTATTGGTGACGGTCCGGGATCAATCCCAAAGGGAAAGATCCGAGGACAACACCACGTAATTTTGAACCACGGTCAGATGACGAGGCAACACCTGAGCTGGCACCGAGTCCCGAAGGGAAAGATGAGAAAAACTGCCATTGTCATTGTCAATATGAAAACCAAATTGCTATTAAACGGTCCGAAACATAGAAAAGAATGAGGTCTTCCTTTGAATGAGACAAAAACGACCCACCTGCCCCTACAAGTCTCACATATTGACCAACCGGGTTCCCGGGACAATCGAAATCAAATGGGGACCTTTTTCCATTAATGTTACATGAAATCTGGCAAGGATGAAACCGGCGTCTGTAGGATTACTTTGAAAATCGAAATCGAAAATAAAATGGAGCCCATGCTTCGCTTCTACTAAAAATAAAATAAAAATAAAAAAGGTTGAAGTCAAGCTTTATCTGACAATTAGTGGTAGTTTACCACTTGTAAAAATCAGATTTCGCAATTGTATGCAAGTATTACTTGAAGTTCCTTAACACTTTTTCCATTTTGTTTCCTTTTCAGTCTACTGTTTTTTGATTATCAACAAGCTTCGACAGAAACAAACATGAAACGCCAGGGCACTTCATCGAGGTATGTTCTATGGGTCATTGATCCATTAATCCTCTCCCAATATTTATATGTTGTCGTTCTAACGAACGCGCATGGTGTCTTTTGTTTTGAAAAAAATGTCAAATTCTTCCTTATGGATAACTTTTAACTACGTGTATGTTACCTTGTAAATTTTTATCTGCATCATGCTGTATCATGTTGAATCTCATATAATGTTATTGCTTTGTGAAATTGTTTATGTATTCATACTTCTACCGATATGCATATTGCAACATAAGTTAGGAAACTTGATTTTTCGCAAATTAATGCCAAGTAAGCCTGCTTTGTACTTTCTAATTTGACAGCTTAATGCGTTTGACAGAACACCTTACATGTATTGAATCATAACATCACCTTAATCTGGGGGTTTTATATTCAAATTTTTCAGGACATTATATTAATCAAACGCAAAGAAGCAGTGACCTAAGGCTGATTTTTTGGTTGAGTGAAATTATTTGAGAATACAAATAATCCAATATTAAAAGTTTGTCACTTCTGTGAGTTTTAAAATGAGTTGACTTGTGAAAGTATAGTGCAAGTGCCCTTTGACATTATGCAGTGTGATAATTAACTCAACTAAATTTGGATTATGTAATAATGTTTTATTATATCTTAGAATATTTGTGAAAGAAATGTCGGTCATGCTTTACTATTTTTTACATGCAACGAAAAACATTCATAATGCATACTCACATAGTATAAAGTACACAATGAGCATATTAGCATACTATTTAAATCCTAGTATACTGTGTGATCGCTAAAGCTCAAAGTTGGCATCTCATCAGCAATGTTAACCATTTGGAATTGGTGACAAAAATTGAAATCATGCTAAAACTACACTGTAAACATGGTTTTTGTGTAAACATTTGGATGGTATAAAATGAAAATTGATTGTTTTAAAATTGATAATTTTTTATCTTATTCTTTAGAATGAGGATTCTTGTTCCTGGTACTGAAATTTTTTGTTGTTTTTCAGGAGATTAAGTGGTGAATCCGAACAAGTTCAGACTCATGAAAGCAAACGACTCAAAGTCAGACATAACCCTGAAGCATCTTACAATGTTGAAGATACTGGTAAGTGTCATAGTTAAAATCGTTAAATTTCATTGAAAAGTTTCATTTCATGATGTTGCCCACCATCGTTAAAAAACAAAAGTGTAAATTGTGCACTACTACATTATAGTACATTCACTTGTATATGTAAGTTTTGGATTTTGAGATTTTAACCTAATACTCAAGAGATAGCCATGAAAAAAATAATATATTTATTCTACAGTAAGTCATTTGTTCACAGAGTATCATTTGTTCACAGAGTATCATTTGTTCACAGAGTATATATCAAATTATAGAGTAAAACTGTTGTATTTCTGCTGATACTAAATTATTGAACGCTTAAATATGACTTATGAAAAACCTGTTCTCTAAGATTTCTCTGTATTATAAGTCTAAGTTTTAGAGCATAACTATTTAGGTGAAAATGTATTGTCTTCAAATGAAACTAGCTAATTACATTTATCGATTGTTTCAGAGTTCATGTTAATTATTAAAAATTTGATTGTTGGAAAAATTGGGATGGATTGTTAAGTTGGTATTGCTAGTGGAAGAAAACAGGATTTCGATTTTCTTCTATTTATTTGAACAAAATAAAATGAACTTCAGAAAAATGTTCTAAAATGTAGTTTGTTTTTATCAAAAGTTTAAAATTATGATTGTTTTTTTTGGAGGAAGTTTATTAAGACTAAAATTCTGGGACCAATCCTTAAATGTTTTGTACTAAGCACAATTTATTTTTTCGACAACATTTTTCTTGTTTCTCCGTTGATTATATATATTTATTTCTAATGCCCGACCATTGACCTCTTCAGCCTTTGGCACTACAAAGACCCTCAGGGGCACATCTTCAGGTGTGTACGAGCATCACAACCCCAAGGTACCTCTGATCTTTCCTCCCTTTCATTTTTACCCTTGCCTACCCTTCTGTTTTTCCTCTTTTCTTCATCCATCATTGTGTTTGTCTTTTGTTTGGCGCAGCTTGGCCAAATATGACCCTTGCACCATAAAACCCTGAAAATAACAAAAGAATCAGCACTACAAGGGGTGAACTTACGGGAACTTGTGAAGGTGCATTCAGTGAGTGAGCAGTAGCTACTCTTAATAGCAACAATCACCACCATCCATGCTCATAATCTTACAAATCGGGATTCGAACCTGTGACTTAATGAGTGGCAGACAAATGCTGTGACAGCTATACCAGTTAGGTGATTAACTCTCCAATGATTATAACATTTCATTAAAAAATGGGATGAATTATAAAGTTTCTATAGGACAAAATGCAAATAGAAATTTGTATTTAATTTTTATCCTTGATATTCTAATGATTTCTTTCCCTCGGGGCACATCTTTAAGTGTGGACTGGTTTCATGAACCCTAGATACCTATTGATCTATTCTTTTCCCATGGGATATACTGCCTCTGGTAAACATGGGAGTTACAACCCCAGGATTCTGAAGCAATCTTTCTCTACTTCTCTCCATCCTTTCTTTTCACAATTATTTAACGTTGTCAGTCTTGTGTTTTTAGCTTGGCTAAATATGACCCTTGTGCCAAAAAGCCCAAACCCAACAAAACTAATGATTTCTTACTGAGGAAAAATTAGGTTAATGAACCTTTTCTAGAGAAATTGGTGAGATTTTACTTCATTGAACCAGTTGAGCAAGAATAAGTGCCAAAGCAAGTTTTGTTGCTATTTTATGAACTCTGTTTCAAAGTGGCTTTCAAAAAAATCTTTTTAAAACAATTTATTTATGATACTTTGAAAAAATAACACTTAAAATTATTTATATGGGTATTGAAATTATTTTAAAACACACTTCAACTATCCACAACTAAACTGTTGAAATGGAATAAAATTTTCTGCATTTTAAACCTCTTCATCATCCATAAAAGACATCAGTACTATTTTTGTGGAACACTAGTTGTAAATCACTGATCTGGACTCAGGTGCCATTGAATGTATTGATGACATGAAGTAATCTGACTATGAAGACAGCTTATCTAGGCTTAATTAATTTGAGACGTTCCCTGATCTTCATTTTTATCTAAGGTTTTATGAATTATTTCTTTTGTAATATAATTATATATAAGTATTAAAATCTGAATATACTGAATTGCTTTTAGTAGTAATAATATGAAGGTTTTAACTCTTATTAGGTTCTGGAAGTAGTACCGAAGAAGATTTTAATTTTGGTAATGGGCAACCTTCAACATTGAAGAGTTTGGCACAGGAAGGAAGTTCTATGCAAAGCTTTTCAGAGAATGGTGGACAGTACGATTCTAATTTGAATGGTTCTGTGAAACATATCTCCAACAGTAATTCGGAAGAGGTTGTTCCTATGCACAATCAGGTCAACGGTTCCCGTCCTGATGGTACTGAAAACAATCTGCAGCACGATGTATCCTTCCAGCAACAACATGCGAATGGTTTTGAAAATGATTCGGATGAAAACAATTCAAAGAACACATCTGCTGACAATCTTCCAAATATTTTGCCCAATAATATTATAGATGATTCCTCCAGTGGTGCATACCATCAGGAGAATCTGCTTGCTGAAGCCGAGTATGGCAAGGTAAATAATACTGATTATCCTGCACCACCCATCTTACAGCCTGAAGTTCAGCATGAGCAAATGGAGTACAGTTCGGTAATTGTAAGTGATTTCAACCAAGAAGAAAAAATACCCGAATCTGCAAGTATTCCAGCTTCTGCTACTGAGAAAAGCAGCGATGAACACTCCACAATTGCTGAAAATGTTTCTAGTCTGTCATCTGACCAGCAAGAAGCTTCTTCTAGTCTGAAAGAAAGCAGCAGTCAAAAATTGTGCCCAGAATCAGCATTGTTAATTCAGCCTCATGTTGATGTTGACCACATCACATTGTGTGAGCTAAATGTGACGGAGCTTGTAGGGCATGCTGATGTAGTCTTCTGTGTTGCAGCTGATAAAGATTTCATTCTGTCTTCAAGGTAAATTAATGTCTTTATGTAATAGACCTTAAATTTAGATTACAATTTGTATGTTTTAGAGTAAGTTTTTTCAAAGCTCGACTTGGGTCAACACTTGATGGAATACATATCTTAATTCACCTTTAAAAATGACATATTTGAACATAACTTTAGTAAACATTTAAATATTATCAAATGCAAAAAATTCCTAAACTTAAAAGGTTATGAATAATTTAAGTTGACATTTGTAAAATCAATTTTACCAAGGTGTCAGCTCTCACCTTAAAGTCCAATAAGAAAAGGCAGAATTTATAAGTATGTCCTTTATAATTACAATGGATATGTAGGAGTACTTGAAAGTTAACCCTTTCTCACACAGAATATAAAAAATTAAAAACATTTGAAATTTTTTATACATATTTGATGTGACTTAAATGGAATGTGTTTGGTTTTTAGCAATAAAATTGGCTTATGGTTATTGGTTGGAAACCACGTAATTTTGAGAAAATATTATAAAAAGTTTTTGAGTTGTTTTAAAAGGTACTCATTTAAGAAAAAAATGAATTGACTCATGCAAAAAAACTCACCTGAAACTAACTTATTCACTTATGACACACTTATTGAGCAACAAATGGTGGTACTATGGAGCACCTGTCGCATGGTTACCAGAAAACTGCTAACAAATTAGCCTAGGAAGTTTTAAAGTGCAGTTTCGCAGTGAAACCACTTCACTTGAAAGGGTTTAAAAAATTCTCCTGAGTTGTTGAGGGTATGAGAAAAATTTGAATAGAAAAGTATTAAATACATACAATTTCAAATTCATAAAAATCATCTCGAATTTAGATTGTTGTATGCAACAAATTGATATTGTAGATTATTTGTATCAGATACCTTGACCATTTCTTCAGTACTTTACACTATGATACTTTCGAAAACTGGATGCCTATATATTTAAACTGTATTGCATGTTTAACCAATGTTTTCAGTGGGGATACTACAGTGAAAGTTTGGAATGTAGAAGAAAAGGCAGAAATCTGTAACTTCGCTGGTCATCATGCTGCGGTATCTGCTGTTGCTCTCCTAAGTCCTGAACAGTCGGAAATTCTCAGATCTAAATTGAACTGCTTCCAAACTTCCAGAATTGCAGTGAGTGCTTCCTATGATTGCCACATTCGACTCTGGTCTGTTTTGGAAGGTAAATATCATGCTTTCATCTGGTACTTTGTGAAGCAGTTGGAAGTATTCAATGCATGCCTAGGGAAAATCCTAGGTAATGGTGTGGCCTTGATGCAAATTCAATTTTGTTGTCACTAAGGCATACTAAAGAATAATGGCATTGAAAAGAATACCTATCAAATGGCAAACCAAAAATTTCAATTTAATGGGAGCTGCTACTTTTTAGGAGGAATAGTGAGCTAAAATTTTGCTTATTTCTTCACTCAAAAAGAATGAAAATTTTTAAACCTCAATTTTTATGTGATTTGTTTGAAAATTCTCTTCAGTATACTACTTAAAATTATTTTTTAAAGGTTTTTCCAAACTCGAATGATCAATCAACTCCCTTTAAAGCAATACTGATAAGACATCAACTTGTTGAACTTTCCTGACTACATCATTAACTAAGGTTTTACCGTACACTAGTGATTGCAAAACCGGTTTCGGGGAAACCAATTAACCGGAAAACCGACCCAAATTTCGAAGCCAAAAGACCGGTTTTATGAAAGAAGAAAACCGAATTTTCAGTTTTGCGCATTGGCAACCCATAAGAGAAATTCACCACAACAAGGTATACCATACTATGCACACTGATGCAAACAACTAAAAGTTTAGTGTTTACTACCCTATCAGAATAAAAATTCAACATTATTACATTACATGTCTGGTATTAATGCCACATGAGTCACACATCACTTTCATGTGACGCAACGTGACCTACTTCTCTGCTGACCAATCATAATAACATGTAGACGGATTCTCGGCGTCAGTACCAATGAGCCAGACAGTGGTAAAAATATAAATCGAGAAGAAATTTATATCACATGTCATTTAGGAAGCAGCTCAACTCGGCTACTGCCGCAAACAATAAACAATCATACTATCAAAACCCTTCCTACTCCAGAGCGACCAACGTAGTAGACTTTCTACGCTTTGGCCGGCTCCCTGCGCGTAATGCCACAATGTCATTGTCAATTACTGCTATTCATTAGGTATTTCTGATTTGAAGAATTATTAGTTTTGTTTGCTCAATTTTTTGTAGCTTATAATGAATATGTTTATTCAGAAATAAGAGGTAGGCGTACTTCACAAACTTGATTTTGTTATCATACGCTGCTAGAAATAAAAATAAAATAATTTTTATTTCAACCCATAATAGAGCATGGCCAGTCATATTTTCGAGGAGTTTAAACGTAGCAGCAGTGATGATTATTCCATTTGGTGTCATTATCTTCGTGAAAGAAATGGTCAACTAGCCAAATGCAAAAAATGTTCTAAAGAACTAAAATGTGTTGGCGGCTCAACAGGTGCATTACATACACACCTAAAAATGATGCATAGTATTTACGTTTTGAAAAGAAAATAAGTATCAAAATATTCCAAAATCCTCAGATACCATTCAGAAATTAGTGGTTGCCTATTCACACAAAATGCGGGCAGCTTATCAGTGAATTTAATGGGCTTAAGCTAAAAGGATATAGAGCTAGTCTTAACTCTTGACGAATGGACATCAGTAAGGAATCGACAATATTTTTGAACATCAATGTACATTGTCAAAAGCAATTTTGGAGTCTAGGTCTGGTTCGGGTACATGGAAGTTTACCAGCTAAGAGATGTATCGAAGTAATTAGAAGAAAATTGGAAGTTTTTGGTCTGTGCCTTGATAAAGATATAGTATATATCACTACATACAGAGCGTCCATCATGAAAAAAGTAGGCAAATTGATTAAAGCTGAGCAACAGCTCTGTCTAGCGCATGCCATTCATCTTGGTGTAATTCAAAAGTCAGCAAAGTGCTGTACAAAAAGTACCTGTCGAAGTTGAAAAAATAACTCGCAATCGGATAATGAACTTGAATCGGAATGTGACTGTCTCAAAATCTGAAGGAGAGAATATTGAATTGGATATTGACAATGATGACGATTCGGAATTGGAAGATGAAAATTCATTTGAAAGTGGGTACAGTATTGTTTACTCAGATGATGTAAATGGAAATTCGGCTTCAGATGTTAAACATAAAACCATCTTACCACTTATTACAAAAATTAGAGCGGTGTTCTGCAAATCTCCAACAAAAACCGATGACATACGAGGTGTGGCTATTAAATATCCGGATTAGTGCTATAAAATCTTTTATTGCTTTTCTTTCAAAATTTTAACATTATCCCCCTCAATATACTCCCCTCCACGATCCCTACACCGCTCCATGCGAATTTTCCATTGGTCAAAGCAGTGCTGTAAATCATTTTCTGAAAGCATGTTCATGGTCTCCGTCGCTTTTTCTTTCACAGCTTCTATTGTCTCAAATCTGGTTCCTTTCAGTGCTGATTTGACCTTGGGAAATAGAAAAAAGTCACGGGGCGAGATCCAGTGGATGTTCTAACGCAGGGATCCCATGCTTGGCCAAAAACCTCCTGACAGACAGTGCAGTTTGGGCCTGAGCGTTGTCCTGATGAAGAAACCCTGACTTGTTTTTCCACAATTCAGGTTATCGTGTAAAATCTGCCAAACACTTTCTTTGTCCATACCTATGAATTCAGCAACAGCGCAAATACTTAACCAACTGTTTTTTCAGATCAACTCACTGACTTTTTTAATGTTTGCATCCGTTTTTGATGTGCTACGTCATCCTGGGCATGGGTCATCTGCGATCTCTTCTCGTCCCTCTTTGAACCATTTGAACCAATCAAAAACCTGAGTGCGTGATAAACACTCATCTCCGTATACTCCTTTCAATAAAGTTTAAGTTTCTGTGGCGGATTTTCCGAGTTTCACAAGAAATTTCACATTGACACGTTGCTCTGCTTGAACACTTAACATTTTTCCGACGGAGCACAGATGCAAGGTCCACATCGAATGAAGCCCACGGCCCAACTGAGCGGCGCTCAACCTTGGCGATGACAGCAATAGGGAAGGGGATATCATGTGACACGCTCGTGTGCCGTTCGAATTGTCTTGCTCACCGATTGTCTGCAGGACGATCAGTCAGGTTATTTAATAGCCACACCTTGTACTGCAAAAATATGTGAAAATTGGAATTTGGTAGAGTTCTCATTGATTTTAGATTCAAAAACACGATGGAATATTTTACTCACCATGTTGGAAAGGTTAAACAAATTAAAATCATGTGTTCAGAAAGCCCTAATTGATTTGTCATCTAAAATTTCATTCTCTGAACAGGACTTTAATTTATTAGTGGATACTATTTCTGCCTTATTGCCAGTAAAACTTAGTTGAAGCATTATGTAGAGCAGATGCAAATCTATTGACTGCTGACGCTGCTTTAAATTACATGTTGACGTCTTTAAATGATTTTCATACTTCACTCGGTAATGAACTGAAAGAATCTTAGAATTAAGAATTCAAGAAAGACGCACTAACACGTCAGCAGTATTTCAATTTCTACATAATGGGTATCGAACCGGTGATAAAAGATCGGAATATGTGTTTAAAAAGTTGGGGAAAACGGCTATGTGATGGTTTATAAATAACCTGATAAAACGTTCATCATCATCTTTAACAATCGGATGCAGGGGATATCAACTTTGATGACAAAGACGATGATGTGGAAAAATCTTCTATTTTATACATGGGACAATTGCATGGGACAAAATAAGATCGAGGTTGAATGGTGTCTCCATAAATTCACTATGTTTTCTGCTAGCACACTTTAATGCCGAAAAAAATACTAACTGTACGAGCAGGTGATTTTATAGCTCTCAATGTTAGATAATAATCGTTTTATGTATGTATGAGTTACATACTTAAAAAATAAATTTATTTAATATTTGTTACAGAAATATAGCATTTTTCATATTTTTTACAAAACCGGTTTTCGAGTTTTGGAAAAATGAAAACCGAAAAACCAGTTTTGATTTCACTAAAATGTGCAATTACTACCGCACACTATAAAATTATTTCACAACATTGTATTTATATAACGTTTTAATGAAAATAGCTTTTTTGTAATATTAAGTACAAAACGTGATTTCATTATAGAATATGCAGCAGTTGTCTTATTCAATATTGTTTATGCATGTACCTCATCAAAGCATGTTTTATGAAATAAAATAAATTACTAATCTTTTATGATGTACTTTTATGCTATCTGTTCTTTTTCTGTAAGTTATCTAGTAAGCTGCTCTATTTTTTTCTAGGTGATAGGTTTTGAGAAAATTTACAATAATTTGCTCAATAGAACCGTAGGTCTAGGTTTTGGGTTATACATCACAGATTCTTTTACATTTTTTCATGGTTTGCCTAATACTTTATCATTGTTACAGGACATGAAATTTTATCAATGTACACTTTCAACAGTATTACTTGTATGGGATACCTAGAAGAGTTGATGTATGTTGTTGTTGGCACAGGTGAATATCTCATTTTATTTCTATTATGTACGATACTTAAAAACAAAACATAAACTTGAAGGAATGTGATATTAATGTAGTTTGCTCTTTTGCTAAAGATTTTGTAAATCATCCTATTTTAAGTATTAAGGTGTATTGAAACTTTTGTTCCAATAGTTACTCCACACAAATCATTTGTATGGAAAGTTTTAGTCTTGGCATGGCAACACTAATGTTTACCAGTGCATTGGGTGCCATCGTGGCTCAGTGGGGTTGCTCACTCTATTTTAGCAACCTTCGAGTTGTAGGCAGCGCAGGTTCAATTCTTCCCTGGGTGTATTTCTCTCTTCTGTGTCAATCAAACTTTCCTTGTGTATGTCCATTTCTTGACGTTGTCTGGTGCAGGTTGGTCCTTGCACCATAAAAACCCAAAACAACCAATTAGCATTGATTGATTTTCTAGGGTTATATTGGAAAAATTCAAGTTTCCTAGCCTTTAGTTTAACTGGTTAGATTTCAAAACCATTCTTTGTTCAATATTTAAAAAAAACTCAAATTTTTTTGATGGCCTATGAAAACTGAGTGACTATTTGAGTGGCACAGCTGAAGCTCTTGAAAGTTCTGTTAAATAACGTTCAAGGTAACCTGTGACTGCCTTTAGAGCCATGATCCACCATTTACTGTGAAGACATGTTTGAGATAGCTCTATAAGAGTTTGAATTATTTTCGCTAGTTTTATCTTGATTTTCGTATGGTAGTTGAATCTAAATATTGTATTCATTTTAATTGTTTTTCAAAACATTCATAGAATTATGACCACCCTCTTTTTGAAAATGATTTATTGATATGCTGACTTACTTTTCAAGAATACAGCCACATTAAAGGATGCAATTATTTATATTTAGTGGATCTTTATAAAGTTGACTAGCACTCTGAATTAAATTTATTTCTTATTGATATAGATTATACTTGGTTTCTAAAAGCATTAGACGCTGAATATGAGAAATAAAGTTATTAAGTGAACCAATTGTGTCAAATGTATGGTTTGAGCTGGGCTTAAAAAAGGTTAACCTATTTATATATTTTCTTAGTTTTCTGTACAAATGGTTACAAGAAAGCAAATTTTATATTCCTTTAGCTTTGTACTGTCTTACAGAGACTTGTAACATTTTATGTAAACTAGTTTAGCTTCCATCGAAATGTCCTTTGTAAAATTGAGTTTAATTGATAAGAAACATTTTATTTCTGTTAAGAATAGAAAATAAATTTTAGGTAATAATGATTCTGTTACTTTATAGAAGGAGGAAAACTAGAAGTATGGGACTTGCATCTTGCAAAACTGGTTCACTCAGTTTATGCCCATGATTCATCTGTGTCCAGCTTGGAGGTAATTATTAGATCTTGTGTTGATGCAATAAATTTGGTAGCAAATTATGAACATTCTAATCTAAATAAAGTTGGAAGGATATAGTGCCACTTTTCTATGTTGTGAGCATATAGTTTGATTGGATTAATAATTTAAATTTTGATTCAATCTTGATACTAAAAATGTTGAAGGATAACTGATGACAAGTTTTAAAAATAAAGTATTTTTTATCTTTAGTAGTATGGTAGTTGTTAGCTTTTTGCACAACTGAGAACTTATTCTTACATGGTTATTGCTTTGCTGGTATTACATATAAAAAAGGTAGTTTAATTTGTTAGTTATTCAGTATTGTCAATTTTATTTTTTTCTACCACAATTTTTAAGAGGAAATTAATTGGACAACATGACTTCTCACTACCTTCTATTTTATTTTCAGTTTTCATAATCCTATGCATTGGCACATTTGAATAAAATTCTTGAAAAGCTGCATATATATGAAAAGTATACTTGAGATGTTCAATCTTTGTAACATTTGAAATTCGTTTAATAAATAATAGTGTAATAGGCATAATTTAAATATATCTAACTTCCAACAGGCTTTCCACATTTGCGAAAATTAAAAATGAAGATTTATAATTGTTAAATTGAATATTCACTTTAATTACAATTTATAAACACTGGTTTCCAATTTTCGAATTAATTCATCAATTTGGACATACTATTTCTTGGTTATGAAAATGTATATTTGATTTGCTTTTTCAAAAGTACTTTAATCTAATTTTGTTAATGCAAATTATACTGAAAGAAAAAAAATATTGGATATATTTAAAGATAAAAGTATAGCATGAAAATAATTATGAAGAAAATCATTACAAATCAGAATTTGTAAGAAAAGTATGGTACAGGAAGACAATATTTTCACCTTTTACTTGTTCCAATAAAATCTTAATACCCAGCATCATCTGCTATAAGACTCAAATGAGATCCCAAGAAATTCATAAAATATCTCATTCCCCCATCCCATTCATTATTCACTATGTGATGTTTTTGAATGCGAGCAAAATGTGGACTTTGCTGATAAGCATCCATTATTTTGTGGAATGGCTGGTGGTTGATTAAACTCCATATGGCAAAAATACATTTTTATTACAACAATCCATAGCAAATATAAATGTAACCACAACAGATAGCAAGTGTTGTCCTTTTCTGTACTAAGTACTTGTTCATGCACGTTTGTGGTGCTTGGATACTTTTGTCAAGGAGCCAAGATGTTTTACTGTGTGCTCCCCTCAATCACATTGGGCAATTCATGCTCCTCCTATAATGAGCAGCAGGGGCCGTCATGGCTCAGTGGGTATACCCATTGCCCTAGCAACCTTCGAGTTGTACGCTGTGCAGGTTCGATTCCTGTCAGGTGCATTCCCCCTGGGTGTATTTCTCTCTTCTGCGTCAATAAAACTTTCATTGTGTGTGTCTATTACTTGATATTGTATGTCGTGTCTGGCGCAGCAAGGCCAAATATGACCCTTGCACCATAAAACTCAAACCAACCAATCAACCTATAATGAGCAATCATTTACTCCTGCGGCAACCCTAATAATTTCAATCATTTTTAGAAGAGAAGATGAATACAAAAATACAATTTGATCGTATTGCTTTCAGTCAATTGAAGATCCTGTTGAATCTTCCCCTTTAACCTTTGCACTTGGGCCCTCAAGGGCATATCTTTAAGTGCCAGAGGGAGCTTTCCTCCCTTTTATGTTTACTCTCGTCTATCCTGCTTTTTCTTCCTCCTTCATTGTGTTGTCTGTCTTGTGTTTGGTGCAACTTGGGCAAATATGGCCTTTGCACCATATAACCCAGAACCAACCAACCTTTGCTCTTGGATGTTACTGTTGGGGGCATTACAATAGTTTATTTTAATGTACTAAGTACAAAGGGTTGTCCGTTAATGCAGTAAGATACTGAAATTTGAAAAAACTGAAGAATATGCTTGCTATTATAAACTGAAAAGATGAAAGGACCTAGGTTTTTAAAGTTTATATGGCTGATATTGAGGTAAAGATTTTTGCTACTGTCTATTTTATTAAATGCCAGAATGAATTGAAAGGGATATTTAAATAAATAATACCATAAAGTAGTTGAGTCAGGATCATGAGTCTAAATATGAAAATATTTTTTTCTTATTTAGATTCATGGCTGTTACATTTATTCAGCATCTAAGGACGGAGCTGTGAAAGTGTGGCTATTTGAGGAGGGCGAACTTCAACCACTTTACACCAGGAGACGTAAAGAAACTAATACAAGCACTTCTACATTTGGACCAACTCAGTGGAAAGCAGTGACTGTACACAAAGATATGCTTTTCCTTGGGGATAATACTTCATGCTTAAAAGCTTTGGATTGGAGAATAGGTACATGATCTAATCAAGTGATGTGACATTGAATTAATAATAAAAAAACCTCAGTTGAAAAATCTAAATAAAATTAATTTTTAATTGTAATTGGTTTAATTTAGACAAATTATGGCTGAGGAAATTAAGCATTATGTTCGTTGGAGTTGCTCATAATTTCATTTCTCATTTTACATGATTACTGTCATGTATAGTCTGATTCAGGTTAAAAAGATGGTAATATATTCATGTTATGAGCCTTTTTGCTGTATACCATATTTGTTTTATTTGGCATTTGTTCTGGGTGCTTTATTCATAAATTTTTTGCCAACCTTTGACTGCATTCCAAGACACAAATTGTCACTGCTCGTATTTCTGTTAAGTATTGTTCGCTAAATTGCTATGCATTATACAATAAATTAAGGGAAATATTCAATTTTTGCATGCATTCTTTTTCTAGTTTTTTCTTATGATTCTTGATTGATAAGTTTTGTTGTCAGATATCAGAAAATGAACCTATTCTAATATGAACTCTGAAATTTCAATGGACTTAATAATCTCATTTCTGCATTCCTTGAGGTTTGTGACTATTTGTGTAAACAAAGTAAATTATCATCTGCAATTAATACAACACTTTGACTTTAGCATCCCAAATGTGGTAGACTTTTAAACATTTCATTGGTCACCTGAAAAAGCCGATTAAAAAAGAAAAATTTTCTTCAAAAGCTATATATTTTCTTTAAATTAATTAAGGAAGGACTTATATATAGCCTTGAATAATATTTCTGTATTTTGTTTCAACTTTTCAAATTAAATTCACATTGAATGGGTCAACAAGAAATGAAGCTGTCTTTGCAGACTTACAAATTTACTATACCATACTACTTTTGTAACTTGAGACAGACTACTGTTAGGTGTTGGATGAAAACATGTGAATTTTTTAAGCGTTTTGATCAAAAGTAGGTTTAACAATTTATTTGACTTCCATGGTATAACTGAGTAAAATGGTTCCTGAGGCTATTGCCACAAAAATGCACCTTATGCGAGTCAAACATTTTGTACACAATCTGATATAAACTCTTTCCACCGTTGAAATTTGTAAAAAAGCCTTTTTTGCAAAAGAATAACCTAATTATCTCCTAGAGTAGGAAATAATTAGTTGTGAATCACCAACTACGAAATAACTAATAGTCAGTAAATATGTCTAGACTTCTGTGTTTGGCAGTACATGCTGCAGTCAGATTAAATGCATATATCTCTGATGCCCATTATCTGTCAATTGCATGTATTTGCTATGATTGTAAAAAAAGATACAAAAACAATCTAATTATGGAAGAGTTTATTTGAAGTTGGTATCTGACTAAATTGTTTAGTGGCATAATAACTTATTGTTGGCAATCAAAGTATTAAAAAAATTATTTCAGTGCAAATGATTTCAAACTGTTTATTGCAGGCCGCTTACGATTATTTTTGAATCAGCAAGACAACAACGGTATTTGCGAAGCTGTTTTAGCCAAGCACAATATTTTATTAACCACTTTTTATGACACCAAAGCAGATACTGGAGGAATAAATGGTTTGTGTTTTTTATTATTTCGGGTTCTCTGTTATTTCTGATATGTACGCATAATGGAATTTAAATTATAGTTGAAATTATAAATATGCTTACATTGACATGCAAGATTAATTTAAATTTTAGTGATAAAATGTATATTTAACAAACAAAATTACTCCCTTTAAAGTAAACCTTTATTTTTAAAAATGCTTTGCCTAATATATGTATCTTCTTATGTAGTTTGGAAACTACCTGATGTGGCATATGTAGGTACTTTGACTGGCGATCTACAAGAGATTTGCAGTTTAGCTATCACACAATCTGAAAATCTCTTGCGAATAGTGAGTGGAGGACATCAGTTGCTTGTATGGGATTTTGATTTTTCAAAGCCTCCCATAAAGACGTGAGTATATCCTTCTGTAATTAAAGCACTGGATCTAATCGTTATTTTGAAGTGAAATATATTGCTCTCTTCCCCATTTACTTGTCGTACTTTAGATGCGAACCAAGCTGAAAAATAAATTAGCAAAACAACCTTTTTCAACCTTTTTTGGAGCCTCTACTCCCTGTACCTAAATGTAAATCTCAGTGGCTCTTATGAAAAAATTGCATTTGTATTAATTACATTTTAACTAAATTATTAGAGATTTAAAATTGCATGTTGATTCAAATAAATGTTTAGATTAATAGCCTTTTAATTGTATCGATTGCTTTGAGTCAAAATAATGGCATTTTAATTTATTAAGGCATAAAGAAATTGAACTTTTAACACAAGATGCACAAAATTCTAATTTGTTTTAATAATAAAACATAAAAAATAATAGGCAATATTATAATTAATAATTGTTATATTAAAAGGACGTCAAGAAAGAAATTATTAGTTTATCTCTGTACTAAAATCGAGATTTATCATCACATCGAGTCATGTTCAGTTTTTCAAGGCTGGCACTGCACTCCTCTTTCATTGGTTTCCTAACCTAATGCAATTTATTATAAAACATTCTCAACAGCAAAGGATTTTACTTTTTCTCCTTAATATTATGCCTCTCAGGGGCACATCTTTAGGTGTGTACTTGCTTCATGAACCAGAGGTACCTTAGTGATCTATTCTATTCCCATGGGGTTTACTTCCTCTTGTAAAATGGGGGTCATGCCCCAGGTTGTCCATCATCTTTCTCCCCTCCATCCTTTCTTTTCACTATAGGGATCGTGACTCAGTGGGTATATCCACTGAGCTAGCAACCTTCGAGTTGTAGGTGATGCAGGTCCAATTCCTGTTAGGTGCGTTCCTCTCTGGGTGTATTTCTCTCTACTGTGTCAGTAAAACTCATTGTGTGTATGTCTATTACATGATATAGTATGTCATGTGTTTAGCACAGTATGGCCCTTGTGCCATAAAACCCTAAAACAACCAACCATCTTTTCACAATAACTTGACATTGTCGATCTTGTGTTTGACCCAGCTTGGCCAGATATAACCCTTAGCCATGAAACCCCCAAACAACCAACCATTTATAATGAATGTCACATCCATATATATAATTGGATTTCGTGTGTCTAAATGAAATTACATTATCCAAAAAATATATAACAGCATTTCGTTTACTTTTACTGGCATTAGTTCTTATTTCCAATAAAATGCGTGTCATAAAGCACAGTGCAGGCATATTATTACATTTAGATTCTAAACATCTACAATTTCATCCCACTCCCTTGCTCATAGGCGATTCAACATTTTTCACACTGAGCCTATTTTTTGCTTGTGTTTTCTTATCTGCATTGATTTCTATTTTCCGGATTTAACATTGATTTCTATCAGCTTGCTGAAGAATTTCATTAGAATGGCAAGCTCTTCCATGTAGTTTTAGCATTATTATACAGTTCCATTGCTTAAATCAAGCATGCTTACACTAAGTGGCAAAATTAGCGAATGAATCCTGTAGTTGTCAATTTTCCATTTGTTATTGCCATTTGACAATAAACAAGTAACGTAGATTTTTTGCTACATTGGAAATGCTAGTATTGTAATTTAGTGAGAAAATATTTTCTTTTTCAGTCCGCAAGATCCTTTCTTTGTTTGTGAAGTTGATAAGATAGGCTCCGAAGTGGACGAGAAGTCTATTGACAGCATTGCATCCAAGCGAACACATCTTGAGCCAGCGACTGCTGCTTCTGAGAAGAAAAAGTCATGGTGCAATATTTCATAAGCTGGTCGTGTCAATGTTTTATGGTAATCTTGCATTTTACTCGTAAGGAAAGTGGTGAAAATGTTAGTTACCTTTTAGCTATTTTAATTTTTCATTTACAAAGTTTAAATCCTTTGGGATGTTCCATGTATTCCATTTTATGTCAGAGTATTTGTGAATTATGCTGAAAATGTTACGGTATGGGACTATTCATGATATCGAAACAGACAATAATAATGAAATCATTTCGAAAACTTCATTCTCATAAGTGTAAATCATCAACATGCTGCATCTTAAGCAAAGATCTGAACAATCATATTTCGACTGTAATAGCTATTTTTTGCTGTACTGTAACCTCTTGTTATATAGTGCATTCGAATAAATCACTCTTTTGCTTGTCCACTAATTTATTTTTGGTTTGCAAACAGCAGAGAAAATCGTAAAAGTGTTTCTTTAGATTTACAAGCTTAAACGTTTCTAATTTCAAGCAGTTATCCTTGACTGGAGTGGGTTGCAGTCTAATTAGCTCTTGTGTAGGAAAAAATAGCAGTCAAGCTACAAAACAAACCTAAACTATATTGGTAAACAATACTTGGTTGTCCCGAAAGTGCGAATGAGAAGGCATTTGTTTTCAAACATATACAGCATTTAGTATTCTTTTAAAAGGTTTCACTATTTTAGAAAAACGAAGTTTTGCATACCTTTAAATTATTTTGTTAAAAAAATTTGTGCCCTTCTGTTTTTAGTAAGCAAGTATTTTAATAAATAAGTTTGAAAAATGTTGCTGAAGATTTTACTAAACAGTTTCACATACCCTTTAAATTAAAAATCATAATTTGTACACTTTTTAGTAAGCAAGTTTGAAAGGTTTGCTTTAGTGTTTACTCAACTTTTCCATACCCTTTAAATTAAAAAACATAATTTATGACCTTTTATTTTTAATAAGCAAGTTTTCCTTGATCTTTGCTTTATCACACCTCTCTGTATATGGTGTTTTTTCCTTGTCCCCAAAGATCTATATATCAAGAGGTTGCTGTATCGTATCTGCTTCAGGTTGCATCTACTGTGCACTCATATAGCAATTTTGAGCTATCAGCATATTATGTACCTGTAAGCTATTGCATACAGCAAAATATATGCAATCAAGAGAAATTTGAAATTTGTCAAAGGTCCTTGCTTCTAAGGAAAATGTTTTATGCTCATTATAATTACTGTTATATGTCATGTGATTGAAGCTTCGTCATAAAAAGCAGCACTGAAAGCCAGTACAATGCATTTGAATCCGAGTGATTTAAATATGAATTTCGCATGATGCCTTTTATCCCTGTTTTCTTCAAAAACTTACTGCAGTTATTCTATTCAAAATAGGTTATACTGTAAGCTTTAATCTTGAATAGTTATTAGTTATAGGGCTGTGTAATAGACTATTTTGATGTTAAAAGCCAACACTTATATTAATTTTAAGAACTATACTTGTATATTATTTTATCTTGTCTACAGACGTTAGTTTTAAATCGGTGACTTGTTTATTAATGTAACAGTATATTTTAATTTCAATCAAATTGATCAAATAAAATTTGCTCAATTGCAATTTTAGGATACTGATCTAATGTGTATGTGAAGATTGTATAATTGTCTGAATTTGTGAGTATTAAGTTTCATTGTGTGTAATGGAACCGTGTTGTGCTGAGAGTTCCTTAAGGTTATCGGAGTGTGGATTCAATACGATTTCGTAGTTGGAATTAATTTTTTAAATATATGATTTCTGTCTATTAAAATGTAGCAGTAATTTCAAGTACAATTCTCGAAGGTAAATATTTTGCAATAAATATATATATTGAAATGATATGCAGCATTGTTTGAAATGTTTTTATGCAATTATATATGGTTCATCTTAAGTGTTTTCCAACACAGACCATCGTAAGTGTTTTTGTACATACCTTGTTGAATAAGACCGATGATTCAACCTGCACTATTCTCAAAGCACTGTTGCCCATTTCCACAATTCTGTTGATGCATCTCAATAAATACATAACATGGATTTGAATTTAACATAGAATCAGTAGCTTATAGACATGCAATATTGCAATGGCAAGCAATATATTTTAAATAATCATTAGTAGTAATATCAATGTAAAAATACATTAAAACTTAGATGGATTTTAATTTTTATTTTAAATTGAACCAAATGTTTCTTATTTTGATTACATACATCAGCATTTAGTGATTTGTCACTAATGAAGTTTTTTGTTAAGGTGTATTCTCTGTAAAATTGCACATGTGGCAATTCTGGTATGTGCTATTTTTCAAAATACATAAAATCAAGTGAATTAAAAATTCCAGTTTTAAATATTTTCATGTCTATTCTTCATTTAAAAATCTAATGACATTTTCAATAAATAATTGCACTCTTGATTTTGAATTCAAATTGTTTTACAGATTAAATCATTTATATTTTTAGAATAAGCCATGTAGTACAAACTATTTGATATAAAATAGTGTTAAATGCTGTTTTCTTTTTATGATGATTTTGTATTCCTCTAGTTATATACAATTTTATTTAAAATACAATCATTTGCTATAATCGGCAATTGAATTAGTGATAATGAGTTCTCCCATAAATTTTAACATTCATATTTGCGTGAATCATACTATCAAAATATTCCTAATTTGTATCAATATCAAAACAGATATTTTTTATTTCAAAATTTAATCTGCTTTAATGCAATTTAATTGATTGTTATATGTTGAAAGTTGTGGAATGATCTTTGACTTCTAAATCCCAATGTATTATTCTTTTTATGGTATATTTGTTATTAAAATGATTTCTTTTAAGCATTTGTGTCCTAAATATTTGTTGGAATATTTTTTGTCTTTACAAGACAAGCATAATTCATTTTCTCAAAATAACTTTTACAATTAATTTCAAACCCAAATTTAAAATACCAATATTGTAAGCTAAATTATAGCTCATTAATAAAATAAATAACTATTCATGAGTATTTGTAAATTTTAAATTCCTATCAATACTCTGGAAGATTCATTTAATTTTTATTGAACAAATGCTACAAAATATATTTGGTTCCTAACACTTTACACTTAGTACAAAAAATAAAGTATTGCAATTTGTTCAAGTATTGACACTATAACCACCAACCTCTTGATATCCAAAAACAGTTGCTGGTGGCAGTTCATTCACAGAATGTAAATTATGCAAAATTTCATTTTCTAGCTTAAGCTATTTTATGGTTTCATAATATTGTTATAGTAAGACTTGTAGTTTTGAATAAGTCACTAAAATGTTACAAAACAAATAAGAATTTGTTTAATTTCTAAATACTATATTTGGACAGATTTAGCTTTAATTTGTCATCAAAAACTTTATTTTGTATTGATAAAGTAATAGGCAATTTTAGGGATGTTTTTCAGACACTAGATATTTTTAAGCATGAACAATGCATCTTGTTGATATCATTTCCCTTGTACTTTTTAATTTCCCAATTATTGCATTTCAAAGAATTTCAATACAGGGTTCCCTTGCGTAAAAACATGATTTTTCATTAGCTTTTAATGGGTCCTTAAGCCCATTTTGCTGCAAATCCTTCAAAATAAAAAAAACCCTTAGATTTCTCTTATTTCACATGCACTCAAAAATGAAGATTGTTTCTGTCAAGGTCATCAGACATCAAGGGCTTAATATATGTAGGGTAGCTAAAAATCGATGTTTTAAAAACTAGGTCCGAGACCCAACTCTAGTACTAGAAAGTTTCACCTGTGCACTCAGGAGTTGATTACTGCTGCAATCTATGTTAAATATAGCCTTGAATAGATCCTAATTTTTTTGCTTGAAAAGTGAGCAACTTGCAATGGAATAAATCAATGCTGATCATGTCCATCAACATAAAGTTTAGCTCATTTCTGTATATTACAAATTCAAATTCATTTATCCAATGCAGGATTTCTATTAAGTAATCCAAGCATTTATTTGATTGAAATATAAAATATGGCAAGCCAATTCTACGTTCAGCTTTCATAGAATACTTTTTGCAATTTGATTAACTATGTCGCATTTGGTTTATAAACTTTACCTTGTTTTACAGATGGTGTTACCTCAACTTTTTGGTTTATATATTCATGAAATAAAAATGAATTTTTTTTGATCGAAGGTCAGGTTTACTTATTTCAATTCTATTAGGTTCAATGACGTGGTAATTACCAACTGCCACAAATAAATACTTGATTTTTTTAAGCTTTATAAGTACATTTTTGATAATTTTTAGTTTCATTTTGATCGAAGTTTGGTGATATATTCCCCAATCGTTATCCCATTAGTTTTATTTTTGCTACAAAATGCATTACAATGACTCATTTGTTAGCTTCTGGTGTCAAGAAATCCTCGACTTCCAATGTAAAACAAATTCGAAACATACTTTGGTAAGCGGTAGAGAATTTTTCTACTAGTTTTGAGGAGTCGAAACATCACATTTGAATCTTCAAATTAATTAAAACAAAGCATTCCTCGAACTGGTATAGGCTGATTCCTATTTTTAGGAAAATATCGGCACCAAAAATTTTAGAAAAATGTCCCTCTAAAGTGTCAGTTTTATTGATTGATTGTAATAATTGCATATGGAATACCCTATATTTATCCCTTAAAGGATTTACCTGCTTAGATGATCATTTCTGTTATTTCTACATGAAAGGACGTATCACTTGCTCAGCAACTTACCTACACGTCGAATGTGAAAATTATAATTGGTACTGCTTAAAGGGGATGTAAAAAATTTAAAGGGTCTGGGACTTAAAAATCAGTTCTGAAAATTGTTTGAATAGAGCACATGGTAGCTCATTGGGTCACCCTCCCACTGCATGACAGAATGCTTAACTTTGGTTGATCAGTCAGTGTAGCCATGCTCATGCGTCTTGGGGATGAGGGCATAAGATCAGCCTGGCAAAGTATTTTTGGTATGGATTTGACATTGCAATAAGGCCTTATTTGGCAATATAGAAGTGACAATTATAGTTGAGACTAATTTTCAAGTGAAATGAGGCAAGAAAATATATGAAAGCCTAAAGGATTTAAACTGAATAAAAAGAAAAAGGTTGACGTGGAAATCGAAGTTTCGGCACAAGCACCATTCGAGCTGGAAAGGAAAACCAATTTTTGTTGAGGGCAAAAAATCTCATTTGTTAATAGTGTCAAAATAATTCAATGCCATGAGCATTTAAATTATTGTAATCATATGCTAATGAGCACATGCGTTAAATTTGGAATTCTGTATACAAAAATGATCTTAGTCTTAATTTTTGGAGTGGAAGCCTTGTAAATGTTTCAATGGTGCAAGGGCCATATTTGGTCTAGCTGCACCAAATACAAGAGTAATGGACTTACACAAGAAAACCTTTGCTGATAGAGAAGAGAAATACACAGGGAGGAATTGAACCTGTGCCACCTACAACTTGCAGGTTTCAATGTGGGATTCGACTTGCCACCACTAGTTAATCCCAATATAAATGTTTTTGTAAACATGTAAAAATGTCTTTTTTAAAATCAAAGATTAATTTTTGTTTTCAGACCAATTGTAATTGAAAATATGTGAATCGGAAGTCATATCAATCTAAATTTTCACATTTTTAAGTTACTCTTTAGGTCATTAAAATACAGGCTCTGACAATTAAGCAAATTGTGTTTATGCATCATGCCATGAGTATGAAATTGTAATTTTGTTTCCTAAATTAGTTCTAAAATAAATTGTGAGATTGTTGACTTATTTTCCAGGTTTTGTCTTGTGATAGCTATCGATGCAGTAGAGCAAATGTCAGCTTTGTGCTTCCCAATGCAATGAACTTGGAATAGAAAGAAAACAAGACTCAGTGTATGCTTTAATAATTTAATATTGATTTTTATTCAACATGAGGGTTTCTTGCTAATAGTGAAGCAACATGCCGCCGTCATGTTCATTGACATCAGTAAAATTCCTTCATATCACACATTCTTTTTTATTTTGTTATAGAATGACTAGAAAACAATGCCATAAAAATATATTACACATAATGGAAAGTCTTCCTTGATAGCCCAATATTGTGCATTTCAAAATCATCTGACTTCTACGCTAACCCCAAAACTATCAATCGAAGAGTTCTTGCATAGATTATTTTAAATGTTCTGAGTTTATTTCTAAATTGAACCCCCTTTCCCATAGATCTTATTTAGTTGGTAACTTAACAAGAAGAAACTTGATGGAACTGTTAAATTTCAAGAGTAGAATTAGCACATCAGATACAACTGTATCACTGAATAGATGAGACTTGCTCATCCGTGAAAAGTTTGACTCTGAGTTGATATAGATATATATCAAGCATGATATGCTTTTACAAAAATTTCTGCTTATTTCTAAGCCTTTTTACACACCCAGATGTTATGTATCCCCAAGAATTTGAATTTAATTCAAATAATTAGAAACGAATAAAGGTACAAACACTGATGTATAATACAACAATGATAATAAATAAACATAGAGTACAGAAAGACATATTGAATATACAGTGAACCAATATACAGATTATCAGTGTATTTTCTATTGCTTCTATACACATTCAAACATCTTGTTTGTCAGAAGGCAATCCAAGCAAAGCACAAAAATGTACATTAAGTAATCAACTCAAGTATCGAACAATACATTTAAATAATTTTCAAACAAAGCAATATATACACTTATCTGTATGTATATATATTACATATTAACATTAATACAGCATCTTCAAAGAATGCTACATTGAACTTTAAGAAACCATTCATAAAAGAGTAGTTGTGCTAAAATATTTGGAACACAAATAAAATTTTATACTGGCTTTATGTGTTTGTGTTTCTATTTTAAATAGTCATTTGATAAAAACCAAGCAATGAACACAAGTATAAAAAAAGATAATTAAATTACATTAAGGCATTTATCAAAAATATTTGCAAAAGAAAATAAAAATCGAGCATTTCTGTGAGAACTGCCTAGTAAAAATTGAAAAAAAAATTGTAATTACTTTATTAAAAATTAATTACAAAAAATAATTAAACTCATTAAATTAATAGATTTCCATTCCATTCAAAGTCAATAAATAGAACAGTTATATACATATTATAATAAGTATAAACAGTCAAATAGATAAATTGCTCTAGTATAAAAATTATTTATTTTACCTGCTTTTTTTCCACCTATCGTTTACTTACCCAAAAGTTCTAGAGTAAAAAGTTCACTTTTTTGTTAACTAAAATAATATTTTTGCAAGTCATAGTGATAGCTGTCTAAATAACATAGAAATGGAAGCCACATGTACAGTATTTAATCTTAATAAATATAATAAAGATAAACAGCTCACAAAAGGTTTTCACAAATGCTCTCAAATGAGTGAGCAGCAAATTTCATCCAAGGCTTGAACATTGAATAAAAAATAAAGTTCCAATCTTAGAAATCTTGTTACATGGCAGCTTGTGACATATGAAAGTATCTTGCAGCTGTTTATTTCCAACTAGGTTGCAACATTTTGTTATGCTGGTTAAATTTGAGGACCAGGATTCACTCTTTTTGGTAACAATGATATTTAAACAATTACATAATATTATACTTTTTGATTTGCTATACACTACACATAAAGCACCGAATGAGAATTAGCTAAAGCTTCAAATATATATAGGAATGCAATCTAAAGCTTCTTCCCAATTTGAGAATGTCTGAGGAATTATGTAGTTGTAGAGATGGGGCGCCTCCTGGACAATTTTGACCTAATTGTAATTGAAAAAACTTTTATCATACCTGTTTCAAAAAGCAAGACAGTTCACATTTAATAATTCTAAAGGAATTAAACTGATTAGAATTTGAATGCACTCTTATCGAACTAGATGAGAAAGGAAATTTCTGATAAAATGAAATAAATTTTTTCCACAGCAGTGTGAAAGAGCAAATCATTGACCTGCTCAAATGGGATATTATCCTTCTAATCCAACTTTTCTCAAAATGTTTTGGTTCACACCTCCCTTTACCAAAACCTAAATCTCAGTGGCCTCCTTTACGTAAAAACCGTATTTGAATTGATTAAATTAAATACTCATGATTAAAATGTAAAACCCACTTATTAAAATTAATTATATCAATAATTAAAAGTATCAAATTAGTAATTAAAGTCTAGAAAAACGTTTAGACTGATTCGCATCTGTTTTGGAAGTTTATTCGTGATTATGCAAATACTTTTGATAATTCTCATTGTTGTAAAACCTGCCTCGTATGAGTAGGGCATTACAAAACATTGGTTGGATTGGGTTTTTATGGTGCACGGACCATATTTGGTCATGCTATGCCAAATACGAGGCAGTCAACTAAGGAACAAACATACACAATGCAACTTTTACTGATACTTTATTATTATTAATTAACTATTATTAATAGTGTGTAATTCAATACAGAAATCCAAGGGGGTTGGGTTTAATGGTGCAAGGCCATATTTGGCCATGCTGCACCAGACTGAACATATACATAAGGGGAGTTTTACTGACACAGAAGAGAGAAATACACCCAGGAACGAATCAAACATTTGATGCCTATAACTCGCAGGTTGCTGGCTCATTGGGCATACCCACTGAGCCACAACAGCTCCTATTACACAAAATGCATCAAAATTTAAAACCTGGATTAGATTCAAGCTGGTGCTGAGCCATTTTTATCCACCAAACTATCCTTGCAGTGATTTAGTTCAAAAACACGTTTCTTATTAAATACTTTCCACCAGGAAAGGATTTGATTTTTTTTCATGATTTATTGTGTATGCTTAATATCATCTCACAGAACTCAGAGGTTAGCAAAGCACAGTTAAACTTCCCTTGGCAGATGTCTAGTGACTGTTTGAAAACCTCTGCTTTAATCAAATAAATAACACAGAATTTCCTCTTAACTGATTAGTAACAATAACATATAGGGCACATAAAAATCTAAAACTGAAGTGCAAAGGAATCAAATTGAAATCCTGTCTTAAGATGTTTTTCAATGTACATGTCATAAGATTACCTTATTTGTCCAGCAAGCAGAGGATTGATTGCATACAACCACTCATAGACCTCTTTATCACCTAATGTTTGCAAAAGGAATCCTCTATGTTTTGTCACAACAGAAAATGTGTTGGGTACCTAGGTGAACAGAGAAATTGACATGCTTAAGTTATACTTAAGTTAGCTGTGCTTTATTAAAAAATATGCGACATAAAATTCACTGAACAGAATTATATAATAAAACTGATTTTTTAAAATAAGTAACTACATATTTTTTTACATCAGATGTGGAGAGCTTTAGATGACAAAATGTGACCTAGCATCATATTAATATAGAACACAGGGTCTAAAGGGTTCATATTTCCCCTCTAGCCCATGTATACATGTCAGAATAACAGAAGTATTGTTTAAGTAGTAGGTAGATATTTAATTAACATCACTGGAGCAACACAACAGGCTATTGGCGATGTTCCGGGATCAAACCTGAAGGGAAAGAACCGAGGACAATATCTCATAATTTTGAACCAAAGTCAAAAGACGAGGTCACACCTGAACTGGTACCCCACTCTCCAAACTTCCATACTATGCCAATGTGAGGACATTTGAAGCCACAGCAGATTTAACATGCACCAGCCCTCGAGTACACAAGTCTATGGTTGGATTTGAACTTGCAACCCTCCGATTGCAAATCCGTCACTCTTCCAACAGGGGCCCCATATAATCTTAAGATCCAATAACTTAAATTTTTAATGGAACATCTTTATCAAGAAATATTTTTTTTAAGATAATCAAAGTGCTAGTTTTTAATTTAAGTTTATTAAAAACTAAACTTGTTTTGCATTTAATTTGATTTATTAATCAAAAACAAACCTTTAGCATAGCTTCTTGGTCTTCACTATATTCTACTTGGGCTGTTGCCAGATTTATCATTCCCCTTTCAACTAAATCTTTCTCATTTTTATAGATGAAAACATAAGGTCGGCGAACAACCTGAAAATTAATGAACAATTAATTAAACTTTTTTCACATGAATTTTAAATGGTGGCAGACACTAAATGTTAAGTTCATTTAAACGAAGAATTTAAACAAGTTATAATTCAGTTAGTATCCTAAAATTAGATAGTATAACATTTTCAAACCTTTCAGTCTATTCACCTATTAATTATTTAAATTGAAATTGCATAACTAAAACTTTAGTTATGCAATTATAGTTAGTTATGCAAGTATATACATTATATTTAGTTATGCAAGTATATACATTTTGAAACAAATCATAGCCAATATAAAAAATAATTGTACTCTTAACAAATTTTGATTGAGACCACTATTAGGATCCTCTTTAACCCATTAAGTAGTCTTGACAACATATCTTGTCCATCAAGATCTGACCAATTTTGCTAATGACAATGTATCATCAAAATACTGCTGATTTTTTATGACAAGATCAAGACCTGGCGAGATTTCATCTAATGATGAGATATCTCATCCATCAAAATTGGTCAGTTTGCTAATAATTGTGTTTTTGATGAGATACCTCATCGAGACAACCACCAGGAGTGTTAAAGGATGGTTACAATCTTATAAGACTACTGGATGCATCTTTTTAATAACCCTACAAATACTTTTTTCTGTAATAAATGATGTTGCCATTATAATTCAGAACTCTTTTATTATGCCGAAGATCAACAAGAAAAATAATTGTTCAATTCATTTGATCTCATCTCAAAGTTCTCAGGGTTCTTTTTTATTAAAATGAAAGACAACATAACTTTTTTTTTCAAATTTGTAACACTCCAGATCTTGTAAACAACTCATGTTTTTGAATCAATGATAATATATACTTACAACCCAATGTTTCACCCATCCTTTTGTCTTATCATCAAGGCAATTCAGGTAGCCCTTTCGTGACACCACAGGACTAACTCTTATCTCTTCCACTTCCGCAACATAGAGGAAACGACCAGAGTTACGATGAGAGAGAGGTAAAGAGGATGATCTGGAGGTAATAGATGAGGGTACTAGGTTACTGCGATCATCTTCATTTACCCCATTGTATTTTTCCATATGCAAAGTTCTATGGAAAGATCTGAAAGCAATAGGGATTTTAAATAAGAAACAAACTAAATACATCAGGCAACCATATTTAAACAATATAATGTAAATAAATAATATTTTTAAATGCATGTAGAAAGCATACAGCTATACAGTCAATCATTAAATTAAAAAGAAAACTGAACATGTTACAATTAACTGCACCTAATCATAAACAATTTTCAAATAAGAGGTAAATTGCTTAACCTTTTATTAATACTAAACAAACGTACATTTTGTATTAATATTAGAAGTTTAATAACTCACTCTTGAGAAGATGAAGATGCAATGCTTGAATGTATACTCGAAGATCTAGATATCACATCAATTTCTTCAGTTGGAGTTGTAAGCTCATCCTTGAAAGGAAAAATTATACATTCAGTCAGATTTTACTCAAAATTTTGAGGAAATTTGAATCATATATATCAACACTTTATTAATATAATTTTTTAGGTCATAAGACGAGAAATGGTTTGTATGTTGAATTTAATTCAACAAATACAGTTACAATATTAATTCAGATGTGGCAACAACAGAGAAAAACCAATCCATCTGCACTTTGACTGCTTGAACCTTATTCTAAAAAGAACTCCTTAAAAGATTTGGGTGAAAATTTCTATCTTTTGGCTCCTAGCCCTTCAGACTTAGTTAAGTCAAGAGGCTTTTATTGTGTTCTGTATTTACATAACCATGTTTTGTTTCTTTTGTTATACCATAGTTTTAATTTTATTCCAACTAGGTACTAGGTCCTGTGTTATATTCTGTGGTATATAGGGAGAACCTTTTGTGGGTAAATAATAAAAAAATATTAATTCAAACATAAACAATATTTTTCTATATAAAAGCATTTTATTTTGGACATCAAAATTGTTTTTTTTTAATCTAAACTGATAAATCGTTGCTATTGTAACAATCATGACACTAGTTATACTTAATTATGCTTTTCAGACACACACAAGATTCTATTTAAATTATAATTAAACTAGTTAATGTAATATAGTACTTGTCTTATAGCAACCCTTGATTCAACAAGCTGTTGTGATTTAATGAGCAATAGAAATGGTCCCCTGCCATTCTCCTAAGGGTGCATAAAATTTTCTACACATCAAAACTATTTAATTGTTTATGTTATACGACAGTATTGCAGCCAGGGTGTGATTTCTTTAGTGTCAAGATGACAGATGAGTCATTATTAATGTATCAAGAGTAAAGTGAAACTGGATGTGATTGTGATGAGAAAGTATTTCAACTAAAATTATTAAAAACTCAGGACAAAACAAAAATATGCAGTAAACTAGAAAATGCCCTAAAAATTTAAGTATACTGTAAAATGACAAAAAACTATGTCTAGAATCAGGAGATTTCAAACAGAATTTTTATCTATTCAGGCAAAGTGTTAACAAATATTACACCACAAAAATTCATTATATTCTAATAAATCTGCAATACTTTTCCGTACCTTCGTAAATGGTGTAGGAGGTGGTTTAGATGGAATGTGACTGTTAATAAGTGACACACATTTGGTAGTTAGTTCTCTCTCTTGGTCAGACATATCCCAGGGTGCATAAACAGACTCGTCAACTATCAGTCGGTTTGCAGTAGTGGGTGAAGTAGGAGAGAGAATCAAAGCTGCTGCTGTTGGAAAGTTCCCATCACTTGAAGCCTTTGCAACTAAATTACAGGCATCCTTTTCCATTTTGCTAATATCAGGTGTGTGTCCTAACGCATTATCGATTCCAAGTTTTTCTCGCAGTAGCAGCAAATGTCTCACTCGTTCCACCTGATTAAAAAAACAAATGAGTTTAAAGACAGGTCAATCAATATTGCCTTAAGATTGGAATGAAATTTTTGGTATTCATTAGTTTATTAAACATTTATTTAATAATGCTAAATGGCTTGAAACTTGAATTTTCTTTTTTTATGTTTGTATTGAAAATTTTTAATACAAACATAAAAAAGATAATTAGAATTTTAAAACGAGAGATAGCTATGCATCAAACAAATGCTTAAATATTAATACGTGGTCATACTGTTTTGTATTATTGTGAATACACTCATATGTTCAGAAAAGTTCATTATTTTATTTTAGAGTAATGTAGTCATTTGCAGTGATAAAATTTCAGTCTGTTAATCTTTATATGCAAGATAGTAAGCAAGTAATTTGAAATTAATGAAAGAGAATTACGTACATCTTCTAGTCTAGTCATCTTCTCCAACTCCCACTGATGGTCAAAAATAAGGGAGTCCCCACGAGGTCGCCATCCATGTAAATTCTCCTCACCTCTAACATAAGTCGATGAAGTATCTAACACACGTCTCTGTCGTCTTTGAACACCTGTTACAAAATCAATAGCAGAATTTCATATCATTCAATATTCAGCTATGTAAAGCATAACTAAAAGTCATACAAAATTTTCTAACATCAATTTTAAATTTAAGGATTTACCAAATAAAACCATATTACAAAGTAATTTTTGACAATTGAAACAATCAGTTCAAGTTAGAAAACCACCATGCATAAATTATAAAAAATTTTTTTCCTCCACCAGGAAAAGTCCAGGGACCATAATTTTCTAGGGCAGCCCAGTACAAATTAGCCCAACTAAAAATCTCATCAACTAAGATGGGATCGTCAGATAAAAAGTGCAATATAAAAGATGACTAAAATCCATAAAGTTCCCCATCGAACAAAAGGGACAATCAGGAGAAGCATGCATACCAATGCGGTGTGTCTTAAAAAGTAGTGTCCAGTTAAAATTCGAAAATTTGATATAGCAATATGTCGTGGCAAATAAGGTGAAACAGGGTCAGACAAAAGCTTTCTCCATGTTTTGTCCATGGCCTTAAGCTTTTGGTGGTCACAGATGGACTTATTTATCTTTCGCTCTACCAACCTGCAAGATGGAGAATTATAAAAATATGAGATTACTTACCTGGACTTCCAGAATCAGCTGCACGTTTCATGAGCACTTCATAAACTCCAGTAACATGATTACCTTCAGAGTTCTTGTAAGAGCCAGAGAACAGGTGTCGCAATGATCGAGCATTTGGAGAAATCCTGCAGTATGAAAATTTCATGTTACCAAAAATTTCTATGAACTAAATAAGGTATCCATCTTTTAAGTTAGAAGTTAAGTTTATTGCACTAACTTAAATCAAGTTAGTGCAATAATTGTACATATCTTTGTATTAAATTGATAATACGAATAAATATGAAAAATAATAAATATACATTTTGTTTACTTTAAATTAAAGCAATTGCGAAAAATGTAATCAAGGGAAAGTTTCAAATGTGGTTTCTTTCCACTTTCAATTGCATTTGTGACTAAATATCTGCTTACATAAATAAAGTGGAAAAAATCATAATTATTCTTAAGTACTACTTCTGAAAACCCTACTTATTCTTCTACCCACACCAGTTTATTGACATGTGAAGAGATTTTTTGTGTGAAGAAAAACATTAAAATCTTCCAAATTAGTTCACGAACTTGCTTTTTAAAATGTTAAGGTGATGATAGTCATTACAGTATGCTTGAATCATTAGACTCTTGAAGGAAGCTGTATTTATGATGTTCAAAGAACATAAAATGCCAAACAGATGTACTATCTTATCAAGTAGGCCTGAGAAGAGTTAAATAGAGCACTTCAAATACACATTAGAATACTGACCTGGGTACTGTTCTTGCATCTCTACCACATATGATTAGACACAAATCTTTTGTTATTATTGCAGGTTGAGCACAATTTTCAAGCTGAAATATATAAAATAGATTCTAATATCTGAGTGGAATTATTTGCCACCCCTATTTTAATATTAATAAGCCAACTTACCTCTACATAAGCCGAGAGAGTCATGTAAATCCTTTCTCGCCCAGGTGTAGAACGGTTCATTAATACTGAATTATGCAGCGAGCTGTCCCAGGCAGCTTCAAACCGGAAAAAGGTTCTGCAAAATTTGTTATTTATTAAGAATAAAAAATTAATCAGCTTTTAAATTCTATTATTATTTCCAAAATATTTAAATTTATAAAAGTATCAATCGTACGTTTAGACAGGACTTGGATCAGCACAAAAAAATCATGTTTTGAAAGTAAATAAATTAATAAAATAAAATTACAAGAACAGTAAACCCTCCAAGTGGTTTCAGCAAGATATCTCATCCATCAAGATCTGACCAATTTTGCGTATGATAAAATATTTGTCAAGATATTGCTGATTTTTGATGAAGAGATCAAGATCTGGTCAGTTTTTCCTAATGGCAAGATATCTCATGCATCAAGATCTGGTCAGTTTTGCTAATGACGAGATACTCAGTCAAGCAAACCATCAAGAGGGTTAATAAAGTAAAAATAAAAAATATAAACATACCCTTACAATCTATTATGAAATTATAATATCTAAAGATATAATGAAAGCTTTTAATATTTACAATTTCGATTTTCAACTAATAAAATGATGCATTGCAGCTATCATTTTACTTTTAATATACATGTAACATACATATATCAATGATTATAACTTTAAGCTAAGCTGTTTTTTGAGGAATATAAATAAAAATATAATGCTGGTTTAACAAGATCAATCACATGAAACATTTAAAAGGATTCATTTAGTGGTGAAAAAACAAAAACATAGAATACTACTGTGTGGTACCATCTGTTCAGTTAGAGGTAGCTATCAGGCATAAAAAAGTGGAATGAGTAACCAAACGTAAAGGAGTTTCAGGTTGCATACTCAGCATTTCCTTTTCGAGATAAGTTATAATTACTGAGCTTGAAAGAATTATTCTGATAATTTTTTCTTGAATACACACCTGTCATCACCAGATTTTTCATAGTAATCACCAGGAAATATTCCCAAAGAAAGAACAGATGTATCCGAATCATCATCATCACATTCAGGAGTTGTTCGAATGCGACCTGACAGAAGATAAATTTCTCAATCAAAGTAACAAAAATTTGTGCTTAACATATCTAAAAACTATAAGAAAAAATCAGCATTTTTGCAATTATTTCAGTAGCCACTCTATTCGACTAGATGAAGATGAAAATCAATATCTAGGAATCCGCATGCCAGTTTGATTACTAACTTAGATTTTTTACATGTGATTTTATAGATAAAAAATGATGTTTTGTGTTTCTAAAAGTAGAAGATGAAGTCTTTTCTTTGCAATTAGGAAATCACAAATACAAAAGTAAAAACTTAATTAAAACAAAACAATGATTGATTAAAAAAGTCAATAACATACAATGAAAAACTTTAAGTAAAAGGTCACAATAAAATTTGGAATTGCATCTTTTAAGTTAAAAAGTTTTTCTCTAGTATTAATATGAAGGGTACAAGGGTATGTCATTTCTCCATCACCAAATAAGGCAGCATGTGATATCAAATCCATAACACAAATACTTTCCAAGGCTCTTTTCAATACCACCCTCAGTTCCATAGACATATTATGTTAAAATATATTCTTTCTTGCCATGAGCACCATAATGTGAGGAGTTCAGAGACGAGATTTACATAAAGGGGAGGGGAACCATAATTCCATGGCTGCCACAGTCAAAGCACTTGTGAAATAGTAGCACACATTTTTTTTAAATAGTAGCAAAAAAAAAATCTCTTAGTAGTAACGCTATTTTAGTTGCTCAGATATGAAATGAATCAGTTAAAACACATGTGCTAATTAAGTACGAAAAGGACATTGAAAACCTCACCAAAAAATTTAAATTTTAAAATTAAAAAGCAAAATATTTTCTTAACTAGGTTTTCATTATAATCTATTAACCAGTGATTCTGATGTTTTTCTTTCACGGTTGCCATGGCTTGGTGCCAAAACAATTGGTGTCCCCTTTGAAAAATTTTACACCCTCTGAAAAAAATCAGAAAAATATTTTTCCTGTCCACTATTAGTTAGAAAGGGATTAAATTGTAGTTGATCTTTGGAGAATTTTCAAAAACAATCACCGAAATTTTCAAAAAGTCGCCAAAACTTCGAAAACAGGAGTTTTTTAGTCAATTTTGCTTAAAAAGATACCCCTAGTTGCCAAGATTGAAAAATAGTAACAAAAAGTTGCCTTTTAGTCACATGGGGCAGCCCTGGAACACAATTCCAATGTTCAATCCATCAATGCAAAACTAATTTCAACCAATATATTTAAAACATATTCATGTTTTATGTATTTAAGCATATTATATATTTACTCACCAACAACTAGTTCTCGAATTTCCTTCCACTGAAAATCTATCATCGGTTCATGCACCAATGTTATGCGGATGCGTCGTTGAATGCCCTGGTGCAACAAAAAAGTTCCTCTGCAAGGACTGTCATCATTGTGATCAACAACTGAAGGAACATACCTGGAGAAATGAAGATGCAACATGCATTGAAATATTTGAGAAATGAAATTTTTTTTCGAAGTGAATGAATTAAAACTACATTAAGGTACTCACTCTCCATTTGGCTCAAGTTCACAAATTTCAAACCAAACCAAAAGATCGTGCCTAGCATGCACGTGGGTAGTGCTGCAAACAAAATGAAACATTCATTACATTTTTATAAAAATCTAATTTAGGATACATATAAACCAGATTTTCTTATTTAGAAAATTTCCCAAGTACAATTAATTTCCCTACTTGACTCTAAAGTTTTATTGTTCAGATTTGAGGTATAAAAGAGAAGCATATGAAAATAATTCAGAATATTCCTAAATCTCAAATAAATATGAAATATTCATTACAAAATGAGAGCATAAAATATGAAAATACCTCAAAGATTGTAGAACACCAAATTTTGGAGAACGTATGGGTTGAGATATTGGAATAGATTGTGGAAACATGCGTCTGGGTGGTTGCCTGCTACTACAATAGGAAACAAAACATGTCAATACACAGAAAAGTACATTTCAATAAACTAATATTCATTTTTTAGATTTAAAAAAAATCATCCACATACTTCTGCTGTGAAACAAAATCTCTAGAATCTCTGTGCAAAGGATGCTGCTGATAATGACCAAAAACTTCAAAAACAATAGGCTGCGCTTTTATATAATCCAAAAACGACTTTGTAACCTTCACAGTAATCTAAAAGCACAATTAGTAATTCATTGTATTTTATACAATCTACTTCAAATGTGACACACAAGATACAATCTACTTCAATATTATCTCAGTACAATCTACTTCATTCAATGACAATTAGTAAGGCCTTATGTTTAAGCCCTTTAATTAAGTTTCCAATTAAAAAAGAAAGTTACTTGGTAGATTTTGATGAAAACTTTACTGATATATTTGAATTATTATTAGTAGTAATTTTTTATATTAGTAGCAACTGAAATATTCCTACAAATTTTTAATCAAAATCTACTAATTGTCATTTGCACTAATATATTCAAATGCAAATTTTACTGATATCTTTTAAATTTAGGACAGTATAAAAAGAATCATTATTGGGGCTAAAACATCTGCTTGAGTAGTAAGCAACAAACAATACACTAAATGACAAATTGTATATTATTTATTTATATTAGGTGTACCGGAAAGTTTTGTCCATTCCGGTTACAACAAGTATGCACATATTCATTTGATGCATATTTGGCTCTCTCTTTTTATCACTGAATGTATACATACTAACTAGCAAATGAACTAAAATGAAGATGATTTATGTTAGTATTAAGTGAGATGCGATCGTGTACCCATGGCTACTGATAAAGTTCATTTACGCCACTGTATTTTGTACGAATTCCAACAAGGAAGAAATGCTACAAAAGCATGTAGAAATTTATTGAAAGTGTTTGGTGAATTTACAGTTTCTGATAGAACATGCAGAAGATGGTTCGAAAAATTTCAAATAGGTGATTTCGACCTTTCTGATAAGCCATGCTCTGGGCGACCATCTTTGATCGACGACGATACTGTCAAGATCATGTTAGAGCAAAATCCTTTTTTTGACAACATAGGAGATTGCGGAAAGGCTTGATTCAGCTCAACAAACCATTTCGGACCATATTCGGAAACTAGGATTGGTGTGGAAATATTCGAGATGGGTGCCACATGAGTTAAGAGAAGAATTTGAATGATCGAGTCATCATTTGCACATCTCTGCTTGCACGGAATAAAATCAAACCCTTATTGGATCGGATGATAACTGGGATAAAAAGTGGATTACCTATGAAAACATCATAAGGAAAAGGGCATATTGTGAATCCGGAAAACCTGCCCCCTCCACCTCTAAACCGAAGTTGAGCCTGAGTAAGAGAATGTTGTGTATATGGCGGGACATTCGAGGACCAATACATTTTGAGCTGTTGAAACCGAACGAAAAGCTAAATTCAGAGAGGTATTGTCAGCAATTGGATAATTTAAAAACAGCACTCCAAGAAAAGAGGTCGGCGATGTTGAATAGGAAGGACATCATATTGCTTCATAATGCCAGGCCACATACTGCTTTGGGGACTCGTCAGAAACTCGCAGAGCTAGGCTGGAAAATTCTGTTGCATCCACCATACTCCCCGGACCTAGCACCCTTTGATTATCACTTGTTTCTGCCCTTAAAAAATTTTTTGCAGTGCAAAAAATTCAAAAACAAAGAAGATATCAGACAAGCACTGGTTCAATTTTTCGCCTCTAGGGATAAGGCATTTTTTAAAAATGGGATATACAAATTGCCATCACGCTGGCAAGAAGTCATAATAATAATGGAAATTATATTATTCAATAAAGTTTATTCAAGGTATGAAAAATTTATTATTTTGTTTTATTCTAAAAACGGACAGAACGTTCCGGTAGACCTAATATAATAAAATGTATCATGCAAAATCCTAAAACAATAAATTAGGTCTAAAAATGCGAATCATTTGACAAATGATTGAATTCATACATATTCGCCAATAAAATAAACATAAATTCACTTACATTTTGTACGTGGAAGAAGCCAGGAGAGTGACCTTTTCCAGTATTTTTCAGTGGTTCAGTAGAAAATGCTTCATCATGACGATGCAGGAAACTGAGAAATAATTAGTGATACTTTATAAAATTTCTATAAACGATATTCCCAAACATATCCTTTTAAGTACATAAAGTTCATCAATGCTTACTTAAATTGACAAAATATATCAGCATATTCTTTAGAAATGTTTATAGCTTGAAGAACAGTAACTCTGAAGGTGAATTCTTTTCCTAAATGGAGATGATCAGGGTGATCACAGTCCTTATTTGCATTCTCAGAAAGAATATTACACTTTTCATCGTTGTTCTTATTGTTTTCCTCATTGCAATACAAATCTGTAAAGATTTTTAAAAACTGTATTTAGATTCTTTCAACACACGAATATCAAAATCTTATAATGGATTATAATTCCATAGAACAAAAAACATGAATGGTTAATTTGCTGCATAAATATAAAGACTGACACTTTTCCACAAGTGTGTGCTATCTTGTTTTTCCTTGGGTATGTGAGAAACTGTTTCTTTTTCAAAACCCGACCGATGCGTGAAGGCGAATGGGTCCTATATTTCTGCGAAGCTATTGGACACTAATTTTCCAAAACTATTCATGAATTTCCTCAAACAAAGGTGCCCTTGAAGTCAACTGTACAAGGTTTTATCCATTTCTAAAGGTTGGTTGTTTTATGGCACAAGGACCATATTTGGTCAAGCTGCACCAAACACCATTTCCAAAGGACGGAGAGTGAGATAAACAATGATGAATGTGGTATGAAATGAGACACAGAGCACCTGTGTGTATATACTCTAATTTTGTGGTATAGACTTTCACTACTCCTTGTAGTGAAACTCAACATCGGTACTTTCAATGAGGATTTTATAACTAGTTGCACCATTTGAGTACAATAAGAAACCAGAAAAAGCTTTGAAAAAATTGTAATGCAAAATAATTCTTCATATAATTTTATAAAATAAGGGGTAACTTACAAATAAAAGCTTTAAGTGTGAAAATTAGATTCAAGCATCGCTCATCCCAATATAATTTTTAAATTGAAAAATCATATTGGGATTTGAAAAATTCGGTTGTGTGTGTGAGAATGTTAAAGTTAAACTACATAAATTCTAATTAAAATCTATAGGTTTTGACACTACAAATATTACATTTTAACTCACAACATGCTAACTAAATATTCCAAATATTTATTACATTAAAAAAATAACAAACACTTGAAGAAATCATTCCTCCCAACTTCATGAATAGATATTAAATATATATCATCAAATCATTTTTTTATACAATTGATAACTAATATTGTTTGTAAAGTTTTTTGCAAAACTGTTCATAAAAGATAAGTAATGTTAGTAACCTATTTCAAAGCCCGAGTTCTCTGGTGTTGGTCCTTGTCCTTCAACAATTCTCTCCTGAGATGAGTTGAAATCTTTATCAGATACGTTATTTTCCTTTTCTTTAATTGCCTACGTATAACAAGTATTTTAGCATAAGCCCTAAATATATGCTTCAAATTATCAAAAATAATTAAATAAATGATACTAAAATTCAATAAGAAAATTGTATGGAATGTTTTTAATGTTAAGTCATGAAAAGAGCATTTGTAAGTTTATTGTGACTGTTAAATATTCAAATCAATCAATTTCACGCAATTATCAGGAATCCTTAAAACACAACGCATAACAAAGCACAAATACAGTACAAAATTATTAAAGTGTTGGCATAATCATCTAAAATATTTTACCTTTTTCTGCTTTTGGAATAGATCATCACTAAAACTAATGCGAGCTGACTGTCTAACACCTCTTTGATTAACTTCAGATGTCTCTTCCTCATCTAATATAGAACATGAGGTTAAACACTTTTTTAAGAACAATGAATGGAAACAACTAATTTTAAAGACCAAACAACAATGATTCAAGAACAAATCTATTTTATAATTACTTTCCAAAAATAAAGCTTTACTGTACATCACAAAAACTAAGGGTTATCTACAATTACTTAAACAGATTTTAATTCAGATCACTACTTTTCTACAGCAAAATATACATGTCCAATCATTTCAACTACTGGTTGTAATTCAAGCACTCAGTAACCACTGGTTGCAATTCAATCGCTCAGTAAAGGTAATTTGGTCCTCTCTGGTAGACAAATGGATTACTAACAAAAAGTTAAGAGTGGAAATTCAGAAAATATTGTGGACTTTAGTTTTAAAAGGTTTTAAATATTATTACAAGACATCTTGATTTATATTACAATTCTATTTGAAACCATTTAAAATTTGGAAGGAAAAGCAGATAGTTTAAAAAATGTTTCTATATTGAGGTACGTAGAAGCAATACAATGTGCTATTGGCAACTGTATGGCATCAATCCCAAAGGGAAAGATCTGAGGACAACACCTTGTAATTTTGAACTATGATTAGATGATGAGGTCAACACCTGAGCTGGCACCCCACTCTCCAAACTTCCACACCACGCCAATGGAAGGACATTCTGCAAATTAAACGTGCACCAGCCCTATATACTGTGGTTGGATCGAGTTTTGACGTCGCAATGTTCCAGTTGCTAATCCGCTACTCTTTCAACCAGACTACCATGGTCCCATTTCTATATTGAAGTCTATCCCTGTATACATTCGGCAACCTGCAGTCTTTCCGGCACTTTTTACCAGTTATAATATTCCCGACCAATAGAGTGCTTCTTAGGATTCTTTCAACTAATACATATATGTGGTTATTTAGTCATTAAGAGTGATGTAGGGTAAAAGCAATACTAAACAATTCAGGGTTGCCACAACCACAAAGCAATCGTGAAATAGTAGCATAAATACTTAAAAATAGTAGCAAAAAGTCTCCTCTTAAACCCTATTTTAGAAGTAATTTTAGTTGCTCAGATACGAAATGAATTGGCTAAAACACAAAATGTGCTAATTAACTATGAAACAAATGTTGATGATCCTGTGAAGAAATTTAATTTAAAAATTAGAGAATTAAATATTTTCTTAATAAGCTTTCATGACAATTTGGCAACCACAGATTTCAATGTTTTTCTTTCATGGTTGCCATGGTTTAGCACCAAAACTTTGAAATTAGAGTTCCTTGGAAATTTTTTCCCTGAAGAAAAATCCAAAATATATTTTTCTGTTCTATATTAGTTTAAAAAGGGACTAAATTTTCGTTGACCTTCAGTGAATTAAAAAAAGTCAAAACTTTCAAATTGGAGAATCTGAAGCAATTTTGCTTAAAAAGATACTTCTAGTTTGCCAAGGTTGAAAAATAGTAGCAAAGAGTTGTCTATTATTCATCTATGGGGCAGCCCTGGAAATTTAATGGCACTCAAAAGATTATAGGAAAAACATTTTTAACATCACAGAATAAAATACACTAAATTTTCCCAATAGTATACTCTATATAAAGGGTAAAATAATTTCTTCATTAAAATCTTTAATGTTACAGCTTATTTACAAATGAATCATAAAAAACATACCAAGAACAGCTTGCACAGCAACTCTTAGGTATCCTTTCACATCGCCTTTCTCATTAACTATTGCCACTTTTTGTATCAAAGGTACAGGATACAGCAAATTGCTCAAGTAAACAAAAGCCCTGTGGATTCAACAAAATGCAACATTCTAAAATATGTCTTCATAAAAGTCTCATCAAAAAGTAAAAATTAAAATTTAAGGGAAGCTTAATGTTTCAACTAATTTAAAGCTCAAACAAAATTCACTTAATGCTATTTTGAATAAGTTAATAACACAGTATAACAGTATTAAAGATGAAACTATTTAAAACAAAGGACATGTAGAAAATAAAAAATATCAATCAGTTAACAGCAGTGGCATAGCGCCCATAGAAGTCCGGCATTCAGATAAAAAACAGTTAAACTCATTAAGAGTATCGATAAAACCTGAAGCACCAACCCATTGGTCTGGTGATCAGGATGTTGGCTTTTACATCAAAAGGTTCCTGGTTCGAATCTGGGGTAAAGCATGGATATACTGTCTGGAGTAAATGTGTTACCTCTCTATAAACAGGCTGTGCCTTGAATATATGCGAGGTGTAATGCGATCCCCACCCCCATGGTGACACCAAGTGGTTCACTGTTCTGCTTTTATAGTGCTCTGATGACTAATGCTCAATTGGCTGGGAATTGAAGAAAAAATAAATAAGACCTTAGAAGCAAAAATAGAAAATTTGAAATATAAACCTCTGAGAAGTCACTTTCAATTTTCAACTGAGAGTCACTTGATTTTTATCATAAAAATCCAACCAGGGAATGTGGATACCAAATAATTTTGGCTTTTAATGGTTCCTTATGATTGGTTAATGATGTTTGTCATGCACAATAGGTACCTTCAGCACCGACCCATCCCCATGACTGATAAATGCTAGCCTCCAGTAGATATGCTATGTGAGATATCCTTGCACATGGCCTGTTATTCTCTCCTTATTTCCCTGTTTTTGTAAAAGACTGTCAAGCTTTAAGACTGTATTTGGAACATTTATACACAGTTGACAACATTGGGTGCTGTTTGTGCACACATGCCAAAAAATAATTGTTTGTAAGCACCAATTGATATCTTAACTCGTGAAGAATTGATAATTGTTTGCAGCTTAATTATTTTTGTTTTATTCTTTAGACATCAATTGTGGAAACACTAAAAAAATATCTTTAGAATTTTTGTTTTGTTATCATTAGAATTTATATTAAGAATTTTTTGACAAACTTTATGCTGATCTCTATGTCTTAAAGCAAATCTTTTGTGTGGACACATGGAAGTGCTCTTTGAGGAGCATTATTTTACGGCAAGAGCCTCTACTAATGTATGTACTTTTTTAAGGAACGCACGCATAAATAGGTGCAATTGTGTTTTTAGGGCTCCTTTTTAAATTAGGGATAAAAATTATTTGCATTGTATTGTCTTTGCAGAATAGAAACACCAAACGGAGTAGACCCTTACAAATTTTTTATAGAGTTCCATAGAATTGTATAGAGAAAATGAGCTGATTCTATAAAAATATATTTCTATAAAATTTTTAGTTCTCTAGTAAAGTATAGTTATGAAACAAAAGAAATTATCTATAAAATTCTAGAGGTATCTAGACATTCTATAGAGCTTAAAAACAGGCCATAATTCGATAAACTACATTCTATAGAAATTTTTATAGAATTCTATAGAAATTTTTCATGAGGAATTAAAAGGTTGTCTTAAAGGTAACCATAACATTTGTTAATTACTCTCAATCGAATCTCGGCATCTATAGTTGACAATAGTAGGATAGGCTACTGGTTAACAGAACTGCATCTTATTATTGTATCTACAACATATACAAGTTACTTGCCTGCCAATCAGCCTAAACCATGGAAATCGATCATAAAACGGATCACCGCCAGTTAAACTCTCTACATTATACTCAGGAGAAGTAGGAGAGAGTTCAGCTTCATTATGATACATTTCCCGCATAAGTTCCAGTCTCTGCCTGCAAGAAAACAACATGCCATTCTTGAACAAGTCATTATCCCATCACAAAGTTAAATTATCACAATTTAGTGGTACAAAATGAAGCCATGCAAATGGTACAGAAAGCAAGGAAGCTCAAGCCAGCTTTCAGCAAAACAAATTAATAAAGGCATAGCAAGGCTCACAATGGCAAGAAATTTAACTGAAAATGCTGAATTGAGATGTTTTTAACTTTGAAAAATTAGGAAAGTTTATTGTTTTAGTATTGTTCACATCACATATATGTTTAAAATGCAAGTTCTGTAGGGTTTGGTTTGACTCATTGCTCTAGAAATTTCATTCATTTCTTATTTTCATTGCTACCTGAATGAATCATTTTTAGCTAAACAAAGGTTAATTAGACAGACACCAGCTTAAAGTGGATCTGAACCACTACAAACATTCATACCTATATTAAGATTTGAATGATGATTGTTGAATAAGTTATAAGGAATGAGTTATTTATTTAAATATAAATTATAACAGGTCATTTATTAAATGTATTTTCAATCATGTGTCGAACAATTCTAATAGCTTACAATATGAAAACTTTTGAGTTATAAAAAGATAGGGATGGTTTAATAACATAAGTTTATAAGGCATTATAACAAATATCAATTAAGAAAATAGTCAAATTGATAAAAATGAATATTTACAATGGAGTGGAAACTGATATAATAAAGTAATTCATAATAAAAATATGAAATAAGAAACTTCAGAGATATAAACTTTATCTCAAAAGAAAAATATCTAAGATCTGTCATTGTAATATCTATTTCTAGTTTGCATTCAGAGAACAGAATCTATAGAAATTAAACAGTTATCATGAGTAACGGAAAATTATGAATATTTAGATTTTTAATGTACTTCCATACCACTCAAAAGAGTTTTACTTTTGTTTAAAATCAATTACAGAACTATTTTAGAGATTTCTAAATGTATACGGTAAAAGATTCTTTTTTAAAGCTCTGCTCAGTTCAGAAAAGAAGTTAACTTCAGCTTCTTTAAAAAGGCAGCTATGAAAATAGAATTTCAGAAAAGCAGAGTATTTTAGACAGAACACAGAAACTATTAATAAATAATGAAACACTTATTAAAACACAATTCAATTTAAATTAAAATTAAAACAGTGAAGATAGGCAAGTGTTTTCAGCTAATTCTCCAAAAAATAAGCAGCTCAAAATATTTTCAAAAAGATAAATTTAGAAGGCAAAATCATACAAGCTTTCATCCAGAAACAGCGGCAAAAATTGGCCATTAGCCAAATGAGAAAAATTAAAATACTGTAGGGTGACCATTATTATATATGACTGAAATATAAGACTATTCACTCGAACATAAATATCCTGATATTTGTCTAACTAAACACAAAATATTGTTCATCAACCACTAAAACATTTCATAAAGGAGCAATGTTACAGACAACTTTTAACTACTCAATGAAACTTCAAATGTTCCAATTGTACTCTGCTTATGTTTCTAGTAAGCATATCCTTATAACTGAACTTCTTACATGTGTAACATCACCCTGAAAGAGTACGTATAAAAGAAAATGATAGAGCATATGGATGAATCAATGGTATTAGCATAAAGAAATACCTTGCTGTATACAAACAGAAATGTTTTGATTATTTGGATTGATAACCCGAATGATACAGAAGCAAATTCAGACTAAAATTTCATTTCTAATGCTCCAAAATGGAAACAAATATGTTCATTTTGGATTCACTAAAAGCATACCATTGAAGTGGAAGGTTGGTAGTTACTTAAATTAATGTCATACTGGAGCAACACAAAGGGCTACTGGTTCTGGATGAATCCTGAAGGGAAAGTTCAGAGGACAACACCTTGTGATTTTGAACTACAGTTAGATGCTAAAAAATAGTACTTATTTAAAACATTAAAAATTTCATTTTAAACTAGTTGTCCAGCAGCTGATAAACTAAAATACTGCTTTTAAAAACAGTATTCTGCTTCATAGGAGATTTTTCTTTCTTTGGTTACTTTTACTTGAGCTGTCATGGATAGCATCCGACCAGTAGTATCAGAAATAAGTGTAGTGCTATCATCATCCAAGATTTTTGCGTAAGTCAAAATACTATAAACAAGTGTTATTAGATAGCCATACTCATTTCACAATCGATTAAAAGGAATTAATCGTCTGGAAACTTAATAAATTAATTTCAGAGCAGTATGACTCCAATTTATTCAATAAATATTGGAAACATGTACAAAAGACAGAGCTTATATATATGTGTGTATGGGTAGTAGAATTAAACACTCATTATGATGTAAGAAAACTAATGCAAACAAGAAAAAGGTATTAGCCCTCTTCATGTCTTCTGATATAACAATAAAAAGCTTACAAGAGTTACTATAACAGTTGTATGACAGAATATCCAAACAAAATGAGATTCATCAAAAAATATTTAATTCAAACATATATATATTAACATACCGACAAGCATAATTATTCACAAGACATCTGAGACCCATCAAATAGACAAGGCAGTCTACAATCAAAAGAGGGTTTGGTTTAATGATAAAGGATTGGCTGTTTTGGAGTTTTATGGCATAAGGGCCATATTTGGCCAAGCTGAACCTAACACAAGACAACATCAAGTAAAAAAATGTCATGAATGTAAAAAAGAGGGATTGGGGAACAGAGTAGTGGGATGAAAGCGCAAAAAAGATCACTTGGGTATCCTGGGAAAGTGACTCCTGTGTTGACTAAAGACAGTAAACCCCATGGGAGAAGAAGAGATCACTAGAGTACCTTAGGTACACACCTAAAGGAGTTAATAATCAAGGGAGCTCACACTTCTTCAGCAATTGAAATCAAATTTGAATTCAAAACAGGTAGTTTTAAAAGGGGAATTCTGTCGCCACAACTGCTTGACGGTGCCAACTATATCTAATTTTCTGTATGAGGTCTAAACAATAACATCCAACAAAAATAAACCTCAGAGTCAAAAAGTTGTTCCTAACATCGCAGTTGGTCACCCTACTTAAAGAAAAAAGAAGCTGAAAGAGAACACTGAGATTGGTCCGACTTGTACAGCGCATCACATAAGATCTGTGGAAACGACAGGGCGTCAAAAACAGGACCAACCTGTTTCTGGAAGGAATTAAGCTGTTAATGGTGAGGCCAGCTGAAAGGCGCTGCTTAGCACACGCTGAGATGCATTGAAGAAAATCGTCACGAGTCTCGGGGGATTCTGGGGAAGTGTCTTCGTTATAAGTGCTGCGCATAAGTTCCAGCCGATGTCTACAAGTCATTACAGTACAATTTTAGAAACTTCACTTACTTTTCAGCAGGCATGCAACAGCGTGTACTACAAATAATCTAAGTCATGCAGAGTAAAAAATGCTTTGGGGCAACTTACTGAGGACGGCTAAACGAAATCACAAGAAATAACTCACGAGAAAACATCCATTAAAAACAATGCTAAAATAATATTTTAGCACAACAAATTAAAATAACACTTCATACTGGAATGCAGAAACAAAGGCACAATAGGAAATACCATAACGTTTATGAAAAAACAGGCTAAAATAACAACGTCAAACTAAGACACAAAATAATGGACTACTCTTGAATTTGACTGTTCCAGTTGGGTAACTAAGACACAAAATAATGGACTACTTTTGAATTTGACTATTTCAGTTGGGTAAAGATAATTTTGTTTGAACCCGAATCATTGATAAATAATAAACTATAATCTTTTAAACTTTTCAAAAACATTCCTATTTGCAATGGCAACATAATCCCAGAAGAAAAAAAATATCTTAAAATACTCTCTTGAATCGTGTGAGAAGTTTCAGTAGTTTTCATGAAATTATTTAGATACTTATATAGTCAGATTATGCAACACTCAAATATATATTGCTTGAAGAAGGGTAGTATTGACAAAATATAGTATTGACAAAACCAATGATCAAAAGATTTCAATGTTTAGAAAGTGAAATAATTCATTAAAAGAAATATACAGTACATTTGCTCATGAATTATAAAACACATATTTTGTAAATATCAATAACCTGTGTAATAATAAAATGCAACACAAAAGTTTGTTTTAAAGTGATCAATTTTTAATATTTATAAAATTCTTCTTTAAGGGACTTTCTTCATAACCTATATAAATTCATAATTTTGCTATAGTTACCTAAGGAAACATTTATGGGAAACTGATGAATTACTTTGATTGTTTTTTCACATATACTTAACAAACACTACTTATTCATAAGATTAAGAAGGAAACTAAATATATATGTCCATACAGCAATTCTTTTGATCCCTTAAATCTACTCGTGAAAATCTATATATTCATACTTGAAACTAAGAGCAAATATTCCTTCATTGATTATGAAGGATTAATCACAAAAGTGAAGTTATTAAAAAGATACAAGACATTTCACAACAGATTACCTTAATTTACTTAGAGTCCAATAATGTGTGGCACCATTTTTGGTGTCCTGTACTTCAACTGCAACAATAGTGCGAGGATAAGGTCTTTCCATACCTTCTTCAATATCATCATGATTCAACATATCTGGTAATAATGGTGAATACAATGTGTCTGTCAGGAGAACAAATTGGAATTGCACCTAAAAATTACGATATTAATGCTTTAGTAAGTAAAATTTCAAACATTAACAAATTTCATGTTCACAAAATCGTTTGTACTTCTAAATTGATCACTTGTAGAGCAGTTCAATACACTGTCAGAACCATTATGATACAGAGATGTATCCTAAGATAAAATCTAACAAAAACAAGAAAAAAAATTAAATTTTATTATCAATAACAGGTTCTTACTTTTTTAATAAAAGAATTAAGGACTCTGCAAGCTTTTTTCTTTATTTTTTAAAGCTACATTCCAAATAGATTGCAATAGATTATCCCACAATTGTACTTACGATGAAATTTTCTAATATACTGCATACAAAACTAATTAACAATTATACTAATATATACTGCATACAAAAAACTTATTGTGAATTGTACTAACCTTTTTCTTCAGTTCCACGCTGATAGCATTAGCTTCTTTTAAGAAAATGGCATTGCCCCATAAGTCATCGCGAAGAGATGTGAATTGATGAAATTTCCATTTTTGAAAAGCCCATTCAGCAAGTTGATATTGATGTTCACTCCAAACTGGTTCAACTACAAAAGAAGGTAATATTACATAAAACGAATATTAAATGGTAAACATAAAACAAGTAGTAACCAATTGAATAAGAAATAAAAAACACACTGACATGTTTTTATCCTTATTTGATTCAGATGTATTTAGAATTTTATAAAAATGTAAATAAACAAAAAAGTGTAGCCTCTCTTTAAATGACAAGCTTTCATTCAAAAAGGCCCAAATTTCATTTTGAAAATTTTTTCTTCCCTTTATATCTCTCTGTTAATTGCTTGAAACTTAAGAATTTAAATTTAAAATGAAAAGCCTTCCAAAATATACTATGTACCAGAACAAAAATAATTATTATTGGAACACACTTTTTTGAAGTAGCAGTTTTTCCCTTTTTTCAAAAAACGTATAATGTTCTCAAAAGATTCACTAATACTTCCTGGAAACTGCTTTGTTGTAAAATAAGCACTATCAATTACCATAAAGCAACCCGAAATTTTAAGCCTGTGCTTCTATAAAAATAGTAACAAACTTCTGTAAGAAACACAATATACAATTTAAAATGCACAAAATCAAATCAAACCAAAGGTAACAGCTTTATTTACACAATACAAGTTGTGTGAAAAGAGGTTTCACAATGGCCTTTCAAAATATGCAACACAAATAACACCAAAATTAAGCATGAAATGCAAATTCTGATATAACTTGTGGGATTTTAATTCATGACTTACTGTAATCATTATCTTCATCGGTTGTTGTTTCAAGTTCATTGATGCAACATGAGCTGTACATACTTGACATCATTGATTGTTCTTCCACTTGTCTTTGTAGACTTTCTATTTTTGCCTCATAATTCTAAAAACAATCAAATTATTGTTGTAGTTACTAAAACCTTCAACACAGACATTTAACAATCAATATCAAACAAGTCATTATTCAATAGACTGCAAAATTAAAGGCAGCATGAAAGAAATGTGGACAACTTTAAAATGGGAAGCTGAATAGTTTCCGAAACACACTAGATTTTAGTTTAAATGATTGCCAAATTATTGACAATCAAAACTTAATTCAACACATAAGATAATATTTATAAAAATAAGAACCACTTTATTTTCTGTAGTAGAAAATAATTTTTTTAACATCTATTCAAAATCTAATAAAATGGAGATTTTTTAACAAGTTTTAAAGAAAAATTTTAAAAAGTAGAATTGGTTTCATTATTTAAAAAAAATTAAGTTCATGGTAAGCTAAATTTAAAAAAATGTTAAGACTTGCACTAAAATTTAAGTGTGTTAAGGCTACAACACTTGGAAATTTGGTAGAATTGATTCACATAAAACTTAGTATATAAAATGAGAACAAGTATACTTTTTTCTCCAGTTGAAAAATTTGATCTGCTTCTTCCTTTTCCTTTTTATATTGTTCTTCAAGTGCAACCAATCTATATAGAATGAAATCATAAGTATGGTTTACGTTGGTTACTATTCAAATAAAAATAAAATTTCATAAATTTAGGAGGCTTTAAAGATTAAATTAAGATTAAGCATTAAATTTAATTCAGGGTTCTTTCAAACACTGTTGACTATTTCTGAGTCATCTAAAAATGATAATGCAAAAATAAATGTCATTTGCATTACTCATTTCCTTACATCTGTCATGATTTAATATTTATTTATTGTGTGCAAACACGATTTTCTGATGACAGGGCTGCCACAGCCAAAACACTTATGAAATAATAGCATTAGTAGTTTTTAGAAGCATTTTTAAAATAGGGTAGTAGTTTTAATAGCATTAGTAGTTTTTAGAAGCATTTTTAAAATAGTAGCAAAAGTCTCCACCCTATTTTAAATAGTAAACCCTATTTTAGTTGCTCATGTACAAATGGAATACGTTAAAATGCAAAATGTGCTAATTAAGTATGAAACAGACATTGAAGATCTCACCAAGAAATTTAAATTTAAAAATTGATTATTTTATTAATAAGGTTTTCACAACTATCTAGAAATCAGATTCCAATGTTTTTATGGTTGCCATGGCTCGGCGACCTTTGGCAAATTTTCTCACAAAAGAAAATCTGAAAAATATTTTTTCTATCCAGTATTTCTTAAAAAAAGAGGCAAAATTATCATTGACTTTTGGTGAATTTTCAAACAGTCAGAAAAGTTTTTTGTCACCAAATTTTGAAATTAGTAGCTTTTAAGACGATTTTGTTGAAAAAGATACCCTTAATAGCTAAGATTGACTAAAACTAAATCACTGGCAGCCCTTTGAAAATATTTAAATATAAAACCTGAACCAATTACAGAGCAAGGATAAAAAGTGATCCATGTTGTTGCAAATTTGCTTTTATATAGGAATAATCAGGGTAACTCGATCTTGATGTTCACGATATATACTTCTGATACATAGATACAGGGTTGGTTTGATAGAGTAAAGTAGCTATCATACTTACTTTTTTTCCATTTCTATTTTTAGATCTATTCCTTGCTTCTCTAGTAATTCTAACTGTGCAAACGTCCAATCAACCGGATCTGTACCTGAATAGTTTAAAATACCATCCTTAGGTAAAATACCTAAGTTGAAAAATTTGGTCAATACCCTTTTTAGAGAACACATGAAATCTTTTTTTTCAATGACATTAGAATCTAATCTAACATATCACTTGACCTAAGCTGTTAAGTTTTAAGATTTAAATGTTTTTTAGATGATATAAAATTATAAAATATCATGAAATATTGAGAAGATTCAAAACTTACTGTTGTTGCTTGTTTCGATGAAAGATTTTCGGCATTCACGGGCTGAAGTAAGTAGGAAAAAAGTTAGTTTCTAATAAATGTAAGTGAATAACAAAGAAGGATATTAAAATCACATTACCTTGCTCTGGATTTTGAAATCTAAACACGTGATATTTGCCCAGGATAACTCGAGAGCCAGTTTGTAACACAACTTCATCCACCACTTCTCTGCCATTTACATAGCACATAGCGTTTGGACAAGTTTTTACAGTAACAGTGCCTTTAAAATAAAAAAATTACATTAATTCAACATTATATGAATAATGCACATACAGAAAAATAAAAGAAACATCTATTGATTGATTTTTTTCTAATGCTCGATCAATTGAACATTAATCAGCACTACAATAGAGGTACTGTGAACCCCTTCAAATTCTTGTTGAAGAATGTGATACAAAGTAAATGACTTATGTGTACCTACCATTGAAATTTTCAAACATGCAATGTTCATTTAATATATGTGAGCCAGTAAGCTTTATATCTTGAGGTACATTAGCATCAGGCCTTCCCACTCTGAAAGGTACAAAAATGAATTTATGATTGAAACACCAAAAATAAGTCATATAAATGTGGGTTGACAGCAAATGTATATGTTAAACAAATTAAATGTTTACTAGTAGCTTGTAAAGTTTAGGATAGTTATGTTTTATAGTTATTAAAGAATGATAAAAAAATTAATATTCAAATAAAATGAATTTTACAAATACCTTGTGATTCCATCTTTTATATAGTAAATTAGACATTCAGACATCAGGGGATCTTCATTTAAGTTAACCAGATGAGGAGTCTATAAAATCAAAAGGTATGCATGAAGATCAACTATGGGTAAAATACCATTATGGCAGTAATTGACATTTGGAAATAAGAAAATGAACCTGAAGATGGCATATCAAAAGTTTCTTTTCATACTCAATCCTTTTAACTCTCATTCAACTGATTCAAAGTCAGTGAAGTTTCCAAAATAAAAAACCCTACAAAATTCAGAATATTGACGAATTTCTTAAAAAAGTGTAGTAAATTATTATTTATTCATCTAATTTTCATTTTATGCATGTTGCTTCACTAGTTTATAGAAATCATAAAATTGGAGTTATTACATGGAACTCGCGTATCAAGATGTTATGTTTTATTTATCTCTGAAGGGACAATATGGAAAGGGGACAATATATAAAAAGTGCTTTAAATTATTATTACTAAATTAAAATTATTACATAAAAGTATGTAGCAAACAGCTTTTCAGAGATATAGTAAATAAAAAATATTGGAGGGATGTAAAAAAAGTGACTACAAACTTCACTACATTACTTTGAATGCAAAGAAAGCTATTTGCAATGATCTTTATTTCAACACTGTGACAGGTACAAGCAAAACTACTTGGAACTAGATAAGTATTATTAGTAAAAGTATGAATGCTTTTTCAAATTTTTAGTAAAAGAGATACACACACCTTTACCTTTTTAGGAGAGAACACTCCAACAGTGTCTCCATCTTCTCGAAGAGCCACACCCATTTCTGCAAACACTGCTTCTCTATTACGATGAAAAATATGCATGTGATTTAATTTTGACATTTTAAAAACAATGCTTTATTAGTCCTCATGTGATGATAAATTATTTCTTGCTATATTCTGAATGCAATTTAAATTTGTTGATTTAATGAGATTTAAATGTGTTACATAAAATAAAGCTTTATGAAAAGTTACACTTAAATTAACAATATTTTTTTATTTGCAACATTAAAGTGGTGAATTTCATCTACAAAGTCATGAAACACTAATTATTACAAGATTTGATCACAAGCGGAGTTCAAACTAGCAAATGTAAAACAATTAGTTTTGAATATAAACAAGTAAATTCATTTCATTCACTGAAAAATTCTGTCAAATGTTGAAACAAATTTACGAATGGGAAACCGGAGATTAATTCCAACTTCGTCTGTATTGAAAAGTTTCATTACCTTTGCAATCGTATTGCTTCAGTCTTTTTCAGTTTTTCCTCCCAAGTTTCATTCAATTCAGCTATAAGCTTTTCTGACTCCTGGAGTTGTTCGATGACATCTTCACCACTTTGTGAGACAGTTCTCTGTTTTTTCTTATTGATTGTGTTTTTGTTATTCTCATCTAGAATTTCAAAACTAAATCACTACCATGATAGGAAAATGCCACTAATACATATAAATTACTGTAAAAATATTGAACTATTTTGTTGAGCAACAAAAATTTACAAATAGTAAAATCTCCTAGACTTGAAAAATTCATTTATGAAAACAAAAATTCAAGTGATACTAAGATTCCAAAGAGTTTATAATAAGCATTTTTAAAGACACCAATTATAGGATAAAATAGTCAGAGTTAAAAGTTAGGTTTTAGATGACACTAATAATTTAACATAAAAGAGTACTAAACAGGGTTCCCACATTTCAAACAAAAGAAATATTACTGCCCTTTTTTAAGGCTAAATCTTTCAATTCTTAAAACTATATTTCAGATTGCAATAGATCAACTCATTAGCACACAGGTAACAAAATTTTTTATGAGTGATTTGTTTGGATCTCACTGACTCAATTAAAAAACGCTTTTCAGCAAACTTGTAAATACTATACCAGCTATTTTTTATGAAGCTTGGCCTTGACAGATTGGCCTTGGTTTTTGAATACAGGTGAAATAAAATATGAAGTGTTTTTGTAAAAACTAAGGGGTTTTAAATTATTTTTAAAGACATTCAACAAATGTTAGGTTCTTTAAGACCTGTGGGTTAATTGTATTTTGGATGCAAGGGTGGCCATATTTGGCCATGTACCAAATACAAAATAGACAATACCAAAATAAGGCCAGTAGGAACTCTACTTAGTTAGAAGCCTATTTTACTTGTAAACATTTAAATAAAATGTTTGGAAAATGCATCTAAATCACTTGATGAAAAATGGCATGAGGTCTGAAAACATGATAATAATGAATTTTACAATGATTTGTAGTGCATGATTCACTTAAAAAGTTTTAATGAATGATAAGAGATGATAAAGCGAGAATATGAGCTTTAGGTGATGTGATTTGAGAAAAGCAGCAGAACTACAGCAATGCTAACATTCATCCAAGCATATACAAAGTATTGAACCACTAGTAAAGCCAAATAATTGTGAATTTGCATAGCTGACACACAGCAAAGTGAAACTTACAGGCTTTACCAGAATTATCAATTCCTTCGACAGCTTGAAGAACAAAGAAAGGGAAAGAGCTGCATTAATTCTCAATTTACAAAATAACATCACTATGGCATCAAAATCTTTAAAAACTTTTCATCAAATGGTCCAAATTTACTAAGGCATACCTGCCAACAATTGTTTTATGATATCTGTATCTATATTATGGACTGCCCCTACATAGATTAATTTTCTGGAATGAATTTAAAGATGATTTGCTTCTGATGCATTGCTTTGCCACTTAAAAAGCAATCAAATATCATGTAAATTTTACCTTTCACTAGTTTTTGTTCTGGGCATTAGAATCAGTAAACTAAGCCAAAACTTTATTCTAAGCTCAATTTTTCTGAATAAATTAATGAGCCAGAATTGATATTTTTAATAGTTAATAGTACTTTTGTATTTGCCCATTTTAGTTTTAGAGCCTGATTTCTTTGGACAGGCTTACGTGACACAAACGTTTTTCAAGACACTTTAAAAAAGTGTACCAAATGTTTCTACCCTTAGGGCAGTATTTATTATGTAATAGTTACTACTAATGTAAGATGTAGTTGGCAGGTTTGCTAATGTGACATTATAATTAAGAAACATTATAATAAAATTTAACTAATAGTTTTAAATAAAAAATAATTTGTAAGACGTTTGTATTTGCTTAATGTATAATGTACATAGATAAGAAAAATATAACAATATTACACATATTATAGAAAAAATGAATCAAGCTTACCATCGGCATCAATGCCACCTGCACGCAACATTGCTTTGAGCCTTTCAATTTCATCTTTCAGTTCACGTATAAGTTTAGCATTTGCATCTTCATTGACAACAGCTTTGCAAACAATTTGTTTTGCCCTATCTGCATATCTACAAAGTAACATAAGTTAAATGCATGGTATTTTTTGTACAAAAACAGTTACAGCTTCTATTATTTTTAGAAATACCATGTTAGTATTTAATTTAAAATGGTATCAGTAACAAATTGGGTAGCACTATATTAGTGTAAAAAAACAGTTATTTGAGTAAAATATTTTTAAAACAAAATTGAAAGTACAATAAACTAAGATACTGTTAGTTTTGTATGACTTTTCAAGTGCACTGAATAACAAATAATTAAGGATCATATTTTAAGTATAAAATATCCGACTTTCATCAATAAATAATATAAAATTTGATGAAAAACTCTAAGTATTACAATTTTCCAAATACAACAAAAAATAGAATACAACTGTATGGACTAATGAAATATTTATTTGGATGAACCACTGTCTTTCTTTACTTTCAAACATTTTTTACACAATGCCACTTACTTTTTGGGTTCCATTTGATTTTTTACAAGTTTTCAACTTGTAAAAATCTTTCCAAATATCTTGCCCATTTCATTAAAATTATTATGGAACAATAAATCCAATGAAACATTTTAATTTAAATCTCTGAAAGCTCAGATAGCTAATAAGAATGATCAGAATTTATAGTTTTGAATGTACTAAATCTTACCTTAATGTACTTAAAGTTTCATCATAATTTATATCAGCAGGGCTAATAGCAGCTATCATAGCTGTTTTGGAATTACCACCTAAAAATACAAAAAACTAAGAATTGAAAACCTTTGAAAAGTTTCTTACTTGAAGCACAAAAAACGAAAATTGCAAATTTGTAGAAATTTAATGCTGTTTAGAATATTACCCAAGTTTTCCCGCAATAACCAAGTCAGGGCAGAGTCTCGATAAGGAATAAAATCTGCTTTCTTTTTCTTTTTTGTTGCCTAAATACAAATGAAGGTAATTGCATTTAATCTAATTCTATTATTAAGTAGAAAATATTAAAGACATCCTTGTTACAGACGGGAAAAAGATGAAAATCTTCAAATACTCACTGCCTTTAGAGTAAGCATGCAAAAGAGAAGAACAATTTAAAACTAACCAAAAACAGAATAACAATTTAATAAATATACTATTAAGTCTACTATTATTTATGGATATTTATGCAAATAAATAAAACAAAAAATTTATTTTCCAGGAAGCTTAAATTTCTTTACATACACATGAAATAAAACACTCAAATTTAAAAATAACTATAAACTTCAATATTTCATAAGAAAAGGAAAGAAAATTCCCTTAAAACGATGATGTGATATAATAAAAACAGTCTCCTCAATACATAGGAAAGTGAGAAATAAAATATGCTGCTTCTTGAAAACCATTTTTAGAAAATCTATGCATAAACTTACGATTTCAGCTAAGGCAGAAATAACTTTTCCTAAAGTTGTCAAGGATTTATTTATATTGGCGCCTTCTTTAAGGCGAGTTCCTTGAGCTCCAGTGGAATCAGCTCGCTCACTACCTGCTAAATCCACAAGACTAATTTTGCTGAGCTATAATAAAAAAATCATCTTTATCAAAAAATAAACATGGAAGAAAAATATCTGGAGCAAGTACGAATTCCTACAATAGTTAAATTTAAATATTTGAATGAATTCATAATTTAAATAAGTCAAATGTTTCAATGAGACAATACCAACATAAAGTAAGTGTTGTTAAGTATAATTTTTAATACTCAAGAAGCTTGCAGAAGGATATAATGATATTAAAATACCTACCTTTTCAGCAGTGAGACCAGTTGTTTTGTCATGTTTCCTTTGTGTAAAAATTATAGTAAAAACTGCATGAGATCGACTGCTTGTTTCATTCATGTTAGTAGCTGCAACAGTTCTATGAAAAAGAGAAAAAGAAATTTATATTTGAAACAAGAAATAGCTATTTTAATTTTGTGTATCATGTAACAAGCACCCTATAAATGGATTAACCTTTAAACTACAGCTTATTATTACTTTACTTTCTGTACTGCGAAGGTCATACCAGCCAAAGTGTAAAGGTTAAGAGGTATTTGAATTTGTGCTATGTTGTGTATTAAAGATTGAAAGGTTTAAATTTGAGATAAGGAATTACTGGGTGAGAACTATATCAATTGCTTGTGATGGTAGAAAAAGTTTAGATTTAATGTTAGAATTTATTACATAGGTTGTTTTAATAGTTAAATAGAAGGGCTAGGCCTGATCGATAGATATAAAGGGTTTGGTTTGATCAATGGAATAATTTTGAAATCTTTATTATCTATGTGTAAATAAAACAATATAATAATGAATCTTCATTTCTTGTAAAGTTCATGTTAAGAACCAAATCAATTAGGCAACGGAAGAAGCATATATATTCTTGTTTGGTGTTCCAGAAAATTCTTACTACCAACTAAAAGTTTATGCAACAGTTTTTCAAGGTTTGACAGTCTCAAACCAATGAAAATATAATGTAACATTATGGTATTGAAACAAATTTTTTTCTTCATTTTTGGATGATTTATACTTGACACAATATTTGAAATAGAAGCCAAATTTTATTACTTTAGAGGCAGATGTCAACAGATGTTGCTTCCTCCAATTTTTAGAAAGGTTTTAGAAAATGTTTCCCATGAGATAGCTGAAATTTATAATATAGTACCTCCTTGTGTTGGACTGAAAACTTATATTAATAACTATGAGAACAATATTAGCTATATTAATATTTCATGATGAGACTAAAAGACATTTTTTAATATCACAAGTTTCACTTAAGTGTAAAACTCTAATAAAGTTTAGTTTAAAATCGTCTGGTGTTCTAAATAGTTAGATTTGTTTTTAAATAGTTTAAATTACTTTGTAACCTTTTCATTGTAGGATATTTATGTCAACTATTTATTTGATTTAAAACATTACATCTTGATAACTTCTTTATAAAGTCAACTCATAATTATTTAAAATGATTTACAAAGCATTGACATGCACAAAAACAACTCAATAACCTAAAATCCATAAAATTATGCACAAATAATTGAGTGAAAGATTTCAAACTAATAAAAAATACCTAGCGTGTAAGTTATTAAATAGATATATATAAATGAGATAGGTTAATTATTCTAAAAAGTTATTTATAATTACCTTGCTTTGTTTCCTTCATCCATTAAGTCATGGATGTCTTGATAATTAGTGACTGCAAGCTTGGAGAGATCTTCAACATATGGTCCCAAAAGAGGATGTTCTCTGACTCGGAGATTATTTTTATTCTTGGGGTTCAATAAATCCCGCACTCTTTCACAGTAGATCTCCATATAGCTCACCTATTTTGTAAAAATAGCACATCCCCTATTACTTTTCAAAAATTTCAATCGATTAAAAAAATTTAAGTCTAAAACATAATCTGCATTGCAGTACTCATGAGACTTAGGTGCATTTCATTAAATTTGAAAGAGAAATACTTGTGACTGACTTTTTTCTATCATAAGCAGGATATAAAATATTAGAGATTTTATAGTGCATAGTGGGTAAACAAATTTATTTTAAGCTTAACCAACTATGAATAAAAAGAAATCGATGAAAATAAAAATTGATAATCAGAGAAAAATATATTGAAGTTTATGTATAAACAGTTTCATATCTGCCAACTTTTACCACCACAGGTTCTTAGCATTACACATTACTTCATTATATCTTCCTGCACTGCATATATTCCTGCACTGCAAATATTTGCATAAAACCATTTATTATAAATATTGTTTTCCAACAAGTATAACTAGAAAATTTTTCCTGTCAGAAAGGTATTTTCCAATTTAATAATGGTCACTTGTCTCCCTTGGTATTTTACAGTTCACAAACTTCAGAAACCATTCTTATCATGGGAATCCCAAAATCTACAGAATTTTATCTTTTCATAACTATAATACAATATCTATGATGAAATAAAAAAAAAGCAATTTTATAACAATAAAATAAAACTGAAGCTAATACATAGCACAGTTTTGCTATGCTAATGATGGTGTGGTTAATGGTTAGTTTTGCTATGCTAAAATACAAAAACATAAGATCCTTTGCTTTAGTTAGCTATTACAATAAATTGAGATTACGACCTTTCCACATCAGTTAGTTAAGCAGTTTCAGAAAATGAAATGAAAAATAAAGTCAAATATGATAAACAGTACTTGACTAACTTCTCTTTGGCTCAATAAATAAAATATTAAGATAGCAAAGAAGGAAACATTTCAATGAACATCGGTGTTCCTAAGGAAGTGTTCTCAATCAGAAGTGACTTACCTCAACAGAATAAAGAGTATCTTCATTTTGAGCATTCTTAATTTTTCGAAACAGGTCTTTGCATATGTGAGGGATGATTCCTTCTTGACCATCTTCTTGCTTACCCATCATGGTATAGCTTTTACCAGCTCCAGTTTGACCGTATGCAAAGATGCATACATTATATCTGAAGTAAGACATTAATAGTTGTCACAAAAAAGATCGATCTTTCACTAATATTTTTTAAAATGTCAAACAAAATACTTTTAATTTACTGAGTAAATTATTTTTCTATATAGAAAAGTTTACCTTTATTTGAAGAAAGAATAAATTAAAAAACTTTTAAAGTATAAAAGCTAGGTTACATCATAAAAGCAGAAAATAGTAATAGTAAAATGTAATTAACAAAATATTATACCCATCAAAAGCATGATGGAGCATTTCTTCTCCAATGTCTTTATAAACAATCTCTTGAGAGGCAAAATTAGATTCAGTAGGCTAATGGAAACATAAAATGAAGCAGTTAGAAAATTCATAAGAGGTTATATAAAATTAAGAATGTGTGTTGATACACACAAACTTGAGTTTATGAGTATAGAAGAAATTAACTCATAGAATACACCAATATACTTGAATGACAATAGGGCTATTTAAGAGAATTAGATAGATAGTAAAATAATTTTAGATAAAAAAGATAGATCATTAGGTAACAAAAATAATAGATCTGTACATTCAATTTAATCTAACATTATTTAATCTTCATTTACAACAAAAAAACTATTTCAAACATACTTACATCAATAGAGAGATAAGAATAATCATAATTAAAACTTTTAATTGATTCCTTGGTATTGGGAGGAGATTTAGGGTTTGAAATACCTACAAAGAAAAAGAGTCAAGTTTCAGTTTTATAGCACTAACCTTGAGATTATGAATTTTCTAGTGACAATACTTACTTGTAGTATTTCCAGTCATAGCAATTATACATTTGCAATCTCTATGTATCTCACGATTATTGAAGGGTCGAACCCTCACTGCAACTTTAACAGAAGTCATGATTGGTTTATACTTCTATTCCTGTTTCAAAAGCTCTATTGGAAAAAATGGTACTATAAGAAAACATTTTTAAAACAATGAAAAACATTCTTGGATGCAATTCAGGAAAATTTAACTCAGAAAATTTTAATATATTTATTAACACAAAACACTTTATAAGAAACATTATAAATGAACAAAATATGTATTTTAAAAATGGAAATGAAAACAAAGTTTAAAAAGTAATTTTAAATTTGAAAAATTTTACAAAAGTTTTAGCAATTAACAAGAAAATACACGAAAGAAACATATTTCAGGCACTAAAATACTGTTAAACTTTAAAGAGATGAATCAGAGAGCAATGTTTTCATTATGAACATGGAAGCATATTTTGTTTCATCTAAAGGTAAACAAGCTTTCATTCTAAAATACAAGATTGATTTTAAGGAGTCTGGAAAGTACTTAACACTTCCACAATATCTATTCCACAGAGATTGACAATATAAAAACAATCACTTACTAAACAACTTCAGCAGTTCATAAAATATCCTTAAATAACCACACACATTGCTTCTTTTAACCTTCAACTCAAATATTGATTTTTTTGCACAGACATTTTGAGACTTTCATTACACTACAGTAGAGTATCACACACATTTCTTATCAAATGATGTACAAAACAGACTACAAGACATCCAGAAGGCACAATATTACTAATTTTAACCCTACTCAAAAGATTCAATATGTCTGCTTTGTATTTGAGGAATAAGGGCCTTCTGCGTCACAGCTCTGGGCAGTTTTCCCCCACATACAAACCAACAGAGCACACCCCAACCAATAGTAGAATCACCTTGTATGCCCACTCACCCCAAAAATCAATACTCAGCATCTAGACTAAGAGAGATTGTAAGGCCTGCATTACTGTACTCTCGTTCACTCCCTCTTCCTTGTTGTCAGGAAAGAGCAATGTTCTTCATTACTATTTAAAGTGGCACTATTTTAACAGCTCTTAATTTTTAATCATGGCTGTGGGCAAATAAATTGATTTTAGAAACATGATGCAGGTTTTTATTTGGTTTTACAATTTTTAAGGGTATTTAATTATAATTAAAATACTAAACCTGAAATTTAGAGTAATTGATTTTTATTTTCAATTTTCAAGTGAAGCACAAAGACATGAAAATTTTTAAATAAGGAAATTTAAAAAAAGGATTTGAAAATTTTGAAAGGTTAAGAAACATTTTAGAGTTCCAATTTACTTTAGTGAAATAATGTTTCAAACTCAATGCTACAACAGCTAACAATTAACATGCTTCTTTTAAGATGATTTTTCAATTGCAAATCAATGCTATTAAAATTTTAAATGCTCTAAAAAAATAAAAGATAAAAATAACTTGGTAATATCTCACAAAATAGAAAGTGTTCTGTATTCTAAGAATGTGTTTTTTAAATAACTAAAAACAAAATCAAGGAAAAGGAAATAAAATAGGATAGATAAATTTGCCATGCAAATTAAAAAACTTGCCATTTGAAAACTTTTTTCCAGTAATATTAGAGGGTTGTGCTATGCTGGAGGTTTTAAACATTAGTCACTATATTGATTTTCACATACAATCAGTAACTGAGTAGTCTTGGTAACAATTATGGTTGCTTTAACAGTTTGCACTGAATCTAAATAAATGGGAGGCGAAGCACACGCAAAATTAACATTTTTTAGCTAAAATTAGTCAAGATTAATGGTGCAATTTTTATCATGTCAGCAATTGAAGTTAAAACCTTTAATTTGTGAATGAAAAAGGTTCATTTTTATTCACAACACTGCAGGTTCTTAATTCTATAACAGATCATAGGATGGGTAATCATTTAAAAAATACTTAAATATTTATTTTGCAGTTTTTCTTAAATTGGAGATCTCATTCAAATGTGTATGATTGATATTCAGAGTAAAGTATTCTGACTTTCATTCCATTGACAGTAAAAAAACTCATAGTAATCTTGTCAAATTGAAAAAATGAAATGCAAAAACGTTTGGCAATAAAAATTGGTTCAATAATAAACTAAGCAGATTAAATTAATGCAATTGCATGTTTTATATTTCAAGAAAATATATAAAAAGCAGTTGAATCAAATAGTGAGAGTAAAGTTATTAAAAACCATAAAAGTAATGAAATATACTGAGAATACACATTTCTATATTTTCATTACTTACAAATTTGTGTGTCAAAAAGGAACTTTCTTTTAGAACATTATCATAAAGCATAAAACCAAGTATCAGTATTCAAAACTAAATATGCTTTTTTTTTATAATTCTTATGTAAATAAACAAATCTATATTATCTTTAGTACATTTTATACCTAATTTATTTTTCTCAAATATTATGATTTACAAGAACAAAACTGATGAAACTAAACAAATAATAAATATTCTGCTCTTAGAAGAGAGTTCAATTTTTATTTTGCCTTGTACTTATAAATCATTTTTATATTTATTTATTGTTTGTATTTACAGGTAGCAAATTTTATATTTAACACTTTTGAATAGTTATCTCCAGAAAGGTTTCAAAAAAATTCCGAAGGAAATAAATGAAAGCCTAATTTATTCAAATATATATCTGTGGATAATTAACTAAATATGAATATCCTTTACTTATACAGGTTAAAAACATAGGAATCACCTCAAAAATCATTAATGAATGCTTTAAAATCTAAAGGAAAGTAATTTGTAACTGTTAAGTTAAATATAGAATTTAATTATATCTAATTCATTACAATTAAACCTCTAACAAAAATTCTTGAAGATCACCAAAAGAAAGTTACCTTTTCTGATTAAAAGAGGCAGAGAAAAATTATTTAAAAAAAATACTGGTCTGCAAACTGAAAACTAGGATATCCTATTTATAAGAAAAAGATTAACGAGAAAAGGGGTTACAATAAAGTTTCAATTTAGTTGGGGAAAGATATTGCTCATTTCAAAATTTTATGGAACAGTATAACATAAAATGTAACAAGTACAAACAATACCAGGTATTACTTAATACCTTCATTTATGAAATTTTGTCCAAATTGAATCGTAGTTTTTCCACTGTATGCACAAAAATTTTAATCTAAATTGGATGAACATAATATGAAAAGAATTACAAGAGGATAAATAAATGCACTTGAAGTTTTTGAAGAAAGCTCTTAAGCAATTGAAACAGAAAAAGAAATTCCTATTTGTGAGAAAAAAAATTTTGAACACATAATTTGTATTATATTTGATAATACTGATTACACTCAACCAATATTAACTTAATTAATAAGGGTACTATAACTATTATACTTACTTTCCCCATCTAAATTAATCTAAGCAATACATATCCATCAAGCTGGATTATTTCACTTTCTTCTGGAGACACATCATTATCATTTCTATTCAAATTTAGAACTGAAATATATTTGATAGAAGATTTTTCTCCCATTTCCAAACCAGTAACCTTGTTATTCCATTTCACCTTAATCAAGAACTAAATACCCACATTCAACAAAGACAACGGCACTTAATTAGGCCATGTGGGTATTTGGCTGGGTTTCAAAAATTTAACTGAAGAAATGTACCCAAAAGCTGCTAACTATTTTAAAGAATCAAATTGCAGAGTGGGTTAAACAAAAATATTCAAACTAAAATGTGACCTTGTAAGTAATCAAAATCAGAATTTGCACAAAACATGGAAACAGAATTCTAGATAAGAATATTTATTTTGATTGGCTTTGTCTAAGGAGAGCTAGCTTTAAGATTGGTCAAGTATTATTTTGATCAAAATGTTTAAAATTCATAATTAAGTTTCAGTACTGGAAACCTGGTTACTTAACATGGATGAGAATGCAGATTTAACTGAAGATAATAAAATAAATATAGAAAAAATTACCCTTTTCTCTTGGCATCTCTAATAAAATAAACATATTTAAAAGCTAATAGGAATTCAAAAACAAATTCTAAAATCAAACTAAAAAGTCTTAAGGTCAAATAGAGTTTTGCCTCTAATTAGCCCTTCACAATATTAACTACAATTTATAGGGTCTGAAATTTTTGCTACATTTTTCAAATAGGATTGAATTAATATTAAATAGAGAATAAATTCTGCTATCTGCTATACTTATGAAAAAAATTTAAACTAGAAAATCTATATGCATAAAAGTGGTGTGTTTGTGAATTTTTTAACTATTTTCCTCCTATTTAAACTTTATTTATCCATTTTGGGTCATTTTAAAAACAAAATAAAAAAGTTTCTGTATCTTGAACCTGTCTACATGAGTACACTCATACTATAATTAAATGGCTGGATTTATTTTCATGAAATTGATTGCTTAAGATCCACGGCTTCTGTGCTATTGATTTCAATTTACAATTGAACTTGAACAGAATACTCGTAGGTAGCACACATACACCAATGATACTGTTTGAAGGTTAAAAATGTGCCAGTCCTTATGCAGAGAAATGCTCAAAGAACTAACCACATTAAGATCTCAGATATGCTAGTACCATACTATGATATACTCAAATTAATCTTCACTTTTTCATATTAACAATAGATATTTTTCAATGAGAGATGAACTATTGAATATATACACAAAGCACATCTTTCATACATAGTAAAGCTTTAAGTTACAGGAATATATTTGAAAAATTCAATTAATACTGTTATAAAATAGAACATTTCTTTGTATTTGTAGGAGATTTAATAAATTTTAATAATCAAGTTGTAGCTTTCAAAAATTAGAATTAGATAATTGAACAAAAATTTAGCACATACAATGCTACTTAATAATTCAGTAGTTGTAAAAATAAAAGAGATAAATATTAAAGTAATATTTATGTGCATTTTTGGCTGCAAATAAATTTTGCTATTGATAATTCATTTTAGCTAGACTCAAGAAAGAGAAGATAGCAATATTTAAACTTACAAAAAGGGGTAAAAAAAGTTAATGAATTTTCTGATTTGCTTGAAAATATTCATTTAAACCAGGGTACATAAAAACATGATTCAAAAATGTAAAAAATAAGGTTGGATTTGTTTGATTTAAATTGGATTTTTATGATTTTAAATTAATTTTTCCCTCCTAAATTTCAACTTGTTTTATATATATCATTCATTCTTGTCAGGTATGTAATTCACAGTGCAGTTTCTGGTTTGAATTAAATTAAACATTAATGGGGAATAATTATGAAATATATAAAGTCAAATTTTTATACTTGTAATATTTCCACATTGAAGTTTAAGAAAAGATTTTTCAAAATAAAATTTAGAGAAAATAGCATAAATTTATAAACATGTAATACCCATATATAGTTAGAATTTTTCATGGTAATCACACACACAACTACTGTAATATCCCTTCATTTGAATTATAATTTAATTCATTTGCTAAATAACAAATCTATAATACTTAATTATTAAAAAATATTTAAAATATATATAAAATTCAATTTTAAAACCACAGCACTTAGAATACAGTATACTTAAGGTTCTGTAATTGGTTCCAAAGTATCAGTAGTAATGAGCAGAACAGCTGCATTATGATTTAATGATTTTGCTTTCTAACTAGAATTTAAATTAGTTCATCACATTCTCCAAGATATCTGGGGGGCATATTTTCTTAAAAAGGGAATCGAAACGCACCTGATTTTGTACAAAATCTCATAATTACATGATTTACACTAGATGAATATTTTTAAAGTGTTAACTATAGAGCTTTCTTTTCAAGTTCAGGTGATTTGCTTCTCCAAATTCTTGACTCTAGTAAATAAGCTATGTATTGAGCACTAGTGCTTGTTACATCATAACAAGAAAAATTATGCTGAAAACATGTTGATTTCTTTATCAGAATAACCAAATACTTTGTTTCATGAGCAAAGTTCTAGCATCTTGGATCATTACATGGAGGGTCAAATAAGTATAACAAGATGTATAAATAGCCCATGTGTACAAAATAGAGCTACTGATGAACATGTCTGTAAGTGATATTAATTCTCTAATGAGAGAGCTTTTTATGCTTTATTAAATGTTATACCTACAGGGGTTGGACAAAACAATTTGAACACCAACAAAATATCACATTTTGTATAAGTGGTAAGATTCTTTTTTGCTATTAATACAGCTGAAATATATCAAGGAATACTCAAATATAAATCCCAAATAACATTAGTGTCAATTTTGTATCACTCTTCAACCAATATTGATGTGAATTCCTTGAAGGAAGAAGGCAGTGGTAATCTACTTCTCACCTTGCTCTTAATAACTATTAGGCTCAATGATATTCAAGTCTGAAGACTGGGAACAAGACAAGGTAGAAACTTTACTTCATTTTCATGCTCTTTCAACCAAGATAGATACAAGCAGTGTGGATTAGAGAATTGCCATCCTGGAAGACTGCATCACCATCTGGAAACAAAGTCTGGACAATAGGATGCATTTGGTCATTGATAATCTCCAGATACCTCTGAATGTCACTCTACCTTTGAGAACTATTGGTATAATGAGTTCCATGATATAGCACCCCAAACTATACAGAAACCTCCACCATGCTTGACAGTGGGTTTAAGGCAGTTAACATAGGTTTCATGCGGTGATCTCCAGGCATACACATGATCTGAAGAAGGAAACACAAAGAAACTTGACTTAACAGAACCATATCACATGTTTCCATGCCTCAGGTGTCCATTTTTTGTGCTCAATACACGACTGAATATGCTGATTGATGCTTCATGGTAACAAGGTTTGGTTATTGTGGCTGTGCTATTATCTTTGTGAAGTGCAAACTTGTTTTTCACTGATACTCTTACACTTGCATTAAATTCTGCAATATGTTTTATGATCACAATTTGAGGAAGCAGTCTTCTGTCCCTGGCATCAAGCTTTGCCTTTCAATTACAGCTGCTTCTGTCTGTAGATGTTTTGCTGATCTTTGCATACTGAGTTGTGATCAAGGTACAGTAGATTTCAATATGGACTATGGTTACAGATATCCAAGGACACCAACAATCATGCCTCTGGAAATTCATTAGGTCTGACATATTATGCCACAAAACAAAAAATGAATTCTTTAAATAGAAAGAGTACTAGAATTTATTGACAGCAATGTAAACTGATGACAAAAAGGGAGATCATTGTTAAAACATGTGTTCGAAATAGTTCACATTAACTATGTAAAACTAGTGGTGTTGAATTATTTTCTTCGACTCCTGCATGTAGTTTGCACACAGAAATTAAGGGAACTTGAGAATCATTCCAAAGACCATTAACTTTGATAAGTTTTGGAAAACAATGTAAATGTATATTCTATTTGATTATATTCTAAAGTTAGATATATTTATCCTTTTATTTTATCTACTATCCAGGACAACTCATTTTACAAATTAATTGAACATTTTAGAAACATAAACACTTGTTCTGGGTTCTAGTAGCATAGTGTAACATTGATAACTGAGGATGATGAAATAGGATCAAAAGCAAAAAAAGAAAAACTTTATACTCAGCTTTAGACAGCCTTTCTTTTCCGCGAAAACAACACGATACAAATTATTTTCAGCCATATGTTAAAAAGGAGCCCAAAAGCTGCAATTGGGCCTAATCTTGGCAACTCTATGAATGATCCAAACTGTCATAACTTGAGTCTTGCAGACAGGAAAATGAGGAGAGAATGATAAACCATGGGCGAGTACTAAAAGCACATATTATCTCGATTGGATATTAGCTACAATCAGGGGAACAGGGAAGGATGTGCGATGAAGGTACCCATTGGGTATGACAAACAATCAATAATAGTAAGAAAACGTTTGAAGCTAAAATGATCAGGCATCGGTATTCCCTGGTTATTTTCACGTGATGAAAGTAAAGGAAATTAAAATAGAAACTGGCATCTCACAGATTAAAGGGAAATAGTCACTTTTGCTTCAGGTTTTATCAATTTTATTTTTTGAAAGCAAACTGCTACAAATTACGAATTTTAGTTTTTTATCAAGGGATGCCAAGCTTCAGGGCTTACAATGAAGTATATGTGAGAATGACAAGTTATCATGATTGAAGCAATTTTCAATGTGGTTTAATAGTTGGAGCTTGTGAGATGAGTCAACATTTCAGAGGTTGAAGAAAATTTTGAAATTTCACATGCTATCATTTCAAGAGTGAACTAAGACTACAAGAATTCTGGTAACATCCGTAAATTACCACAGCAGTGTGGTCATAAAAAGACTCTGGGTGAATTTAACCAGCATCAGGTGGTAAGAATCATTTTATGCCATAGGCAAACACTGATTCAAATAACATTGGAATTCAATGCTGGGTCTTTAACATCAATGTGTGGACTGTGCAATGTTTCCTCAAAGATATGGGCTTTAGGAGTCGACATCTAACTCAAGTACCCTTGAAGAATACTCAACACAGTTATGCCTGGGCTCAAGAACATTGCCATTGAACACTTGATGACTGGGAACAATTAATCTGGTTTAACAAGTCAAATTTCTAACTGTTTCGGGCAGATAGAAGGATCCGTTTGTGTGGAGGAAACCCCATGAAGCCATGGCACCTCACCTGCATGTTAACAGGGGCTGGTGGTGGTTCTGAAATGATATTCAGTTTGTATGGCTGGCATTCAATAGGATCTTGGCAAGTATACCAATGTCTGACAAGTGAATGCTATATGAGCATCCTATCTGACGAAATACATCCATTCATGTCCTGCGTTCATTCTGATGGGTTTGGCCTTTTAACAATGGACAATGCATTACCACACAAGTCTTGCCACACCAAATTAAGATTACATGAACATTCATGGGTTTGGGGTCATGACATTCACCATACTAAGTCACCAGGTCTCAATGTTATCGAATACATCTGGGATATCATGTAATATTCTGTGGACCACAGAAATCCTACACCTCGGTTGGTTGGTAGTTAATTAATGCTGCACTGGAGCAACACAACAGGCTATCCTATACGTCAGAATACAACAGAATTATGGACTGGTCTGCAGGAAATGTTGTTGATTGGTTTTGGGGTTTTATGGAACAAGGGCCATATTTGGCCATGCTGCACCAGACACGACATACAATATCAAGATACACAATGAAAGTTTTACTGCCACAGAAGAGAGAAATACACCCAGGGAGGAATGCACCTGACAGGAATCGAACCTGCACCGCCTACAACTCGAAGGTTGCTAGCACAGTGGGCATACCCACTGAGCCACCACGACCCTGCAGGAAATGTGGTGTTCAATGCCTACAGACTATTTCTGCAAACTTGGGGAGTTCATACCCCATTGCATTTCTGCAGTTCTATGCTCCTGTGAGGGCCTAACATGTGTACCAGTTTTTCTGGCACGTCAAACCAGATACAAGATACCATTGAGTAAGAGATATCGAGATAAAAAATATGATATTTTGTGCAACAGATTTTTTAAACAGACTTTTCATAATTTTGATTGCTAGATATTAGGATAGCCTATTCACAACACTGCATGCAAAACCAATAGTTATATACTTTCTTACATTTTTGTTAATGTTGATAAAGCAGAAAATTCTTTCAAGTTCAAATAAAATGTTTTTGTAAAATTATTAAAATTTAAAAATAAAATATTTTGATTCTAACTAAACTTTATTCATTGTTATTAAAATAATTTTGTACACAATAAAAGTGGTTTAAATTAGATTTTTAGTACTTAAACTGGCAATAGAAATGAAATTATAATTTCCAAGTACAAAAGGAAATTTTTATTGTCAGAATTAAAGACTAAATCACTAGTTAATAACATTACTATAAACTTCGCTAAGTAGGTATATAGTAAGAGCAACATATGGGATTATTCAGCAATGCTAGGAACATGTAATTGCATGATTCTTTTTTTACAGCGATAAAATGGAATACTAGGTAATAAAACTTGCGCTTCATTTAGTCAAGCTTATGATTTTTATATGAAAACATATTTCATACGATATTCAAATAATTAAAGTAAGTCACTTATCCAACATTACACAAATAACTGATCGGTATACGAAGTTTTTAACAACATAGAAATACGATGTTAAAAAACAGTGTTTGAACGAAACAATTATTGTTGAGAATACCGTAGTTTAGATTAAAATGAGTTTAGCTTACACTGAAATTTGCTGCACCTAAAATCAGATATTTCTCGCAGTGTTGATGAATGAAAAATGAGAGATGAGAGACAACGTAAAATATCAAAAGGGTTTTTGAACTTACGATTTGATATCAAAACACGTAAATAGAATGCATTTTCAACAAAGCGTATGGAATTAATATTTTTGTTTACAATTTTTTACTTCTTCCATTCGTGACATTTAGATTTAGAATTGTTGCCAGACGTTTCCAAATTATTGCAGTTTATATTGCAGATCAATAATTAATAAAATTATTTAGCTACAATGAAAATAATAAGAATATTAATATTTTTATCAAAAAGATTTTGCAAGTATACCTATTTTGAGTACTCTGATTAAAAAAAGTTTTTTGTGTTATCTCCAATCTGCAATCCCAAGATGAAACTGAAGTGCAGTGAAGTAATGAAAACAATAAAATTGAGAAAATGAAAATAGTTTCGGAATTCGAAATTTGTAGTGCTTTCTCTGTTATAGCGAAATCATTAAAAATAATTTAGAGGGAAGACAAAAATCTACAAGCAACTCGTTCCAAATAAAATTGTTGGAAGAATCCAATATGTAATTAGCATATTTGATGTCACGTAACTGTGATAAGCGAGAGTTTTTTTTAACTTTGTTATTTGTATCGAGCTCGATTTTCATAATTCGATCATTTAAATCCTATGTCCAATGTTATATTTTTGCAATTTCATTTCGTTTTAGTTTTTATACGAAATTTTGTTTTGGTATGTTCGCAAACAATATTATAGTTATCAAAATTATCAAATAAAATTCCATTCTTATTATCAGGAGTGATGAATATTGAATTCATAAATACTGTTAGCGTGTCAAATAATTATTCAATTGAAACTGAAGCTCAAAATGATGTTGATGGAAACTTAGCGACATGTAAAAATCCCTTTGTAAGTGTAAACTATTTGCTTTATTGTGATTAATTTCATATTAAAAGGAATCGGTGCTTAGAAGTGTATCTTCAAATGTATTTGGGTATTTCTTTTTTATTCTATTTAATTTATTTATTGATTTATTTGACTAATTAATTTTTTTATTTATTTTAGAAACTTCATTGGGTGTTTGGATATCAAACAACAGTTCCTCCTATAAACATATCCTCATCTACAATTAAAGGTGTTTATTTCACTTCTGGATCAATAGAAATTTGTTTTGACTGGATTCAAAATACACAAGCTATGTTATTTGGTCATGTAAGTTTATGGTTTTTATTGAATAATTTTGTTTTGTATGTATTTTTTAAGTTGGATAAAGGGTAGGTATAAAGAGTCAGATGGTTTTCGGTGCTGTCTCTGGGACTCTTGAGTATCTTGTAAAATGTTTTATGATGTGATAATGGCTACCTGACGAGAATTAACCGAGTTTGAACGTGGAATAATAGTTGGAGTTCGATGCATGGGGCATAGCATTTCGGAAGTTGTTGAGACTAAAGATTCCTGTTCACAATGTCAAGGGGGTATCGAGAATGTCTCATGAAACTCATTACTTTTCGCAAGCGCGGTAGCCAGCCACGTCTGCCGAATGATCGAGACCAGCTACTTCTGAGCAGAAGCATCCATGCTAATAGACGAATGACACTGCGTGAACTGACTGCCACATTCAATGAGGGATGCACTAGAGGCATGTCTGTAAGGCCAGTGTAGCGAAATTTGGCTTTGATTGGATATGGCAGCATAAGACCGATTCGAGTGCCTTTACTCACAGCACATCATCGACTTCAGCTCTGCACCTGGGCTCATGAACATATGCATTGGACCCTAGATGAGACTGAAAGTAGATAGCGTGGTCTGATGAATCACGTTTCCAGTTGGTACGAGCTGTTGGTTGAGTTTGGGTGTGGTGCAAACCCCATCAGGTTATGGATCCAACTTGTCAACACAGTATTGTGCAAGCTGATGGTGGTTTCATAATGGTGTGGGGTGTATTTACCTGGCATGACTTGGGTTCTCTGGTTAAATTGAACTGATCATTGATAGGAAATTGCTATGTTCAGCAGCTTTGACTATTTACAGCCCTTTATGGACTTTACTTACCCCAATAATGATGGCATGTTCCAAGATGATAATGCTCCATGTAACTGAGCCCGTTTTGGTCGTGATTGGTTTGAGGAGTATTATGGACAATTCCAGCACATGATTTGGCACCTAGACCACCAGGCATGAACCCTGTGGAGTATATCTGGAATATGATCGAAAGAGCCGTTCATGCACAAGATCCAACACCTACCACAATTATACAATTATGGGTGGCTATCGAGACAACATGGCTGAACATCTCTGCTGGTGATTTCCACTGACTAGTTGAATCCATGCCACATTGAGTTGCTGCACTTCGCCAAGCTAAAGGAGGCCCACATAATATTAGAGAGGTATCCCATGACTTTTGGCACTTCAGTGTATGTTCGAATTAAAATAATCTATTCCTGATACCCTACACTTTTCATTAAACTTTCAAAATCTAAACAAAATAATTTAGAGTCAATTCTCCATTCAGATTTTTCTGAGGATGACGCAGACATGACAATACTTACCCGAATTGAACCTCCAAGAAAGGATAAATCTAATAAACCATCCAAACAATTATGACTTCCTTTATTTCCTGGAACTGTCGTGGTTTGTGATCTAAGAAAGATGATGTAAATGAACTGATATTATCCTACCACCCAGCATGCGTGGCCCTTCAAGAGACATTTTTGAAACCATACCATCATTCAAAAATCAGAAGGTATAGTTGTATTCGTAAAGATGTTGATTCTAGTGCTACAGTGTCTGAAGGCATGTGTATTTTCATTTCACATGATTATCCTAGCACTGTAGTTTCACTTCACACTTCTTTACAGACTATGGCAGTGCGAATTCACACCAATTCGTTAATCACAGTCTGCTGTCTATACCTACCACCGCATGACGTCATCAATCAAGAACATAATTGACTGGTACTCCAACTTCCATTTCCCTTTGTTCTGCTCAGTGACCATAATGGTCATAGCATTCCCTGGGTAGTGATAGTACGAACCGTCGAGGACAACAGATCGAGCAGTTGATCTCTGATCACTCTGTCTGCTCCATAACGACGAGGAAACGTACTTTCACGAACCCTCAAGGACTTTCCACTCTTTAGATTTGGTCATTTGTTCTCCACTTCTGCCTTTGTTGACTTTTCAGTAGGAAGTGACTTGTACAATAACGACCACTTTCCTTTTTCGTCTCGTATGATAGCGTTAGAGTGTGTAATCGACCACCTACCTACTCATATCATCGAGCGGATTGAGTTGCTTTTTCACAACTGGCGATTATTTCAGAAGCAATGGTCAACTGCGAAGACATTAATACTGCAGTGAACAATGTCACTGAAGCTATTATAAATGCTGCAGACACAGCTAAACCGAGAAGTTCTTCAAAACCATGCTGAATTCCAAAGCCCTGGCGGAACACCGAATGCCAGGCCACTTTTAAGAAACAAAGATTATGGAACATTTTTCAGGGATACCCGTCAAACAACAACCTCGCCGCTTTTAAGCAGGCTAAGGCATTTGCTCGTAAAATAAGACGCCAAAGCCAGAGAGAGTCCTGGATGAAATACGTCTCTTCAATAACATCTTCAACATCAAGCAAACAGTTGTGGAAGAAAGTTAAAGCAGCCAATGGCCTATATCAAGAATCGTCTATTCCAATACTAGAAACCCCGGCTACTGTATGCTCTTACCCACATGACATTGCCAACGTCGTAGGGGAGGCTTTTCCTTGGGTGTCGAGCTCTGACTCTTGAAGTCCTACATTTCAAGCGACTAAGAGTCGAGCTGAACGAACCCATATCAATTTTAAAAGAAAAAGAGCCTCTCCTATAACTGTAAGCTCACGATGTTTGAATTGAAGAGGTCATTATCTCAAAGTCATAATACCAGTCCTGGGCTGGATGGAATCTCATATCAAACACTTCAACACTTGCCGCCAGATTCCCTAAAGAACGTTCTTTTTAATAGAATCTGGTGTGACAAAAATTCCTTACTACTATGTGGCGAGAAAGCACTGTGGTTCCGATCCTTAAACCTGGTAAGGGCTCCAAAGACCCTCTGAGCTATCGCCCAATTGCCTTAATGAGCTGCCTGTGTAAGACTCTTGAGCGTATGGTCAATGCCCTTCTTATTTACGTACTTGAAAAGAACCGATGCATTCCACCTCACCAGAGTGGCTTTCGCAAAGGCAGATCCACTCTGGATAACATAATCAACCTTGAAACACAGGTGCTTAATGCCTTTGTACGCAGGAATCATTTGGTATAAATTTTTTTGACATAGAAAAGGCATATGACCTTACGTGGCGATATGGAATACTCCGAAGTATGTTCGATTTTGATTTTAAAGAGAATTTATATTTTATTCAGAATTTTTTTAATTTCTCGATTCTTTAGAGTCCGAATTGGATCTTTCCTATCTGACCAATTTGTTCAGGTTGAGGGAGTCCCTCAGGGCAGTATTTTAAGCGTTACTCTCTTTATTCTCCATTTTAGCAATATCATTCATTCATTACAACCATCAATTCATAGCACATTGTACATTGACAACCTACAAATATCTTGTCTGGGATCAGATATGCGCCTTAATCGAGAGACAACTTCAGACTTCCGTCAACAACTTGGTCAAGTGGTGCAACCAGAATGGTCACATGCTATCCTCTAGCAAGAGTTGCTGTGTTCATTTCTGCCGAAAGCGGGGTCTGCATCCAGACCCTGTAATTAATTTAAACAATTCACAAATACCTGTAGTCAACAAAGTAAAATTTCTCATAGTAGTGTTCGACCGTAATCTCACCTTCCTCCCCCACATCTTGCATCTCTGAAAGAAGTGCGAGCGATCCTTAAACATCCTCAGAGTGTTATCTAACGCATCTTGGGGAGCGGATTGAACATCTTTACTCCAAGTGTACCAATCTATCATTCTTGAATCGACTATGGTTGTATTGTATACGGGTCTGTGAACACCTCTGTTTTGCGGAGATTGGACACAACCCATCACTCTGCTTTGAGAATATGCCCTGGGGCATTCCGCACATCACAAGTGAACAGCATCTATGTGGAATGTCACCAGCTACCACTTGACCTGCGATGGAAGAACTTGTCCATCAGCTATTATTATAAGATCATGTGATCATCCCATCCTTTGAAGCATATGACTCTTGCCCCAGGTTTGAATCGTCTTTACGACGCCTAAAGGTGGAGATTATGTGGGCTGCAGAATTGTGTTTCCTAACACTATATATAGTTACGGAATTCACACCCTGCTCCTTCTACACTGCTGAAGCTGTGGCAATTTATCATGCCCTTTAGCAGATATCCTCTAGTACCCACCATAAGTACTGCATTTACACTGACAGCGTGAGTGTATTACAACAGCTGGAACAATATATCATCTTCCTGCCATCATGTCGTGTCAAATATTTTTAACATCTTGCGTACATTGCAGAGCAAGGGTTTTGATATCTTGTTTTGTTGGGTCCCTAGTCACATGGGCATAAAGGGTAATGAGCTAGCTGACAGTTCTGCAAAGGCAGGTTCCGTTCCACTGCAGCAGGCCATTCCTTTTAGTGACATCAAGATATCCACAAAGAAATTCAGCGACTCCTTGTGGCAAGAGTCATAGAACCTGCTGGTCAACAATAAATTTCATTGCATAAAACCCATCACATTCATCAGTGGCCAGTGTCTCCAGTGTGAAGGACGGTTGTCAAATTGACCCGCCTTTGCATTGGACACGTACGATTCACTCATTGTCAACTTTTATTAGGATTGAGCACACCCATCTGCAATTCATGCTCTATTCCATTTTCCATTTATCACATTTTAATTGTCTGTCCTGTTTTTCATCATCATCATATCAAATTTTTTAAAAGCACAATTTTAGATCTACGAGATTTGATTGGGGAAAATCCCCATTCAAATCTTTTCTCATTTTTAGACATTGGCTTTTTAAACCTCATTTGATATTTTTACTATTCAACTCATTATTCTTACCTTTTTATATTATATACCTTGTTGCTGGTCAACATGTTTTAAATCATCAATTCATATCAACCATGATTTTATATATATTGTTGGCAAATTTTAATCTTGTGCTAATCTTTAATTAAAATTAAATATCTTCCACATGTTGTACTTTTATCTCTCTTAGACCAATAATTCTTCAATATTTTATACTTTTATTGGGTCACAATCTGTCTTGTGTTTGGTGCAGCTTGTCCACTCTTGGACCTTACACCATAAAACCCCCAAAATCCAATCCAATCCACATATAGAAATACTAGAAAGCAGAAGATACTTTTGTTAAAATCAGTACAATGAGATTAGAAAACCAGATGTTTCATAAAAGTGATGTGACAAATAATACTATGACTAGTAATATTCATCGAACTTGAATTTAGCAGTAACTATTTAAAAATCTTAGAAGATGCAATACTTTCAGAGCCTCTATGGAAACGATCTGTATGTTTTGTGGGTTTCATTTGCACTCATAAAATTTATCAAGAGATACTAAATAAAACTGTAAGGAAGATACATTTAAAAATGAAATTCATGCTCTCAAAACACTGCTTTATGATTGCAAGCAAAGTTAAAATTTTCTTTAATGTTTCTTGAAAATGTATTAATACCATTTTCCAAACATCTTACCTCTATTTGTTTTATGAAAACATGGTATGCATAGTAATTCAATACTGAGTTGCTTGCATTAAAGAAAGCTGGTCAGGTAGCCGAGTGGTTAACACTCTAACCCTCAGTTTAACAGGATCTGGGTCTGAATCCCAGTCTTGGCATAGATGTTCAGAATCCATTTTAAGCAACTGGTCCTGATCTTAAGCCTGCAGCAAAAAATGACCACAGAGCGACAAATCAAACTGATTGAAGAACTTATGTTTAAAATATTTGATTATGGAAATTGGATTCAAATGTAATTTATCTCATGCACATTATAAAGAAATTAGGTTTAATTTTAATGTTATGTGTTACTACAAAAAATGCTGTTACTTTTCAGACAGAAACCAATTAATTTTCTAAATATATTGTTTTAGGTTGGCAATATTGTTTCAACTGCATCTACTCCAGATAAATCATACCTAGCTTCTGCTGATTCTGGATTTGACAACTCTTTGATTATTTGGCATGCTAGAACTGGGTATCTCTTGTAATTTTTAGTTGTCTTTAAATTTATTGTTTTGAACTCTATAATGAGTGACTTGTAAAGTATTTATCTGTATAAAATTCTGATTGAATCATTTGATGAGGTTTAATTCAATATAGAATGCTTAATGAGGAACTGAAATGCGATGATACTCAAGTACAGTGAAATTATTATTATATAAGATTAATTAAAGAATCTCTAAGCTATTTTTCATTTTATTTTTAATTGTCATTTGGTTCCTGAATTGTAAAGTAAAAAGTTGTAAATTTAACTTAAGGAACAAATTTTTGGTATCACTTATCGCTTTGCTTATATTTTAACTTTCAAATTTTGTAGAGATGCATTTGTTTTACTTTTTGTTTCTTACCTAGAAAGGTGATTTTTGTTATTCATAAATATTTTTGTGAAGAAGGTGTAATATGGATGTGCTTTTCTGAAGATGGAAATATATTACTAACTTTAAGTGGTGGAATACCCCAGGTAATTTTCTGTCACTAATTGTATAAACATGTACATCTACTTCAATAGTTTATTAAGTTGTTTTTTATATTTTTATTTCATATTTATGGCATATGCAAAATAATTGCTTTCTGTTGAAATAGAGTGCATATATCAATTATGCTTGGTTCAGTTTTCTGTTTTCCTATACAGATTGAATAGTTCTATTTCAAGCCTAATGCCTTGACTCTTTATAAAGAACAAAATTGATGTTTCAGCAGCAAAATTTTTAAAAATTTGTTTACCTTATGAATTTAAAAGCTAAAGCTAAACTCCCTTTGCATTCCTTATGATTTCATAAGTGATATAAATCAAGAAACAGAAAGTACTTGTCAACTTCCATGTGCTTACGTACTATTTATAGAATTCAGGAGACTGCTTGAATTTTTTTCCATTGTGCTTAATGATATGGCAATGATATAGTTTTATATCTCGCTGCTAGCAACAATCTTTAAAATTTTGTTTTTTATCTCATGTATGTAAGCATATGTACAAATAGTTTCTCAAATCTCTAAGAACAAATTAAAATAAATATTTCAAACCTTTGGTTGATGGAATATTTATTTTTCTAATATTTGTAGTGTTTCTGAATCTTCCTTTTTGAAAAATGCTTTTCCTCTATAAAGATTTTCTTACCTTATTCGCAGGAATTGGCCTTTTGGAACTGGAAGTCAAAGAAGCCATTTCCATATTGCACATATCAATTTAACAAAAAGGATGAGTTCCAGGTAAAAAAAATTCTCTGATTTTTTACCAAGTTGAAATTCAAAATTTATCCTGTTAAATTTTTAAAAATAGCTTAATTGACATTTATCTAAGTATCAGCAATACTTTTACAAATTCAGAGTATTTAGTATCTAATAGTAAGTAATTCTTCGTTATGTTATCTTAATGTCAGGATTATGATGATTTCTCACTTTGTTGGCTAGTAACTTCAGGGATGAACTCTCTTTAGGCTTGCTTGAAAATTTCAAAATTGTAGTGAATGAAATATGAATATTACCAACCTGCATGTGTCAAACAAACTGGAACTACCCTTTTTAATGCATATCAAACATGAGTTACTGACAATTGAAAACCTTGAAAATAATTAATGAGTTTTCTGTAGTCACGTATTCAGCCTTTTGTTCCTTCATGTGAATGATGTAAATAACTGAAGTTTAATGAAAGTGTACTCGCTAGTGAAAATTTAAGGATTTCTTTTTTTAAACCTAACGTTAATCTTTATTAAGTTTGAAATAATGTTAGTGAATGTTTTCAACAAAGTCAAGTACATTGTACATAAGTGATTTAAAAACTGCACTCGATTTACTACTCAAGTAGTAATGGACCAACCATCCAAATATCTATTCTATCAATTTGAAGTAAAAATTCATAAACCTAACTTATTTTTCTTTGCATGTTCATTTAAGTGCAATACAGCAAAATTTTCATTTATTTTTATCTCTTATCAGTGGGAGCTACAAAACATATATCCCTGGAAAAAGGAATTATGCTGTTATTAATACTCCAGATCACATGTGCTACAGGACTTCTGAATTGTTTCATGCTAATGATTAAAATTCATGCTACATATTCTTATTCCTAAACTATATGAAGTGATCAGTATATAATATGATTTATGAAAACAATTATTTGTTCCACTTTCTCTTTTATTTCCTACTTTCTTTCACTTTTTTAGAACTTCCATATGTATCATTGACTTACAAGTAAAACACACCAAGTCAACATTTTCGAGATTTTGGCTTTTCTAGATCAGAATGTGGTGATCTCCAGACTGGTCAAGTCCAGTAATTTTTCTTTGCATGAAGGTTAGATTTCTTGAGAAACACAATTAGTGTGTTCTGCTTGTAAGCAGACAATATTTTCATGACTGGAAAACAAAAGATATTTATTCAGTTTTGTTAAATCAATTATCTTGAATTCCTTTAACCTGCTCACCTTCACACTAGTTATTGGGACCCTGCACTTTGGGTATGGGAAAAGTTTCCCTGAATAAGAAAAAGAGGTGATCGGATTAGCAGTTTGCATTCGTGGGGAGATTTTCTTGAGTAGGGAAAGATAGAGGGTGATCTGATTGGTTAGAAGCTTGGTCAGCTCTGGATCTTGTGCCATAAAAACCAAAATCAACTAACTGATTTGTTAGCGAAGACAGATCCCTGGAACTATCTAAGTAGGCTCAGGAGAAAGTTTACTCTTTGGAAAAGCATAGTTTTAGTGAGATTAGTTAAGGCATCACATTCATTTTTGTATTTATTGAATACCTTTTCTTAACTAATCACATTTTCTGATTAAAGATGTATTTTATTTTCAGCATTATGTAACTTTCCATTCAAGATCTTCATCCCATATTGCTTCGTGTAGTAAAAATAATATATTTTTCTTTAAATTGGTATGTTTAACAATTATTTCAATGTACTTTGCTGTTTTGAATATTTTTTTTATTTAATGTCCATGTGAATTGTTTCGTTGCCTTTTAGTTCATAATTTTTTTATTCATTTTTGCAATTAAATCTTATGAAAAAATAATTTTTAATTTTTAACAAGTACTTTATTAATAAATATTTTTCTTTATTCTAAATTGAATTTTGAGTAAAAATCAATTATAATTTGAAGTTTCATTTTTATAAATATCTTATTTTCTTACAGGTTGAGGATAAATTAACATCATCTGTTCTGGATATGTATTCTTTGTATGACAAAGTAATTTCTAATGATTGACATTGATATGCAAGTTCTGAAACTAAAATGATTAAATTATTTAAAACTGGCAGACAAGGGCATAACACAGTGCTAAGCTTTCTTAATTGCTTATATCTATTGATGACAAAATGTCATAACTCATGTTTCATTATTTAAATCCATTTACAATAACTGGTGTTACTACTGGCATTAATTCTTATTTCTAATAAAGTATTTTATGTATGTCTTACTGGTATTAATTTCTATTTTTGAAAAAATGCATGACAAAGGGTTCACACCTGTTATGTTATCCCAATTAGCTCCTGAAGGTCCACTTCAATTTCATTCCATTGCCTTGTTCAAAGGCGATTTGGCATATTTTGATGCTAAACCTATTCTCACTCATATTTTCTTTCTGTGCTGAATTATTACAGATTTCTCATTGTCTTCTGGAGTTAGACTGCAAGCTGTTCCATGTAGTTTTAGCAATGTTATGGATCTCCATAACTCAAATCAAGCAGCTATTTAAACTAAGCAGCAAAATTGGCGAATGAATCTTATAGCAGTTGAATTTATGTTCAAATCAGTTGTTGCCATTCAGCAACATTAAAATAACATCGGTTTCTGTACCAAAGCCATGCATATTAGTGAAATATATATAGAGATGAATGCATGTGTTGTGTAAATATTTATGTGTTTTTTATGTGATGAATTATCTTTGTATTTTATATGAATATATTTCCATTTCTATCAAAAGTTAAAGTAATGTAATTGGCATATTTTGTTGATTCTATGAATTTATGTAACCATAGAATTCTCTTTACATCAGACATGTGTTTTTTCACTAGAAAGTTTTGAACCTTAGGATATTTAATAGTATAATGTAAACACCAATCTTTTTCGCAACCAAAAGAAATTTAATTTGCAAGTGTTGCTTTGAAGATAATTCTCTATAACAAACTATAATTTATACCAAGATTTAATATAAGGTTACGAAATGTATCATAATTGGTCCTAACGACATACATTTAAGATTAGAAAGAAACTGATAATAGCAAAAATAATTTAAATTTAACTATGATCTTAATTTTTGCTTTCACTGATCATTTTTTGACTATGCTAGATTGAAAAATAAGGTCTGAAATATGATACTATTATCATTTCTCCCTCTATTGTAAAAATTTCCAACACCACTTGTGAAAACGTTACTTTTTATGGATATTAATTTTAAATGATTTAGTCTGAGTGACAGCTATTAGAAAGCTACTGTCTCACCCAGATGAATTTTATTTGAGCTGAAATTTTATGTTAAACATAAATGATGTCGAGGTACTGTGTAGTATTATTCTATTGGGTTTATCAGAGCTCTTAAAAGTGGAGCAAAATAATAAAAATTTTCTTATTCAAGTTTAAAAGTATCAAGTGGTTACTTTGAAGTTACAAAAATGTATACATTGGACACTTCTCTACTTTGTAACTGAATTTTCTTTCTTATAATTTCAATTGTAGAAGGCATGTAAAAGAATCGGAGATTTTACCCAAACTGTTTTCTCACCTGTTTCATCTTTAGCCTATACCGCAACCACTAAAGGAATGTTTGTGCTCTGGGGAATGTCTCATTATGCAAAGGATAAATCAAGTTTGTTTGTAGAATTATAATTCAAAACTCAACCTTTTGGAATAAAAATGTATTACAATGTAATATTTTTTTTATTATAGATGATTGTCTAAAATCAGGCTTAATAGATCCAAAAGAACGCATTTGCCTTCGTACAGTACAGGTGTTAGAATCACGTCATTCCATACCATTTCTTGGATTGTATGAAGATTTTATAATCATTGGAACTGGTGATAGTAGAGTTTGCTGGTTTGATGAGTCATTTAAATTGCTGTGGTAAACAATTTTAGTTTTTTGAACTGTTAGAATTTGTTTATTATTTGACTATTAAGAGTAATATTCTTCAAATGGTTGCAAAACAAAAAAAGTGTCATATTTCCTCTGGCTAAAGAATTTATAAATGTTTTTAATTGAGTAAAACTACTGTTTCTGTAATTTCTATTTATTGAAGTAAGACAAATAATATGAATATGATACATATTTGTACCTCTGAAATATTAATTTTTTCAAAACTAAAATGTTGAATTATATTAGTTTAAAATAAGCTTAGAGTTAATATTTCTCACATCTTATATTATAGATTAGTATTAGATGAATTGTTTGAATTTTTATCACCCTTTAAACCCTTGCATGAAGTCATTGTATCTGTCTGTTTGCTCTTTTTTGATGATTTAGAAATAATTCTAACTATGGCATGTTGTGAACATGTTTAAGAAAAACAAAGCTATAATTTTGAGGGGCATAAGTAATCCAAGGAGAAAGTGTTACTCTCAAGGACTAGCACTGAAAAAGTGCAAACGTTTGTGATCTTATTGTGCTGAATCATGAAAGAAATATTTTCATTTCTTCACACACTTATATACCATACATATTAAAAATGTTTTAGTGGAATGCAAGATAAATTTTGATATTTGCAATTAAAAAAGTTTTGTTCTGTGAAAATTAAAGTAAACAAAAATTCTGGGACTATTTAGTAACTTTCTCCTCTAAATTTCTGAGTGATCTTCATATGATACATAAATTACTCGAATCCAAGTTAGAAAACTACAAGATAAAAGTCATGCATTTATTGCTTCAATGAAAAAATCTGGAAGTATTTTGCTTTACATATATTTATTTGATAAATATTAATATGTCATGAATAAGTCATTCCTAATTTTACAAATGTGTTGCTTTTTGCTCTACAGGAAGTAATAATTTATTTAAATTACAGGTCTATTGATGTTATGGAAGGTCCTATAAGTACTGTTTCATTCAATATCCAGCCAAGATTTACTTTTAAAGAGTAAGTACTTTTTGAACAAATGTGTACCATTTTAGATGCTCTGAATTCATGTAAAATTAAATAAAATTCTCACATTCCTCAGTTCAACTCTCAAACAAATGGCATGAAGGATACCTGATTTTACACTATGTAATTTTGACAAGTTTATAAAAGGATTTTATTGTTATGTAATTCTTAAACAAATGATTTAAAATAGCTTTAGATTGGAAAAGTTTCAATGTATCACAATATTCCTTCATCTATGCATTTTCACCAAACATTTGTGTGATAAATATAAATAACATGCATTGTATAATTCAGTCACAATAAAATTTTTGATTCAAAATTGCGTTTATTGAAAGTATTCAATATTCTATCCAATATGTTGGCACGTCTTCGATTCCTGTGATTGAGGAACAACCACATCCCTTTTATCTTTTTATTCTGTCTTGAACTCTAAAGTCAATTATAATAAAATTTATTTGTAATGAAGATAGAACTTTGGATTTTTTTTTCAAATTGTTAATTCTTTTTTTTAAATTCAAATTACTGTAAAAGAATTGATAAGGCCATTTATGTCATTATACTCTTACTCTATATTTTTTAGCTTTAGAACATCTGCTGTAAAATTTGTTTTGTAAAAATATATGTAATATATATTCTTGAATATATATTAATTATAATTGTTTTTACTATGTTCAGAGTTCATTAGTGATATCCTTTCTGGTACCATATACTCCATATCCACATATTCCAAACATCTATTAACCTATATTCAAATAACCTTCCAACACATGCACTTGTCACGTGTTTACTTCCTGCATAAACTACTTGTGTATAGTTTAGAAAAAATTGTAATGAACTATAAAATATTGTAACGAAGCATAAAATATTCTCTCTGATATAAATTGCTCTCACCATATTGAAAAAGATTTATGTATGTAGAATATAATACAGAAATGTAATACTGGTGATTCAAATCAACTGATTTTATCTCAGCAAAAGTCCCTTCAAAAACACTAATATCAATTTTAAACAAGAATTTTTTTAATATGGCTTTTAAAGTTTTTAAACAATATAATCCTTTAAACTAGTAAGATTCTCAAAACTATTTTTAAAAACACAGATATTGAACAGGGCTCACAAGCAGATCTGATGCTTTAATATTCTCAAGAGAAATGATGTAATATAAAATTTCAAGGAAACATAAAGAATAGTATAGTGGGGTCAATTATAGACTTAAAAGTTGAGTATATACTTCAATGAAATCTATGTTAGTTATTTATGGTATCTTTTCTTGCATTTGTAAAAAAAGCACATAGGTATAAATTTATACCTGCATAAATTTTAATAGATGCATTTAAAAAATTTCTTTGTCATTTGTTTTTCAGAGCTGTGCTCAAAGTCATGGGTAAAGATATAAAAAAAGATTCCCTGAAAAAGTCAGATTTTATTGTTTGTACAAAGAATGGATACATAGGATATGTTACCTTTTCATCTTCAGAAGTAGATTGTATTTTTCTTGGTACATCACACTTAGTCAAAAGTGTAGCTATTCACCCTTCCAGGTATATATTTCTTATGTTCTAAGTAGATTATATCTTTTACCAGTGTTGGTCTGAATACTGTTTAAAATCGTAGTGTGCTGTATCTATTGTGGTTTATTAAAATATAAAGAATAGTACACTAATTATTTGTAATTATGATTGTACAGTTTCAATGTAAGGAAGTGAGTGGCAAAGAAAGGCATTTGAGATATCTATTAAAAGCTACCATCATTTTTCTGCTCATAAGATTTTTGCTATTGAGATTTTATTAAAATCAATAAAGATATTTATTATATTTCAACTATTATTCTACACATTTGTGATACATATATTGATGTATCCAAATATTCCCTTTTAAGAATAAAAAAATTCTAAATTAATTATGATTTTTTAAGTATCACATTTTGCTTAACCTCCTTCTAGATAGAAAGATCCTCATTCTGAGTCATGTATTGCATGTTTTGTGTGAATAAACTAGTCTTTAATTTCTACTGCTATTGGAATACAGCAGAAATTTCATAAGATTTGTATCTCCAAAACACTGAGGTTGCATGCAATCAAACAAATAATATCCAGTTGCACCTTCCTTAATAGCATTACAAAACATTAGTGAATTATAACTAATAATTAATGCAAACAGATGATGTAGCCTGTTAGTTTTAATTATTTCTACATAGCTAAAAGCAGAAAGTGAGAGACTTTATAGAGAATTATATATTTCATTAATTAAATTTCATTATTTAAAACTTTTTTACATATAATATACTAATATTTAAGCTAATGTTATATTAACCAAATTTTCTTTCTCTTAGATCATATATGTACATAGGAGATGACAATGGCAGTTTGCTAAAATGGAATTATAAAACTAAGTAAATATTTTATTTTGCATTTTTATGAAATTTTTAATGTATAATTTTTGACTTAAAAATTAAATAAAACAATGTATATTTGTATAATACTTAGATTATAAACACTGGTATTCAAAATTAAAGTATGATTGTTAAAGCATGGAACAGACAATGCTAGAGAAAATTAAAACGTGACGTTTTTAATGAAATAGTTGTAAACTAAATTCAGAATTTTATGGGAGTAGGTAAAAGATGCAAATTTAAATAAATTTGAATGTCGTTTAAAATTTAGTTAAATGTTTTCGTATTACAGTTTAATAATATCGAAATTGAACTATCCTGAGACAGATTCATGTCATTTTATTGAAATAAGTTAAATAATTTGCTCAGTTCACCCGAAGAACTGAAAATCATCAGCTTTTCCATTTTGAGAACACACAAGAGATCAGTGGCATAGCCAAACACAAATCTCTCCGAAAGTATTAGTTTCTTATTTTTATATTGTTTTGAGAAATAAAGTATCAAAAATGCATAGAATAATTCTGACATGAAAATAATATTTATTAATAGATTATAGATTCTATTATAGATTACTAGTTTATTAAATTAATCATTTACTAAGCATTATGAGAAAGCATAGATTTTGTGTTTTCATTAATATAATTATATCTCATATCCATGTATTCCCATTTCGTATTAACAGTTTAAAAGTAACTACAGAAGTAAAAAGGGAGTTTCTAGAAAAAAGACTTAAATAATCAAGACTTAATGTTATATGTCTTAAATATTTTTGGAGAACACAGCCATTTAAATGATACCTTTTGTCGGATCAATTGAGATGACCCACTTTTCATGCATCTTTGTTAATTTTACTGTATAATTAATATAGCGACTAACGAAATGTAAGATGTAAACACATTTACAGAAACTTGTCACAATTGTAATAAGGTCCAGATCTTGATTTGGCATACAAATTGTATTTCTATCTTTGGGCCCTTTTCGATGAAATCCCAGCTATGTTACTGCTAGACACCCATTTCCATTAATTGGGATAGCAATCAATGTTAACAGACAAACATTTCCCCTTTTAGCTACTCACCAGCAGTCACTTAAAAATATGTGAAGCTAATATTTAAATACACTGTATATTGTAGATTTAAATAAGAATTTTTGAATGACCTGATTTAATCACATGCGTATATATTGTGCAGTCACGGAAAAGAAAACCGAACCACCCCTCCTCATTCAAGCAATTTTAAAAGTAGAGAAAATTCAAAGATGGCATTCGACAGGAACTAAGGTATTCTATAAATTCAAATGCATAAAAATTCCATAAGGGCCGTTTTCATATTAAATTGAGCACCAACTTCATAATTTCCAATGGAAACCCTCTATTTTGACACGCAATTTCGAATCTATATCAAAATTTAACTTCAGATTCCAAATGTCATGTCATTAGGTCTTAACCGTTTCAAAGTTATGAGTACAGAAAGATTGGAGCTCCTAATGTTAAATCAGTTTCTTACATTTATGGATATCTTCCTAAATTAATATTTCTATAGTGCTTATATTTTGTACCATATTATTGTTAAACAACCCAAACAAAATCCACCTAATATTTTATTTAAAAAATAGTTTTTAGTATGCAATAATAATTAATTAATGTTTGAAAAAATTATAAATTAGAGCCTTACAGTATTTTGATGGGAATCGATTCAGGACTTCTAATATGACCATGCAAAATTTCAGCTCACTCCAATCGTTAGTTTTAGAGTTACATTAAATTTTCCTCATTATTGCGATTTTAGGGGGCAACCAAAAGTTTATAAAACATCTGACAAACCTCGAATAATAATTCTAGGATCGTTTGCACATGTAATTCTCCAATCATTTTCACTTGAATAGTAAATATAATAATTCTTGGAATGTTTGCTTGCGCTGACAAACACATGAATTCAGGTAGCTATAACTACAATTAATCTTGATCTATGAATATCAATTTTCAAAGTGGAGATGATCCCTGACAGCAACTATAACATTGAATATCTCAGGATATAAAGATTGTAGAGTTCTTATTTAGACTAATGTAATGATGCCAAATCTGATTAATTCATCAAAATATGGTGTTTCCATTGGAAATTTTGTTGTTTGGGCAAAATTTGATATGAAGACGGCCCCTAATGCAATTTTTAGAGACGTTATTCCCTATTGAATGATATCTTTGAATTTGCTCTACTATGCATAGTGCTCGAAATAAAGGAGGTGGTTCGGTTTTTTTTCTGAGACTGTATATACATGTATTTAAGTATATTTAAAAATGTGTATATTTTCAATGATGGAAAGAATTTCTTAGACTCAACATATTTAATTTTTCTTAATATTTTTTAATCTTGGAAATATATATTTTTAGAGATCTTCTGAGTAAAGAAATTTTTGAAAATGACTGCAGCCAAATCGAATGTTTAAGCATAGATAGTAATGGGTTATATGTAGGTTTGTACTTCTTGATGATACTTTTCTTATGTTTTCAGTTTCATTAAAAACAATATGAATATAACTTTAATACATTTCCTTTTTAATGCATTTGTTTGATGATTTTGGTACAGTGCTCAAGTTTTAAAATATTTGCATTTTACTACTAAAATGTTTGGAAGTTTTGTGATTCTGTGTTCTTTTGTACAAAATTTAATCACAACTTTTTAGTAGTAAAAGTTTTGAGTTACTTATTTCTATTACAGAAAATTAACTTTTTGTTTTTGCATCAATTTCGTACTGTAGCTTGTGCATTTTTGACTGGTCAAATTGCCATTTTTGATGCCGTTTCTTTCAATGCAAAAGCATTTTTCATTGGAGATGATGTTCATTATAAACCCACATTTGTCAAATTCTCACCAGATCCTCAACATTTGATTGTTGTGGTAAGACAGATTTATATTTATACAGTCCCTAGCAAATTATTAGAATGTCCACATAGCAAAAATCCCTGTAGAGCAATAAACCAAAATAAATTATTAGGCATTTTGGTATTTTACTAATTGTTCTTTGAGGACAGGCATTATGTGGATTAACTATTAATGTAATTATGTTAATGAACTAGTGTTTTATAATATGAATGCATTTTATGTAATTTCACATAACCATTATAAGAACCTAGTAAAACCATGAAAATGTACCTAAATATTTTGTGGAAGAGAAATGATGATATAATATAAGGAGTACATGTAATTTAAGTTTAGTCTGATCAATTTTTATTTGCTTTAATTACTAAACTTTAAATTTTATATTCTTTATTTATTAACCTGAAAAATTATGTTTGTAAGAGTTAGTGTAAAAATATGATTTGGCACCTCAGAAGGCATTTATTTTAATGCTGAAATATTTCCCCTACTCTTATTGTTTTAGCATTACTATTTATTTCATTGAGACAAGAAACAGTATCTAATGTTGAAATTTTGTATGCTTACTTTTTTATTTCATTTTTCTCATGTAAGAAAAATCATGAACCTTTTCTTTTTCTATATTGTACTCTGTTAATTCATTTAGGATGATGCAGCATTTGTCTCACGGTATCAGTTACATTTACTGGTACCTCCTGAAATATTTCAAATGTTGAAGAAAGACTATGTCCCATCTGAAGAACCTTTGTGGTGTTTCAAAGGCAAGACTCGCCAGCACCGCGGCCATATTGTTGATTGCATGTTTAATGCTCCTGAAATAAATGATAGTTTATATTTTTTTACATTGGGAAAAGATCATTTTGTTGTAAGTTGAACTTTATTTGAGGTTAAAAAATAAATTTTTGGTGTAATAGATGTGCACATTGACAAGTTCGGGTAAGAAAATTATATCAGCATCTTCTGGAATAAAACTCCTCCCCTCTGTTAAACATGCCTTTATAAAGGGAATAATTTTCAAATTGATGCAATGTTAAATGATCTTAGAACAAGCTTCTAATTATTTGTTACCAAACCAATGTACATGAATATGAATTCCATTGGAAATAAGCTGGGGAATCTATAGCTCTTTTAGAAGAGTAACAGATTAGCAAAAGGAGGGTTGTGAGTTTGAAACTCAATCCAATCAAATACCATTGTATACATGTTGGCTGTTAAATCTGTCATGACTTCAACTATCCTCACATTGACATGTTTTGGAACTTTGGAGTATGGGGTTCCAGCTTAGGTATTGACCTCGTCATCTGACCGTGGTTCAGAATGATGAGGTGCTGTTCTCGGATCTTCCCTTCAGGATTGATCCAACTACACCAATAACCCATTGTGTTGCTCCAGTGTGACATTAATCCAACTACCTACCATTAGAAACAAGTAGTGACAGGCTGGTTTGTCTCACCACCAGAAGTGTTGGGTCCTTTTTGGATAATTTGAATTGTAAATATGTAAGGTTCGAAAATGAAGACTCCAACGGCAGTGATCGATCGTATAGTGGAAGAATGATTTGATTAAATTGTGACCAAACTTACGCTAACCCTGCTCGCAATACTGTGTGAGCAGAGGACTTGGATATCTATTTGTTCCTTAGTTAATACTTAAAGAAACCTCATGTTAATTGATAATCAATAAATGGCAAGGAAAACAAGCCATAGTTAAAAATTTAACAATTAAATTTATTTACAAAGGAGAAAATATTCTTGAGTAAATAAGTTATTACACAATAATCACGACATGGATACAAAATTCACAATCAATAAAATATAATATGATAATAACCAAAGATGACGCCATAAAAGATCTTTAAAAAAATTAGAAGATTGAAAAGATAGCGGGGGTTGAAAGAGATGGAAAAAACAAACATTAGGAAATTGAAATGACTGGGTGTAGAGTGGACATATTGCCCTGAGAACTACACACCGATGGAGTTAACTCTTGATAAAAGTTAAAAACGAAGCATGCTTATCCGATAGTTGCAAGGGGCCCCATCTTTCTGCTACTTAGTAGCAATGTCGGCCGGCTCAAACGTACATGTTCACGTCCTTCAGGGTCGAACTTGAGGTCGAAGAGAGTGCTTTTTCCCTTTCAGGGCTATTTATTTGCTCTCTTTTGGGGTTGTTAATCGGGGAGTTGGGTCTTCCCGATTTGTTCTTTCAAACTAGCCTGTCCGTAACTTGTCAGGGGGAAGCACGTGGTGGACTTTCTAGAAGATTCTCTGAATCTTTAATGAGCGTCACTGGAACAGGGAAGAAAAACAGAGAAAAAAACAAAATGGCACTTTGATTTCGCGACTGTCACCTTGCGTATTGAATTGAAGTGGTGTGTCTGAGAATTCGGCACACAACAGCAGACATATCTGGAAGAATCAGGATTTTAAGCTTAAACAATGTACTGATGGCAATTTGAAAGTTAAAAGGTGGAATTTGGTCATATGAAAGCATTTAACAATATTTTGAGTTGTTAAAGAAATGAATATCAATAACATTTAAATGTTGTTCTTGACAAGACAGATGCCTGACAATTTACCATTCAAACTATTTAGCTTACTGACAAACTAAACCTTATTTTTTCCTGGTAAAATACTTCAATATTGTTAAAACTGAATAGTATAACTTGCTACAAATGCTATTTTTAAACTTGTTAACTACCTTATTAACCCGGGTTGCACGTAATATCTCCTAAACAAAAATTTCTTTAACAAAAAATTTTCAAACAAAAATTAATATTCAGACACATTCTCTTTTATTATTTTTAATCTACCCCTCGACAATACCTCTCTGTCTTTGTATTGAAAACAAAAATAATTTGTTGAATAAATAATGCATCAAAGGCAAAGTAAAAAATTAAAAAGTGTAAATGCACTCACATGTGTCATAATTTTTAACTTTTTAGACTTGATAAACTCGGGGGTTCTTTCTTCTCATAGTGTGTTTAATTAAAAAAATGTCCTTAAGTTCTCGCGAACTAGTTCATACTGATTTGTAAACCATGTTCCTTGATCTAGCATTTTATTTTCGTTTAGAGTTGTATTTTAAAATGTTCTTCCATTAGTCTTTCTTTGATACTTTTATTGTTTTCTAACTCATTTAATCTGTGTCTGCAGGTTCAATATAACATCTCTAATTCAAGAAACAAGGACATTGAAGTAACTAAACACATCCGCTTAACTTGGAATCATGAACCATTATGCATGTGTTGGTATCCACTATATGGTCTCGGTGACTGTATTGCTGTCATCAGTGATGATGTAAGACTTTCAGCCACTTTATTATGAACTTAACATCAAACAAATTTATAGTTTAGTTCTTTATGTTGCTTTTTTTGAAATCATAAATTGCAATTAATCTTTCACACATTTTCGTTTTTTATGAAACTAAAATTATTCTTTAATTTTTAATATGTTATGTTGAATAGTCTAATTTTACCATACATTTATAACTGGATAAGTTAACTTCATAAAGGTGTGCTTTATATTTGTAATTCATTTCCGAAGTAAAAATTTTTTAATGTTAAAACTAAAATGAATGTTTAATTTTCTTTTTTTATTATGGTCTTGTTAATTTTAAGTGCTAGATAAATTTTATTTGGTAGATAAATATTTAAACCTTGAAAAATAAAATATTTGTGGAAAATGTTTCTTAAAATATGACATGTTTTCAGAAGATTAATATCACTTATTTTACAGGGAAAACTTTGTATTTACAACCTAGAAAATGAAAAACTTATTAAGTTAGTTAGTATGCCACAATATGAAGAACCCTTCAACAGGTTTGTTAAATGAAGTTGATTTTAATGTTCTCCTTGTTAGATATTTTAAATCTAGTTGAATCTTATAAATGTGCTTTAGAAAATGTAAATGCAAACGTTTGTTTCCAAAATTCCATTAATACAGTTGTATAATCGAATAATATATCTATTTCTGTTAAACCATCTGTAACAAATGATTTAATTTTACTTATTTTCTCAAAAAAATATATCTTTAGCTTGACAATTTGAATTATTTTATAACAGCTCTCTCCAAATCTGTTTATTTTTAATTAATATTTCTTTAAAAATAGTCACAGAAATTTTCGAATTGCATTGCTAAATCTTGTGACATGTCATCTTGTGTGCAGAAACTATCTGAGGTAGTATATGTTATACATATTTATGAACATTATTATGTACATATTTATGAAAAATGAATGGTTATCTTGAGTAAGATTTAATATGTGTACACTTTATACACACACTACTTTATATGCTTTATTCCTATTCGAAATTATAAGTAATGGTTTTGTATAACTTTATGTAATGCTTTCAATTTTTATGTAGTTAATTCAGTTTTACACGATTATTTTACATAGGATTTTGCTACTTGAGAACTTTGACAGTAAGAAAAACGAAAATAGTAAGGATGAAAATTTTCTTCAGTGTTTAGTTTTTAATACCAAGCATTTAATTGGTTTATCAAAATATCCCATTGATGGTAATCCACATGCAAGTTTAGCTATGAGAACACATCCTAATGGAGTAAGTAACATATATTTATGTTGCATCCTTTTAAAGTTTAGAACCTTAATTCTGTTGTGTTTAATAACACCTAATGTGTTCAGCACCTTCAAATTCAAATCGCAATACATTAAATGAGATTATTTGAATTAAGATTATGTCTTGTCACTCGGAAGCTGCCCAACTGCATTAAATTAAATTTAGGGGGTTTGGACTGAATGTTTTTATTACTTGAGTTTGCTACTTTATTGGTTGGTTATAAATACTGAAATGGGTTAGTTCATATAGGTTTGCAAGTTGTGTTGTCATCTTTTATACATCACATAATTCTATAGAGGAGATACATAAAATTCTTTAGCAACAAAACTATAATTCAGCTCTAGCAAGTTAGCATTTGAGTTGCATGGTTTTGAAATCTTTTTTTAAATTAGGGAGCAGATTAAATGTAAACTTCATGTCCCCATGATTGGCACCTTTAGCTGGGATTCGAGCTAAATTTTTTTATCAATGCCAGAAACGATAGTGATCATGAGTTGCAGAAACAAGTAATCACCTATGGCGATTACTATATTTTGCTTATGGCAGCTCTTTTCTCTGGTGAACTTACCATCTTTGTTGAAATGAACTCAACCAAGGTCATCTGCCTTTTCATCAGAGCTGCACTGTAAATGGATGGTTTATAAAAAGTATTTTGAAAGAGGGCTTTAGAAGCATTCAACCTGACATGTTTCAATCATTTAATGTTAAACTATTTACATGTTAGTTTGAGAACTGGGAAGCATTAATTTTATCGATAGCTAAATTTGAATAGTACATGGGTGAACGAACTGATCTTAAGCCTTATTGTTTTCATTATTGTGTTTATATGAACAATGAATGTATTAATAAAGGTCAAGCAGGTGTTTGATTTGGTTTTCAAAACTTAAAAAACTCTTTATTACCTTTGTACTCTTAAAATGTTGCAGATTAATGCTTTTGTAACTAACAAGGAAGGAACTTTCTTATTTACTGCTGGAATGAAAGATTCTTGGATTCATATGTATGAAATCAATTCAATGTATGTAAATTATTTTTACGTATTATTTCTTATACTATTTGGGGTAGGTTTTTTTATTTTTAGCACATGAAATTGCACATTAAAATATTCTTGATGTAGAAAGTTATAAGCAAACCAGTTTGAAGTTCTTTTCAACTATTTACCTGTATGCTTTACAACTTAATGTATTTGGGCATTTATTTAAGTATAACTTAATTATACAATTAAATTATTTAGAATTATTATTTTCAAATGTATTTTCATGTACTTAAATTACTTCTAGTGCAATAATGTTAGTTATATTCAGTTAGATTAAATTTCTAAATAAAAATGCAGAATCTAGTACATGGATTAAGTAAGATTTTGTCACCAAGACAAAATACCTTTTCCCTTATTTTCAAGTAATTTCCAAGTAGTGGCTAAATGATTTATTTATTTCTCAGATTCACTACTAAATTTATTAACTTACACTAACTTCAGTAATGAATAACTAAAAACAATAAAAAGTACATAAAAGTAATAGTTTAAATATATTGTTTTATCTGTTCTGCATATTTTACTTGTTTTATCTTTGATGTGAATTGCTTTGGAAAAGTTTATAGGATCTGTGTTTTATTTAACATATGCTTATATTATATATTGTAATTCAAGCAAGATGACTATTGCATTGTAGAAAGGATGGTCAGCTTGTCAAGAGACAGGGCTGCCAAATATAAAATCATGTATCACAACCACTATAGGTGATTGCTTGTTTTGCTAATTTATAATCACTGCTATCTTATGACACCTGGGGTCATCATGGGTCAGTGAGTTTGCCCGCTGCACTAGCAACCTGTGAGCTGTAGCCAGTACAGGTTCAATTTCTCCCTGGGTGTATTTATCTCTTCTGTGTCAATAAAACTTTCTTTGTGTGCATATGTTCATTACTTGGATATTGTCTGTCTTGTGTTTGGTGCAGCATGACCAAATATGGCCCTTGTGCTATAAAACCCAACCGACTGACCTTCTGAACCAAATGATAAACTTGGAGCCAGAAATCGCATTTGATACTAATTGTAGGAATATTGTTTATGTCTAACTTGTCCCCTTAAACAAGAAAACTTGATCCAAGCCACATGACACATGAAGTTATTAGATCAAGTTTTAAAAATAAGTGCAATAACAATCACATTAAATTTTATCTACAAAACAATTGCATCAAATTTAAATGCTGCAGTTTTATATCAATATCTTTAGAACAAAAGATCTTGAGTTTGTCTTGTGTATCCAAACCTACGCAAAAAAAATCTTATGTATGGCAGCATAGGAAGACAGGAAATCCTTTTATAACTACTGACGGTTGCATGGTACGTTCTGAACAATGTAGTATTTTCATGATATCTCTGTTCTACATAGGGAGCACTCAATTGAAGTTGTTTTGATTTTACTAAATTTCAATGTATATTTGCATTTTCAAACTTATCTTACAATACAGGTCTTTAAAGAAAGATGAAATGGGCATTGATGCTTTCAAATGTCTTTTTCCAACTAATGAAGATGCTGAGGAAATGAAAAGAAGACTTGTGTACAGTATATATTCTTTGGAATTAGAAATGTAATCAGAAACATAATTACCTTTGTCAAGTATTGTATGCTCCAAAATACTGATTACTAATTAACTCATTCTTCCTGATTAATTTCAATAGATATCATTTGCTTAGAGCAGAAACTCATTAATTGACATTTTGTCGACACAGAATGCTTATTTTCATGATGATGAGAAATATTCGGCCATATTGCAATCTATTTAAAAGATATATTTTCCTTGTCAGAGAAAAAGACGTTAAGTCTGACTTTTGATGAGTCCAAAGGAGTCAAGTGCATCATCAATTCAAAATATAATATGATATGCTTGAAATCGAAACAAATCTACGAATCTAAATCGCAATTATTTGTATCATGGCATGCTTCTTTCTCTTCCTGAATATCTGTGAGAAAGTGAAATTTCAACTTAAGGTTCTGATAAGTAGCCATTTTGACTTAACCCTTTTCGCTCTGATACAAAAGATATAACACTATCAAAATGCTAAAATATTTAATTTGTTGACCTTGTAAAATCTAAGTCTAAACTACTATACACTTAAAAATGTTTTTTGTCAGTGAGCTTTTACTAAATTTAGGTTTAAGAGCAGATGTTTTGCTATTTTTGTAAAAATTGATGCTACTAATAACTCTTACCAGTACTTTGACTGTGAAAGCCCTGTTGTGTACTATTTCTGTTTAGAATGAAGTCACAAAACAGGAGCACATTTTTGACATGAAAACCAATAAAATATGTTGCTTTCAATTTAAGTCACACCAAGTTTGGTGCTTGCACAATCTTGATATAATTAACCATGTGTGAGGTTTTTGCAAGTTCTATTTTTTTCGTTTTTGAGAATTACAAATCATGAATATGAAATGTGCGAGAAAGACTAATTTTGTCATAGTCTGTCACTTTTACAAAATATAGAAAAAATTGAATTTTTAAGTGAAGTTTAATTAGTTTGTTTCCATACTACGAGTTCTTTACCATTCTAATCAACATTTATTACATTTTAGTCATTTCAACATAAGTAATATATATTTGAGAAATGTCATGCATTTTCATAAATCAATATTACTTTTCAGGAAATTGTTAAAGCTAGGTACTGATGAAGAACCAAATCTTGTAGGGGAAATCCCCATTAACTTCTTGGAATATGTTTTAGCAGCATTGGGATGCTTTATGTCCACTGTTGATGTATGTACTGTTTTCCATTAATTTTATGTGGTCTAATCGATCCCCTTGCAAAAAATGTAGTATTTATATATTTCATAGTTAAAACTTACTTAATGTAAAACTACATTATGTAGTAAAATATTTCTTAAAACTGAAGAACATTTCTATGCAAATGTTTTTAGTTCAATAAACTTCTGGCATGAATTGTAAAATTGTAATTATAATAAGTGATTCTAATATTAAGGTAATGAATGAAAATATAATATTATGAAATTAAAATTCAGTTGCAGCAAACTACAAACACTTTTAGAAATGAAAAAGGTATTTGGCCAGAATAATGCGATTAGGATAAATTTTTACTTTTTGTTTCCAAGTTAATGGCTCTAGCTTTTCTTTGTAGAATATATGTATATTGCAGACTAAAATTTGAGTAAAACTAAGGAATTCTGCTGAAATCTCATTTAATATATAAAATTTGTAAATCCAAAAGCTCACATTCATGAAGATTATAAATTAAAGAAATAAGTTTTGAAATTAAAAATTTTGAAAGTGAATTGTATTGCAAGTGCTTGTATTCCTTATTCTTAATATTATAGCTTATGATTGAAAATCCTTAGATTAATTTCTATTAATTTATTTTCAGCTGCAGATGATGGTGGATCATATCAATTTGGAAAATGAGTATTTATACAAGGGATCGAAAAAAACTCTAAATTGCTTAGATATCATGAAGTGTAAGCAAAAATTATTAAATTATAGAAACTGTTTATGTGTGGCATATCTTACTTATGTACTAAAGTTTTCATATGTGTGCTTATTTGTTTACATATTTCCATTATTTTTATAAAAGATATTACTCATAGTTAGAGTTCTTTTTTATGTTATGCATTTCAAACTATGATTTTAAATTTATTTAAGGTGCATACGTTTTTTGAAATTTTTTTATTTTAGTTGGTCATAAATAAATGAATAAATGTATCATATCTTATGAATTTTAATATATCAAAATATCCTTCTCTAAATGCTTTCATGAGGAATATGTGTAGTTTATTCTTTAAAATCGAACTGAAGTATTGTAATTGCTATAGTAATCAGTTTTTATTTTTCAGATGGACATTAATATATTACTTCTTGTTAGAATAGATAAAAAAAATAACTTTGTTGGCTTTTATAGCATCAAGGCAGCTGTTCATGTCTTCAAAAGTTTAATTAATTCAAAAATATTATAATCAATTTTTCTAAATAAATTTATTTGCCTTTTTATAAGACCTTTTAAAGTACCAGGCCATAGCAGCAACAGAAAAACACAAGAATGACAACCAGAATTCTAATAAATTCCAAAGAAAAGTTGAAATTAAAAGTACAAATGATCAGAACAAAATACTAAATCTGCAAATTGCAAAAGATTGAATATAATAATATAGCAAGTCAAAGGAAAAAATAACAAAAATTCCAAAGACCAAATATCCAGCTTTCTGTCAGTAACTTTTACTGAAAGCTAGCTCAGTTGCTTAGCAACAGGGAAGAATTTTATCTCACTACAGTAATTGTTGAACAAATCATAAATTAAATTTGAACAAATCATAAATTAAATTTGAACAAATTGTGTTCTATACAACATTGAAAGATATATATAATAATATAAAGAAACGTTTTTGTAATGATTAAAGTATGTCACGCTTTTATATTTTACTAAGCATGAAAATTAAATGCTTAAATTATAGAACTTTTTCTGCTCATATGTTAAAGTGATTTAGTACACAAGACTTTAAATGGAATTTATTTTATTTAGTATACATCAATTATAGACCTAAAGAGCCTCTAACAAAAGAAACTATCAGTCAAGCATTTAAAGATCTTCTAGCTTCAGAAGAAGATTCAGATAAAATATCAAGGACCCGTTTTTTGAGTATCTTAAAAACTGATGGTAAAAGGGGTATCTTATATTTTATCTTCTGAAATATAAATCTTTGAAATGAAATCTTTTTAAGAATTCAGGCTATTTTTTGCTTTTATATTCCATTGATATCTTTGTTATTCAGAGTATTACAGAGGATTGTCTTGTGATTGTTAAACATATTTGTTGAATAGCGGAGAGAAAAGGAACAGCATTCACCTCGGAAATTTATTCTAAAATAACTATTTTTGCAAAAATCTTCGACTTGATATTAAATTAATCTTTATTTATAATAACAATAATAAATAATTTGCTTGGCATTATCTGACTGAGGTAATTGCACATTTTGCAGACAATGATACACCAGAAATAGCTATAAAATTTTTACAGTGCATTTTTATTACTAATTCAATATCATACATCCCTACATTGCATGCCATCATATTTGGGAATGCATGGCTTTAATCACTTTAAGTCAAACATTATTTTCTATTGAAAAGAGCAGGAAATGATTTAAACTGAATGGTGCAAATTAATTTCTAATAATATGTGGTAGAATTTGGTTGAAGCACTTATATTTTTATGAACAATTTAAATGGCTATTTTCAAAAATAATTTGAAAGTAGCATATATATCACTTCTAAATAAATTCATTGCAAAAAAAAGCAGAATTGCAGAAATTTCTTACATTACAAATAATCCTCCTTTGGATGTAAAGTTTTACTAGGTATTATATTCATCGAAAAGATATTTCAATTTGCTAAATTTTATTATTAATAGACTTAACTTGCTGCAAATATTTTTTCTTGTGTTTATTGACTATTTTATGTTAATTCATTGTGTAGGAGACGAGCTTTCAGAATCTGAGCTGCTTGATATTGTAAACTGCTTAAGAGACACAAAAACCAAGCATTCTTCTATTGAAGAGAATGTTGATTCATCAAAGCACGATGCAGAGTTCCTAGATTCAGATCTCTCAAATGTAGTGCCAGTAACAAAGATGGATAATTTGATCCCAGAGGTAATATTAGGTTCAATTTATAGTATGCTTTTGTATTTATAAAACTTGAAGTATAAATTTCATGCAAGAAAACATTCCCTTTATTCAGCTTGAATTCTTATGTGCATCTAATTTTGACAGGAATTTCTTTTTTCACACTCTATTTTATCTTCAAACATTACTACATCAATGATAATTGTCACTTTGCTTTTCCCAAATAAGGTCTTATTCGTACCACAAATACTTCCTCAGGCTCTCTTCAATACTCTGTCAGCTCCTCAGACATGCGTTAAAATACATCCTTTCTTGTGAGGATGGCCATACCATGTGAGGAGCTCAGATCGAGCTGCTTGTTGTAGGAGAGAATCGAACCCACCATTCCAATAAACAACTCACAATTGCAAAAATTAATTGCTTTAGTAACAACAAATTTAAAATTTATTCATGTCTTATGTGTTCAAGCGAGATATACTTAAATCTTTAGAGTATTAAAGAGTATATCAGTCCTAAAATACAGCTTTTCCCGTTTTGATGTAAAATTAAAGCCCTATTCTTTAGTCAGTAAAATCTGATTTAAATTTGTTTCTATGGAAGAAGTTATGGTGGTTTAAAAATATTTGACAGCTAGAAGTGCCAACAGCATTCTATACTTTTCTCAAAATGAAAAATGTTCCACTTGTCATTGTTTATGCTTAACAGCTCTGAAAGTTTTAGCTGAAAACAAAAATGTTCTGTTCATGTTCTAACTTATATGTTATAATGAAACTGAGTGTTATAATTGATAGTCTATGTTCTTCCAAAGTGTAAAATATTTACATTTAAGAATTGGAGTGCATAAACACTATCTCCTTGAAATTTCTTCACCACTCTTCTAAAAATGTTGAGGAATCTCACTTTGAAGCTTAGACTATTATATTACTTTTAATATTCTATACATTATTTACTATGGATTTTTAGGTAATAACAGAAGAAGTGTTTATGCAGGACATATTATGTTTAGAAAAGGCCGAAGAAAATTTATCCAAATATATTTTAAAAAGGGATGATCTTAAACTTCGTCAAGAACCTCCTAATGTAAAAGATTTTGTAATTGCAGTTAAAGAAAGTAATTTATGGCAAGAGTAGGAATTCTCCCTCTTTATCTACAATATTTTTTATCCTGCTGTAACAACATAAGGACATTTGACTTGCATATTAGCTTCAAAATTGTTACCTATATAGGAATTTGGTGTGCTTAATACTGTTGAATCATTTATGGCTTGTGAAATAAATTTCTGTATATTGGACTTTGAAGAAATTTCTGTTGGCATGTTATAATAATAGTACAATTTCGTTTCCTTCCTAAGTGTTTTCAAACTAATAATAACATTATTGGAAAATGTTTAAACAAACAATTTAATTCAATGTCTATTAGTACGATTCTTACATTAGTTGTGAGATATCCCAAGTAGAGATCTAGGGACAAGCCCTAAAACTTCTGGACCTGGGATGATATGGGTGTATCCACACATTTTTTATTTCCCTGGAGTATGTGATTGAGATCTTAGGTTTTATTCCGAATACTTAATAAAATAACCATATATGCACACTTGATATGTGTATATATGGTTATTTTATTATGATTATTTTAAGTTAAATATGTAGATCAGCAAATTTTCCAGTGTGGCAAGTGAGAGTGTTACAAGTCCACAGTTCTGCCATGTGAGCCTTGTTCCACATGAGATAACAAATCTTGAAAGATGCAATTTTTCAGGCCACCCATGGTGCTCCTGGATTAATGCAAATATCTGCCAAGCTCTTATAATTTCTGGGCCAATAACATGGAACTCCATTTAAAAATGTTCTTAATGTGCTGTCTTATTTTTTAATTTGGAAAACTGCCTCTAAATCTATTGCTAAAAGTGTAATATTACTTTACATATAGGTCTAAACATTTCTGCAAATTTGTGGTTTTGTACTTTGATCACAAATTTGAGATCAGACGACAATTTACTTTATCATTTATTCATATTTTGTAAAGAATGCTTATAAAACATCAAATTATTTTATTAATTCTGTAACAAAGTTTGCAATTGTAATTATGTAACAATTTGTTTTTGTAATGTCTTGTTTTTGTAATAATAATTTGTCTTTTTCTGGATTTATGTTAAACATTTTTTTGCAGTTTTACATTTCTTGTAAACTTTTTATTAAATATTAATTGTATTTACTGCAATGTTACCTGGGGATGAGGATTATCTTCATTTTTCTTATTTTCTGAAATATTATCCACTTGTTAATTTTATTCTTAACCTAACTTCTTAACCAATTTAATATTAGTATTTAATTTTAGGTTAAATTATAGATCAATATATCACATTTGATAGAGTAGAGTTCTGTATACTAAGAAATTGAGTGCTCTAGGTCTTTCAGATATCTTATAGATAACATTATAACACAGAAAATTAGAAAATTGGTCTACAACATAGAAGGACTAAACTATCTACACAACATTTTATTTCAGCTCTCTGAATACCAGGTAGGATATGTTGCTTTTAAGCATGTAAGGTTTAGATATCTGATCATATATACTGTTCATTTGTGCATCACTAGTGTATTTTCCTTTGAGGGCATATTTCATGACATGGTCAAAGACTTGATGGTGAATGCTGTTGAGTCCAGTCTTAATAGAAAATGACTTCTCATCAGCATTTACTTTTGGGTCCTCAGTATTCTTTTTCAATGAATATAATCTCCAATAAATCACCTTAAGTTCTTAGAATCTTTAATTTTGCTATGATCTTGATTGCATATTTTTCATTTCTGTATTTTTCATTTTTTGCTTGCACCTACTTTAATTGAGGTGGTAAAACTGAAGGAAAAAAATAAGATTTAAAAGTAAAAAATCAGTTCTTACAAACTGCAAAACAGTTTCAGAACTAGCAGTGAACAATTTGAATTGGTTATTTTAAAGAGGATCCATCTGGCAGAGAGATTTACAAGCAATAATGTGTATTTCTGTGATTTCTATGCTGAGAATTATTCTTTGTAAATTTGTAAAATTTAGTGACTTAACTGTGAGGAATTGAGTTAATGGTTAATTTCAAGACCTATTAGTCTTTTAACCCTACAACACTAGCTTTATTACTTTTTACATTACTGCTAGTAAACATAATATGTAAATTTGATATATTACTAGTTTTCTAGGGTTAATTAGTTTCATGATGAATTGAAAGCATTTTTTGTCTCCATCTGTGCTGTCTTATATATTGATCTGCTGTGTAATTTACAATGAACAGAAAACCTCAAATGTTTCTTTTTTTAAATTGCAGCTTTCTTAATTCACATTTAGATTTCAAGGAATTTTTTGAAAATTAAATCTTCATTTCTCTATCAAAAAGAGTAAATTTAAGAACTCAGTTTATATTGTATTCAGACATATAGTAATTATCGTCAAATATTAATATTTGATGCATTTAAAAGATAATTGAGGAGGAAATTAAAATTCTGAATAATTATTTGTACAAAAATATTTTGTGTAACAAATTACAGTCTGCTTTGATCGTAGCAAACTTTGTAATTCCCTGAGGGTTTAATATATTAAAATTATTAAATTAATGAATTTCATATTTAGTGGAAAATAATATGAAATTTTTTTTGATTTTTCATATTAAAACTTCCATGCTTTTATTTAAATCCAATGTAAACTGCTTTTATTATTTTACCGAAACATTTTTTTTATCACATAAATTGCTGAAATCATAGCGAAATCAAATCAGTTTGAGTATGAGCCTAGATGTAAGTTCATTTTAGAAAAAAATATATTTAAAAGATCTTAAGCTTGAAATCACTAGTATCAAAAATCTAAAATTTACCGTAAAAGAAAAACATTGTGGAGTTTTAGTAAACTGCAAGCTGAATTTAAAAATAGACATTTGTTAACTCAATGACACCAAAAAAAGTGAAAATAAATTATATACTTAATGAAGTTATATAAAAATTTTATTATGTTTATAATTTTTTTATAAAGGGGAGACTTATTTTATGCTTGTTATGCATGTTTAGCATTCTCATCTCAAATTTGTTAAAACTAAATACTAAATTAAAAAAGCAAATGAATCGCCCTAATCTTATTTTATAAGAGTATAATTGAGAGGGGGAGTTCCTCTAAAATTATTACTTTGATTTATCTGATGTTAGTTTCCAACCCATAAACCCTTCGCACAAGGAAACAAACATATTTCAATGAATAAATCACGACGAAATTGCATATACCAGCCGTTTCGGAATTACGATTTTTCACCTGCCATTACGGCGAATAGTGAAATTATTAACGGAAATCTCGAAATGGATTTGCAATATGTTTTTGTATATAACATACAAGTTAGTATTTTCCCAGTTACTATATTTCATTACAATTGCTAATTCGTTTGGATGTGAATAAAAAGTGAAAGGCAGTCGGCAATTTTTCGCTGTTTTTATATCATTACAGAATGTATGCAATATTACTTCTAAAAAAGGTGTAGCTATTTTAGAAGTGATATTGTATAAAAAGGTAGGTAAGGCTGAAATTCAAAAGTATGTGTAGGTTAATAAAACTTTTATTTTAAAATTATATTTCTGTTAAAAAATTATATTTCTCTTTAGAAAACCCTGCATATGTCAAATAACCTCTATCTGTTATTAACCCTTCTGGTGGTTACGTCGTCGAGGTATCTAGTCATTAGCAAAACTGACCTGATCTTGATGGACGAGACATCTCATTATCAGAAAAAAAATCTGACTAGATCTTGATCTCGTCATAAAAAAGTCGGCCATATCTTGATGTCGAGATATCTCGTCATTAGAAAAATTGTTCAGATCTTGATGGACGAGATATCTGGTAGAAACCACTTGCAGGGTTAAATATGGTTTCAGTAGTAGAAGGGGGAGGGATACGGAAGTAAAGGTTGAGTTGTGTTATGAGAATTCTCTAAATCAAAATCAAGAAAGCCAAAAAATCTAAAAATATAAGTACGCAAATGACATCGGTAATATTAATAGGGCATATTTATGAAAGTGTGGTTAATAATATAACATAGAAAGCGTAACAATTCCTATCACATGCTTTAAAATCACATTTCAAATTACTAGAATCCCTCATTAGAGCTTGACATCTCTGAAATTATCCTGCGGTAATATTACTCAAAATAAAAGTGTAATATTTCAGGAAAATGTATTACAGAAGCAATTTTAGTTTGATAGAAATCATTCCAAGACAACAAAGAATTATCTCATTCAATTTCCCAAAACGTTACAAACCATCTTCCCAGTATCATTTCATAATTCTTAAAACAATTAAGATCCTTTTCGGCATTTTTGATCTGATATAGCTAATTTGTCACATCTAAAATAAAAAATGTTGTCAAACTAGCGTAACTAAAACATAAACCAGAAGAAAAAAACACGATTCGATGCAGGGTTGCCATTTATGACCCCGGTTCATCATCCCAGGTTGCTGAAAACTCACTTGCCTTATCTTCTAATTAAACTAATTGCCATCCTTATCTGTGGCTCGCGTTTTAACGCTAATTAGTGTCGCTTTGGTTGTTCGTTTGCTGAAGAACTAAACGTCGTGTTAATTTGCTACTGTATCCCAAAGTTCGCAATTTTAATATTAATCAGATTCTACGAGGAAGCCAAATGCTGCAATCAATAGTTCTAATGATATTTCGGTTGGCCGAATAAAATGAGAAGGGCGTATACTTAACGTAGTATTTTATGGAAATTTTCCCCAACAAGGTGATATTGAATTATGAAAACTTTTTTTTCATATTCTCAGCTCTTACTCAGGAGTACGCGCTTAAAAAGATTGGTTTGTCGCTCTATGGGGCTTTTAGGGAGGGCAATTAGATGTGTGGGAGGGATTTTCAGTGCAAATAAACAAACCAGATGGAATGCAGAGTTTACTTTCGCAGGCCATATGCTGTCGTATGAAACATCGGGGTCATGGACGTAAAATATAAGTAGACAGCATTGATATCGAGAGTAGCTTCAAAAAGTGTGATCAACATGTCGACTAGTAGCACTTAACTGCTGTGGGAAAAATTGACATGGTTGGCTGATTTGGCATCTTATCGCCTAGTTTGGCGATATGATACCTTTCGACAGGGTAGATGTGTGAATGCCCATTTCTTTCCAGTGGCGACAAAAATGGTGATATCGCCAAAGTCTAACATGTCGCATGGACCAATCAGATGATGGACGAGAGAATAAGATGCCTGCTCTAATGAGACGTTAATTAACCTTAAATCTTTGAATGCATGCTATAACTTCATTATTATTTCTATAACTTTTAGATGTCTGGGTTAAAGAGTATAGTTGGGTAAGGAACTACAACAAATAATTAATAATTATTTCCCTCTAAAATATATGTTGCGCTCTGCATCTTCCCAATGCGTAATGGTTCTTTAGAAAAACGCCGACACAAATGCACAACCTCACTCAGATATTACTTTTTTCAAATATGATGTTTAATAGACAAATGAAAAGCTATTACAAAAGAAAACACAGCTCTTCGGATCACATCCGGCATTCTTCCAATACACGAAACAGAAAATCACAAAAGAATAACAAAAGGATTAAAAGAAAATCTGTAATAGAAAACTAAATTACGCGAATATCCCTTTCCCAGAAAAGAATGGGGCTGCGGTAGGCCAAGTTGAAAGTGCAACTGATTAACAGGGGGTTGTGAAATCGAAACTCTTTCCGTCGTGTACATAGCAGCTGGTGTACATTAAATCTGTCGTGGCCTCAAATATTCTCGCGTTGGAGTAAAAGTTTGGAGAGTGGAGTGCCAGCTCAGGTGTTCTCATCTTCAGACCATGGTTCATAATGACGAGGCTTTGTCCTTGGATCTTTCCCTTGGCTATTGATCCCGGACACGCCCATAGCCCGTTGTGTTGCTCCAGTACGATGTTAATTAACTACCTACCAAGAGAAGAATGTCACACGTCCTCAGAAAGTGATCGCAAATCCTACTCTGGGGTTTATTTCCAATAATAGTTTTAATTTAAATCTCATCAGTTTTCTAATCTCGTGACTTGCCCATTTGCTATTAGTATTCACGAGATTGTTATGGGGACTTCATAATCCTATGCAGCGCTTTGTTATTCAGAAATCATAAGGCTCATGTATTATTATTATTAAATTCTTCGTGAATATAGAAAGAGCATTTTGACCGAAAATTTGTATAGCTACAAATATGAACTTGTCTTCTTTTTAGAAGGTAAGTAATTAATTAACGCCGAACTGGAGAAATACAACGGGCTATTGGCAACTGTCCAGGATCAATCACAGAGGGAAAGATCGAGGACAACACAGTAATCTTGAACCACGGTCAGATGACGAGAACAACCCCACTCTCCAAACGTACACACCATGCCAACGTGAGGACATATGAGGCCACGGCAAATTTAACGTGAACCAGCCTCCGTGAACACAACGATCTTTGACTGGTCCGAGTTTCGAACTCGCAACCCTCCCGTTGCTAATCCGATATTCTTCCAAATGGGCTACCGCGGCCCTCTTTTTAGAAAGAAACATTTGAGGCATAGACTCAGTTGTAAGAAATCCTTTTTGGCTCCCTCATTGTAACTAACAAATTGCAGACAAAAACTCTGGGATTCATATTGATCGTTCACTTACAATAAAGACGAATCAAATGTAGTCTTCTGTTCCGCAGGTCAGCAAATTCTTTGACCCAGTTTTATCTCATGGCCTCTGGCTGCTTTTCTAGATTGCAATACTTTTTTGGAAAGGTTCTTCTCCATAGTATTTTAATTTTTGTACCTGGTAAAAAATGCGATTGACATGTAATCATTAGATTTGGTATGTCGCTGTACGGATTGTTTTTTGCTACACTACGGCTTAACCCTTCAAATGGTTTCGACGAGATATCTCGTCCATCAAGATCTGACCTATTTTGCTAATAACGAGATATATCATCAAGATATCGCCAATTTTTTTATGACGAGATCAAGATTGGTCAGTTGTCTTCTAATGACAAGATATCTCGTTCATCAAGATCTGCTCATGGTTTTGCTAATGACAAGATACCTCATCAAGACAACCACCAGGAGGGTTAAAGTGGATTCCGAACCACAACGAAGCCATGACACAAGATTCTTTCGCAATGTTGAATTGGAAGTCGAAGAATCGTCATTGGGTTTTCAACTGATGCAGTTCAGTACTTGGATGAGCAGTTCAACTGTTATCCCTCCACAGATTTTATTGCGTTCAAGTGACCAGTGTAGGAGTGCAACGGCGGAGACGGCACAATCCATTTGCTTTTTAACTGCTTGAGCCTGACTAAGCAAAGAACCCTCCAAGTGATTTAGACGAGATATCTCGTCCATAAAGACCTGATCAATTTTGCTAATGACGAGATAGTTCGTCATCAAGATATTGCTGCACTTTTGATGATGACGAGATCAAGATCTGGTCAGTTTTCTTCTATTGATGAGATATCTCGTTCATTGAGATCTGGACAGCTTCGCTAATGACGAGATACCTCGAAGAGATTAAACAAGTTTCTTTTCTTTGCGACCCTAACCCCCCAGTCCTTTAGCACATGAGTAACCCTCCTGGTGGTTGTCTTGACGAGTTATCTCGTCATTAGCAAAACCTTTCCAGATCTTGATGGACGTGAGAACGTCAGTTGAAAAAGCTGACCAGATCCTTGATCTCGTCATCATAAAAAAAAATCGGCAATATCCTGACGTCGAGATATCTCGTCATTAGTAAAATTGGTCAGATCTTTATTGACGAGATATCTCGTCGAAACCACTTTGAGGGTTAAGTCAAAAGAGATACGATTTGCGTCCTGCAAATATTAGTAATTGCCATAACACCATGTTTTATTTTGTGTATCTATATTGTAATTTTTCAAATAATGGCCTTGTGTTGCACTTGGTACACAGAGAGGAAATCTTTTTACAGCAAATTAAAAATAACAATAATGTTGAGGACAAATGCCATTCAATCGCAATCAAGCCCACGAGTCTCCCAATAGTGTTGGACGGATTCATTGTCCTTTAACACTGCCACCTAAAGAATATACTTGTATTTCACTTTTCCAAATGGTTCGATTCCATGAGTTGATTTTCGTTGCACGAAACATGAAGGAGAATCTACAAATCCAATTAGCAAGAGAGGAATTCCTGTCTTGTCAGTTAGGACGAATCACTGCTGCCTTTCCTGGAGCCTCAGGTAGGTAGGTAATTGAATTTACGTCGTATACTGGAGCAATTGGCTATTGGTGACGGTACGGGATAAGGAAAAGATAGGAGGACAACACCTCGGCACTTCGAGGCAATTTTCGGCCCTTGAAGATAAACCAGATATTTAAGTTAACTCTCTAATGTCACGAAATTTCTGAGTAGTCGTATTGCTTAAGCTCCACGATTCACAATGACTAAATAACATCTATTGGTTGGCGGAATCACAGAAGAGATTCTATTTAATCGAAACTTAGGAGTCATGGAGGGAATATTTCAGGTTTAATAACGGATCCCTGCATGTGAACCTCTCAGAGGGTTAAAATTTAAAATAAAATTTGCAATGGAAGAAATAGAAGTCGTCAACTGCTTTCTTTTTAAAGCACAAACTGCTAGTCTGCTTTAAAAAAAAATATCTGGTATTTGTAAGAATCGCGCCCTTTTTAAAAATGAGATTGTGTTCTGAAAAGTTACCACAAAAACAAATCAAAACAAGTCTTTTGAAAACCTGCGATCCATAAGCCAAGAACCGCAAGTTGTTTGGCAAGACTAAAAATTGAATGGAGTTTATTTGTTAAAGTACATCGACTAACGATGCGAAATAGTTAGCATTCTTAAAAAGAAGCGAAGAATGAATTTTCGGTATAATTTCACACCCGAATAACGCTTCTTGGAAAGCGAAAGAGCTAAAATTAGCATACATATCTGAAAGCCCCTAAACTCTGTAATTAGGTTCCTTCCATCTTTCATTAGTGCTCGGTTTTTAGTTACTCATATTTTTCGTGTAAAAATATCTGAAAAGGGTGTTTTACGTCTCGTTGGAGGATCTGCATTCTCCACCAGATGGCGCAGCAGGCAGTCTATTGATTCGGCTGGGAGATTTCTCTGTGGCTTGAACTATTAAAGGAAATTTAGGCAGCCGAGCTAACGATAATGATTGTGTTTGTTATTGAATGGAAAGGAGATATCTCTTTCAAGCGAATGTAATTGCACCTCGTTTGGGGCTGCTTTACAACAGAACGATTCAGTCTTAACTGTCTTAAGAGCTAGGTTAGGGATGCCTTGTATAGGTCTTACGATGCGAAATTTGTTTCAAAGGGTGACTGATTATACTGTAGTAAAATTAGTGACACATCACAAAGTTTATGCTTAAAATAATTTATTTATCTGTGATATTAGGATTTATCATGATCTTCCAGAACTTTGTAAGCATCTAATTTATTCCAGTTATATTGAACTTCAAAAAGAGCTATTTTTGACAGGTTTTTACTATCAATCAGTTCCTAGGTATCGTGAGAATCCAAAATTTCACATAAATAGAATGTACATTTCAGGAAAATGGTCATAATAGACAAAAAATAAAAATGATATTAAAATAATTAGATATCATCCATTAGTTTGTTAATATCATTAGCCATCAAACTTACCCGATAACGGCTGCATTTTATTTATCAAAATAAAAACTAACTTTAAACTGATTGTTGAAATGTATTATGATGATTCTATGACTGTTGTCTGCTCTCTAATGACTTGCAGACATCATCAACTTTCCTACGGTTTTATAACCTTTCCAACATCGAGATTACACATTCAGTGGACGCATTTATCTGTGATTGTCCTGATCCCTGATAAAAATGTCAACTATGTTTTCTGACATTTCCTTCTTGACTAGTTGTAGATTGCGCAGATTACATTCCTGTAATTTACATTGGGTGCATTTCTCTCATCTACGTCAGTAAAATTTTCCTTTTGTGTGTGCGTCCATTACTTGACCCTATCTGTCTTGTATTTGGCGAAGATTGGTCAAATATAGCCCTTGTGCCATACAACCCAACTAACACCAGCAAACTCCTGTACTTGAAGTTCGAGGACTTGGAAGTAGATTTTCGAGCTAGAGTTGAAATTTCTGCTCAACAAATTACACCTCTTTCCATGGGATTGCAAGAAACTGGAATACATTCACGATACGGATCATCTGTATGGATTTACGATTTTGTCCAATGATAAAATCTGTATCTGCACCGAGACTGATTTGGGTGTGTGGATTATGTAGAGGTAAAATGTTGTTCTGCTCATAGTAGCCTTTTACTTTAAAAAAAACAAGTTCTAATTAACTTTTGACCACCAGTGTCCTTATTGTGAACTTGAAGAGGACTGGATGAACGAATATTGTTAGTGTTTTAAAGTAAATGGCCATTTCGAGTTCCTTTATATGCTTCGATTAACAATTTGTTTTCTTCTATCACTTCTAGTAAAAAAATTACAGTAGTGCAAAGCTTTATTGCACAACACTTTAAATATATCTAACTTTTGAAGCATGCGAATTATAATATCACAACCATAAACTATTACATATTATGCAAAGCTACTGCCTTACACTCTGAACAAATACGTTAGCATGTGAACAGCCTCATCATTTTGAACTACGGTCAGATGACGAGGGAAATCTGAGCAGGCACCCCACTCTCTCAACTTCCACACCACATCAACGCGAGGACATTTGACTACAGATTTCACCAGCCCCCACGATGGTCTTTGACTGGATCGAATTTTGAACTTGCAACCCTCCGGTTGCTAAACCACTACTCTCCCAACTTCCGCGGCTTTTAATGAATGTATGAATTCGTATGATTTAAATGAATTTTAGATTTTTCTACGAATAATTTCGACGTGATTTAATGCGCTTCATTTCAGGCCATAAAACCTTCCTCAAGTCGATCTAAAATATCATGAAAGGGTGTCACCCCTTTCCCGAAAATATCCCCTCCTGTTTTATTTATTGTATCCTATGGCGCGTTGTTATCGGAGTTTTAGAATGTCGCGTCTCTCACAATGAGGTGTTTGACAAATCGTCTCATTTTTCTCAAGAAAACCGCCCTTTCAAGAAGAAAAACCTCCAATGAATCGTTGCGAATAAACGAGGCTGCGTTTTTTTATATTTTTTGATTTCTCTGAAGGTCAGACCTCGCAGTAATCAGTAATTTCCCACTTTTCCCAAAGCAGTTTCACAATTCGTGGAATAACGGGGGATACACGTTCTGAATTCTTAAATTTCCAGACCCGTGTTACTGAACTTCAGAAAAAGGTCTAGGTAAAGATGTCACGTTAGAGGTGAGGCACGCATTCAAGCAGGAAGCTTCAAAGCACGCAATTTCTTGCGAATGGCGGTGTTTGCATCTATATGGGTAACCAGGCAACGGGTGAATGCTTGATAGTATGCGCACACAAACCTTTTAATTTGCCATTAATCTCTGAAATCTAAACTTATTCGGCAGTTCGGAGAAACTGAAAAATTTTCGATGTTTGTAGGAGGCGAATCAAAATAAAAGCTTTATGCGAGTTTTGTTCATGCACTTTCTTTTACATGATTTGACTTGACCTTGTAAAGGGTTGCTTATAAGGTTACGTGACGCATTCTATTTCAACCCAAACGAAGAATATGAAATCTAATATTCAAATATGTTCTTCGATTCACAAACGGAAACAAATTATTCAAATATTCCTTCTTTTAACCATCGGTTTATTTATAAATTTATGGTTTCAATGAAAACGATCTTTCCACTAATATCAGAAAATTTAAGGTTTCCTTTTTAACTTGGGGCTGCGTTAGCCCTGTTGGAAGAGTAACGGATTAGCAACTGGAAGGTTGCCAGTTCAAAACTAGGTCCAACCAAAGACCGGCATGTACACGGGGATTGGTGCACGTTAAATCTGTCGTGGCCTTAAATGCCCTCACAATAGTGTGGTGTAGATGTTTGGAGAGTGAGGTGCCAGCTCTGGTGTTATTCTTGTCATCCGACCGCGATAATAAATTACGTGTGTCCTCCGACCTTTCCATTCGTGGTACCTTTCATCAACTGTCTATCCCGGACAGTTGCCAATAGCGCAGTGCGTTCCAGTGCGACGTTAATTGAACTACCTACCTACTTTTTCAAATTGACTTTCTAAATAAATAAACATGATGTGCAATAATTCAATTTTATTATCTCCCAATAGCTTCTATGCTATCGTATTTATGAGGGAGGAAGTTGATTCACATTTTAATAATTTTGAGTTCGGCTCATAACGAGAACTAACTTAGCACTATAGAATTTAGTACCCCTTTATTCTCTAAATATCACTTTCCCTTCGGGATTGAGGGGCCGCGGTGGCCCGGTTGGAAGAGTAATGGACTAGCAACCGAAGGTTGCGAGTTCGAATCCAGCCAAACACCGTCGTGTACAAAGGGGGCTGGTGTACGTTAAATCTGTCGTGGCCTCAAATGTCCTCACGTTGGCGTGGTGTGGAAGTTTGGAGAGTGGGGTGCCAGCTCAGGTGTTGCCTCGTCATCTGACCGTGGTTCAAAATTACGTGGTGTTGTCCTCGGATCTTTCCCTTTGGGATTGATCCCGGACCGTCACCAATAGCCCGTTGTGTTGCTCCAGTGTGACGTTAATTGAAATACCCCCCTTCGGGATTGATCCCGGACCGTTGTCAATAGCCCGTTGTGTTGCTCTAGTGCGACGTTGATTAATTACCACCACCACCATCTCTAAATATCAATCACAGTCCAGGAAGGTAGTTGTATTAACACAACGGGCCACTAGCGACGGTTCAGATCCACCCCGAAAGGAAAGATCCGAGGACACCTCTTCATTTCGAATTATGTCAGATGACGAGGTCAAGCCTGGGCTAGCACCCCACTCTCAAAATTTCCACATCAAGCCAACATTTGAGGCCACGACTGCACCAACCCCCATGTACAAGGGGGCCGTCCCAGAACGTCGCCAATAGCCCGTTGTGTTGCACCAGTGTGACGTTAATTAAAATACCTACTTTCCATTCGTGCTACCGCGGCCCTTATGTCCAATACCAATACCACTAAACTCATTTTGAGCCACACCATTCTAGCAAATCACATTTGTTTTTTCGCGATAGATATCCGAAAGACTGTTTTTGGCGTAAGAGCCGGTATCATTCAAGCAGGTAATAGCTACTTTTCTGTTATCCCTACTTCTATTCTGTTCTAATTAGAACGTAGTGCATTAGTACAAAGCTACTCACTGAGAAGAATAAAGACTTATATGGGTTTGTTTCGTCGCCCTTCGGTATTTCTTTTTGCTACAGGAGAGAATTAAACCAGAGGCAGATTTGGGGGAACCCATATCCTGAAGGTGCCAAGAGTGTGTTCCCAGGTAAGGCATTCTGAAAAGATCTGCGTCTCAGATTTTTTTATTTCTGTTGATCCGTGTACAAATATTTTTCTCGGGAGTTTGAGGCAAGGGTGAGCCAATAATTATCCGCAAAATGCAGCTGTAAAATTTATTTTTAAAAAGTAGAATTTTCAATGACTGCTTTTAAATTTGCCGCCTTGCTTTTCAGTGCACTTATTCCTTCGTTGGCAGGTAAGTAGTTAATTAACGTCATACTGAAAAACACAACGATCTATTGGCGGCGGTCCGAGATCAATCCCCAAGGGAAAGAACCAAGGACAACGCCTCGCCATTTTGAACTATGGCAAGATGACGAGAACACCACATGAGCTAGCGCCCCATATCCAAACTTCCACACCACGCCAACTTTAAGACATTTGAGGTCACGGCAAATTTAACGTGCACCAACCACCACCTTCACGAAGGTCTTTGACTGGACCGAGTTTCGAACTCGCAACCCTCCGGTTGCTAATCCGTTGTTTCCAACTGGTGTACCGTGGCTTTTATTCCTTCGTTGCGTAAGCTTCCCTTATGCCTTCAGGAAAAAAATGTTTCTGATTAAGCAGCTAGCCATACACGGCCAACCAAAGATCGTCGTGTACGGGGAGGATGTGCATTTTAAATCGCATGACTTCAAATATAATCACGTTTGCGTGGTGTGGAAGTTTGGAGGGTGGGATTTCAGCTCAGGTGTTGTTTTCGTCATCTGACTGTGGTTCAAAATGACGGGTTGTTGTGTCCTCGGATCTTTCCTTTCCGTCAGCAATAACCCGCCGTGTTGCTCCAGTGTGAAGTTAATTCAACTAAATACCTAGCTACCTTAAGTTCGTCATCCAGTAGATAATTGGCATTTGAATTTACGTCGAACTGGAGCACGTGCTGAGCTGAACCCCCACTCTCCAAACTTCCACACCACGCCAGAGTGAGGATATTTGAAGCCACGATAGATTTAAAATGGACTAGCCCCACTTACACGATGGTATTTAGTTGGCCGTGTTTCACGAACGAACTGCGGAAACGGTTCACTAACGAACTTTAAGGAAACGGTTCACTAACGAACTTTAAGGAAACGGTTCACTAACTGCTTAGCCAAAACGTTTTTTCACCTGAAGGAATAAAGAAGCTTATGCAACGAAGGAATAAGTGCACTGAAAAGCAAAGCGGTATATTTGAAAATAAAACTTTGAAATTTCTATATTTGTATGCTACATTATACATACTATTACCCACTCTCCAAAATTCCGCAATACGCCAGCGTGAGGACTTTTGAAGGCGCGATAGATTTAATGTGCACCAGACCCCTAAGTACACAACGGTCTTGGGATGGAGTTTAGCACTCCAACCCTCTGGTTGAAAAACCGCGATTCTGTCAACTGGGCTACTGCGGCCGCAAAGTTCGTGGTTCAAGTTTAGTGACTAATTTTAGAAGATTAGGCCCTTCAAAAGTCACTCTTGTTCGTTTATCACAACCATGTGAAATGCGCTATCACAGTTGTCGTTAAGTTGCTGTAGTAGACAAGTACGTGGTTCGTTTAAATGTCACAATTGTGCGACAGTTTTTTAACTTCTCGATAGATTCTTACACTCGGTTGTGGTAAAACTACTTTCACGTATTATGGTGAGACGTGACGCATTCCGGCCCGGATACTCTTTTTGATCACAAAAAGCGGATCACTGAACGTTTTTCTGTGACGTCATGGTTAACGCCGTGGCAGTGTTTAGTCCTAATTACTGCCACAGTGCAGGTAAGAATTTTTGACTTACGGACTGACTTTATTTTTGAAGGGAAAGATCCGAGGATAACACCACGTAATTTTGAATCACGGTCAGATGACGAGGTAACACCTGAGCTGGCACCCCGCATTCCAAATTTCCACACCACGCCAACGTGAGGACATTTGAAGCCACGACAGATTTAACGTGCATTAGCGCCCTTTGTGCACGACGGTCTGGCTGGATTCGAACTCGCAAACCTCGGGTTGCTAAACCGTTACTCTTCCAACCGGACTACCGCGGCACCTGCCATGGTACAATTGGCCTAGTAACTTGAAATCTGAACAGCAAATACAAGGCAGAAACGGCGCCTTGAGAAACGCTAAAACGGACAATGCTGCTTTCAAAAAGATAAATACAACTGTTTTGTGGATAATTATTGACTCACCCTAAGGCAGCACTCATAAATACTCGTAGATGAATTTTTCGTTTAAACAATTATTTTAACATTCAAACAATTATTTTTGTGCATGAGACTAGTCCTGGAGTCAGGGAAGTCTATTTGTATACCCCATATTAGAGGTCGTTAACCATTAGTAGATCTTCGAAGCTTGTTGCATCCTTCATATGGTACAGCAGTAGTCACAAATGGTAGATTTATGACTGGACAACGAAATTGACTTTGTGGATTCGACTAGTGACGGATAGACGGAGAGTTCTTCGCACCCATTCACTTGATTTTCCAACTCATTTGAAATTTTCGGGCATCTGCCAATAATAATGGCAAATGACTTCCGGGTTTCTCTTTTAGCAAAGACCTTCTCATTGTTTCAGCTCACGGTTGTCGAAAGTAAACTTTTAATGTTGAACTTTTCTGTCCAATGTCTCGAAAATCTACTTAATCGGTATTTGCGATTAAGCCTGACAGGTGGAATATAAAGCGTTCGTGTTTGATATTTACTATGTATACAGTAGACACATTCCAATCGTTGAAAGTTGGTTTTCCAATCGCCGAAAGGGTCCATTCACTCCAAAGGTGGTCCCATCCAAACGCCAAAAGTTGGTTCTATCCAATCGTCGAAAGTTGATTCCGTCCAATCGCTGAAAGTTGGTTCCATCCAATCGTGGAAAGTTGGTTCCATCCAATTGTGGAAAGTTGGTTCCATCCAATTGTGGAAAGTTGGTTCCATCCAATTGTGGAAAGTTGGTTCCATCCAATTGTGGAAAGTTGGTTCCATCCAATTGTGGAAAGTTGATTCCATCCAATCGTCAAAAGTTTTGTTCCGCCCAATCGCCTGAAAGTTGGTTCCATATAATCATCAAAAGTTGGTTCCGTCCAATGAGCGAAAGTTGGCTTCGCCCAAATCACTGAATTTGGTTTCATGAAACCTTTCCGCAGAGTCGTGACTGGTGTTTCGTAGAGAAATACACAACACGAAGCACCAAAATCCCCAAAGTTTTACCAAAGTCGAGGTTGGTTGGTAGTTGAATCGCACTGGAGTAACGCACACGAGCCACTGTCCGGAATCAATCCCAAAGGGAAAGAATCGAGGAAAACACCGTAATTTTTAATTATGGACAGATGACGATCCCGAAGTCGAGACCTAGCGCAATCGCTTTTCCGAGCCCGATAATGGTAGACCTCATTTCATCAAAATCGTTAGGACCGTTTCAAAGATAGAATTAACCAATATACAAGAATTGCTTGCTTTATATTTTCCTATTAGTTTGAGGGCCACCGTAGCCAGGTTGGAAGAGTAACTGATTAGCAACCGAAGGGTTGCGAGTTCGAATCCAACCAAAGATCGCCGTGTACAAAGGGGGTTGATGCACGTTAAATCTGTTGTGGCCTCAAATGTTCTCACGTTGGCGTGGTGTGGAAGTTTGGAGAGTGGGATTCCAGCTCAGGTGTTACCTCGTCATCGGACCGTGATTCAAAATTACTTAGTGTTTTCCTCGTATCTTTCTCTTGGTGGTTGATCCCGGACCGTCGCCAATAGCCCGTTGCGTTGCTCCAGTGTGACGTTAATTAAAATACCTACCAATCAGTTTGAAGTTGTGAGTCGAGTTGTATGGCCATGCTCTGTTACAGCAGGCAGCTTGTCTCTGGACTCCACACATGACGGTAATCCTAACCAGAAAGAACATAATTTAACGAATTATGCCTACGGGGCTGGGCTTGTAATCGAAGGGGAAAGTATTTACAATTACCGCTGAGATAATGAAAGGGTTCAGAGTGAGAAAGAGAAAATATAAGGCGAAATTAATGTACTACTAAAGGAGTTCAAGCTAAATAAAAAATAAATATTTTAGGTATGACTTGTATTATTTTATGAAGCAAATAATACAAGTGGGTAATTGAATTAACGTCTCACTGGAGGAACACACAATGGGCTAATGGCGAAGGTCCGGGATCAATCCCGAAGGGAAAGATCCGAGAACACCTCGTCATTTCCTGAGCTGGCACCTCCAAACTTCTGTACCACGCCAACGTGAAGACATTTGAAGCCAAGACAGATTTAACGTGCACCAGCCCCCACATACACGACTATCTTTTTTCTGGGTCTAGTTTCGAACTCCAAACCCTCCGGTTGCTGCTCCGCTACTCTTCCAACCGGACTACCACGGCTCGCAAATAATACAGATAATTTTCTATTTCAATCAGAATTTCCTCGTATTAAATGATCACCCTCTCGTACAGCTTACAGTTTTTTATGTTTAAATCCTTTATATAAAACCACTGAAAAGAGTAAAGATTCGCCATGATAGATATCGCGTGTTATGAAGCTGTATAATGCATTACTAGCTTTTCCACAATGGAAAATTTTCATTCATCCCAAGGGGCTATGAAATCTAAATCTAAACCGGGACACAATCACATGGAGAGAGGAATTAATCTTACTAGGTGGGTCATTTGTATTTTATTTCACCTTCTTTATGTTCCATGTAGTTTCTTTTTTTATTTCAGGAAACCCACATAAAGTTCCAAGATTGTGGAAAATTGCGACTAGGCGCTGTAAAACTCCATGTGGTGTCGAATCGTGATTTGGTTCTCAGATAGCTTTTTTATACGTCTTTGGGGAAATTTGGGGATATGGTGTCAGGGGAAATTGGCACAGATAAAAAAATGAATTTGTAACTTCCAGGACTGGATATAAATCACTGGAAGTGGGTTTATATCGTTTTGGGATACAAGTGGTAAAGATATTCGTCCAGTGGGAACATAAGTTTGGAAGTGTCAATAAAATATATTTCCCATCATAATTGCATATTTTATGGTTTTAATTAGGAATGAAAATAGTTTGTACACTGTTAGAACTGCATGGAATTTAAGTCTTAAGTAACAATCATAAGGTGGTCAAATGTTGCGTTATAAATATTGTATGGGTCAAGGTTCTAACAAAGAGGAGGTCACATTAGAGAATACGTGAGTAGTGAATGTGAATACATGAGTTTTACGTGAGTAACATTTTTTATTTTCTAAGTTTAAGGGAAGGGAGAGTCTAAGATATTTTTAATTAAAAGTAAATTTTAGATTAATGGAACTTCTCAATTTTAAAATTCCAAAATTTCATCATAATATTAAAAATGTGTAGTATTGTTTCTGATTTGATTTACATAATTTGTTCGAATTTAATAGAATCCTATGTCAATTGAAAAAAAATCTTCACTTTGAATTCTGCCACACTTCGCAAGAAGGTACGACACATGAGAATAATTATACAGGATGTTTCAAAACTTCCTACACATCAACTTTAATGGGAGTTGAGAACACTTCAACCGTATTTACCTAGGGATATATATCTGGTAGCGCTATCTGGATTAGATCGAGAATGCTGTTTGGCAGCGTGGCATTTGGCCAGTTTGGGCCATCGAACAATCTTTAATTCTTCTATTGAGTTAATCGCATGCTACTTAATTGTATGAATAACTGAAACAGTATGAAATGTGTGCACAATGGCACATCATCTAGTATTATTGAATGTGTAATAAAAATGTCCCTGTAAGAAAATTTTATAGCTATTCTCTCTATATGTGTAGTAGTGTTTAGGGTGTGATAAAGATTTGAAGCTGGATTACACGGAGGTGAGGACTAACGCAACATTTAATAAAGTACTAAAATGATACACAGAAGAGGTTACATAAAGATTATGGCACAGCCTACACGCTGGTACTTAGTTTTGTGAGTTGTTTTGGTCGGCGCTCCACCTGCGCGTGGAGGCGTGTTGATAAATTACTATCTTTACTCAACTAATTTTTCAATGAATAAAGTTAGTTTACAGTTCTGCTCTGCGTAACATCTGGTGGTGGTATGGGGCAGTGGTGCGCAAACCGTGGGTCGCGACCCCTCTGGGGGTCGCTTGAAAATTTTTGTGGGTCGCCAAATTCAAAAAAAATTATTTGAAATAAAAATATAAGACTTTTTTTCAACAAGTATCAGGTACCAGTAAAATAGTGAAATGAGATATTTATAAAAAAAGAACTATATTTTTTACGAAAGCAATTGTCTGTATTAGTATATAATACCTATACTTCGGCAACCGGCAGGCGAACAGACATAGTGATAAAAGATAATTGTCAATTTGAGATGCCCTTTACCTGCTCTCTGGTGGGATCCATATGCAACTTGGGTCGGTCTGACTTTTGGCAGTGGCCATCATTACTACAGCTTTTTCAATCTAGGTGTGCACCCCTGCTATTTAGTCTTTATACTGTGATCACAGCTAGGACCGTGCAGTTCTTTCCGTCTGTGCCTCAGTAGTTCGGTTTTGCTGCTTCTTACGTTCATTCAAGTGCATTCTGTAATTCTGTTTATATACTGCTTTTGCTAATTTTAAGTAACATTTGTAATCGGCTATGTACATAACATATTTTTTAAGTATAGGACAGTTCAGTAGCGTGCTCGGAGGGCAATAATAAACAATTAATTAAAAAATCAATATCGATCTTAAAATGTTTATAAAGAAAAACTGGTTTTTTTTTAATATTTTGTATTATTTTTTTTCGTTTTAGATTTTTTCGAAAATCAATTATCCTCAACTGATATTTCGTGGAAAACGCTACAAGGGTAGTTACTATTTTAAAACGTATAAGGGAACAGTGAGTTCTGTTTTTATTACAGATGGCGGCACACTAAACAAAGCCTGCTTTTGCAGTTTAAGTGCGAGTACAAATTTAAGATCATAGTAAGATGAATTTTGAAAAGTAAACGCGAATTGTAATTTTTAAATATATATTTTACCATCTTTGGAGTAAGTAATGTTGGTAAACATAATTATATTAAATCACTATAATTAATTTTGTACTTGTTTTGTATTTTTTAAAGTAAGCTCCAATATTTGTATGTTATGATTCACTGTAACCTCTGTGTACAATATAGATGTGTGCTCGACTGGCAACACCAGTTGAGATATTTCCTTGCCTCGATTACCATGTGTAAATTTTTACGTGAACGTTGCATTTTTTATTTCAAGTAGCGAACATGTGCAATTGGTATAAAGAGATGTTTCTGTTAGAATTCAGTTTTCTTTTCTTTAATTCTCGTCTGAATAAGCTACAAATAAACATGATTTATACAGAGTAATCCCGGACTTTATTTTCTTCCCACGTGGTAGCCGCACGTGATTGAACAAACGCAATGAAATGAAATATTGTATATTTATAATTTTGTTTTAGTTTTAATACCCTCATGATGGATAAATGGCTAAAAAATAGGTACCCAACGTCTAGAAAATGAAAAGAATGACAATACAAATGAGAATGATGGGTCAACATCCAATGAACTTAAAAAAACTGTGAATGAATTCAATGGCACTGTTTCTGCATAAAAAAAATATCGAACAAAATGTGCTATCTAATAAAAAATTGAGAAAATATCAAGAAGAGTTTATTAAATATGGATTTACATATTGCGTTGTTAATGGGAAAGAACATCCGTTGTGTGTTAATTGCAGGGATAAATTAGCAAATGAAAGTATGAAACCTGCTAAATTAAAAAGACATTTGGAAACCAAACATAAAGAATTAGCAAATAAATCAGAAACATTTAAAAAAAACGAGCTGAAAGTGTGAAAAATCAAAATGTATTTTTGAAAAATACACAATTGCTGAGAAGGCTTTACGGGCATCCTTAGAAGTTTCATATTTAATAAAAAATTTGAAACCACATACAATTGGAGAACCACTTATTCTTCCTTCAGTAATTAAAATGACAATTTATTCAAGGAGAAACATATGGTAACGATTTAAAAACGATGCCATTATCAAGAGATACCGTTTCTCGGCGAATTTCCGCCATATCACGTAATATATAATCAGTTCTGTTAAATCGATTGCAAAACTATGTATTTGTTCTACAACTTGACGAAACTACAGACATTTCTAAAGTGTCTCAATTAATTGTTTATGTGAGATACGTTTATGAAGAAGACATATCAGAAAATTTTTTATGTTGTAAAAAATTGGAAGGAAAAACAAATGGAGAGAAAATATTTGAAATTATTATGATATTTTGGGGAAACAAATTACCTTACCTGGACACACTGTGTCGCGGTTTGCTCTGATGGTGCTGCTGCATTAACAGGTAGTAATAAAGGACTAAGAGGGTTAATAAAGAAAATTGCTCCCCATACAGTATTCAACCATTGCATGATACATAGACAAGCTCTTGTTGCAAAAGACATTGATGAAGAATTGCACAAGATATTACAGGATGTTGTTATTGTAATTAATTACATTAAAAGCAACAGCTCCCTAAACAGTCGTCTCTTTTCAATACTTTGTGATGAGATGGGTTCTGTGTATGAGACATTATTACTACATACCGAAGTCAGATGGCTCTCGCGCTGCAAAATACTGCTACGTATTTTCGATTTGAGAAACGAAGTTTACATTTTTTGGTAGAAAAGAAACATATTGGCAAGTTCATTCATTAATGAAGATTGGCTCGGAAAACTCAGTTGCATGGCTGACATTTTCGAAAAACTTAACGATTTCAATGTAAGTCTACAGGGAGAGAAAACAAACATTTTAACATCGAGCATTAAAATTAAAGCTTTTAAAAATAAGCTGATACTTTGGCAAGGAGAATTGAGCAAAAACAACACAGACATGTTCCCGTGCTTTTCAGAATTTAATAAAGAAAATAATATAGATTTCTTGATATTTAAAAACACCATTTCCCGTCATATGATAAAATTGGGAGAAAACTCTTCTAGATAATGAATTAGGTTAGATACGTGATCCATTTTCGTTTGATATTTTTAAATCCAATATCTCTTTCAATGAAAAAGAACATTTAATTGATGTTTCAAGCGATGAAACACTGCGCATTCAATTTAAGTCTGACTTGCCAGAAATTTTGGTTAACGATTGGAAACGAATATGCCGATTTGAAGAAAAAGGCAATTAATATTTTGATTCAGTTTGCATCGACCTACTTATGTGAAACCGGTTTTTCTTAATTAGTTGGCCATTAAAACAAAATATCGATCTCGATTGGATCCAGAGTATGACTTACGGCTTGCGATTTCCAATACAGATCCGAACATAGAAGCAATCATGAGCTCTTTCCAAGCACATACCTCACATTAAATTCTTATGTTGTAAGTTTTTTTTAAGTATTTTCCATTAAAAAATATTTATACCCATATGCATAAATAAAACCATTGCTTCATGAAATTATGTGTTTTATTCAGACCTCTAATAAGGCACAAACAGAAGCGCAAATCCCAAACAGAATTCGACTTTAACTACGTTGATGATTAAAAAAACGTCTATTGTCTATCCAGGGGTCGCGACAAAATAGTAAATAAAATTGGGGGGCGGAAATGAAAATAGTTTACGCACCACTGGTATGGGGGATGGATCCTACATATACAGCGGATGCATGCAATTAATTTCTCCGCCGATCAGGTATAGCCACACGAAACTGTTTTCATTTTTTTCCTTCATAGTCTTGTGTTAAACATTTCTTATTTTAAATGTTTCAGATGAAAAGATTGTATTTTAAAGATTAATTTGATAACAACTTGAGATTTTTGTATTATATAAATAGTATTTTAAATTATTAATAACTTTTCTTTAGATGCATGTGATTCACCCACACTCCTCTATGATTACACTTTTATTGATTGTAAAAACTATGGATACACGTCTTTTACACACAAGGTTTCCTGTGTGATGACTTTTGTGTTATAGTATACCTTAATAAAGTGTATGTTTCCACTGAAGTAAGGAATAAAACTTCCTATCATTACATTTACTTAATACTTTTCTTTTCGAAGCATAAATTAGATCAGGGGTGCACAACTCAGGAATGCTGCGGGCAAGATTATGAAGAAAGCAGGCTGGATGTATTAGTCTGAAGATGGGAAGGTCTTGAGTGAAGAAAGGACTGACATCCATTTTAAGGAGAATTGTTTATTAAACCTCTAAAAGAGAGATAGAGAGAGCTCTCACAAGCATAGAACCGTTCTGCAACAGGCAGACTTTCGTGCTTGTCTTCTAACTAGTTTTTGCCTTCTTGACCAATAGCAATAGTTTCGTAGGATTCTTTGAACCCATAGATGTGATTATTTTATCATAAACCCTCCAAGTAGTTTCGACGAGATACCTTGTCCATCGAGATCTGACCAATTTTATTAATGACGAGACATCTTGTCATAAAGATATTACCAATTTTTATAATGACGAGATCACTATCTGGTCAGTTTTCTCCTAATGGTGAGAGACGACGAGGTCTTGATGGATGGGTCAAAGTATGAAGGTATACTCCATCATGGTATAATCAGTTCTGCAATGACCTCATCGAGATAACTACCAAGACGGTTAACCCTCCTGGTGGTTCTTTCGACAAGGTATCTCGTCATTAGACGTAAACTGATCAGATCTCTTGATCTCGACATCATAAACAAATCGGCAATATTTTGATGACGAAATATCACGTCATTAGCAAAATTGATCAGATCTTGATTGACAAGATATCTCGTCGAAATCACGCGAAAGGTTAAAGGGGCGATACTGTAAAATCAATGCTACACTACTCATAAATTTCATGACGCTTTGAGGGTTAAAATAAATTAACTATTATTGAAGAGTTTTTTAGATCATTCCTCTAGAAATGATTTTCCATTTAGGAAAGCAGACAGTTTTCCTCCATGTGTTGGCCATGATGAAGCATTCGATTAATTCTCATTTCTAAATACAATAACGATACAGGGATATAAATAATTCAAACAGGTCTACATCGATCCGCCGTCAGTAATAACAGCTCAGGACTCAAGATTAACTACCAGTTACCGGAATCGGTTCTTTCTTCTTACCGTTACTACTTCCAGACACCCGGCCAAAAACTTTTTCTCCGGTTCGTAAACACCAATCAAGCAGGCGATCCATTGTTACGTTCTCAAATGTCAGACTAATATGGGGGTGGAAGAGAAGCGAAACTATGACGGTCATGGATTTCCTGAATGACGGCGACGGTAGTTTGCACGGGGAGGGAACCAACGGTAGACAGTCACAACCGATGCAACACAATAACTCTCAAAATAGGATCCCCATATCGATGCGGGCTTCCAATATCGATTTCGAAAATATCCCTACCGTAAATCAAGAAAAGTTGATTCTTTCTCCAGACGATGTATCCGTGCTGAAAGGCAAATGGATCTTATTTCTATTTTACCCGGCGGAAAGCGTGCCCCATGGGTATCACCTACCCCATGCTCCATTATGCTAAATTAGGAACCCAGTTGCCTGTCTAATTTAAGTTAAACACTAGAAATTACAAAAATCGATCAGTATTTCGATTTTCATTGCTTCACAATATTCTCCAAATCCTTAGCTTTCGAACGATAGCAAGATCTTGTAAATCTTCGGAATATATTTTCTAGTTATAAGGCTTTTTCGTTAGGTAATCTCACTACTGTCACAATGTAGAAACATGTTTCCAAAACTTTAAACTCAATTTCTGAAGGACTGTTTTGTAGTATGATGCTTTGTTTAAACGGATCTTTTTATGCAGTGGATGTTTTGAGCCTCGATCAGAGTTATTAGTTAAGAAATGAAATTTTAGTTTATTTTTAAACGTTAAAATTCCTGAAAAATCTTGATTTTTGTATGCCTCCTTGGTGAAAAAATTGTAAAAAAATCCATTCCCTCTAGCAAATTGATTGAAGGTTAAGAGATGAAGAATATTATATAGGCATAATTTCCAACAGAATTGTCTTTCTGAACAAATTAGAATTTGAAATATCACCGTTCAAAAGCAAAGCATGCTAATTATATCTAATTTAGATCAATTTTAAAATAAAATTAGCTTAATCTGTTTTCACACTGAAATTATAAGCATAAACCAATGACCTTGTAAAAAACTGAACTTTTAAAGTCAAAATTAAAAAAAAAATATTCTAGAGTACATGTACACCTTCCAAAGAATTTAAATATTAAAATAGAAAGTACAATGAGGGCGTGTGCGTTTCTAAACCGAACTGAGCATGCGTAATGACACCCGGTGTAACCGAACTGTTAGAGTGCCATCTCTTGGGAAATATTCAAGAAATTGTATTATACATTAATGTCAAATAATCTTCTAAAAAGTTATAGTCTAATAAATGAGCAAAACTTAAATTATTAACTGTGATATGGACTGACAAAACTTATGAGTATGTGTGATTTAATTGTGCTATCTCATTGTGATATATTGGTGATACAGAAGACTCGCTTTAAAGCTACTCTCGATTCAGTGACTAGCTGCGATATAGCGACCAATTCAGAAGGTTCCGAGATTTCTTTCGCCACAGTAGCCCGGTTTGAAGAGTAATTCCGGATAAGTAATAGGAGGGTTGCGAGCTCGAAACTAGATCCAACCAAAGACTCATGTACGTAGGAAGCTAGAGCATGTTAAATCCGCCGTGTCTTCAAATGTACTTGTGTTGGTGTGGTGTGGAAGTTTGAAAAGTGGGATGCAAGCTCAGGTGTAGACCTGTGGTTCAAAATGACGAGGCGTTGTCTTCGGATCTTTCCCTTCCGAATTGATACCGGACCGTCGCCAATAGCCCGTTGTGTTGCTCCAGAGCAACATAAATTCAACTACCTGCCTACCTACATATTAACACTCCAAGTGTTTCAACGAGATGCGTCGTCCAAGATCGTGTCAATTTTGATAAGGACGAGATATCTCGTCGAGGAAAAACTGTATTCTTACTACAATGGGAAATGAAGATCCGAGTTGGAAAAATAAATTATCCCTTGTCCAGAAATGGTGATTGTTTGGAACAAGTTCTTACCCAGAGGCTGGATGCTACAGGGCAGTTTTCGATGCGAAGATAAACCACCATGAAACTTAAATAATTTTTCAGACAATATGTGAAATTTTATGTACTAAGTGTAAAAATTATGTAGGGAGGAATAATTACAGATGCATTATATTTTTTCTTCATCCCTTGGTTAAAAGACGGCGCGTTACAAAAACAAACCATCCCCTGCTATCAACTTAATCTCCGCAGCTTAACACTGGAATCTGTAACCATCCCAACGGATCTAAAACTAAGGCATATTTTCCCCAGCCCTTCCCTCGAATTTTGCATGAGTTCACATTCCACGGACGTCCTTTCATTAAGCAGGTTCAGCTTCCGGGACCATTTACAGAACACGTTCAGCCATTCAGCCGCAATCCGATTCGCCTTTAAAAGCTGCTTAGCTCGTGGCCAGGGGTAACAGAATCGCTAGACTTAAGTTCGAAACCATTGGAGCAGAATGGTGGGAGTGGGTTCTCTGGACAAGCTTTGGAGGCCATGGAGCTCATCCCAAGAAAGCGATTGGATGAGATCTCGATTGAAAACTAAACTTTTGGAGCTTCGCTTTTAAGGGCTTGGGAAAAAAGGTAAGTGGTAGTAGCATTTAAAATTAGAATGCAAATAAAGTTTGGTTTTATGGTACGGATTGGTGACTGAGAAACTGAGAATACAACTGTGCTTTTGTGAACAATATTTCGATTGTATAAGAGAATATTATGAGAGGCATTTCCTGTCGAGCGAAATACAGGGGAGGTAGTATATCTGCGGGTGATACTTTTTTCCTGTACGTATCCCAAACATGACGTCAGTTGGTTTGCTTTTCGAATACGATATCAGCATTTCGCAAATAAAAATTGCAAAGAATAAAAAGAAAAATGATAATTGATTGGTCAGTACTAATTATATTAAAATCCTAACACTGCTGAAATGGCGATAAACTACATTTTAAGGTAACCCCGATATGTCCGATATGTATCATGCGAAAGCATTTGGGTAGGGAAAGTCAAATCTTTCCATATCGTCTGACTTGTTTGTATATACTGAGAATCCCTCTCATATATTTGAATTTCTTTCAGTTGTTTGTTGGAATAATTCGGGTGAGTTAAACTAAATTGATTCTTTCCCAAATGTCTTTATTAATAAAATTGAAAACTTCCAAAAACATTAAATAATAACTAAATTTATAAAAAGATGAATAAAGTAAGGTAGTGCACATGCGTTGTGTAATGTAAACTAGTAATTATGAAATAGATAGAACAGTTTAATATTTAAATTCTGAATGAATGTATGTATGATTAGAATTCTCTTGGAAAATTAGTTTCATTAACAACTATTTACATCCGTGCTCTCTTATGCCTCAGGAACTTGGATTATTTTGACTTGAGTGTCATAAATGCTCTGCAGATCTTTGAGAGAAAGATTTTACGAAGTAAATTTGGTGGCATACAGACATGAAGTTTGACGAAGGTGATTTAATTTCGAGTTATGCTATCTATACAAAGAAACAGATTTTGGTAAATACGCAAAAAGTTTGAGAATGAGATTGTCTGGGCATGATACGAATGCTCCATGAAATTAGTACAAAATAAATATTTCTGGCCAGGCTATGTGAGCTTGTCGATGGTCCTTAATTTATTCACTATGCGGAAGTTAATTAGATAGGTATAGTTTCCATTGCAGTCAAAGAAATAAATGGGAAGGAGTTAAGGTCAGAGGATCTTGCAGGCCAAAGGAATCTGGATATTACTGATTTTAAAATCGTCCTGTAAAAATAATTAAAATGTCTAGCACCGTCTTGCTGAAAGGAAAATATCATCTTTTGTGAATTGGGAAATACAAGAATAATTTATAAGTATCCACAGAGATACGGTGTAAGTGAGTCACTTTTAAACGAATTCTCCCTCCACCTTATATCAGCTTACAATACAGATAAAATCACTTTTCATGGTATTGTGGCTTTTAATCACCTTGTACTAGTCATATGCATTTATAACTTTCATTTTTGCAATTACACTTCTGTAATCCCATACACATTTCCACCACTCGCAAAGATCTACAAAGCAAGAAGTTCACGCCATCTTGAAATATTTCCTCATACAAGGGAAAATTGGAATTCCTCAATCAAATCGCCCTTTGACAAGCAATTAGACAACGAATGATTTTTATTTTCGATACCAGTGTTTAGAGAAGGATATCCCAAGCACAGCTATTTTGCCTGACTCGTTTGAGTCTTCTTGTACTCTCCTTGTCTAAACCAGGAATTAATCCTCTGAGTGTCGAGAGATTTGCGAGTAGTGTAGGGTTGTTTTTACCCCACAAAACACAATGACTAAACAACCACATCATTTTAAACAATCCGTGGATTCTTTCAACAGTTAGGAAAATTTTATTTCCAAAGAATAGAATACTTTGGAACAATTCCATTAGTCCTTTTCTTGGAGCTCTTTTAATTAGAATAGAATAACTTTGTACTATTACATTGCTTCCTTCCTTAGAGTAGAATCCTTTGGAAGGATTCTATTGCTCATTTCCTTAGAAGAGTTTACAAGGATTCTATCTGTCCGTTTCTTAGATTAGAAATCTTTGGAATGATTCTATTAACCCATTCTGTAGAACGGAATGCCTTGAAAAGATTTCATTGTTCTTTTCGTTAGAATTGAACCCCTTTGTAATATTTCATTTATCTTTCCTTAAAATAGAATCCTTTGATAAGATTCTATTGTTCGCGTATCCTTACAATCATTTAGAAATATTCTATTTGTCCATTCCTTAGAACAGAATCCTTTGGAATGATTCTCTATCTGCCCATTCTGTAGCATATAATTCTTTGGAGAGATTCTATTGGTCAAGAAGGTTAAAATTAATTTGAAGTCATGCAGGTTGCAGAGCGGAATTATGCTTGTGTACCCCTCAAAAGATCAAGCTTATGTCACACGTATGTAAAACTTAAGCTTCGAGAAAATTTGTAGAATTTAATGGATCTACTTCGAACTCGATCGAAAAATATGAAGTGCATACTTCAGAGCTAACAGAGTAATAATTCTTTCAAAATTCGATTCTTATTCAAAAGTCGGATACTTTTGGATTGAACATAAATATGTATGCATAAAATTCATTCATCTCAGCCCTGCACACTACAAAATTGGTAACCCGGATGAATTTTGAGCACGCAATTTCTGCCTGGATTCCTTTATGTTCTTTCAATATGTTTGAAAGTCTACAAATTTATCCTGAATATACTGAATACACTGTACATCAGATTTTAATTCATAAATTGAGGTTAAATATGAATAAGGGTGAGTCTAAACTAATAATACAAACTTCAGGGGGTGATAGAACACAACGAAACAAACACTTTTCACCATAGAATGTTGGCCGCTAGAGAGCGCTTTCTATTTCGGCACAAACACACGGTCCGATGCAAGTTGGAAAGAAGAGGCATGAAATATGGAAACAACGCTTTAATGTCAAATAAACATCAATAACTGCTTGACAAAATGAAATAATACAATTAGATTTGCATAAATTAAAGATAAGTACAAGGAACAACGGGTAAGAAAGAAATGACATGTGCAAAACATGAGAAACTTTTCACATGGAAATGAAACGACATGTATAAACATCAGTCGGTAAGTACAACTCAAATGCACAATTACAGAAGCTGTTCAAAATGTCGACCATCACACCTGATGCAGGCTTCGCATCGCCGACGTAAGGATTCCTGTGTGGTCTGGAAAATACCAGGCATTTCGCGGACTTCTGCCGCAGCTACTGAAAGCCTGGCAACAAGATCTTCATGATCCTCAATGGGGGTCTCATACATGTCAGTGTGGAAACTTCCCCTTTCCGAGAGTTTAGGACCCACCGCCTCCCAGCTCGCCTTGAAGGCTTAGAGCTTTGTGCATGGGAAGCGGGGGAATGGCCTCCGCCAGAGGACACGAAAGAGGACATCGGTGCAAACATCTCGTGTTGGGGAATGCGCCTGTTAGGAAAGCGATCTCGGTAAAGGCGTGCATGCCTGTCATTACCGTCGGCCAGACCGTAAACAAAATGCCGAATTCGAATTCACCGCATTCGAATATTCAGCCATTTCCAGTCGCGACTGACGTTGGAGTGTTGATATATTTATGGAGCAATGGCCCCGCAGGGCCTAAATCTCCGGTGTTGAACATAGAGCTTGACTTAATGGAATTTGCCCTGTTAAGTTAAGTATTGAAATTAAAAGCTAGCTAATAATAAACAAGAATCCGGTAAAATTTAGGAGTTAGGAAGAATAAGGATCAATTTTAATGAAATAAGTCAGTGATCTCAGCTGCCCAGTGTGAGGGTGCGCCTAGGTCTGGATTTATTTTGAGGAAGGGTTGGGTCGTAGATTTCTATTTCCTGCACCGCTGCATTGTGACTATTATTAATTTGGAGGAAGAATTTGCGAGAGATTTTATAGATAAATTTTCTTATGGTTGGGATATTGAGGGCTCTGGTGATATCGCTGTTGCGATAATACCATCTTGCATTCGATATTTGCCTAAGGAAGATGTTTTGAAGCTGTTCGATGCGCTTTGGATTCACATCACATTAGTCCCCCCATATTGGGCAAGCATGTTATGATTGGCCTGACAAATGAAAGGTATATGATTTTCTTGTTGTGTATAGAAAGTGTTGAACTCCGGGATGTGAGAGGGGGTAAACAGTGGCAGGGTGATTTTTACGAAATTTATCCTGTATATGTTGTATGTGTGGCTTCCAGTTTAATTTTGAGTTTAGGATAAGTCCTAGATATTTGGTTTGAAGTGACCAAGGGATTGATTGACCATAAAGTTGGAGTTTGGGTAGTTTTGAGGGATTTCTGGCAGTGGAACATGATTGCAGCTGTCTTTTCAACATTGAGTAGTATTTTCCATTTGACAAGCCAGGATTCAAGGTAGTAGATATGGACTTTAAGGTCAGCAATAAGCATTTTATAATTTTTATGTTGAGTAAAAATTGCAGTGCCATCTGCGAACATATTAAGTTTAGTGTTATCCGTTTGGGGTATATCGTTCATATATAAATTAAAAAGAAAGGGTCCGAGTTTGGATCCTTGTGGGACTTCAGCATAAATATTTCTTTTCGAGGATAACTGATTATTGACTCTAGCAACATACGTTCTATTGGTAAGGTATGAGGATATAAGTTCAATAATATAATCAGGGAAGTTATATAAGATCATTTTGTAAGCAAGACCCTGAATCCAGACTTTGTCAAAGGCTTTGGCAATATCAAAAAAGACTATCCCAGTGTATTTATTCGGTTTATTTGTATTTCCAGACTGAATATATTCAACTACCTTAAGTAGCTGATGAGTAGTGGAGAGGTGGGGGTTGAAGTCAAATTGTTGGGGAATCATTAAGTTGTTTGTGTTTATAAAGGTGTTGTAGTGCTCAAGAATGACCGCTTCAGTAATTTTACTTAAGAGTGGGTAACAGTGAAATAGGTCTGTAGCTGGTTGGTGTTTGGGGGGTTATCTGGTTTCAGAATAGGAACATGCATGTGGTTTTCCATGGACGAGGAAAGTATTTAATTTTAAAAATGGCGTTAATAATCATTGTAAACATGAGAATTGTTTTAGGAGGGAGCTTTTTGATCATCTTGTTAGTGATCCCTTCATTACCGAGTGATTTTTTTTTTACATTTAGTTTTTCAATTTGACGAGTTATATCAGAGGGGAGAATTGTAATATTACAGATTTGATCGGGTTTGCTATTGTAGGATTCAATCGAATTTAGAACTTGCAAGGTTGTAGAAGGGTCGTTAATACTATTTTCGGTCAATTGATTTTTCCAGGCTATCTGCTAACAAATTAGCTTTCTCGTTATCAGAGACAGCTGTTTGATGTGATGAAACAAGTGAGGAATGTTTTTACGATTTTTGGTGATGTATCTGGCAGTTTTCCACATAGAGTTATCTTCAGTGCTGAGGGATTGAAGGTGGTTTTTCCAAGACTCTTGGGAATTTTTCTTCTGAGGGTTTTTTTAATATAATTCAGAAGGGGGGTTTTAGTTTGCGGATTTTTTTGTTTTCTGACAGTGTCTTTTGGTTCTGTTTCTGATCTTGATAAGAGTTTTAATTTCAGTAGGGAGGGAATAATTGCTAGGAGTCGTAACTGGTTTAGATGATTCATTGTAGGCTGATAGAATGTTTTGTGTTAAGTTAGTCACTGCGTTATCTTTATCGTTTGGGCTATTTAGAGGATATGGTTGCGTTGGGTAGGTGACATTTGTGCTAAGGGTCTGCTGAAAGCGAGCCCAGTTAGTAGATTTATGAGGCGAAGGTATGGTGGAAAACCTCCGCTTTTATACAAGCGTTTGACTGCGTTCTCTAGCGGCCAACCGCTGCACTTGCGACCATACATTCCATGGTGAAAAGTGTTTGTTTCGTTGTGTTCTATCACCCCCAGAAGTTTGTATTGTTAGTTTAGACTCACCCTGTATATTACTTAAAGTATATATAAGTTTCTTCGAAATTAATATTTTAACTAAAAAACTAATAATTTAAAGACGTGTTATTTAAAGTACATATACATAAGTTCCGTCAAATTTTAATATTTTAATTATAAAATTAATCATTTAAAGGCATTATAAGTTAACCATATCAGTTAGTAAAATTGTTTCTTTAAAATTTAATAATTTCGGTATAATAGTTATATCGAGAAAAATTGTCAGTGATTTACCACTTTACTTATATTTTTCTTAAATTGTCTAGAGTGACTAGAATTCTTAAAAAAGTTTGGAAATACCAAATGAGGTAATGCTGATTTAAAGGGAATAGAACTGTAGCATAATTTTTTTAAGTTACCAAAGGCGATAACAATGCAATCATAGAAGATTAGATTTATTTTTTATGCGCTGAGGTATAGAGAAAAAACTTTTTTGAAGTATCGAGTACATTATACAGCTGACTACACTTTAATTGTTTCAGGAGACTTAATTCTCTCCTTTTAATCTAATTAATTTTACTCTTAAAATAGAATTAGATAATTCGTTTCTGTTTAATGGAAAAATATGGTTTGAAAGTTGAGTAATTCCAGAATTGAGAATTAAAGCTTTTAATGGTGACAGCAATATTCCATTTTGTTTTGCACTGACAGATTCAAATTTAAAAAAATGGATCTCATTTCTTTTTATTATAAGCTTTATGGTTTCATTGGCTCGTATCTTTATTGAAATAGAATGAATTAATTATACGTCTGGCACAACTATCAAATAGAATAGTCGATAATATTTTTATGACTCTTTTCACACACATCGAATAAATTTTCGAATTTGGTGAAAGAGCAGAAAAAAAATTACTACTCTACCGAGATACCCCTAGAAGTTAATAAAAATCTTTCTTTTTGATCCCAACATTAAATGAGAACTTTTGCGATATTCTTTCTAGATTGCATTCGGAAATGGAATCGTATACTCTACCTGGTAACTACAAAAATAAGTTAATGATCAGTCCAGAATTGATTAAAAATTATTTATATTTTGCGACGCCTCGGTTCGAAATCGGCGCCATGCTTCGCCAGCCACATTCGGAAATCGTTTGAATAGACTCGAAAGTGTCAAGTGTTTTCACTTAATTTCTTTTCCTCTTCCCTCAGAATTAGCAAAAGTCGAGTTTGAAGTTGAAATGAGAGAATGTCCGTCTGTTCCGCGGGAACTGAATTGAAGTGAATTGGATTCTACATAGAAAACTATTTAAAGTTGGACTTTCAATGCAAGCGGTGAATTCGAGAAAGTGAAAATTGCATTAAAACCTAGTTGCGTTCCGTCACTTAAAGAACTTAAAAATTCTATCTCTGTACTATTTCGATCACAGCATGGTGCCAAATTTCATTAGGTACTTCGTGCTTATTTTTCTAAGTAGTATAAGACGCTCTCCATCATCTGTTCCAAAAAGTTTATAACTACATTTTTTCTGGAGTGTCGAGCTATAGCTACCCCCTAAAATGGTATGATCGTGAAAACAAAGTTGATAGAGTCGCGGATCAGCAACCGGAGGATTGCGAGTTTGAGACTCGACACAATTACAGACGTCGACGGGGTTGGTGCTTGTTAAAGCTATTGTGGCCTCAAATGTCCTCACGTTGGCGTGGTGTGGAAGTTTGGAGAGTGGAGTGGTAACTCAGGTGCTGACCTCGTGATCTGACCGTGGTTCAAAATTAAGAGATGTTGGATATTTCCTTTAAGGATCGATTGTGGATCGTACGTACACGACGGTCCTTGGTTTGATCGAGATTCGAACTCGTAAACCTCCGGTTGCCGATACGCTACACTTCCATCCGGACTACTGCGGCCCATCACCATTTTGGAAACGTTTGGCGTTTAATTGGTGTTGACTAAGCAACTATTATTATATCAATTCCGAATTCATTTGTAATTTTTATTAGGGCCGCGCTGAAATCGTGTTCGAAAAATAAGCCAAGTGACGTCACGTTCGGAATTCGCATAGGAAACATGTTCTGCCGGAGAAACACTAACGCCACCTATATGTAGCTTGGCAGAAAATGCCTCTCGTATTTTGCAAATGTAAAAGATTCTCACAATATGACAATAGTTTATTCTAAAGAAATTCTGCGCTTTTCATTCTTGTTAGAAAAGCTATCGTACTAACGGTGGTATTGATTTCGTGAAATATGAAACATGATTTGTGTTCACATATTTTCCGAAAAACGGAACGAGACAGCTTGGAAAACACAATAAAATTATTTTCGCAGGGTTAATGTTACGAAATAGGAGAAAAGCAGAAACTTTAACAGCTGACATGTAAACTAATAGCTTTTTAAACAAATTGAAGACTTCTTTTAGTGGTTTGTCTTTGAACTATCTAAAAATAAGTACTTTTCTTGAATTTAAAAACTTTACGTAAAATCTTAGTTATTTGAAATCGATAGTTACCAAATAAAATCTTTCTTCTAGCAAAATGTGTTCCATAACTCCCAGTTGTAATGATGTGGTAGGCTAAAGAAATGAAAAACTTGGGTTAATGTCCAAATTCGTTAATTTTTAGTCTCCTTTTTTAACACAGTGGAAAAAACAAATCACATTGTCATTGGATCTGCAAAAAAAGTTTTCGGGCAATAACATATGGGTCCTTAAAAGTGTCTTCATGTATGGCTCCAAAGCAATTCAGGATGTGTGAGGTAGAGGCTGGTAATAAGCTGCACTTTATACAGGTGGGAAAGGATTTCTGGCCATCAAAGAATATTATCTTTTACACAAGTCCATGACATGGGTAGAGTGCGTCTGCTATTGATCATAAGATCTGGGAGCCATCTCTGTAGCAGTCCTACTTAGCCACGCGTTCACCTTCCAATGTTAGCCGGGTAAAGCAACACAGCCTTCACGTCTTGGGTGGCCCTACCAGGAGTATATACTTCCGACATGCTGATTTTTAGTTATATCCATAAATAACTTCAAAGTAATGAAAGTTATAATGGAAAAAGTACCAATGTCCTCTGGTCAGTACATTATGAAAGTATCGAAACATTGGAGAGTATTTTGTTGCTTTATCGAAAATAAAAATGAAAATTTCTGAAACAGATGTTACCAAAAACTTGCAAAAATAGTAGGTAGGTAGTTGAATTAGCATCGCACTGGAGCAACATCGGGTGGTAGTCAGGAATCAATAAGTATGGTAAAGATCTGAGGACAGTACCTCATCGTTTTAAACCACGATCAGATGACAAGATCAATACCTGAGCTGGTTTCCCACTCTCCAAACTTCCACACCATGCCAATGTGAGGACATTGCTGATGCCCCACGTCATGCATGTGATTCCGAAACTATACCAACTGGACTACAGCGCCCGTTGCAAAAGGACAAAAGCTCCTTTTCTACCAAGGTACATAAGTTTATAAATTTTAGTGTAAGTTCTGAAAAATAAATGGTATTAGTTTCCGATTGTGTTTTAGAAAGAGGTAGGCAGTTGAATTAACGTTGCACTGAAACAACACAATGGGCTATTGGCGACGGTCTGGATCCATCCCGTAACGAAAGATTCGAGGATAATACCTAGTCATTTTGAACCACGGTCAGATGACGAAGTGAAAACCTGTGCTGGAACCTACTCCCCAAACTTCCGTACCACGCCAACGTTAGGACATTTGAGGCCACGGCAGATTTAATGCGCACCAGCCCCCGGTCTAAGTTTTTTGGTTGAATCGAGTTTCGAACTCGCAACCTTCCATTTTCTAATTTGCTACTCGTCTACAGGGCTACCGCGGCCCTCTGGAAAGAGTAAAAGATGGTAGGCATCACATGTAAGAAGGATGGATCAGAGACAGGTCGGGAGATTTTCTCTCTCTTCACAAGAAAAGTGGGATGATTTTCTCAAAAAGTACTCCAGGGTTTCTCCTGATCACTGGTAGACCCCTCAAAGCATAAGGGTAACGATATTTATAAGGTCACATGTTAAAACTCCAAGTAGTTTCTATGAGATACCTCATTCATCAAGATCTGACCAATTTTGCTAATGACGATATATTATCATCAATATATTGCCGACTTTTTAATGATGGTGAGATAAAGATCTGGTCAGTTTTCTTCGAATGACATATATCTCGCCCATCAAGATCTGGTCAGTTTTTCTAATGCGAGATAAGTCGTCAGTATCAAATCCGACCAAGACAACCACCAGAAGGGCTAAGTAAAAGCGGGTTGCTTCCCTATTTCAGACTAATTTTCGGAAGGAAATTTAAGAACCCCCATGTATAATTCAGTATTTTGGTATCTTCTGTTTAAGAAAGTAAGACTTGTATAATGTCACCAAATTTTAAAATATGCAAAAATATTTCCAAAAAATATTTTAAAATATGCAAAAATATTTCCAAAAAATATTTTAAAATATGCAAAAATATTTCCAAAAATATTTTAAAATATGCAAAAATATTTCCAAAAAATATTTTAAAATATGCAAAAATATTTCCAAAAAATATTTTAAAGTATGCAAAAATATTTCAAAATAACTTTAGCAATTTTACCCACATATAATTTATACATTTAATAAGTTATACAGCATGCTTTCGGAAAATGTGATACATTTTTAATGGTTCTGATACGTTGAAAATTTCGATGCGATCAAATATTTTCTTATCACGTTATTGTAATTGTATTCTCTATATTTATGCTTTGTCTGCTCCTTATTTCCTTGTAGGATTTTTTTAAATATTCTATTGTATCTTTGTAATTTGATTTTCCCTGCAACGACACCTAAAACATTCTAACAAAGTTACAGTGTGTGCCAGACTTGAGCCGAGAATTCGCAAATTACGTTCTATATAATGCATACAAAAATCATACTGCTTCAGGCCCTGTAAATTCAAACGCCGCTATGAAGGTAACATTGGATAAAAAAGATTCCTCTAAGAGGATTATATGCCCGAGTTTCCGGAATTTAAGATTTAATAACAGGCTGATGCAAAATGTAAAAAATATCAATACAAAGAAAAATAACACCAGTATAACAATAGCAGCTGAAGGCAATTAACTTCAGATGTAGGAAGCTTTTCTCGTCCCATTGGATTAGTGTCTCGAAATTTGCTGTTTTAATCGAAAAAATGTCAGATATCGCAGTGTAGTAATAAAAACAAAATTTAGAAACATTAAAAAATTACTCTATATAATAAACGTTAAAGTATAAATTGTATTCTATAGTAAGCATAAAATAACATGTATAACAATTAAGCTATTCTTACAGTACAACTTTAACATTACATAGTATGAGAAGCGTGCTAAAAATGCGCAGATGTTTTTATTGTTTGCATAAAAAATACGATTTTAATTACATTTTTTATGGAGTTAATATTTTTTTGTTCGTTTCGTTTTGATTATTAAGGGACATAATACCAAAAATGTAAAATATAAACATTCATTCCATAAATAGGTACCTATCTTAATTTCTTTTTGAGAACATCCTTTATGTCCTCCATAATTCTTTTTCGTGGGTAACCCTCCTGTTTTTATGCCTCACATTTTGCTTTTTTTTAACTGTATTATCATGTAATTTGAACTGCGTTATTTTAAACTACATTACTATGCCATTTAAAATGCACTAAATTCAACTGGATTATCATTTGATGGTTATGTAAAATTGATGTTTTCAAAAGTCACGAAATTTCAAGAACGCTTACTAGAGCAAAAACGGAAAAAGGGTGAAATTCTGGGTTAGGGAAAGATATTTTCCCAAATAACTATCGGATGTCAGATTTCAACTGTCTAGATAGGATGATAACATTGGTTCAATCAAAGCTAAAACAGGATACAAAAATACAAGGGAATATTGTGGTTTGCAGTTCAAATGAATGATTCTCTTTGATCATATAAATAAATTTTTAGCATGAAAATGCTTAGAGCCTGTTGTGACAAACATATCACAGTACTCTATTCCTATAAACAAACTTTAGACTTCTTTTCCACGAGCTTCCTTTTTTTCCAGTATTTTCGTTATTCAAACTATAAAGGCTTTTTTAAATAGGTATGAAGTCGCATTCCTATTTAAAAAGACCGTATAAATTCCATGTAAAAATTTCCATTCTTACATGAAATTGATCTGTTTTTCACTATTCATGGTTGATAATCATGTGGTCTGATTGTTTTGATAAAATAAAAATAAAAATAGAAATGTACGCACAACTCGATATTTTTTTGCACAATATTGGGTGTGATGCACGTAAATTGTATATTTTTATTCAAAAAGTATATAAGAGTTATACGAAATCATATACTAAGTAAGAGTATATGAAGAAATTAGTTTGTAAATGTGTTGTGATTTGTAAGAGGATATTTAAAAATTGTCGTATATATATATTAATATAAAAAAATATGTATAAAAATTATATATATATATATATATATATATATATATATATTTCTTTTAATTCAAACACATATTAATCTGATTTCCTACACGTAGGTATCTAAATAAACGTTTGTGTTAACTTTCCTGGTGGTTGTCTCGTCATTAGCAAAACTGACTAGATCTTGATGGATCATGTCTCGTCCTTAAAAAAAATTGAACAGATCATGATATCGTCATCAACAAAAAACGGCAATATCTTCACCGTTCGGAATTCAATCGGTATTCTTGATGACGAGATATCTCGTCGAAACGACTAGGATTGTTAAATATTGCAGGAAAAGCTAAAAGTAGTTCCCTACGTACCGAGTTCCCTTATTTGACAAATGTTTTTTCTTGGGATTTTTCATTGTGATTTATTGAATATTTTGGTCATTTTCGGATTCTCCAGACAATATAAACAATCTCATAGTGGAACATATTGCAGCATAAGAATCAAATATAGAGATTCTAAAGTAGTCAGAAACCCGAGTCAAGAAGAAAAGCTAAATGGCTGTTACATAACTATTTAGGAAGATTTATTCCGTTGATCTGGTACCGTATTTTATGGAGTACTTTTCTACTAGAAGTTAGAATAACGGGAACCAAAGCGCAGATATTTAAAAACATTTTTAGTACCAATCGTACCATTATAAAGTATTGTAAGAGAAGATCAGCTAAGAATTCAATATGCAATCAACGGAAAGAAAGCAAGACTGGATTTCTAAACTATGATGGGATAAAAAGTTATGCTTCGAAATGAATTTTTTCGATATTTCTTAAACAGAAACGTGAGAAATTCGAGCATTGAGGGCTCAATGTTGTGTAATGTATTGTGTGTAATATAGTATGTCGATACCCTGTTAGAAATTCCATCGACAAGTACAGCACCAACCGTCTGATTAACCCTCCAAGTGGTTTCGACAAGATATCTCTTCCATCAATATCTGTCTGACCAATTTAGCTAATGACGAGATATCTCGTCCTTCAATATCTGACCAGTTTTGCTAAGGCCGAGGTATCTCGTCATCAAGATATTGCCGATTGTCTGATGATGACGAGATCGGATCAGTATTTTCCCTTTTACGAGATATCTCGTTTATCAGGATATGGCCAGTTTTGCTAATGATAAGGTCCACATCGAGACAACCACAGAGAGGGTTAAGTTACACGTCCATCATTAGGAACAAAGTCTATCGAACTAAGTAACTCGGGTATTTCCTCAAATTGCTTGTTTTGGTCTTGATGGCATTGGACGTTTCGTTCTATTGAAATTCCTATAGACTATTTTTCATCTTGGTTTTATCTTTTCAAGTAATTTTCGAAGCTTTTAATGTTTAACTTCAATCTCTTTCATGGCCCATGGTCTTTACTTTCAGTGAAGTTTAGCCACATTTGCTGGAAATTTAACCCTTCAAGTGTTTCGACGAGATATTTCGTCCAAGTTTGATAAGGACAAGAGATATGGTCTAAGGAGAATTGATTTCCAAGTAGGAAAAGCAAGTTGTTCCTTGCCCAGAACTCGTGACAGTTTGGAACAAGTTTTACATCAGAAACTGGATACTATAGGACAGTTTTTGAAGCAAAGATAAATCACCAGGATGGTTAAAATGATTCAGATTTAACTTTTATAAAACCCCTTAGCCCTCCAAGTCCAACGATATATCTCGTACATCAAGATCTGACCAATTTTGCTTATGACGAGATACATCATCAAGATTGCAGATTAAATGCCACTTTTTCATGATCACGAGATCAAGATCAGGTCAGTTTTTTCTAATGACGAGATATATAGTTAATCAAGATCTGGTCAATATTGCTAATAATGAGATACCTCGTCGAGACAACCATCACAGGAGGGTTAAGATTCCATTTATATTTTCTATTAAAGATTTAAGGAAACTTCAAAGTAATTGGTCTTTATTTTCTTAAATTGATAGGAATAGAAAAGAGATAATTTTGAGAAAGGAAATTGGATGAAAAGAGCAATCGTATTTACATTATTCCTCTGAAAGGTCCTTCCTTAAAGGGAAAAAATAAAGTTTAGTGCTCCAGTTAAGGCGCAATTTAATCCACTCGAAGTTCGGAATAATATCGGTAGTGCTTACAAAATTCCCGCTTGAGTTAATTCGTCCATTGATGTTATGACTCGTATAAATCTTATGCTTGGGTAATAAATAACAACACCCGGATCATAAATTCAAATTGTGTCATTTCACATATACTCTGGGCAGTTTGTGCGTGCGAGCAACATCTCTTTAATTTGGGCTATTTAAGCTTTCTAAAATTCCCATCATACACTGAAACGTAACATCATGAAGATAAGGGATGAATATGGTTAAGATACGTAGTAATCTCATAGAAATTACATTTTATACTATTTGAGAACTAATTTCTAAATATTTCACTATCACACTTGGCGAAGAAAGCGACATTATTTATATATTAGCAGAATTACCCGACTTTACTCGGGTTGAATTGATTGACCATAGATTGAAAAAGTAGCAAGAATAATCACTTTTCGCTTTCGTAAAAATACATAATTTAAGTCAGGAAAATAATTTTTAAACTGCTTTTCGATATTTTTATAACTTCTACAACTTACTTAGGATACAAATCGGATGCATGCATATCCATCCATATAATACGTTTGACAAACAGCACACACCTGTTTATGACAAAACTACGAAAGGTGACTACTACAAAAGTCGATTTTGTATTGTTTATTTTCCCAGGGAGATTAGGAATGTCTCTTCTTAAACTTATCGTAACTTAATTCATAGAATTGACGAATCTACGGCGAATGCGCTAGTACTCATAGCTTTCCTATCAATAGTTTTTTATTTGTGGCACTTTTGCATCAGGCATGTGACATTTTCGAATTTCGCCATCTTTAAGGGAATGATAACAAATCAATTTGATAAGATATTCATCACTAAGTTTTTACTTCAAAGCGTATACACATTTTTTCTTGAAAATTCCATTTTGTGTCACGTTGCAACAAAATAACTTATTTTATGAAATGAATATCTTCTGTACAGACAAAGCAAATGCAATCTATTGCCATTTTTCAAAAAATGGTAGATTGATTTGACACGACAATAATGCGTTGCTTAAATATAGCTTCGACTCGTAAAGTAGGAAAAATTAACCTGTCAATACAACAAAGAATTTCCAATATTTAAAAATTCCCAATTCGGATTTTTCTAACATTAATGTTCTTTCAATATCGACTAAGTTCTGTTTGAAATTTTCATATGCAAATTGAATTTGGCGATAATTATGGAGGATAACCTGACGTAGACCTATAAAAATAACCGTTTGACGACGAAAATTTCAGTCGCCTATTTGGCGAGCGGCCGATATCGTTTTCTTGAGTTTTACCTACTACTTGTATTTATTTGGAGATTTGCATATTGATGCTTATTTTCATTATTAAATGGATACAAATATGGTATGAAATACGAGTAAAGGTACTGCCATCAAAAAGCATACGTAATTACAAAATTTAATAGCAGATGTCATGTGGGGTCTACCATTGACCTTCTAATGAAATAAACAGCATATGGATGGAGATCTCAGTAAGATCTCAGAAAGATAAGTCACATAGGCTTACGAATCGACTTGCGGTGATTGGCTATCGAAGCGCAGACTAGTGTTTTTAGTCACGCTGGATAACAGCTTTTACCATTGAATAATTTGTCCCACATTAGGATTCATTCTTTTCCCCACAATCATGACTGATCTTAAAACCGAGCGACCGTAAGATATAGTGTGAATCTGAGCGCACATACTCCATCTATTTCATTAGAAGGTCGATGGGGTCTCTAGTTTCCATCATATGTGCTTATAAAGTGGTATGGTATCTGCGATCTTCAAAAGTAAACATTTCTGCAACCATTCAATGAAATAAAGGATGAAGTAAATGGATAGGAACACCAAAGGGTAGAAGAAATACTCTTTTACTTACAGAACATCGAAAAGGTGGACGCCTCAGACATAAATCAGTTTACGTTAACTTAACCAGATAAGAGAAATAGATCTCTCACCCTCTGAATGTGTGCAGAAAGCGAGTTAATCATTAACAAGGTTTTTGTTCTATCGTCAGGACCCTATAAATTTGACAGGCAAACCATTAGAGTACATGTCCTCCAAGAGAATGCCGTAGGTGATGGAATGGTGTTTCTATTGTATTGTTTCAGCGTAGGGGTGCTTATTTTACGAAGCAAACAGGAGAATGTTGGATGTGCTATCACTGAATCATTTCTTTGTTTAGTTTAACTCCCAACTTTGATCAACAATAATTTGTATTGACTGATGTGGTGTATTTTACTGTCACAGTCACTCCAGAAATCGAATATTCAACGAAACGTAAGTGTCAAAGTGGATTTTATATTTACTATCAAAAACAAGATAAAAAAAGTCTCTAGTTGACGGTATGGTCTTGAAAATGGTATTACGTTTCCTCACCTCAAACTGTCTCCAAATCTTCTGCTTACTCGGTGGGTTGTCAGAATGAAACGTACATCGCCCATACATTCGCCAAGTTAATGACAAGTTTACCGTTAACAAGAGATTAACTAAAAGCAATTTAACGACAAAAAATTTACCGAGTTTTATTTATCTGTTTCTGAAAATGAGTATTAGTGCAAAAAAATGCTATTACTTTCAAGATTATATAAGACATGCTTCGAAAGAGCCTTATTCCTGAAAACGCTGGTCTGTTTGCAGGGAGTTTAGCCCTGATCCTCTGTACAACAGCCTCCGAGTTCAAATCCAAGTCTTGGCATGAGTTTCTTGGTGTGGAATAATAATTAAAATTGTACTGTGATTGTCTCGACGAGGTATCTCGTCATTAGCACTACTGAGCAGATCTTTATGGACGAAATATCTCGTTCTTAAAAAAACTGACTAGATCTTGATTTAGTCACCATAAAAAATTGGCAAAATTAATAAAATCTTTATTGACGAGATATCTCGTCGAAACCACTTGAAGGGTTAAAATAACATAAGGTATTCTTTAAAAAATTGCATTAAACCTACTTTTAAAATATTGAGACAATTTTTTTTATTTAAGTACATTTTATGTAGTGAAAATAATATAAATATGAAGTGATGCTTTTAGTCCTATTTGCACTAAGAATAGAAAACAGCATTTCAAATAAAACCCCTGTTTATTATTCCTAAAATGTTATTTCGAGCTTGTGACGACGCTATTAATAGAGATTTGAAATAGCTTGTTTCCAATCATTTTGACCTAGCGACTTAGACGATTTTTGTTCTATTATTAAATATACTCGATAAACATTCGCGATTTAATTGTTTCATAAATAATTCTGATGTTATTTTGAAATGAATGATCTCATATTTCTTAATGGAAGCTTTCTGCTATTTTAGAACAATGAGGTCTGGATTAGTTCATTGCTTCTAGAATGAAAAAATTTAATATTTAAATAACAACTTATTCAGCGTTGTACTTCAGCATTGCATTCGATATTTAAATAAGCTATGTTCCTCCAAATGTTCACAATGTTCTTCACAATGTTATTCCCAAAATTTTATTTCAGGATGCAAATCACACATTTTTAACATAGACAAGAGAAGACCAGGTAACGAGCTCAGAAAATTATCTTCACATAGGCTAATTTATAAATATTAATGATCAGTTTCAATTATTAATGAACTTAGTAATTTGTCAAAAAGGGCCTGTAATAAGTCATTGAATCTCACCGATCCTATTAATGCCACGCCTTTTTTAATGTCACGCTTTCAAAGTTGTTATTGATAATCTTGTCAGTAAAACAATGGACAAGCGACTCTTGAATGCATTGCATTGCTTTTAACCTTAAGTCGTTCTCTTCCGTTAGACAATCTTAAACCTTATTAATGATGTGGGATTGAATTTTATTATCGTCTTATTACTGGGTATAACCATTTTCGTTCGCTTCAAGTCATTGAAGTCTTAAATTCAAAAATTATTTTGCCAATTCTTCATACATGAAAATTCTCTGTTGCAGTTTAAACCTCTTGATGGTTTTCTCGACGAAGTATATCGTCATTAGAAAAACTGATCAGATATTGGTACACGAGATATGTCATCATTAGAAAAACAACTGATCAGATCTTGATCTCATCGTCATGAACAATCGGCAATATCTTGATGGTAAGATATCTCGTCATTACCAAAATTCGTCAGATCTTGATGGACGAGAAATCTCATCGAAAGCACTTAGAGGATTAAGACATAACATCCAGTTTAAGGCTTTACCACATCCAGCTCTTGAAGGTCTTGCATCTATCTATTAACACTGGACTCGACTAGAGAAAATTATTTTTATTTTAATAATTTTTAAATTAATGGTCTAAATTTTCTTTGAATGCTGTTGGAATATTTTTGGCTCGATATTTGATACATTCAGTCGATTGACCCTCCAAGTGGTTTCGACAAGATATCTCGTCCATCAAGATTTGATAACGACGAGATATCTCGTCATCAATAATGCCGATTGAATTATTCCGAATGATGGAGATATTTGCTGTTTTTATGTTGACGAGATCAAGATCGGGTAAGTTTTTCTAATGACGAGATATCTCGTCCTTCAAGATCTGGACAGTTTTGCTAATATGATACCTCGTCGAGACAACCAACCGAGGGTTAAAAAGAGATCTTTCTAAGGACAAACACATTTTTAACAGTAGACGAGGACATTGAAAATCAAGCAACATTTAAAATTTACAAAAGTAAGAATAACAGAGGACAACACATCCACCCTGCTTCAAGCGCAAACAGGAAGTCTTCTCACCTTTTCTACCCACATCCACCTTTCGGTTGCAGTTAGGGATGGTGATCTCCCAAAGGCAGATATAAAACTGTCGGTGAAATAAGGTGAAAAAGTGTAAGTTAAGTTCCAAGAAGACGAAGACAGTCTGATACATTAGTCAGGTACATTATATGTCTGAGAAAAAGTTTCTTTTCCAAGAAGTACTGGGGACTAGCTTTCATAGACCAGGTGTGAAACGATTCCGAACTGGAGGTATTTTGATGTGCGTTACGATATAATTCAAAACTTTAAGAAATCTACAACTTCCCAGAAAATATTAAGCATCTTCGGAAACACATTCATATCTGAGCAAACTTTTTCAATTATGAAACAAGATGTAAATTGCGAGGAAACTTAAAAAACAAGAATTTGGGGATATCGAGGATTTCTACAAGATTAACTACTTACTACATTAGTAATGAAAAATTGTAACTTGTCACATTGATTTTAAGCCTCTGAATGTTACGAGATTTCCGAATAGTGTTGTATTCCCCACAACACACATTGACAAAGTAATTCGTCATTGGCTCAAATAATGATAGGAGAAATGCTATTGAACTATAAGGTCAAAACCGGTTTGAAGTCATACAGGGAATATTACAGATAGCAGAACGGATATTAGTGTGAGAACTCTAGAGGATTAATAATCAATTCCCCTTAGAATGGGTTTTATTGTCAGTCCCTTCCTCACTCAAGAAAACTTCCCCACCATCAAATTAATACATCTTGACCGCTTTCTTCCCAAACCTGACATCAGCATTTCTAAGTTTTTGTGCACCAAGATCTAGTTTATGCTTCGAAAAGAAAAGTATTAAGCAAATGTAATGACGGGAAGTTTTCTTCCTTACTTCGAGGGAAACGTACACTTTATTAAGGTATGCTATTAGAACACAAAATAGCGCACAGGGAATCTTGGGCGCATACATAAAAGCTGTATCCATAACTTTTACAATCTCATTTCGTGAGATTAAACCCTTATGAACATTTCTCTTTTTTTAACATTAGAGATAAGACTAATAATTTTAGGAGCATCCTCCGAAACTTTCTAAGAAAACACATTTCGAAGGAACTGCTACAAGGTTTTCGATAATTTTTCTGTGATAAGGCTCAGGAATATGTTTATATTTTATGACGTGGAAGTTATTCAAACAGAGAGGAAAATTAAGAAGACAACTCAATAACTATAGAATTCAACGTTTAAATAAATGTCTACACATACATTTTGAAAGCCATATTTCAAAACAAAGCATAAATATATATTTTAGACTCACTGTTTGCTAATGAAACATATTTTTTTAACCAACTTACATACTACTTTCGTCACAGTTGAATTTATTATTTGGTTTAATACCAAATGATGACGAATGCCTTATTTGAATCATACAATTATACCTCTCATGTTTAGAAACTTTAAATTTAAATAGATGATTCTGATATTCATAAATTTCGTTTGCAATATGTGTAAAAGTATACACATGTCCATTCAAGTTATCCAATCCATCAAATTAAGAAAGAAAAATTTACAATGCAAAATTATTTATTATTAATTAATATCGGAATAATTATGCACATTATTTTTTTGAAGAAAATTTATACCTGAAGAATGTGTTATACTCTGCAAACCATCAAAGGAATTTTGGCCAGAGATTTCGAAATAGCTTATTCTGTGCTTGGACGTAGCAAAGAATTTTAAGACACAATATGCAACTATATTTATTAAGTCTTGAAATTTCTTGTTTCAAGATAATAGTATATTAAATTATTCTTTACCTGTTCCAGTTATATTTAACTTATACTATTTGTAAGATACACTTTACAACCTTTGAAACAAAATTTTGTACATGAAGTTAATATTAAAATCCAGGAAGTTATAATTTTCATTGCACATCTACGGAAAAAACGAAGTACTGTCTGTCTACCATGGGAACTGCTCTCTACACCATGTCTGAGTTGCGGCGGTTTTTATAGAAACAGGACTCGTTCATTTAGAAGAATAGGGGTGACTCTCGAGGATGACGTAATATAATTTTGTTTTTCAAAAATATTGGCGAAGAAAATAGGAGTTTTATTGTTTGATGTTATTGGCAGCAAGTAAAATTCTTAACAAATATATTTCAATCTTCATTAAGTGTGCTAATGTGACAAGAGTTCTATCCGTTTCTTGAAGCATTCCCTGTAGAAAATAGGATAGGTCCGTTCCTATAGCAACAAAAGGGTAGAATTAATACCTGGAGCAATTTTCGTGGTAGACTGCCATAGCATTTTCATTTGGGCATCGTTCATAGTAGAACTAATTCAAAGGTATTCTTCGATAGGGACTAGCTTCTTTGAGTGAATATGCATAAAAGTTACATAAAAGACCATTCTCATTTCAAATTGCGCTCAAACTTCCTAATTTCGACTCCAAATTTACATCAGAAGTTTATCTTGTATAACACATGTTTCAAGTTATCTTTGGTCCAGTCGTTCTGGATCGTGAAAATAGAAAGTTTTGTGCTCTTAATGTTTAATATATTTCCTAGACTTTTTTTCATATCCTATATCTTAATATCACTCGGATATTTTTAGGACGTTACTATTTAAGAACCTGAGTAACATTAACATAATGTTTCTTCTTTAATAAAATAATTTGTGAATGAATTATTCATCATAAAGTGGTGTTACAAAAGTTATTAATTGATTCAGTAGGATAGTTGTACAATACCTGCAGAAATTTGGTTTCATAAGGAGTACATGTATATCGTTCAAAATTTAGAATGTGAATGTTTCAATCTATTTCATTCTCTCTGAAAAGTTTCTCTTCGGGGTTGATCCCAATAGCCGGTTGTGTTTCTCCAGTAGGATGTTAATTCAATTGCCTTCCTACCCTCCTGTGAAAGCCTGCTTAGAATTGACTTCACTTGTTTTCGTGTAGAATTCTGAAAATTCGATTTTTTTCTGAATCACGGAAATCAATTTAACGGATAATGATCTAGATAATAAAATAATGGTATAGATATAATTTCTCCAAATGTACTGGTCTCGTTTTTATTATAAAATTGCCACTTTGGGATTACTAGGATGAGGTAGACAAACTATCTCCAGACATCTAAATATTTTTCTAACGGAGTTTATAAAATATTAAATTCTTCCTAGAAAAAATACTAGGTTAAAAAAACGCAGACTCGTCTATACTGCTGATAAATATAATTTCTTTTTGACAGGCATATAACCATTATTATCCAGTTAGATATCAGAAAGCAAAAACATATTCAAAAGAACTTCACTTGCGAATGCAAGTAATAAGAAAGATAGCAATCAAAGGAGTAACGAAATACTTCCAGTCCGTCTATTACTATACCTTTTGGATAAGAAAAGGAAGATGTCGGCCAAAATTGAAGAAGCTGTTATTAGTTTAGGTATTTGAATTTTCAATTCCCAACAAGTAAGGAAAACAAGATTAGCTGCCTCAAAGTTGGTAAGAAATATTTCTCGGAGGATATTTATATGCAAATAGAGTAAGGGAATTTCGAATTTTGTCTCTTCTTTCTTCTTTCAAAGGGATTATTGGCTTCAGTTGTCCTCTTGTATGCTTTTTGAAATTTCAAATAAATTCAGCAGAATAGAGCCTTTGGTTGTACATAGGAATAAATGTCTTTTTTTTTAAATTTTGAATAAAGAATTTATTACTGCAAATAGTGGCATGTTTAACCGAAACCAGAAAAATTCATATATTGCTTTTATAATGCCATGAATTTATGCTGAATAAAGCTCTTTATTCTCTAATTTCCGGCCAATTGAATTTACTCGTCTGGCACTACAAAGGCGAATTTGTGAACCCCACTTGCGTTATCGTGGGGATGGTTTCACATTATACCTCACAAATATATCATTTCTAGGCAATACCCATTGCTGTGTAAAGTCGTTTATCTATTTTTTCAACCATCTTGAATCATTCTTTTCAATGACCTTCGAACTATTAGCTGATACAACATTTCATCTTCCAGAAATTGATATGAATTGATGGCAATTGAAGAAACCATACGCAATACTGCCATACTAGTCAAAAAGGTAGCATCGCCTAGTTCGGTCTTTTCAAATTTTTGTTTGTTAGATGCTGAGTGTATTGGTATCTAATATTTAGGTAATTGAATTTACGTCGCACTGGGGGCAGCAACACAACGGGCTATGTCAACGGTCCGGGGATTGATCCTGAAGTGAAAAATCTGAGGAAAACACCTCTCTCGAGCGCGTAATTTTGAATTACTGTCAGATGAAGAGGTTAACACCTGAGATGGCACCCTATACTGTCCAAACTCTACACCATGTCAACGTGAGGACATTTGAGGCCATGACAGATTTAACATGTATCAGCCCTCACATACGCGACGATGTTTGGTTAGGTCGAGATTCGAATACGTAACCCTCCAGTTGCTAATCCGCTACTCTTCCAAACGGGCTACAGCGGCCCCAGAATTTGAAATGAATTCCTCATTCAATAAACCACACTAACTAGTCTAAGATGCAATATCGTCCAGTTCGGTCATTTACAATTTATTATTGTTCAATGGGTATACTGGTATCTAATATTTAATACCATATAATAGTATTAACACTTAAACAACTGAGGTAGATTATTCTCTGACTGCTTCCTAACATTATGAGGCATTTGATACTTTTACATGAAGCATCTTAATAACCTTTAAATACAAAGACCAAACTTGGGGATATTTCTTTATTGACTAACTCACCAGAATAATAAGTACATTTGAAATTTTACTTGGTTACAAAAATTATTTGCTAATCTGATAGTATGTAATATTAGATTGAATGTCGTTTTAATTTTCGGAAATATTATACCATACGCAATTCCTGGAGTAACACGGGAACACACAGATTACCACCTTTTAAATTTTCAAACAAACCTTAATGATGAAATTACCTTGTATACTTTAACCCTCCAAGTGGTTTCGACGAGATATCTTGTTCATCAAGATCTGACTAATTTGCTAATTACGAAATATATCATCATCACAATTTGGCTTAAATTTTTTATGTCGACGATATCAATATCTGGTCAGTTTTTCTTATGAAGAGATATCTTGTCCATCAAGATCTGTCAGCTTTGACTAATGACGAGATATCTGGTCGAGACAACTACCAGGAGGGTTAAGAGGATCCCTCGGCCAGTTTCCGCTTTTGCAGCCAGGGACGGAATTGGGGCACATTATTTCTTAAGTGTATATATACAGGTTACATTTTATTGACTCAAGTAGGTCCCTTTTTTGTTTGATCGAAGAAGAGACATTGGGACAGATTTTATTATTCTCTACCCGAGAGCTTTTGACAAGATTGTGTATTACCCAGTCAATTTTTACTGTTTTTTCTAGATTCTACTTGATTACTTGTTTTAGATTGTACAGGACGCTTGCCAAAAATGAGACCATTTTGCTATCGTATAACATTTTTTTAACTCAGGAAGGTCCCTTGTTTGTTTGACGGAAGAGGAGACTACCAATATTGGGAAGTTATATAAAGGATGTGGGCAGCTAAGTATTTTTCTTTCTTGTCTTACCTTATCTTATCAATTTTATTGATGTCTTGTTTGTGCGTACTTTTGTCATTATAGACTTTGTATTGTGTATTTTGTTTTCTGCCTCTCATTGGAAATAACAAATATATTGCATAGTAGACATCATGAAATCGGAACACATAGCATCTGACTCGCGTAATAAAATTGTATCGTACAACCAAATACAAATGCTTATTTAGTTTCTTTCCATACTTTAACCATAGATATCACTATAACTTGTTCACGCCATGCGTACCTGCGTGACGGTTGTTGGCGCTGCTCCTTAATTGGCGTAACTTTTCATGTACTTGGCGAGCGCCAAGAACGTCGCCAACTTCTCAGTTGGTGCCTGATCTCTTGACGCGATAAGACGATATCGCCAGCGTTCCAGGAACTTAGTGTACTTAGGATAGTACAACTCATTTTCTGTACTTATGATAGTACAACTCATTTCTGTACTTAGGATAGTACATCTCTTTCTTTGTACTTAAGATAATACAAATTTCAATCAATGGAAATAAACATCATTACAGTTCACTAAAGTTTGTATTTTTGTGTGAGCCTCGACAATATTAAACGCTGCCACACAGCAGTTTCAATGCTACTTTTAAATAAAAAGCTATGTTTAGCAAGTAGCCAAATTAAACGAATCGAAGAGTGATTTTACAAGGGTGAGTCAATAATCATACGCAATGCATCAAGTTTTTAAAGGTAAAACGGACAATTTGCTGTGACATCACTTTCCAATATAGTCTCCTTGTTTTTCAACGCACTTGTTTCATTCTTGCGCAAGCTTTTTTTATGAGATTTTTTAAAGATGATTTTTGGCTAAGCAGAGAGCCACGCATGCATTTCTTTTGTCAGTTCTCGTTCTCTGGAGAATGACGGATTTACCACTTCATCAGCAATTGACAATGGTTTATGTAAAATTAATTGCTACAACAGAACATAAATTACCATATTATGTTCTGTTTTAGCCGTTGTAATCAGTAGTGGTTGTGGGAATTTTTTTACCGCAACGTGTAAAATACCAACGTTTTGTAGGGTCGGTATCCCATGATGGAGTTGAGTCCATTACTTAACGTTACTTATCTTGTGTTTGATATAACATTTCTTCATTTGGTAATTTCAATAGGCTTACTCTCCAAAATGTTTCAATGCAATATATAATATTCTATTAAACTTAACTTACTCAAACAGTTCTTATTTTACTTAAAAACGACTCTATTATAAAAACAACTTAATTCTGTGGAAATAGTAGGTGTTACATCATTTTAAGACCAGATTTAAAATAAACGAGGTTCAAGTTACACATAATACTCACCAGTTTAGTAGAGAGAATTTCGATGCTAACCAGAGTTATTTTAAATTGCCCCGGTCACAAATTTCCTTGTAACCAATTTTCATTTGAATGCTAACCTCGTGGATCATGAGTTTAGCTGAAATTCCCTTAGGGAGCTAACGCGAAGATATTCAGATAATAATTTTATTTGGAGAAATATCATCAAATTTATGCACCATTTCCTGACCCAGTGAGTTAAAATATTCATCCTTCAGCCTAAGTTGATTTTGTGTTGGAAACCATTAAGGAATGGGTTTCTCCCTCAACCAGTATAACCACAAGCTGATATAACTTTCGTAGCAATGTGTTTTTTTTTTTCTAATTCTTACTTTTTCGTCTACTCATGCATTTTGTAAGTGCATCCGGAATGTTATGTTGCGCAAGGGATAGCTTTTTTAGATGGATATTATCCGTGCCTTCTATGTAAAGCTCCCATTTCCACTCGGAAATTCTCTGGAACTCGTATTCTGTCGTAAAATGTTTTATGACGGATCAATTTCGTGGGTTTCTTTCTGCATTCATAGCGTGATAAAGGTTTTTGTGAATGCTCCCCAGATTTGCTGAAGATGATGTTTGATTAAAGGAGTATGTGGGTTTATATCTCAGCGATGCTTGAGCGTCTCATCTAGTAATGAAAAATTGTTATGCTCGGGCATTAAACAAGGGTTTTGTCACACTTAAGTGTTCAGTCCATACCTTGTTTGCTTGTTTAAAATTTTTTGTTGTATTAAAATGAAGGAAATTTATTTATCGGAAACATTAAAATCTTATTTTTAACTATAATCATCATTTATTGCCACACATTTTCCCATATATTTTTATTTCGGTCACTTTTTGAAACTTTTTGCATCAACGAAGATATTTTTAAAATTTTTAATCATTCTATATACCATTTTAAACACATTGAAAAGAAGTAGCGAAAAATAAAAAAAACTGCTGATCCTTCAAAATTTGAAGAGTGCACGTCTCTGTGTATCGTAGTTATCGGTTAAATAAGAGATAGAGGTACAAAATGGGGAGTCTGAAAACTTCAAAAAAATATAAAGGAAAAGTGAACGCGATACTTTTTTAAAGAAAAAACAAAACCATTAAATCCCGTATCGATAAAAATATCTCTCCGAAAAATAAAAAAAAATTCGTATTTGTCTTTAAAAGTTTCGGTTGGAATCCGCGGATGGAATTCTTTTTCCTCTTTTATTCTAAATTTCCATAAGAATAAACCTCTTTTCACGTGGAAAGAAAAAGTGTTCTGGAACTTCGTAATTTCAGATAAAGCCGAGAATGAACTTGGGTGAGGTTACAGTTTGCAAGCATACTGCTAAAAGGTTGCTCTTCTGGAATGCAATTTGCATTTTACACTTTAGAGTAGAATTTATTAATTGAAACGAAAAGTGCAAAACAAAAGTTTGTTCAAGACCTTTGGGAAAGGTGGAAGAAAAATATTTCTTCCTTTTTCGGACATAATTTTTGTTATAACAAAAGCATTACAAAAATAATTTTTCCTGCTTTTAAACTGCTAGGAGAAAAGTGAGAGGATTTTTTTGTAAACCTAAACAAAAATAGAGGGCGCTAGTGTTTTCATAACTTCTTTCATAACTTGCGGTGCAACTTGGCATGATATTCGAATACAATTTCAGTCATGTCGATAATATTACAAACTAGCTGATATTTTATTAAGATTATGTATTTTATTATAACTACTAAAATATATAAACTTCATAAAATATATAATCTTAATAAAATATATAATCTCAATAAATTAATATATAATAGACAAAATTGACCATGACGTATGTGGATCATTTTTTACATTCGTTCTATCATTGGTAAAAACTATATTTAAGTTATCGATCTCTCATTGATTTAAATCTTAATACTTTCACAAGAAAGTGCTCGCGCAAAATAAATAAATATTTAATCATGGTATAGATGTGAGGAAATGATAAGGAAAGTGATAAGGAAAAAGATTTATGATAAAATAAGTGGAGGTAGGTAGTTAATTAAATGTTTCACGTACGTCACCGCATTATAAATACTATTTATAATTACATTAATGCGAAACATCAAAACGGCGATAAGTCAAATTAGTTTGAAACAGGAACTTTTTCCTAATAGTTTGCTTAGTTTGCTCTGAATAACTCTCACATGCTTTCACTAAAAATAATCATTTACTTGTTTATGCAAATCTGATTAAACATTTCATTGAGTATTAACAAATTCTAATAATTTTGGCATGAAAATCAAATTTGAAAATTTCTACCAACAGTTCTGAAACATTTTGTATCGAACGGATGAACTTTCTTTAAGTGATTCGTTTACTGGTAGAAGCTGGACTTTGAAAATAAATTTTGGCAAGATAATTATTTTAATGTTCCCAGATGTTTATATTTATTCTGGAAAGCCGAAATGCTTCTGCAAAGAAAAATGAAGCTGGCACTCAATATTAGCAAATTACCTGGCTTCTAATCCTTTTTAGTTCACGAACAAAACACAATTACATCTCTTAGATATCTATACTAATATTTATGTCTTATTTAATAGCAGTGGAATTAAACAGTGTTCATGTAATATAATCTTTATAAAAAGGAAGCCGAAATCGTCCCAATTTATCATTATTAAAACGATATAATGTTTTGAAAATATCTAGTAATTGATTCAAACTCATATGCTATTAGTTTTTAAATTGTTGGAATTGTGTTTTTACGTAACAAAATGCATCAATTTTAGTGACTTTTGTTTACATTTAAATTTTAACGGGTTTTGTGCATGTAATTATTCTCAATTATTTGAAACTCACTAGATTTGATTTTTCAGTAAGAATTTAAAAAGTGAAACAACGGAAATTTAAAAAACACCAAAATACTTTTACTTACTAAAGCAAGATTTAACAATGACGCTAATGAACTATTTTAGATCCAGTTTAATCCTCTGAGTGTCACGTGATTTTCGAGTGGTGTAATAGTGATTTTACCCCACAACACACATAATGATGAAATAACCGCATCTGTTGGTTGAAAGAATTAATGCATTCTTTTAACCTTTAAAAAATTCTATTGGTCTTTTTCTCATAAAAGAATCATTTGGAATAATTTTACTGATCCTTTCCTCAGAGTAAAATACTTAAAACGATTCTGTTGATCCTTTCCTTCCAATAGAATGGTTTGGAAAGATTATGTTAGTTCTTTTCTTACAATAGAATAGTTTGGAAAGATACTAATGGTCATTTCCTTAGAATAAATCCTTTGAAAAGATTATTTTGTAATTTTCTTAGAACATAATCGTTTAGAAAGATTCAATTGGTCCTTTCCTCAGAATAGAATCCTTTGGAAATATTCAATTGGCCAAGATAAAAACTGTTTAGTAGTCAAGCAGGGATGACTTCAGAATGCAAGGTGGAATTATGAGTGTGGGGGTAATAAATATAACAAAAAAATTCCACAAGAAAATTACCCTCGTGAAGCAAAAATTTAATAAGCAATGGTATTTAACATACATTTCTAAAGACACCATATGATAAAACAAATTAAAAATTACATAGCATTGTAATGTGAAATATTGTGTTGATATTTTTACATTTAATGTGAGCTATTAGTAATGAATACTTCATAAAAATTCAAATTTAACCCTTGTTTTTCAAGCTATGGCTATATTTGAATTCTAAGATAACCACGATTTTGAAATGTGCCAGTGGGTTGCCCTATAAACGGACATTATCCCATTTTCCACAAGGGGGACTTGAAGAAATGTATACAAGTTCGTCATATTGGCGTACTTAATGACAAATTATAAACACGATTTCCGAGATTACCTATTTTATCCTTCGCCAGACCTCAGATTTTTCGCCATACGTCTCTGTTTGGCAACCCAATATTATCTTGAAATCGATGTCGATATCTTAATCAATGTTTAGTATTTTCTTAAGAAATGGCGCGCAGACAGCCCGACCACTCATGGTGTCATCGCGCTGCATGTTTGTGTTCGACGCGCTGTTTAGTCTCCTCCTGTTTTTGTGTTTGCGTTTATTTCCAAGACGACTACCCGCCGAGCAGTTGTTATTTGTTGATAATAAACGTGTTTGTTAATCCGGAGTTCAATTCTGTTAACTCATCAAGCACAGAACGGAATCGATCGATGTGTCCAAACAATCAAAAACAGTAAGTTATAGTAGTTCAGTGAATTTGTCAGAAGTAAAACTACCAGCATAACAAAACAAAGTTTTTAACTGGGGAATTATAAGGCCTCAAAAAAAAAACGTTTAACGATCCAAAAAGTTTCGTCGAGATATCTCACCCATTCATATCTGACCAATTTTGATAATGACGAGATAATAAGTCATTAAGATATAGCCGATTTCTTTTATGATGACGAGGTCAAGATCTGGTCAGTTTTCTTCTAAAGACGAGATATCTCTTTGAAACAACCACTAGGAGGATTAAGAGAAAGCAGAAACTTGTACTGTTGAAAACGAAATCAGACAGCACAAACCAAAGACATTCGTTCAGCAAGAGCATTCGGCACCTTCAACAGACCACTGACCTCACCCCCTGATCTATACTACTAGTAAACCACTTCTTTTTGCCCGTCAACATTTGACAAAGGTAAAATAAAATTCAGTCACCTTTACTCAAAATGAACGAGTCCTGTTACCATGGCGACCACCACCAGTACAGGAAGTTTTCAAACAACCTGTATACTGTTCATATCGGTAACGATCTGTATAAACTAAAATTGTTCCGGAAACACACCCCTATGCATATGAAGCAACTGGCGTATTACTAGTCCCTCTCCCAGTTGCCAATATTTCCTCTAGTTAGCGCCACCGAGAATTGATGTTTTGCACTAACGAATGATGTAAATATAAATCTCTAGGTATTACTCCGAGTGTCGCAGACAATTGATGGCTCCGATGCAATACCCCTTGAAGATAAAACATGCAAGGCAATTTGCAAAACGGTCATTAATCAACAGATGTGTGTCGTGTTTTGTGTGCTGTTCTTTGATCAGTATCGTGTCGAAAAAGACAGTGACAAGCAATTCGTTTGATATACAGAATTGTAATTACTGAACTTATTTTACGGAAAACTGCCTTGTTACCTAAGTAAACACCTAGGTAAAAGTTTGTAAAAATAAACAGGTTCGTTGAACCGGAACCAAAATTTGTTCCATGCTTTTCAGTCAGTATTTGATAGCAGTTTGTAGAATCGTTTGAGTTGTTAAATGGGAGTTTTGAAAACAAGCTTATTTCGTATTTATGAAAACAACGATTTTCCATTAACTGTAATTTCACAACATCATTCTTTATCAATTCGATGACTCACTAAGGCTGGCTTGGCGGGTTTCTCCACTGCGTTTGCAACTCTCGAGTTGTAGGCAGTGGATGTTTGATTTCTGTAACTTATCCAGGGTGTATTTCTTCTGTGTCAGTAAAACTTTCCTTGTGTGTATAGCCATTACTTGACGGAGCCGCGGTACCCTGGTTGGAAGAGTAGCGAATTATCAAGCCAAGGATTGCAAGTTTGAAAGACCGTCGTGTACACGGGGGCTGGTGCACGTTAAATTTGTCGTGGGCTAAAATGTCCTCATGGCATGGCGTGGAAATTTGGAAAATGGGGTGCCAGCTCACATGTTGTTCTCGTCATCTGACTGTGATTCAAAATGAAGATGTGTTGTCCTTGATCTTTCCCTTCGGGATCGATCCCGGACCGTCGCCAATAGCCCTTTGTGTTGCTCCAGTGCGACATTAATTCAATTATCCCCATTACTTGTATGCCTTGTATTTGATGCAGATTGTTCGAATATGGCCCTTTTGTACTCTACAAAACCCAACTCAATTAACCATCAATGACCCTCTACAACTTACTGGTGAACTTTGTACTGCACCATGTTTTTTTAATAGGATCGCATATTTCTAAATTTTGCAGCAGGGGTACTGTTTCAGTTTCATCCAGGGAGGCAATTAATTAACGTCGCACTGGAGCAACAACAGAACGGGCTATTGGTGATGGTCTGGGATTAATCCTGAAGGATCCGGGATCAATCACAACGCCTCGTCATATTAAGCCACGGTCAGATGACGAGAACTACACCTGGATGTCACCCCACTCTCCAAACTTCCACACAATGGCAACGCGAGGATAATTGAAGCCACAACAGATTTAACGCGCACCAGCCCCGTGTACACGGCGGTCTTTGTCTGGACCGAGTTTCGAACTCGCAACCTTCAACTTGCTAATCCGTTGCTCTTCCAACTGTGGGTTATCGCGGCCATCAGTTTCATTCAGTCAATTTACTATACTGGGAGTTTCGAAACTTTCTATTAATATTAAACTGAGGTTGTGAACACAAAATTAAAAAGTATTCACATAGGGATGGATGTTCGCAAGTGCTATCCTGATGTCCTAAGGTACGTTTCCATGGGGATAGGGGTTTACTAACCGGTCAATCGAGCCGGCTACTAGGTTACCGGGTAAGTTAGTATCGCCACAAGGATAGGAACTTACTGGGTAAGTTAACTGGAAGTAGGCACTGCTATGCTTTCGGACAACGCTATCGATGAAGATGTTGATTCTTTTATTTTAGTTCTAAGTTAGAGGAGAGAGAGAGAGAACGTAGAGAAATTGTGAGAGATATAGGTGAAGTAAAAAAATGTGAATAGTAGTGAGTAGTAGCAGTAGGAAGTTGAAATAACGTCACACTGGAGCAACACAACGGGCTATTAGTGACGGTCCGGGATCAATCCCGAAGGGAAAAAGATCCAACGACAACACGTCATCATTTTGAACCACGATCAGATGATGAGGCAATACCTTACATTTTAATAGAACAACCAATCATAAATTTGAAAAAGATTTCTATTTTATCATGGCAGGTCAAGAATAAACCTTACCTTCCTTTAAATGTACTTAATCTAAAGTGTTTTATTTTTTGAAACCAATATAAATTCAACGGAAAAAGATTATAAACTTTATATTATATTAAAATAGTATAGTTTTATAATGAGATAAACATTCGGTAGGAAAGAAATTTTCTTCCTCATATTCGAGTAAACTATGATTATTATATATTAGCTTAAAGTCTCAAGTAAACAAACTTTGCAGTTCCTTGAAATAAGCATATGAAACTCTCATACTTTTTTCTTCTGTTTTGAAAATTTGTTGATTCAAGAATTATTTGAAAGGGACTTTGATAATTCAAACGCGAGAATGGCCTTCACAATAGAATATTTTTTCTCTTTTCTCTTCTCATTAAACAATTCCTCTCTAAATAATAGAACACAAATGCTAAGCTTCTGAGTTTCGGATTAATTTAAAGTGAATATTCTATCGGGTTTCTAAAGGAATTGGACTCCTAAAACTTTCTAAATATATCTCCAGAACGATAATTTAAGGAACAAGCGCTGAAAAGGGTACGTCTCCCGTAAACAACCGATATTTACATAGGAACAATCCTCAATGAATTCCTTTTATTTAAACAATGGAATAACAATCCTCCCTTGAGGTACATCAGACGTTTGATCTTCTCCGGTTTCCATGGGATGAAAACAGGAATAAATTGGAATTTCAATTCGTGGTTTAAGTGCCTTTTTTATCTCCCGTCCCATTTCAATAGAAGAGGGATTTTAAACTACCACGCGAAAATTGTGTTGAATGTAATGAAATTTCCTGTAAGGACAGAAAAGTAGAGGTTGTACCCCTTCAGTGAAAATGCAATGTTGTGATTATATGCATGGTCGTACTAAAACAAACCAGTCATAGCTCTAGTGGTTAATAAATAAGAAAGCTCGTTTATTAAAACACATCATAACATAAAGAAATACCAGAGAACCCACAGGTGAGGCGTTTGATTTGCGAGGAGGCTACAATTAATTAAAGGAGAAATATGTGCGAAATGACAAGCAAGGCGCGGGACATGTGGTGAATAAACAAAATGGGAGGCTGGTTCCCGGCTTCTGAGTTACAATTGCAATGACCGTGAGGTAATAACAAATCTGTCACAGGTAGGCAGGTAGTTGAATTAACGTCGTACTGGAGCAAAAGAAAGGGCTATTGGCCGGGATTAATCAGATCAGAAAACACCTCGTCATTTTGAACCACGACCAGATGACGAGGTCAACACCTGAGTTGGCAAACCAATCTCCATACTTCAACACCACGCCAACGTGAGAGCATTTGAGACCACGACAGTTTAGACGTGCACCAGCCACCACGTACACGAAGGTCTTTAGTTGGATCGAGTTTTGAACTCACAATCCTCCGGTTGCTAATACGCGAATCTACCAACTGGACTACCAACGTCCCTTACCTTTACAGAAAAGACCTCTCATAAGAAGGATTGCAAATCTAGATGAGATCAGGGTTGTAAGTTGAAATATAGTCTATTGGCATCATAAATAAATAATGAATCGTTTCTATGAAAGTTTAATAGCGTTGTCAATATGACGGATAAGAGCATTGTTGTCATTATCAAATATTTACAAAAGGGTATTTTAGTTATATCGTTCTACATTCATTCTGTTGCTACACGAGGGATAATTAAATAGAGGCATACGGTTAAAAGTAAAACTTCTATTATTTACGCAAGGAATGACTTATTTAAACTGAAAATACAGTATTCAATGGCTATTTCTAAGCACTGTTTACTGTTTACTTACTTTACTAAGCACTGTTACTGTTTACTGTCTATTTCTTTTGATTTGTTTCAGTATCCGAATTAATCTCTAGAACAAGATAAAATTATTACAAAAGCTGTAATTAATTTCACTGCATATATTTATTTGAAGAACAGACGCGTTTCATTTAAAATAAATAATCTGAAGAACTCTCAATACATTCTACTGAACGCAATAAAAACCTATCGCACGGAAAATCGGACATGAAGAATCGGAAATATCTATTAAATAAATAATGCAAGATGTAATGAATTAAGAAGAACGCGAGTCTTTCCAAATAACTACAACAGACACGTTAAGAAGTTTATGAAAAAGATGCTTTCCGATGTTCATTCGATCGAAAAAAGTAACTTATTGCAATGGAAACGAGGTAAATCTGTTATCTTTCTCAAAAAATGTAATTCGTTTTCCAGTTTGAAATCTGTTTTCGATGGTGCTCGAAAAATTCTTTCCGACATAGCTCTTATTAGAAAAAGAGAAAGCTTGTTTAATAGCAAAAACTTCTGTTGAGAAAAGTTATTTTAGATATTTTCTTGTTTCTCAAGAAGATACAATTTTCGTACTTCTTTTAGAAGAAAAATGTTTGAGTTAAATTCCGAAATTTGTTCACTTTTTGCTGAAACAATAATAAGCTTTTTGTTACTGATACATTTTATTTTCAACCCAATTTCGATTTATAAAAAATAAGCCATTTTAGATGGCATTAAATTTGTGTGTAAACAAGTTAACTTGAATATTTTCTTTGGTTACATAACGGAATACAGGAGTAATAAAAGTAATGTTTTAATATTGACAAATATTACGTACGTCACGGAAAAAGTGCCCGTCTTCATGAGGACCTCGAAATGTAAAACAAATTTCATAAATCCTTAGAAATATATTTATTAAAAGACATTTAATTAGTTTAATATTTAATTTAGTTCATTGTGTATTCGGATTTTACTTAAAAGTTAAAAAATACACCAATAAAATTTTGAAATGTATGTATAATTCGCAATCCTAAATTAAATTCTACAGTTCATTTAATTAAAAACAGCTTTTGCTAAATTGAAATAGATATTCAATTTTAAAGAAAGAGTAAGTTAACAGGTAAATTTACTAATTCCATAATTAAATTATTTTGCCGAAGGAAATGCAAAATTATAAATTAAAACATCATGAATGAAATGTTATTGAATATTCAACTGGAGTTTTCATTTCTAGTTTTAAGTGTTCATAATTTATATCAGTTCAAGAACCCCTTTGAAAATTAAACAAAATACGGACCTTATGAGATTAGGAAATTAAAGGAGGCATCTGAGACCTACATAAGTCCTTAGTGATCCTTATTTTTCACTTTAACATTGTGAGCAAAATAGATTAAAATATTAAAAAATCACATTAAGGATTGATGACGGCAGTTTAAAGTTTTGATACAAAAGAACCTAGAGTTCTGAAATAAAAGAAACAGTAAATATTTCACAAGCTCTTAAAATGTATTAGAATAAAAAGGCTCTTACATATGAATAACAAAATTATGAAATGAATGTAATCAAAATCTGTACTTTAACTTAATCTGAACAATGAAAACTGCTTTTAACAATTAGCTCCCCAATGTTCGGTTTAATACTTGATACTTTCAATATTAAATCATACTAGCGCGTGCAAAGAACCGTGACTATAGTTTTTATTATGCGCGTGTAACTGCTATTAGCGGACTTGTAAATGTTGTTGTTCTTGATATTCTATTTATTAAGAACACACAAACTATGATATTAGTGATGCATTTTTAACTGTGTGCGTTCAAACTATTACCATGACATGAAATGGGATGCAAAAATAATATGTGGAATTCGGAAGAATTGGAGAAGTGTAAAAGAGAGTTGATCCGCGTTCCTTGTAGTTTTGTATCGTCCTTAGTTTACTAATTACTGTCGTAATTTTTCTAACAAGCGTTGGTCTCCATGTGTGCGACCGAAAAGTCCATCTACAATTATTTAATACAATCTTATTGAAACTCTGATCACCCGAAAAGCGACTAGAGTTTTCAGGTAAATTAGGAACCAACTCGAATCATTGCTATCTCTCGACAATAACCCTCCTGGTGGTCTTGTCGAGATATCTCGTCCAACACGATCTGACCAATTTTGCTAATGACGAGATATCTCGTCGAAAAAAAACTGCCCTATTACTACAGAGGAATGAAAATCCAAGTAGGAACATTGTACTTTGCCCAGAACTGGTGACAATTTGGAACAGGTTTTTGCATCCGATTCTAGCCACTAAAGGGTAGTTTTCGAAGCTAGGATGAACCACCAGGGCAGAGGTTGGATCATTCGATATCATGACAGTCTTCCTTAACTTCAAGTCTATTTAAATTCCTTAAATACTGGAACTTCCTACTAATTGGCTTAGTAAAATTTAGATTTTACAGGATAAAAGAATTGGAGAGAATGATGCAATATTTTTTCTTGGAAGCTTTCTTGTTCTGACTATTGCAATATTGTATTTTTTCTGGAGACACCCTGTATTTTCCGTGGACCCCACATTGGGTACCACTGAACTAGAAAAAATGGTTAAAAAATCTACCTCAAAAATATAACTGAATGTTCGAACTGTTGTTCATGAATCAATTGAATATTCAAAATCGGTTGAGTTTATTAAAATTATAAAAAAATATAAATATACCCAAATATGCAGAAAATTATGGCTGATTTGAATAAGTTACGACGGTTCTCGAAGAATTTTGAATTCCTTTTCTGTCTTTACAATGGGTTTTACTAGTCGATCTAATCATCATAGGTAACCAATTCCAAGTACTTATAATAAGGATGAATGTTCAGTAAAGATTAGTTTGATGCTCTTGTAGTCGAACACTTAAGAGTGTTAAAGTAATGTTTGCTGAACAATATTGGTATTGGGAAACGTTTTCTTAGTTTAGGTTACGCGTAATGTTTCAATTTCATCAAATAGAAATGTGGTTGGGAATAGGATAAGAAAAGGCAATATATTAAGGTATAAATATTTTATTTCGTAGTGGATGTCGCAAAGACTATAACTATATGTTAGACATAAAACAAGACTTTCGTTCTATAGAGCATGGCGATTTGGTTAGCAGTTAATAAAAATTTCAGTAAAATGTTTTTGTTCTAACTCTCCCATAAAAACAAGAAAAGAGTCCCACACAGTGTAGTGCCGAAATACCAGCCACCTAGATGCAATGAAATTGTAAGTCAAAATGGTATTGAATTTTTGCTGGATTATAACCATTGTGTACACAACAAACATTATTTTTTACACATTGCGCATCTGTTTACTTGTTCAAAATACTTAGCGATACACCTTAAGCTTCCCTTTGTTGACACAAAAAACAAAGGATTTTTTAATTGGTAGGTTGTGTCGAGGACACAAATCGTAGTTTTGACGTAAATAATCGTGCCTGATGTTCGGTTGTGGAATGAATAAAGCAGACATAGAAAGTCTGAACAATTGTTTATTGTGAATATTCAACAATTAATTTACAGTTTGAACAACTAATGTGCAGTTTGATTTTAATACTGAACGATAATTTTATTGATTAAAAGCCGGTGATTGTAGCATGGGTGGTAGCTTTCGAATGACACCTTTTACGCTGTTCTCACTCCACGTAATTTAAAGCTACCAAACTATGCTACAAATACCGGCCTTTAATCAATAAAATTATCCAAAATTTCACCCAGCCCTGTAGAATTTCGACACATTGCAGACCTCCTCCCTGAGCTCAGTGTGCCTGCAAAATTCAGTTCGAAGGTCATGTCAGTACCTGACATGACCTTCGAACATCTTTAGTCTACAAGAAGCTATATTTATCCTATGAAATGTTTCTTCTGGCTCTGAAATCATAAGACTAAACAGTTATAACACTTTTGCAACGTTCGATTTTTCATGCATGCCCCCAGTACTGTTCCGATTTTAAAGACATATTCACGTCAAAACATTTCTTATTTTATGAAAATTGTTTCTCGAAAAATATCTCCGATTAAAAGAATATTTTATGCAGGTATAACATTGCCAGTGCAATCAAAATCAATACTTAAATCGGTCTAATTAGCTCTCGTGTAGCAAAAGATAAATGATAGTAAGCAACAAACCTAAGCCTAAACCAACTTTATAAATGACGTGTTAGAAACTAGATCCCAAGAGGGCCGTTTCAAAACCCTCTGGGGTTCAGAAAACAATTCAATCAAACCCAGGTTAAAATTAAATACCCTTATCATTCCAACCAACGACCAGGATTAATGGGCAAGGCTGTGAATTATAGTTCCTGTTACCCCGGGCGGATTAACAGCTCTGGCGACATTAAGAGGATTAAGTGGTCAGCCGTGGATACCACTCAAGCTTTGCTAGGGTCTTATATCACTATTAATCTTTTGGACGGTGGTGAAAGGAAGATATCAGAGAATGCGGTCGTCGTGCTTTTAAAGGAGATGGCAATAACTCTTGCCGAATTTTCAGTAGATTAGTTTCCAATTGAATCATTGGGGCCGCGGTCGGTAGCCCGGTAGGAAGAGTAGCGGAATAATCACCGGATGGTTGAGAGTTCGAAACTCGATCGAACCAAAGATCGTCTTGTACGTAGAAGCCGGTGCGTGTTAAAACTGTCGTGGCCTTAAATGTCCCCACGTTGGCGTGTTATGGAGGTTTGGACAATAGGGTGTCAGCTCAGGTGTGACCTCGTCATCTGACCGAGGTTCAAAATGACGAGATGTTGTCCTTGGATATTTCCCTTCGAGATTGATCTCGAACCTTCGCCAATAACCCGTTGTGTTGTTCCAGTGTGAAGTTAGTTTAACTACCTACCTATCTTCCTCGTTTCCAGTTTTTGTTAGCGGTAATAGAAATTCATTGAACAGTATTTGTAACTAATATTGTTTACATAAAACTCAATTTTGGTAGTTTCTCAAAAACACTTGCTATTAAGCCGGTGTTTGAAATGCAACAAGCATAAACGCTAAATAAAACCTTAATCTATTTTTTGTAAATTCTTAGTAAATAATATAATGGGTGTGAAATACTTTTATAAATAAGTAACTCACTACATCAACAGGATAAAATTTGGACCCTTGCCAAGAATTGTTTTCGTAGGAAGAATTACAAAGATTTAAAATCTGTCGACATTCTCTAATGTGCAAGTACTAACGATGTTTTACTACGCACCTTTAGATGAAAACGATATGTAATTACCAACAAAGTACTATTTAATTTTTATGTGAGCCGAAAGTTTCAGTTCCTGTTTGAAGGTTTGAAGAATGGCTTTTGTTTTGAAATGGAATGCATATTGACTTTTTATGAATCTGAGAGTAATCATGTCAGTTGAAATGAAACTACACAGAGGCAAAAAACTACCCTCATATCATTAGAAATACTTCAATTTATTTTTAATTAAAAATATATAAAATATAATAATAATTATATAAATGTAATTATATTAAATTTATTTTAGTTTTTAATTATAAATAATCACCTACATATTATGCAATTACTCCCATATTATCAAAGTTCGGAAATCTGCTCCAGTCCTTGTGTGAATTGTGTGCTCCTCTAAACTTGTGTCCATCAATTCCAAAGCTATTTTAGGATCCCGATGTGCGTATCCCATTTTTTAAAATAAAACTTTATACACACACTGAAAAGCTACAAAGAATTAAATGCTTCTCTTAAGAGGCATGAAAAAGGACCTTATTTGTATTTGTTATTTAGCAATAAGATTAAGGTCGACTATACTTATACTTTATCAAGCATCAGCGAATCAAATCTGCGCAAAAAAACTTTTTTCACTGGATTTAAATTAAAGATTAAGAATTGGCAATATCTTGATGACGAGATATCTCGACATTAGAAAAATTGATCAGATCGTGATGGATGATACATGATGTCATTGGAAAAATTGGTCAGAACTTGATGGACGTCGTCGAAACCACTTGGAGGGTTAAACCGTAGGCCCGGGTTTAAGTAACGGTTGACTATTCAAAGCTGTCCGTAGAGAACAAACCAAATTCCGTAGTTTCCAAACGCACCTTCCCACTCTCCCTATCTCTCTTGGACTCGTCACGAGCCAATCTCTACTTAGAAGCTCGTTCTGTTGGCATCTAAAATGTTCCATGCTATGTATGAATCCAGCAGAAACCCGATCATTTCATTCTTGGTCATATATAGGGAACACGGATGTTCGGTGCCTTTACATACCAAGCTTATGATTCACTGGAGCACGTGTTTTCTGTCCGTGCTACCTGAAATCAAATATCAGGTACGTTGTTTTTAAAGCAAATTAGCTATGTATAACATTAATGGAGTATTTAGGCCGATAGTAATACACGTCATAGCAAGCGGTCAGGGAAGTTAAACAAGTACTCAACATCAGCCACCTATAAAACGTGGAGTGCGAAGATTTTACTTGGTCGCCAACAGTAATGTCTCTTACTTTCTACCTTTTTACTATTTTCAGTAATTAGTTTCATATCAGATTAATTATTTTATTTACAGGTAATCCAGTTACTTTTGATTGTTTGTAATGTAACAAATACTAGCAAATCTGAGTATAGCATCTGCCCTACAGTTTCTTAACCATCCTGGTGGTTTATCTTCGCGATGAAACTTGCCTTGCATTGGCCAACATCTGATACAAAAACCTGTTCCAAAATGTCACCAGTTCAGGGCAAGGGCAATTACTTTTTCCTACTTGGATATTTATTCTCTTGGAGTAATCGGGCAGTTGTTTCTCGACGAGATAACTCGTCCTTAACCCTCCTGGTGGCTGTCTTGACGAGCATTCTCATTAGCAAAACCATTAACAGATCTTGATGAACGATATCTCGACATTAGCAAAATTGGTCGGAGCTTGATGAACGAAATATCTCATAGAAATATCTTGGAGGGTTAAGAAACTGTAGGGAAGATTCTACAAGGTGGGTTGGATACGTAGTAAACCATGAAATGAAGGGATGATAATGGTAGATGTATGTACTGATAGATCGTGACAATGATGCCTTCTTATATTATGACGGAATATATGAGAGGAAAAAGGACACATCTATGACATTAAATTTAGTGTTTATTGCATAATTTTGCCTTTGAAAAGTTTTAAAAATTACTCTAACGCAGTTCTACAAGTGTTACGCGAATATTGAAAATTATTAAATATGGGCATTCTTAATTCTCCCTGTGGTTCCGACGAGATATCTCGTCCACCCAGATATCAACAATTTTGCTAATGATGATATATCTCGGCATAAAGATTTTGCCCATCGATTTTTTGATGATGACGGGATCAAGATCTGGTAAGTTTTTTTCTAATGACGAGATATCTCGCCCATAAAGAACTGTTAAATTTTGTTAACGACGAGATACCTCGTCGAGACACCCCCAGGAGGGTACTTCATACTTTATTCAATATTCATACTTCTGTTCAAATATTGTTTGACATCGAATCAATCAGTGGATTGATCTGCATGATCCAGATATCTAGCCTACCAACAGTTTTAAGGCTGATCATATTGATACAGAATCAACAGTGGATTGGTATTTATTTATTATTAATTGGTTATTCTTTTGTAACACATTTATTTCTTGCTTATGTCCGTTGACGTAGTGCCAAAATCCTTTCTACGGCTCAGTTATTTCTATTTGCTAAACTGTTCTCACATGATGTTTTATTATTTGTAGAACCACTACGAATTATCTATGCCATAATTAAAGTTCAAGCTCATAGCCTGTTGAACTGAGGTTCTTGAGGCAATGAGGAAAATTTAAGATGCATACTATAAACAAATACTAGAATTTCAAAGTATGACAAGGTATGACAGGACGAGAAACGCTTATTCTAAAACTAATTTTTCTAGTCTCCTATTGCCTATGTAATTTTCAACTAACAATACGAATGACATTCAAGTGTAAAAGTTGTCTAAAGGATTTGAAGCTATTATAATTAAAAAAAATTCGCACATTTTTCTGGAAATGTATATTATTGTGGAAAGCATTCACTTGTGCAAATGGTTATGCACTACTTTTTAGGTAGATGTACTCGTATCTCGTCATCAAACCGATTTTTTTTTAAGATAACTAGATCAATATCTGGTTAGTTTTCTTCCAATGACGAACCACCACACTAAAGGAGAAATCTACTTCAAAACTAAGTCCTCTGGAGTGAAGTGAAAAGTGCAGAAAAAAGTTATTAACACCCTCTCGTCCAGTTACATCGAAATTACTGGGATCTATGATCCCAACCTTCTCTCCAATAACAAGAAAACAAATTCCTACATTGACTACACATGAAAAGTTGACAGCAGATCTAATCAAATCCTCATATTCCATCTCCAGTTCTACAACGGAATCAACTTCTAAACAAGATCTAGAGCAGAATATACTTTTGAAAGTACAAGAGAATCTACTAAACGAACGATGATCTCTGCTTCCATAACGATAAGCAAATACTCTCCAACTGAATCCAGATGTATAGTTGCTAACAAACTCTATGGTAGATAAATATGAACTTCCTCTTTCAAGTCCAACTGATTCCAGCAGATTCATGACCATGTCAACCTCATTTAAAAACCTTCTTCATCTTGAGTAGAGATGCGGAAACGGAGAGAGCAACAGGCTCTATTACATATACAGCTAAATCTAATCTACAAAGCAAGAGACACTACTACTTATGAACAGTCTACTCCATCAACTGTACAAGATTTTACAAACTTTACCCCACATACACAACTATCACTTCCTTCGAGTATAATTGATGAAACCGGATTGGAGACGATTCCCATTTTACAGTTGGAGGAGCAACGGGAAGTAATACATTAAGATGTAGACTTCAATAGAAACAACCACCAAACCTGTACTGAGTAAACATGATGCAATGACAATTGAGAGTGCAATTAAATGTCCCCATTTACAAATAAAAGGCTATACTATTCCAATGGGATCAGATGAAATATTAACAACCGAAGGTACACATGCGTCTTCCCATTTCGCAATTATAAGCGATGACACCAGTCTAATGGGTGCAGATGTGCAGACCATCCACCTCTATTTTAGATACAACTGAATCTACTATACCTATAACAAGCGAAAGCACTGCTCCAGCATCTTATAAACTGTCTACTTTTTCAAGTATAAGCGAGTTAACAATCCTTACGCCAAATACTCGGATTCTTTCGAGTTTATTTAATGAAAGTAGATTGATATTCCAATTTTCTCATTTTAGTCATAAGAGAATTGGTAGGTAGTTAATTATAGTCGCACTGGAGCAAAACACTGCTATATTGTTCAAAGTAAAATATCCGGGTTCAATCCCGAAAGGAAAGAACCGAGGACAACGCCTCGTAACTTTGAACAATAATAAGAGAATCGGAATGTACAACATAAGGATGTCAACCACAAAAAGAAACAATCACTAAACCTACAGATGATGAGCTGACAATTGAAGCTCCAACTACATATTCTCGTTTACATATGAAAGGCTCCACTATTCCAATGAGATGATATGATATATTGGTAAACGGATTTACACAGCAGTCTTTTGTGATAGAGAGGAAGACATCATTATCCAAGTTCACAGATTTCAGTGAACTTGCGGAGAATAAATTAAAAATCAGTTGTGTATCAGAACCTGGACCCTGTTTCCCAAGCGCAGATTCTATAAATTGATTCTTCTTAGGCCAATTGAATCCTTTACTACATTCTGCAACTGTGCATCATTCAAATGACTGATAATGTTTTGTCCAAAAAACTACCTATTCAAAAGCATGTTATTGTACACACATATCCAAAAGGTAAAGGTATTGCAATTTGAGATAAATCCCGTTCTAAGTACCTGCACCTAGGTACCTCAAATGACAAATGAATATTCCACAAACCATGCGTAATGATTAAAGAAACCACTTGCTTCGTGGTGCTACTGGGAACAGAAGAAATGAATATAAAGCTCCCGTGAAAACGTATTGCATGCTTTAGATATTACGATAACTAAAGCGTGCAATATGTTCACCAAACTGCATGAACTCTCCAATTGGTTTCGACGAGATATTTCGTCAATCAAAATCTGATTAATTTTGATAATGACGAGATATCTAGTCAAGTGGATATTGTCGATTTTTCATGACGAGATCAAGATCTGATCAGTTTTTTTCTAATGACGAGATATCTCAAGATTTGGTCAGTTTTGCTAATTACATCTCGTTTAGGCAACCACCAGGAATATTAAGTATTGTATGAATGCATTTTCATGTTAAATTAGAATGTATTACAAATACGAAATGAATGAATGTATTCTGCATTCATGCGATTTAATGTTTTATGAGATAAAAACTAAATGACAAGTTAATTCTCTGTGAGATTTTGACGAGATGTTTCGTATAATAAGGTCTGACCAATATTGCGAATGATGAAATATTTCTTCATAAAGATGTTGCCGATTTTTTTTATGATGAGAGATCGTTTCAGTGTTTGATGATGACGAGATCAAGTATCAATTTTCTTCTAATGACGAGATATATCGTACATCAAGATCTAATCAGTTTTGCTCATGACCGTATACCTCATCCAGGCAACCCACCAAGTGGGTTAAACTGAACCTAAAATTCTATCAAAAGAAATGAATAAAATGAATGGATGTGGTATTGTAAAGATCATACGTTTCTTTTATAATGCTGGAAATAATCAAATAAGAATAATTCAATTCGTTTGAAATATATCTTCTACAAAAATAAGCATTCTCACCAGTTCAAAATATTGCTCTATATGCGAAAACAAGATCGGCCATAATGGAAAGAACCAGAACGAAACGAAACGAGCAAACACACAGTATTAAATTACTCTTGTTCGCATTTCATTGTGAGCATTTTGTAATATTACGGCAACGAGATTGGAGTTGGAACAAAGTTATGACAAATCCTTCGAAAATAAATTTTTGAAATGAATAAATAATGTGTGAGATATGAGAGAGAACTGCATTATATATTTATAACGAACCTGAGGAATTCATAAAAACACATTTCTGGAAACAGATAACAAGAGTCAGTCTAAGTACATTACACGGCCTGGAAAATGGAAATAAAAACAAATAAATATCAGTTTCGCATTTACGTATGTTTGTAAAACCGCATTTAAATGTATAAATGTTTTCATTTGTCTCTTTTGAGGCGAATAATGCATTTCAGTAATTGCGTCTTTGTATTTGATGTATCGAGTTACAAACTAATCCATATTAATTTATGCGAATTTTACTAATTGTATTAGGGCATATAAATGTAATATAAAATGTACCGTTAAGGAAGAAAACGGAAGATTGAAATTATGGATGTGACATGAATTTTTAATCTTTTTGCCACTAAAAACATGTTTTGAATTTTTATTTACATAAATGGAGCATTTTTGTATAGCGTTTTCTGTCATTTTTAATTAAAGAATGAAATTTGCATTCGCGCGTGTTTTAAGTTTTTATAGAATTATGCATTTACTAGCAGAACTAATCGGAGTTACTCGGGTTGAATTGATACACTAACTTCCGTTTTCATTAATAACTGTAATTCCTATTAATCTAATCTAACAATTAGCACACTCTAATAAATGTACAGAATTATTTAATGCACGATTTCACTAATGCAAATGCATGTCAAATTTAACAATTAACACTTTTGTAGAATATGAATTTTCAGTAAGAAAGAAGTCTCTAGAGTGTTTAATGTTACTCATAATGCATGGAATAATGGAGAGTATGCTTATAAATGCCTTGGATGTCATTGAAAAAAGCGTTTTCTAAAATTATCATACAATGGTTCAAAAATTTTTAAAAATTAATTAAACATTTACTTATCTTGATTACAGATATTCAACGAACAGTATTAGATTGAAAATCCAGAGATAATCTTAAAACATAGATTTAAAAAACTTCGAATGAAAAGCAATGAAGGTATCTCTTTTTCCACTACAAAATGGATTCTTGGAATATAAGCTAACGGATTACAGAAATTTAAAAAAAGAGAACGATTAATATAATGATTTATTCAAACTATTTCAGTTGCGCATACCAAAAATAATTTATAAAAATACCAAGATTGCCATATTAGCTACCAGTCGTATTTTTAAAAATTCCATGCTGTATATTTTTTAAGAATGTTTTATTCTATTTATAATATGTCCCAAATATTCAGAACTTTTTATATTTCGAAAAGAGAGAAAAAGTAAGGCTCAAAACAAATAAAGTATTAGAATTTAAATTCCATAAAAATAATTTTTGGAAAAATAATTGCTTTTTCAGCAAAACAATCTACGTAAACGCAATGCTCAATATACCTGCCTGCTTGTCCAAAACTGCAAATTATGGTTGATTTAAGATTTGTTACTCAGATGATTTAGCATGAAACTTGTCTAAATATATAAGTTAAGGAATTTGAGGTAAAGTATTTACTTAGCTAAAATATGGTTTATCAAATATAGAACTTTGTATTTAAATATGTTGAATACATTTTTTGTGATACTCACACAAACACACAGACATAAAACCAGACGTAAAACGGGAAGACAAACAGATCGACTCAACTAAGTTCAGTCACCACATGAATGTAAGTACTCGCATTATGCAGTATCATGAAAATACACCCAGTATTTTGAACGGGCACACACACCCAGACATAGATTTTGCATTAGAAGGGTCCAAAACGGATAAGTAGCTTGAAATGGGTTGAAAATATTCTATGTACATACAAACACTCCATCTTCACTTATATAGATGTATATATATGGTGCAAGGTATTCCGTTTTCCTTTATATTTAAAAAATTAATGAAATTTACGTTTCGATTACGTGTTTGATTTGCAATTCTTAAATTTAGATTAACAGATGACCAAGCCAAAAATTAAAAAAAATTGCTCATTCTAACAATACTGTTCAAGACAGTTTTTGATACAATCGAGTTTACTGAATCAAACTCCCTTTCTCTCTACGATTGAAAATGACAGGGGAATGATGAGCAATCATTTCGCTATCTATTCTTCCATCTGAATTTTTACAGTGCGTTTTTTAACCCACCAAGTGGTTTCGAACAGATATACCATCGAAATCTGGCCGATTTTGCCAAGGGTGAGATATCTCGTCCATCAAAATCTGCTAATGGTTTTGATGAGTATGATCTTACCTGAATGCAAATGATAAGATGCCTCGTAAAGTCAACCACTAGGAGGGTTAATTAAAGAATTAGGAGATTAAAAAAATGATATTAGTATAAGTAAAATATAATTTATTAAATATTTTTAGTTTAATTGAATTACAGATTATCACGGCGTTTACTCAGGTCACTCTGATTCGGTAACTGTAGGAACAGGGTTCGTACCTTTTGACTACGGATGACTCTGATGGATGTCTATATTTCATTTTATCGAATGGTGGCGGTGGAAAGAAGAGGTATAAACGAGAAGACAGTCGACTTTGAGTGGGTCGGTTTTTGATACGATGAGAAATCTTGTTAGAAGAAGGCTGCCATACGCAAAGGAAATGAATGGCGATCTCCGTGAGTGGTTTTCCTTGGAACCAGAATCCGCTTTAAAGACGTCAATTGTAGAATCTATTTGTCTACGTTACCACCAGTCCCCTAATTTAACTAATAGAATCGTTCGAAATCACGTGACTCGACTGTGAAACCGCGGGAGCCGGACTGTAGTTGTCTAGTTTGGATCTTGACTACAAGTAAAAATCACAACAGCTAGATTTCGAATTTATCTTTAAAGCCTTGGTTATACAGGAAGCGCAAGACCCAAGCGACAGACGGATAACAATCAAGGCGTTTTCACCGTTGGCGCCGGAATCCCTGATTGGTCTGACGTGTCGCCTTGCGCTTCCTATTTGATCACATCTTAAGTACGCCAATGTGACAAACCTGAATTCATTTCCTCCAATCATCGCCCATGGAAAATGGGATAAGATCCGTTTCTATAGCAACAGACAATCGCAGATTTGGGAGCAGTTGTCGTGGAAGGCACATTAGTCTTATATACTTTCCACAGTCGCATGTTTAGTCGTGAAGTGAAAAAATGAGAAATGTGAGTAATAGTAAAAATTGTTTGATGATTTCATAAGCATTTGAGTTTCCTTTGCAGTTTCGAAAAGAATTAAAAAAATATTAATGTAAGTATATTTTGCTAAATTCAATCATAATATGCCGTACTGCTTTTCTAACTACTTGAAGTGACTAATGTTGAAGATGTTTAACGCATTTTGAAGGCGGTTATTCGGATATTTTTAAATTTTAAGTAGATTTTTGTAAATTTCAAGAGCTTTACTCTTGGAATTTTTAGGCCATAAACTAAGTGGTCACTACTGCGGATGAATGTAGAAGTATTCTCTTTTTCAGTTGGATACACGCGTTGGTAATTGCCTTTTTGATTTCCGAAGAGTATCTTATGGTATTGTGTCATATTGAATAAAAACAAGTATGATTTGAAAGTGTGATCAAACGTTTTATTTAATTAATATTTCAATCGTGTGATCAGTTTCCTAGAAAATTGCCCTATACTGTATAAAATTTCTTACTTTTACTTAATTAATTCCATACTTTATTAACACTCCTGGTGGCTGTCTTAATGAGGTATCTCGTCATTACCAAAATCTGACCAGATCTCGATGGATTAGATATCTCTTCATTAGCAAACTTGATCAAATTTTGATGGATGAGTTATCTCATCGAAACCACTTGGAGGGTTGAAATAGTTATAGAAATATGTTTATTATTTTATAAGTAATTTAAATTGCTAGCAATTATATAATCAACATAATGCAGTTGCAATTATCCTAAGTCCGATTAACCGAGTGTCCGTATTATCCGAGCCGAATGTGATACGAGTTTTTCTTTAGCCTTCAATAAAACTCTGAGCATGAGTGAGCTCATTTGTGGGAGGAGGTGAGGAAGTTTTGCGAAACAGAAAATCGTTTAGGAGTTTTCCCAAGAGAGTTTAACCCTCCAAGTGGTTTCGACGAGATATCTCGTCCATCAAGATCTGACAAATTTTGGTAATGACTATATATGAGGCTATCGCAGCAAGAGTGGCCTAAAACACCAACATACCCAATGGAGATAAATGCGATTTTCTTGGCACCATTTTTTTTATACATTTTTATTTATCCCCAATATGTTTTAAGGAGGTTTAAATTCTATATTCCAAACGCATTAAATGCCAAGAAAGTACTCTGTAGTTGCCTAAATTAATTATTTTGCCATTTTCGGGTTTTTGGGGGTTAGACCATTCTTGCTCTGAAAGCCTCATTTCTCGTCATCAAGATACTGTCGGTTTCTTGACGACGAAATCAGGTCAGGTTTTTTAATGTTGCGATATATCGTCCATCAAGATCTAGTCAGTTTTCCTAATGACAAGATACCACATAGAGACAATTCCCCAGGAAGGGCTAAATATACATTAAGTTGGGGAGATGCATACAATGAAAAGCCTTCAAATATTGTACTCAAGTACACACTCAAAACGAAAGGAAAAGCATAAAATGAAAAGCTTCCAAATATTGTACTCCAGTATACACCCAAAACGACATCCTCCACAGCGTGGCACAACATCAACAGCTACTGAAAGTTTCGCCAAGGGTAGCATTTGCTCGCATTAACACGGAGCAAATATTTAATTCTTTATTTCAAAGAGCCCAGTTCCGCTTGACTGAGTATTACGTCCATGGGAAATGCTGCCTGCTCTCATTTGCATATTCGCTTAATCTCGCGATCAAATGGGGATTAAGTAATGAAGCTAACGAAAGGAACAGGAGGGTGGCGTGGGTACATATGGAATTAGCATACGAGACAAATGGGAGATTCCCTTTTATTTTGACTCTGGCCATCGCTGCTTTTGATATCTTGTTTGGTTTTAATCATATTTGTGAACAGGTTTTTTAATATTTTACCGGCATGTTTATGTTGATAGGGAAATGTATAATTTGAAAGCAGTCCAATTGGTACATAAAATTAATCTTTATTTAACTTGTCTCGTCCGAAGCTATGATGGAAGGATTTGTATTTTATTTGTTAAAACTTAATTTTCCAAAATTAAGTTTAATTAAATTGAAGTTTTTTGAATCACAATTGGAAAATGTTTGAACGAGGAGTTTAACCACGAGATTTCTGAGTAGTGTAAAGTTGTTTTTACCTCATAACACACTTAATGACTAAATAACCACAACTATTGGTTGAACCCATGGATTCTTCCAATTTTGAGTAGATTATACTGTTTCCTTCCTAAGAATTAAATTCTTTGGACAGATTCTATTGATCCCTTAATTAGGAAAGAATCCTTTGGAGAGATACGATTGGTGTCTCTCCTTTCTTTAGAATCGAATCTTTCGGAAATATTTCCGAAAGATTCCTTAGAATACAATCAATTAAAATGGTTCTGTTGGTGTTTTCCATAGAATAGAATAATTTGAAAACACTTTATCGTTCTTTTCCTTATAAGAGAATCTTTTGGAATGGTTCAGTTGGTAGTTTCCTTAGGAAATAATCTGTTAGATAGATTATATTGTTAAAGAAGGTCAAAATTGCTAATAAGTCATGCAAGGAAGACTCCAGGTTATAAAGTGGAATTAAGCGTTTGAACCCTTTAGAGGATTAATTTTATCAACAGAATGTTATTTTCGACCCTCCTGAAGGCTGATTCAGTTTCTTTGTGATTTATATGAGGTCATGCATCAACAGCTCTATACTAGCCACAGTCCAGCTGAAATGCTCAGTTGTTCCTTGCGCATGATCTATGCGATGACTATATGTGGATTATTTGTCACCGAATCAAGACAGCAGACAGTCTTCTGATAGCTGCACTTGGAAATAAAATTCATGCACTTTTCTGTATACTTTGTTGTCTAGTTGAAGATATTATTTTATTTTTTGATCCTGTTCATCGAAAATAGCCCGTTGGTCTGTGATTGGATCCAGTTTCGAACTCGCAATCCTTCTGTTGCTACTCCGTTACAATTTCTATCATAGCACGAGAGGTTTACTTGCTGAGCCGTATGAAAAAAATTTAGCCACCCCTTTTATTTAACCCTCCTGGTGGTTAAATCGACGAAGCATCTCGTCCTTAGCAAAACTAACCAGATCTTGATGGTCGAGATATCTCAGCATTAGCAGAAAACTGACCAGATCTTGATCACGTCATCACAAAAAAATTGGCAATATCGTGATACCGATCTCTTCGGTAACAAAACTCGTCATATTTTGACGGACGAGATACCTCGTCGAAACAACTTGGAGGGTTAAAAATAGATCACAGTAAAGCAAATTTAATCTTGGCATCCCCAGTTGTAAATAGTGCTACGCTACTGATAATATACTCCTACGATACCGATTGAATGCATGTGTGAGAAGTGTGCACATAAAATAATTCGTTAACGCTGCAGAAACCTTTTCATTCAAATTAGAAAAGATTCTATTGTTCCAAATGTCCATCTCTACCCTGTTTGAAAGCAATAGAGGAGTAACAGGAACTCCACACACAATTAAATTAACTTTATACCCGCCTTCAGGCGGCTGGATCACGCCTCACGTTGGCGTGGTATGGAAGTATGGAGAGTGGGCTGATGTTTGACCTCGTCATATGAGCATGGTTCAAAATTACGTGGTGCTGTCCTCGAATCTTTCCCTTCGGGATGGATCCCAGACCGTCGCCAATAGCCCAGTGTGTTGTTCCAGTGCGACGCTAATAAAAATACCTACCTCACGTTGGCGTGGTGTAAAAATTTGAAGAGTGGGAAGCCAGCTCAGTTGTTGACCTCGTCATCCGACCATGGTTCAAAATTACGTGATGCTGTCCTCGAATCTTTCCCTTCTGGTATGATGTCGAACCGTCATCAACAGCCCGTTGTATTGCTCCAGTGCGACGTTAATTAAAAATTACAAATACAAATACCCGCCTGCATATGGTTTCCTGATTTCCATTTAGCTAAAACGCATCGCTCTTCAAAAAGAAAACTTCTTTCGCGAGGGAGAAAAAGCGTGCCACTTTAATAACGATCCCAATATATTTTATGTCTTACACAACATGACAATGCGCAAGAAGAATTTAGAACCCTTACTTGCTTGCCACTGGCATTCGGCAAAGGGGGAAACCGGAGCAAAACAACTCAAAATGTCGGATCGTTTTATTATCAAAAGGCTCCTCGCCATTCGCATGATACTGATGCATGCTCGTTGCAGCTGATAGCGTTCGCCAGAACGCTGTTTTATTTGAGTTCGTTTTTATTGAAGCTGGGAGGGACAGCAACAAATAACGAGCTTTCGGAAGAAGTGAAATATATGCTGCAGCGTCGGCTGGAGTCTGAACTTTATACTTGGATCTGATAGTGGATTATTCAGAGTCTGTGTAATGCAGAAGTTTTTCAGATGTTCGTTTTCGAGCCATATAAAGTTGTTAATGGGGTAACGTCTATTGAATTTCTTTAGGTGATGTAATAAAAAAGGGTAATGTGGTATGATTATTATAGGGTAACTTTCTCGAGGAGTTTGCTACAGACGAGGAAGTGGTAAATGGAAAGAAAATCAGTTTCTATACTGCTCTCTGATATTTTTGTCTGGTTTCTTTTCAAGTAACCTGGTAGGTAGTTAGCTATATATAATTAACGTTGCAACCGGAGCAACACAACGACGACCCGGGATCGATCCCGAAGGGAAACATCCGAGGACAACACCACTTCATTTTGAACCACAGTCAGATGACGAGGTTAACACCTGAGCTGGCACACCACTCTCCGAACTTCCACACCAATGCGAGGACATTTGAGGCCACGACAGATTTAACGTGAAGCTCCTAAGTACACTACAGTCTTTGACTGGATCGAGTTTTGAACTCGCAACCTTCCGGTTGCTAATCCGTTACTTTTCCAACTGGGCTACAGCTGCCCCTCCAGATAATCTGGAGAATAAAAAACCAAGTTCAAGAGGTTTTTGCGTTTTGATTACGTAGTTTTCAAACTTAAACCTTCTGATGGGTTCACACGCATACATCATTTCTTCAACCTCCAGATTTCCCAGCATGACTTCTAACTAGTTTCGATTTTCGTGATAGGAAATCCAAATAAGCAAAACGTTGAAAAAACTAGAGCTAAAAAATGCAAATTAGTGAAGAGCAAAGATAGAAAACGGGGAATAAACATTACTCAAACAGAACTCTCCTTGTATACGCACTGAAGTATCAGACATAGCATGAGCAGCAATTAAAGAAAACCAAATGAAATTTTAAGAATATTTCAAAGAATGAAGTGGTATTGGTGGATCTGGGCGTTATGAGGGAGGAGCCTGACTCAGACAACACAGAATGGTGTTTTCTACGTGTGAGCAGCTGTACGCCAAAAGTTCCCCCAAACACCATAATGAACAAATGTGAAAATATAAAGGTGAATAACAAGACAAAAAGTCCATGCGTTTAACGCATGGAATCGCCAAATGACTATTTGGGTAGTCCTACGACGGGTTATCAAATCCCAATTATCACCATTATTGGCGATGATTATTATCGCCAATCATAAAATTTGCTTCACATTTTATACATATTACGCGTTTCAAATGGCAACAGAAAATAATGTTGACAATTTCCTTCTGCTTACTCTTGTTCGACTCCGGTTTTTTCTTATATTGGTTTCTGTGTTTTAATGTATTTTAATTGTTTGGTTTGTTTTCTGTGTTTGTTGTGTTGTTGGCCTTGTTTGCCCATGTATTATTTTCATTGTTTTTGCTAATAAATCTCTCTGGGGGGGGGTGGTTTCCCCTGTCCTCTTTCGTGCGCAGTGGGAGTCTATCTCCCTCCTCCCACGAAAAACTCTAAACCTATCGGTGAGTTGGGAGGAGGAGAGTCTCAAATTTCCTTTTGCTATAACGCTTTCTTTGAATCACACTGAGTTGTGGTCTGAAATTTTATTCAGCATTCGTTAATTCTGAGATAAATCCGTAGTATTTCAAGAACTATATTTTTGTATCGGAAAGATATACCTTGTGTTGTATAAACGTGTATGATCAAGTTAAGTTCGCCTCAAGGATGGATCTGCGGTCTCCTCAATTATTTAGATACACCGCTCTATTATTTATAAAGATGCGAAAATCTTTCCATTTCATATTTACGATTTGCAGCGCAATAAATAAACGCAATAAATCACCGCCCACCCTCACTGTCAAAGAACTGATAAAGTAGGACGCTTCGTCGAGTGCATACTTGCAACTAACAAAGCCAGAGAGAGTTTCCAGTTTCTACATCAAAGTCACCGACTATCGCAACTGCACAATGGCTCTGCCTCACAGACGGGTTGGGTGGGTTCACACGACTGGACACAGTGTCTGGATGGAGATTATGGGCAGTTCTATTGATAGATGATTAATTTCGTGTCCAGTATTCATTGGCAATGGATAAGGCTTAGGGGGAGGGTGTGATTACTCTGAACGTAATCGTTACTGCTTGCGAAGTTATAAGAATTCTGTGTACCTTCAAATGCTTTCAAATTTCAGTAGCAAAAAAAATATGCTCATTTAGAATTCGTTATAATGTTGTAGAATTACTTTTCCTTCTGAAAGTTTTGATACTGGAACAAGCGAAAGAATCAAATTGGAAACTGGGAAATATGTACAATTCAAAAATCAATTTCACATTAACACTATTGATTAGTTTAATTAAACCTAGACACTCGTATATCGATACCTAAATTGATGTGCGAACATTTACAATAGCGATATCTTTCTTGCAGCGTAGAACTCTTAAATATAATTATCTGAAAACAGGATTTTCTAGATCAAATAGATTTTCATAGCTAGCTTCAAAAACTAGATTTTCATAGATTCATTTATTTTGGTCGTATTATCGACATTATGTTAGTTAATGTTCATTTTTTATAAATACCGAACTTGATTTAGCCACTTCTATTTATTTAACTTTAAAATGAATAGTTTATTCTCGTTGTCATTCTAAAGTAAATAATAAGTAGTCCCTTTTTTGGATTACACAATTCTTTGTCGTACTTTAAAACACTGCTAGATCGACATCTTAACTTCCTACGATGCTAATAATACTAGTGTCAAATTTAAAAAATTTTATTACAAAGAAAATAAAATAAATCTAGAAAGTACATTAAAAAAGTGAGACTAGGGTTAGAATCCTAATAAGAACAAATACTTTTTCATTTGCGAATGTTCATGTGAGCCTTCTGGAGGTTTACAAGAATAATTCCACCTTGCAACCTGCATGATTTCTAAGCAATTTCAATTTTCTTGACCAATAGAATCTTTCCAGAGGATTCTATTCTAAGGAAATGAGCAAATGAATCTTTCCAAAAAATTCTATTCCATGAAAATGAGTAATGGAATCTTTCCAAAAGATTTCATTCTACAGAATGGGCCAATAGAATTTTTCCAAAGTATTTTATTTTACAGAATTGGCTAGTAGAATATTTCCAAAGAATTCTATTCCAAGAAAATGAGCACTAGAATCTTTGCAAATAATTTTATTCTACAGAATAGGCCAATAGGATCTTTCCAAAGGATTCTCTTCTGCAGAATGGACCAATAGAATCTTTCAAAAAGATTATATTTTGCAGAATGGGCCAGAAGAATCGTTCCAAAGAATTCTATTCCAAGGAAGTGAGCAATAAAATCTTTGCAAAGGATTTTATTCTATAATATAGGTCAATATAATCTTTCCAAAGGATTCTATTCTGCAGAATCAGCCAATAGATTTTTGCCAAAGCATCCAATTCCAAGGAAAGGACCAATCTTTCTAAAGGTTAAAAGAATCCACTGGTCTTTTAGAAAGATGTGGTTATTTAGTCATTAAGTGTGGTGTTGTGAGGTGAAAGCAATACTACACTACTCGAAAATCTCGCAAGGCTCAGAGGGTTTAATAGGAGAAATTCAGATTTTAAAAATATACAACTTGTACGTTTAGTATGTTAGTAATGGAAATGGAATATTATATTAAATTATACTGAAAATGGAGAGCCTACATAAATGAAGCACTCATCCTTTGCTCCATTGTCAATCTGTAGTCATAGTTTTTGTCCTCTAATTAATTAATTAATTTAAATAACTTTACAAATTTATATACGAAATTTATCTCTCTATATATATAAAATAGGGATGTGTGTGTATATTTTTTATACAAATCTACACCGTTTGACCAATCCACACCGTTTGACCAATCCACACCAAATTTGGTACATTTATAATTTAGAACACTGCGGTCAGCATAGGCTTACTCTTAACCCCCGTTCTATTGGCCCTAGGGGGCTAAAACCTATTCGAAATCGCCATAGAAATAACATTGAGCATAGATTGATTGCTTTAGGCTGCTATGGTTGCTTTACCAGTGTTGATCGAAAAACGATTTTTTCCGAAACAAATTAAATTACAATATTTATGTTTCAACAGACTTTTTAGTTCTTCCCATGTTGTAAATAAATTATACATATTTTATTGATGAAGAAAGAATATTTTAAAATGTTTATTTTTGCAAGGAAATTCAAGGAAAGGTTTTCAGGAGTTCAAGGATGATTTTCAAGGAAAGTTGGTATATATTTCGACCAACTTTCCTTGAATAATTTATCGAATACGTAATGATTTGTAGAATTCTGCTTCATAAGCTTTTTAGGTAAGACGTGTAACTTATTTTAAAATATCCGGAATAGATACATGCGAATCCTCCGTTGAAAGCAGTGATTTTCTTTCTTAAAAATTCTGTAAAATCGACCTTCTGCTTTTTGAAAAACTTTTATCTATTCATTTTAATTTGTCTACACTGATTACATTTATTTCTAACCCAAGCACCGTTATTCCGAAAAGCACAAACGAAAAACTCATTGATCTTAAAAGCGTAATTTTGCTACTCGGTATCTGGCAGCACCAGAATTAATGTTTACTTTTTTTTATAAAACTTCGTAGAACTTTCTAGAAAGTTGGGAAAACGGAAACTTCCTTGGACTCATGATTGAGAACATTCCAGCACCCACTCGATTCTTAGCTGGTCGTATTTAAAGGAAGCTAACTCGGAAAGTCTTCCAGTTTATCATCTTTCAGTGAATCTGACAGTTTTATTTCGACCTTTTAGTTGATTGTATAAGTGTTTCCTACTTTATTTGACAGTGATAGTGTACAGTTTGGATTTATATTTCTAAACTACTTCATAATTTTAAATTTGTTTTTTCGTTAATATTAGCTTTTTATTATATTCTATAATAGATTTCGTTGCTCACTGAGAATGGGGCTTTTTCTTATTTTATGAAATAGTTTTTTTTGTATTCTTTTACAGATTTCTTTGCTGTAGCAATGCCTCCAAGGAAGCGGAAGGCGATCGGCCAAGTACAGTCAACGACTAAGATAATGAAAGATGAACGTAGTCAAGAAACTTCCGAGGAGAGGAATAGAAGACTTGCGATTGCGAGAGAGAGAGAGAGCTACTACATTTAGAGGAACAGAGACAGCACAGCAGCGTGAGGCCCGACTTCAGGATAAGAGAGATAGAGCCAAAGGATCACGGACTGCGTACCATTTTAGCATAGCTTTGGAAGGATTCCTCTACAATTCACATAAACACTACTCGCTTCATGCAAGTGTTACCATAGGGAAAATGGAAATGGTTTTTAGTTACTGTCAGGCCAAAAAGTTTAAATCAGAGTCTACTGGTATTTGCTGTAAAAATGGAAAAGTTAAACTCTGCCAACTGGAACCACCACCAAAAGAACTTTTGACTTACACATCAGGAGATACGTCAGAGTCGAAGCATTTTCTTAGTAACATCAGAAAATACAACTCATGTTTCCAAATGACATCATTCGGCGCCACATCAGATGTTGGACCTCCTGGATTTCCGTCGACATTCAAGGTGCAAGGGCAGATTTAACATAGAGCGGGATCGTTGCTTCCGCGGCCAGATCAACCACCAAAATTTCTACAACTATATTTTATTCAAAACGAACAAATGGAAACTGATCAGAAGTGCGCCTACATCTCGGGAACAAGACGTCAGATTGTGTTAAACTTACAGAGGATGTTTCATGAGCACAATAATCTTATTAAAACTTGAAACAGCATTGGAACGTATTCCAACAGATGAATATAAAGTAGTCATAAGAGCAGACCGAAGACCAGCATGTGAACACGAGCGGCGCTTTAACTCTCCTCAAGCAGATGAAGTCGCGGTGGTTATATCAGGCGATGAGTTCCATCAACGGGATACCGTTATTCAACGACGAGGTGAATCATTGCAGCGCATTTCGGAAACACATCGATCTTATGATGCTCTGCAGTACCCAGTGATATTCCCCCACATGGTGAAGATGGATATCATTTTAATCTGAGGCAGATCAACCCAAGAACAGGTGAAACAACGAGCAAGAAAGTTTCAGCGATGTATTTATATGCGTACAGATTAATGGTTCGAGATACTGAGCAGAACCACGTATTGAACTGCAGGCAATTGTTTCGTCAGTTCATCGTCGATATGTACGCAAAAGTCGAGAGTGAGCTTCTCCTTTACATTCGTCTAATAAACGTAAACTGAGAGTTGACGAATATATTCACAACTGAAAGATGCTGTGTCAAATGACGGAAACGTTGAAAACCTCGGTGCATTAGTCATACTACCAGCTACATTTACAGGCAGTCCCAGACATATGCATGAATACACGCAAGATGCTATGACGTACGTGAGGACGCACGGGAGACCAGACTTACTTATCACCTTCACCTGCAATCCGACTTGGACGGAGATCAAGGAGGTTCTTACCAATGATCAATTACCCAGTGAGCGCCACGACTTGATTGCGAGAGTATTTAAACAGAAGCAGTTGAAACTGATTGACGTTATATCAAAGGGCCATGTATTTGGAGTGCCGAGATGCTGGATGTACACGATTGAATGGTAAAAGTGAGGGCTGCCACACTCGCACAATTTGATCTGGTTAGTGGACAAAATTCAGCCCACTAAAATCGATGACGTTATATCTGCCGAGTTGCCTGACCCAGAACAAGATCCCGAACTTTTTCAGCGGTAACGAAAAACATGATCCACGGACCGTGTGGAAATCTCAATCCCATCTCTCCGTGTATGAAGGACGGAAAGTGTACCAAGAAATACCCTAGAAAATTGATAAAAGAGACACAAACCGGAAATGACGGCTATCCCCTGTACAGACGGCGGGCTCCGGAAGATGGAGGGTTCACGGCGAAACTAACGATACGCAGCAACACAGAAATAGAAATCGACAATAGGTGGGTTGTGCCATTTTCGCCGCTGCTGTCAAAAATGTTTGAGGCACACATCAACGTGGAGTGCTGCAACAGTGTGAAATCGATTAATTATACGTGAAAATATGTCAACAAAGGTAGTGATATGGCTGTTTTCGGCATCAGCGACGAGAGATCGAACGATGAAGTGACGCGGTATCAGTTGGGAAGATACCTCAGCAGTAACGAGGCAGTTTGGCGAATACTGGGTTTTTCGATTCACGAAAGACACCCTACTGTTGTTCACCTCAGCGTCAATTTAGAAAATGGTCAGAGAGTTTATTTCACATCAGAGAGCGCCCCTAGAGTGATTGATCAGCCACCAAACACGACTTTGACGGCATTCTTTCAATTGCAGGATCCTTTTGCGAGTACTTTGTTGTATCCTGAGATACCTCGATATTACACGTGGAATCGAGGAAAGTTTTCTGTAGAAGAAAAGTTGGCCCGTCCCTGGACATGATGCAGTCGCGAGTGACGCCTTGGGTCGAGTGTACACTGTTCACCCCAACAACGCCAAATGCTATTTCCTTAGGATGCTTCTGCATTCGGTACGAGGACCGAGATCTTTCGCAGAGATGAGAACGGTAAACGACGAAGTATGCCAGACATTTAGAGAGGCCTGTCAGAAGTTGGGTTTGCTGGAAGGAGACCAGCACTGGGATGACACGTTGCGAGAAGCCGAATTGATCTCCCTACCAGAGCAAATCAGAAACCTGTTTGCTATAATATTGACTACATGCAGTCCATCGAATCCAAACACTTTATGGGAAAAGTATAAGGAGGCCCTGAGTGAGGATATACTCGCCAAAGTCCGGAGGGAAACCCCGACATTAGAAATCGCGTTTGGTCCGGACATTTTCAACGAGGATTTGGTTATTCTTGAGGACAAATGTGTGGCCATGACAAATAAAACATTGCTGGAATTGGGCCTGCCTGAACCAGTAAGAGATCGACGAGACGTACTCCGCCCGGATTACGTGCGAGAAACGAACTACGACGTCGAAGAGCTGAGTGCATACATCGCGGACAAGAAGCCACTTCTGAATCGAGATCAGAAAAACGCATACCAAATTATCATGGATCAGGCAGCAAAACAACAAGGTGGTATCATATTTCTCGATGCTTCTGGGTGCACAGGGAAAACATTCTTGATTAATATAATACTGGCCGAAATCAGGACTCGGAGAGAAGTTGCTCTTGCCATCGCCTCTTCAGGAATTGCGGCTACGTTAATGGAAGGAGGGAGGACGGCCCATTCTGCACTTAAAGTTGCCACTTGACGTCGCCAGGCAGGAAAATACTACCTGCAACATAAGAAAGGCAAGTAGTCGGGCGCAGGTGCTCGAGACTTGCAAATTAATCGTGTGGGACGAATGCGCCATGGCTCACAAGAAAGCTCTCGAAGCCCTCGACGTTGCTCTGAGAGATCTGAGAGGAAACGACAACCTGATGGGAGGAGCTCTGGTACTCCTCTGTGGAGACTTTCGTCAAACTCTGCCCGTCATCTCGAAGGCATTTCATCGGCCGTCGTCGAAAGACGCCGGCCGATGAAATCCACGCATGTTTGAAACATTCGTTTTTGTGGAGACATGTGCGAAAGATAACTTTGAAGCAAAACATGAGAATACATCTGGGGGATGAGAGTGCTCAAATTTTCTCAGACAAACTACTGGAGATCGGAGTAGGCAGATTGGCAGTCGAGTCTTCTGGCAAGATTAAATTCCCATCCGATTTTTGTAATCTGGTGTCGTCCGTCACAGAGCTGATAGATGCAGTGTATCCGTCTGTTTCCCAAAATTATCACGATTTGAACTGGTTGCGAGAGAGGGACATTCTTTCTGCTAAAAATGAAGACGTCCACAACATAAACAATCAAATACTTGTCATGTTACTAAGCGTGGTCACTGAATACAAGTCCATCGATACCGTAGTAGATGCCGATGATGTCTTCAATTTCCCACCAGAGTTCCTGAACTCGCTTGATCCGGCTGGATTGCCACCACATCGTCTTTTACTTAAAGTGGGATCTCCAGTTATTTTACTGCGGAACCTCGACCCGCCAAAACTTTGCAACGGCACGAGGCTGTGTGTCAAGGAGCTGCTGGGCAATGTAATGGAAGCGACTATCTTGACAGAAAAGGGAGAGGGTGCAACAGTTTTTATCCCACGGATACCACTCATTCCGACGGATCTCCCTTTCGACTTTAAGAGATTGCAGTTCCAGTGAGACTTGCGTTCTCGATCACGATCAACAAGTCGCAGGGGTAGTCTATCAAGTACTGCGGAGTGGATTTGAGATCGCCGTGTTTCTCCCACGGACAACTTTATGTTGGTTGCTCGAGGGTGGGTTCACCCAAGAATTTATTGATTCTTGCTCCCGGAGGTGAAATTAAAAATGTTGTGTATAATCAAGTTTTGTGTTAAATTTATATATTGCAGTGAATTTGTAATATATTTTACTTTATAATGTGTGTACTGTACTTATACTTTTAAAAACCTGTTAATATAATTACTTTGATTTTACACTATACATTGATTTCATTCCTTTTCCTGTCTAATAGAAGATTGGGATAAATACCCGGGCAAAGCCATGTTTCGGTCATATTTGAGCATTACTAAATCTAACTTTTAATTGATTGTATAAGTATTTCCTACTTCATTTGACAGGTGTAATGTGCATTATTGAATTATAGTTCATTATTATTATTTTATTTATATGATGAGTTTTATATTTTTACATGAATATTGTGAATATTTGATTGATAAAAAAAGGATATTTAAAATATTTAATTTTTCATAATTTACATTTTGTAATGGAACACAAAAAACTTCAACTCATTAATCATAAAAGCGTAATTTTGTTATTTTAGATTTGGCAAACCAGAATGAATGTTTTATTATTTTATAAATTTCATTTAGAATCCTGTGTTTGTCTATTTGAGTTAACACAGCGAAATGTGACAGTCCTATTTGAGCATTACTAAATTTCATAAATCATTATCGCCTTTATCAATATTTTCCAAATGTCTCTTCGAATTGCTCGTTTTCAGAATACTCTCAGGCAGTCGAAATTCGACACTTTGCGCACCTTTCGTGTTTTAGAATTCTGCATTTTTTGTCGGAATTTCGTTTCTGTTTGTATTTAGGTCTTAATCTTTCACATATTGCAATATTCAGGAATTAAATCTATATATTTGCGTGCGAAGTATAGTGTAGAAGCTATGAAAAAGGTAAAATGTATTTTCCGTACAACTTAAGTGATTGCATTTTTCTGTGAAGGATAAGTGATTATTCTAATTCACTTTTCAAGCAACATTTAACCATTTCAACCCGAGCAACGCCGGATAATTCAGCTAGTAATTAATAAAAAGGCAAATAAAATATTCCAGATAAAAGTTGGAAGATTCGTTTTTACCGTGATAAAAGAAGTCCCACTGCAATTTCCATCTTATTTCAAGCAACTTGATACATTTATTCGTTTTATTACGTACTCCTGTTTTCGTGTTACCTTTTAACGTCGTCTCTTTCGCATCAGCGTGGAGATAATACAATCGTATGTAAAAAGATCACATGACAACTGCGCATTTTGGCTTAAATTCAGGAATAATGCAGTGCCAAGAAAACCAACAAGGGAACGAGCAAAAACAGTACAACATAACACCCCATCATTCTACAGCGGAATACAGATATTTGATTTGCTGAGAACATTTGGGGAATGTTCAGAAAATAAACGTAAATACAGCTATTTGCTTTTAAGCTTATATATGCAAATTCAATACGTGAGTGGACTACAAATGAGATGTCAGCTTGTCTTTGCTTACTTTGCGCAGGGGAGAAAAAGTCATAATGGTTTTTAGCGCCTACACACGACTTTGAATCAAAACTAATGGGTATCATTACTCTGAATATCCCTTGAAATCATTTAGGTTCTTTCTTTGGGAGAAGAAAGCTAAAGACACCATAAAGTAAATTGTTAAAATGAATTTGTGTTCCGATTCTTAAAGCTATGGAATAAATCGCTTTCCGGAGGAAATAAAAAATTATTTCTCTGGAGATCAAATTGTGGATAACTTTATTTGGTTTTGACCTCAATATATCTTAATAAGTAGTCAGTTTTAAAGTGTATGAGCAGGGTTTTTTCAATTGGATTTTGAATTTGTTAAGTAATTAAATGAACTTTTCAAACAAATTTATCAAATATGTACTTTGTTTTCAGCCTTAAAAGCTATGATGAATGCTAGAATAGCTTGAATTGCTGTTATTTCTTTTTCAAGTATCTTTTTCATTAGTTTCGAATGCTTTGGTATTTTACCAATAAGTTGAGAGTATTATTGGTAAAATTGGTTTTATTCTGAGAACGTTATTCTTTCAATAGATCTTATAAACACACACACGCACATATATATATATATATATATATATATATATATATATATATATATATATATATAAGTCAGAAATAGGGGGATAGAACAGGAACAGTTGATTGACAGGAAGAGTTCCACTTTTTATTAACACAGACCATTTATTACGAAAATATTTAACATTGACGTTCAGGAGTCCACATTCAGAAGAAGTAACAATTTTTATCCACAGAGGATTAATATGGAGCCACTAAGGTCTCCCGTTCTTAAGATACACGATCAGCCACACAGGTCTTGCGCCATTTCACTCTCGCTGCAAACTACATGCGAAAATTCCCATGTTCTCCAGTTAGAATGAATAATTTTCCCGCTCTGCTTTGAGCGTTTCCATCGCGACCAGAACGCACGGAACTCCAACCAATCAGAACATAATGACGAGAACGCATGGAGCTCCAACCAATTAGAAGATCGCTCTCGGAATGCGAATATGATTGAGTGTTCTAAGACGAATGGGGAAAGGCGAAACGATTCAGTCTTGACTATATATATATATATATTCCGAAAATATCTATCCCAATTGTAAAGGGTAGAGTATAGGGCCCAAAATAAACATTTTTTATCAAAGAATGTGTGTCCGGAAATGCTGTATTTTTTCGTGTACTGTACAGCCTTTGATCAGCTTATCCGTTTCCTTTCACAGCCTCCTACATCAGATGAATATCTGCGAGATCCGTATTCGCGTAGCGATGCATGCTGTTGAAAATCCGAGCAGGGAATGACGCTTTACTAAACTGAAACGATGTAATCGACCGGCCTAAGCCCTCAACCACTTAATCGCGGCATTTCCGAACACATATACTTGACAAAAAATGCCTTGTTTTGGGCCCCTCTACCAACCTTTATAATTTTATCAGATATTTTCGAAACACCCCGTATTTAGTACATATTGTGATAAAAGTAAAGTATTTGGTGCATTTTTATAATTTTGAAATGGAATAATTATTAATCATTAGAAGATAGAAATAATTTACACGGTAAATTCGTAACAAACACATTATGTATCGATAGCATAAACAGTGACTGAAAGTGAAAACCTGGTATATGGATAATATTACAACATATTACACTAAATTAAAGGTAATGTATTGCACTTTTCAATGGCATTATTCATAATTTCATAACAATGCATATTTATGAAGAACAAAACGCAAACAACTGTGCATGTTTTTCCCAAGTTGAAAACAGGACGTAGTGAAGTTAAATTATTTAAGTACAAAGAGGGAAAAAAATTTGACTTTCCTTAAATTTTCTCTTAATTTTAATGAAACTTTTAAATTTAATAATTAATAGCTCGTAAATTTTTTTTGCACCTGAAAATCATTTAGGTATTGATTCAACTAATTTTTACGAAAAGCTGACACAATTCAACTCACACTTCCATTAACTCTCCTGGTGGTTATCGCGAAGAGGTATCTTGTCATTAGCAAAACTGGCCATACCTTTATGGACGAGATATCTCGTATTAGAAGAAAATTGATCAGATCTTTTTCTCATCGTCATAAAAAATCGGCAACATCTCGATGACGAGATTTCTCGCCAAGAAGAAAATTGGTCAGATCTTGATGTTCGAGATATCTCTTCGAAACCACTTGGAGGGTTAAAGCGAGTTGTAAATTGGTATCCTGGAAAAATATTACTCGCGAACAAAATGGTTTGATAAATTCAAACAACATTAAACTGTGAGAACAGCAACAAACGTCTCATAACCCAAGCTTTTTACATTTCGTGATGAAAATAAATATCCCTTTCAATCCCAGTTTTATTACATTTCTGCACTTTTTACATTGACATTCTTTTCAGAGTGTCAATAAACACAAAATGGTCCATTTTTCTTCCTATGAAGTTTACGTTTGCCCACGCCCTATACAGTATGGATTATGACACATACCCAAACCGTTAATTATCCTTCTTCATATGCATGTATGTAGGCGATACTAAGGCGAATGCTTAACTTTTTCCTACCTGCAGAAGCTGTAAGTCGCCGGCAGACCACCGATGAGTGAGGAAGTGTAAGTGAGCGCTCTTGGATTTTCGTTTTTGACAAAATGACAGAAAACTTGACAAAGCTACTGCTTTAAATTTTGGGTAAAGCTTGGCGATCCCCAAGTGAAAACGAGAAGCAAGATTCAACAGGCCTTCGGGGACGAAGCAATGGGTACCACACAGATAAACGAGTGGTACAATCGCTTCAAAGATGGCCGCACATAAGTGGAGAGTGAAGCATGTTCTGATAGGCCCTCAACATCCAGAAGTGAGATCGTCATTGACCAAGTGAGGACCCTGGTGATGCAGGATCGTCGAATCACGATCAGAGAATTTGCAAAAGAGGCGAGCATCAGCATTGGATCCGTTCACTCCATTTTGACTGAGGGTTTGGGCTTCTGGAGAATCTCGGCGAACCTCGTGCCAAAGATGCTAACGATCGAGCAGAAGCAACTCCGTTTGGAGATCACACAGGACATTCTGGAGAATGTGAACAGTGATTACTGGCTATGAGTCCTGGGTTTATGGGTACGACCCAGAAACCAAGTTGCAGTCATCACAATGGAACCATCCAACATCCCCGAGGCCTAAAAAAACAAGGCAGGTCCGCAGCAATGTCAAAATCATGCTGACCGTCTTCTTTGCCTCCAGTTGCGTGGTTATCACGAGTACGCACCACACGGCACAACCATCACCAAGGAGTATTACCAAGAAGTTCTGCGTCGCCCTGGTGACGCTGTGAGACACAAACGGCCGGACCTGTGGGCAGCCGGCAATTGGCAGCTCCATCACGATAACTCACCCGCCCATTCTTCACATTTGATACAGTTTCCTGGCCAAACACAACACACCTTTCTTCGTCAAGCTCCCTACTCTCCCGACATGGCTCCGTGTGACTTCTGGCTTTTCCCCAAGCTGAAAATGCCCCTGAAAGGGACCAGATTTCAGTCCAGAGAAGACATCATGCAGAATGTGACGGACCAACTGCACGCCATCTCAAAAGAGGCGCTCCAGTGCTGCTTCCGACAGTGGCAGAACCGTTGGGAGAAGTGTGTGGCAGTCCAAGTGGATTACTTTGAAGGACATTAGTGTAAGATTGTTGTATCTGAATACGAGTATTTTTTTATGAATAAAGGTCGGATATTTTTTGAACAAACATCGTATGTATGTATTTATATATGATGGGCCGGTATTGTGTTCTTGAGTGTTATATTTGAGTGTTACTTATCTGAGTGTTACTTGAGTGTTACTGTTGCTTTAGTATTCAGGTTTTGGTTCGTTTTGTTGGAGTTTCAAGGCGCAAGGGCCATATTTGGCCATGTTGCGCCAGTCACAAGATATAGATTACACTGATATATAGAATACACTGTAATAGAGACAATGACAGAGAAGAGAGAAATACACCCAGGGAGGAATGCACCTGGCAGGAATCGAACCGGCGCCGCCTACAACTCGAAGGTTGCTAGCGCAGCGGGCATACACAATGAGCTACGATGACCCCATTTTAGTACTCAGGAGGCAATCCTAAATATGTTTTACAATAGACCCACTAAACTGTGTTCCTTTAAAATATCGTTTTCGTCAGAGCTTTTAATTTCATTTTGCCTATTTAGAGATGTAAAAACTCATTTTGTAATTTTCCTTTGTTACTTTGAATGTGAAAGAAATAAAGGGAGATTTTCAAGCTTCAACAATAATTTTATTACATATAGAACACTCTAATAGGTCTGAAATTCAACGATGCAGTTAAATTCCTGAAATCCGTTGAAACATTCTGACATAATTCTGACAATTTTTCATTTTCTGCAACTAATTTTTAGATTGAATATGATGATGAAAATAATTATTTTTAAATAGATAAAGAAAGTTTTCACTTGTTACAAAAATATAAAATATTTTTGTCTACGTTCAGTATTTTTTGAGAAAAAGGTATTCAAACATGCAACTTGAAACGATTTCACATTTACTCATCACAGCTGCAAGTCCTTAAAGATCCTGAGATTTCCAAAATGTACAATTTTGAATCAAAATAATTTAGATATCATTATTTATGCATAAACTAAAACCCTGTACCAAATTTCATGAACATCTGTCACCAAACCACTGTTTTTTTCGCATTTTTCTTCATTTTACACGGAATGACCCTTGCATTAGTATAATATATGTTAAAATCTAGCGTTCTCGTTACACAGATTAAAGGAAAATCTGTAAGTTTATTGAAGGAATAATAAAATGTAAAATGATATTTTTTAAATTCACGCACATAACAAGGAATATTTTAAATTCTTTTCAGATTTATTTCTCCATTACCCGCAAGCATATTTTGCTGACGTAAGCAGAATAGAAGACAGCATTATTTATATTTTGGCAAATGGCAACGGATAAATTTCGAAATGTCTTTTCAAGCCTACTACTGGCAAAAACGGCTTTCACGTTGATTTTTTAAGACTGTTAAATGGAGTCCCGTAATGCAATTTTGAAAACTCGCGTAGAATAAACTTGTGTTTTTATTTTAGTGATGTGTCAAAGTAATTTTATTTTATATAAATGCCTGGATCATTTTTCGTTCAGTGTCAATTAGTTTGTATGAAAAGAGAAACAGCCACAGGGTACAGGTTTCACAAATCTTTTCATGTCGTTTTCAAAAGAAACAGAGACTGTATAACCCAGTTAAAAATATATTCATCTTATAAAAGCGTTTATTTAAGAATTTGTTTGCTAGTAAAAATCATTAAAATTCTCCAAGTGGTTTCGACGAGATATCGTCCAAAATCTGGTCAATATCGCTTATGAGAAAATATCTCGTCTATAAAAATATGGTTGGTTTTGCTAATGACAATATATCTCGTCTATTAAAACCTGATCAGTTTTGCTAATGACATCTTGTCGAGATTAAACTACCCTATTACTTCAAGGGAAATGAAGATCCAAGTTGATCAAATAAATTGTTCCTTGCCGAGAATTGGTGACAGTTTGGAACATGTTTTTGCATCAGAGGCAGGTTTAAATATTCGAATAAGCTTATAGACATTTTAAAAGTCAAAATATAAGTCCTTTAACGCAATAAGAAAAACAATAGACAAAATGCGTTGTAACTAGTTACTACTTTCATACATTAAATTGAGATCAGAAAAACTCATCTGAAATTTTCGAAAATGCACTTTTTGACACTTGAAATACTTGATTCCTTGATGAAAAATGCATTGCCATATTGTAATCTGCATCACCATCAAAATGCTTATAATTTTTATTTTTAACTTTAAATCTAATAGTCTGCATATGGCTGTACTGTAATATTTATCAGTTAATGAGAGAGAGAGAGAGTTTCTACTCAAAGCCGATAATATTCTCTTTTTCCGCTTATGGGTTAGTATTGAGATAGACACTTTAGACGGTATATGACATTGAGCTTGGCGATCGTTTTACGTCGCCAAGGTTTAAAGAGATATTCACCAACCTTCATTCTGGCTACCCACATAGTGATAGGAAAGAAAAGTTGGATTACCAGAATTGGAAGTGCATCATGCAATTGTCAAACTAACGTCAAGCTCTAGAACGTACCGTCAACTATATTTCAACCAGTGTTTGCTTGACTAAGTTAGGTAGGTAGTTAGATAACCATTTTGAACCACGGCTAGATGACGAGGTCAGCACCTGAGCTGAAAATTTGAAGTAGAACAAAATAAAGAAATAAGAATTAAAGCATTTAAAAAGCATTATAAATCAAGAATGCTTGCATGTCTCCTCCATTCGATCCCATTAACCCTTTCACAATAGAAAACACTGAGTCCTCTTTAGTACTTGTCTAATATTGCTTTTCCTAAGTTCTCCCCGAGCATTCGGATCAATGAGCCATGTGTCTGTGTAGCCTCCAAGGATTACTAACAAACTTTTAGACCATTGTCAATCTCTAGGGATTCGATGCCCGCTTTTTTCGTGTTGGTTCTGTCTCCCAGTAAAAGAAAATTATTTCCCCGGAGTGATGCTACTTGTCTTCATTCGATTAAGGAATTACCTGCCGAACAGATCTTTCCTAACGTCTTCTCAAGGTGTGCATTTTTTTGGCGAAGAAGCTTTTCTTTGGTCTTCCAACTTGAGAGTTTCAATTTTTTCTCATTGAAACAACTTACCTATTAGTCTTCTGAGATGTCTGAGAAGTGTAGTGTTGCTTTTCCATTACAACACACAAAACTAAATAATAACATATTGGTTGAAAGAATCCATCTTTCAACTTTAGGAAAATTCTTTTCGTTCTTTCCATGCAATAAAATTTTTTAGAAAGTTTCTGTTGCTCCTCTCCTTAGAAAATACCAATAGAACAAAGATTCTTTGGAAAGATTCTATTGGTGTGTGTACTTTACTTATAATAGAATTCATTAGAAAGATTCTATTGGTACTTTCCTCAGAATAGAATTCTTTGAAAAACTCCCATCGATCCTTTCTTTAGAATAGAAACCCTTGAAAAATTATTTGTTCTTTCCTTAAGTTAGAATCTTTTGGAAATATTCTATTGGTCCTTTCCTTAAAATAGAACCCTTTGGAAGTATTGATATTCCATTGGTCCTTTCCTTATAATATAATTCTTTGGAAAGAAGTCAGGCAGGGGAAGACTGCAGGTTGCAAGGTGGAATAATGCGTGTTAACCCTTCAGAGAATTAAAGGGAACTTTTTTGGGTGTGTCTTTAGCAAAAGGATACCATTTCGGGAATACAACAAAGCTTGGTCACATAACCGGGCTAAATCATCATTAACAATCTGAAGTTCTAACCCCCCTTGAAGGCTAATCCTCGCGTCGAAAACTGACCTAGTGTCAAACCCCTGGTGCGAAAACATGTTCCAAAACATCACTAGTTCTGGACAAGAGACGATTTGTTGTCCATATTTGAATTTTCATTCCCTTGGAGTAATAGAGCAGTTTTGTTTCGACGAGATATCTCGTCCTTGCAAAACTGAACAGATCTTGAACGAGATACCTTGTCGAAACACTTGAAGGGTTAAGAAGCTTGTAAAAATGGGCGACTCGAAACAATACATTCTCCAAACAATGCTACTCCATTTTCTTCGAACCCTGCTCGTTTCACTCCTTCAGAGCGAGCTCCGGCATAAAACATTTGATAAATGTTCCTTCAAATAAATAGTACTAGCAGACCCGAGTATATCATTTGAACTAAATTTTCTGAATTGCTTATATCTATCGATGGCAAAGTGTCATTACACAATTTCATATCTTATTTAAATCCATTTATAATAAACTAGCTGAATGTCCCGGCGTTGCTCGGGTTGAATTGTTTATAATTCATCGTAATATTACTCAATATTACTCCTATGGAAATTTCGAATTGTTTCTAGCCTCCTGCAGACTCAGGACAAATAGAACGTGTTTGATATATAGCCTATATGTCCCGCAGAATTCTACAAGATGAATGTACCACATTTAGTGTGAATTGGTCTGACATTGATCGTACAAATACGCAATGTCATTCCTATGAGGACTTCGAATTGTCTTGAGCCCCCTGTGCCATATCGACGATAGAAAAAGACCACTTTCTATGAAAATAATCTTATATCATCATAAGAATTTACATTCCAATAATATAGCTACAGTTTAAGAATTTACAGACGGGATACATAAACGATATGATACTGAGCGATTTTCAGCGCAACCGTACCCATCTCTGCAATTGCACCATACTCTAAGATTTAAAAAAGAACAACTCCATGGTAATCTTGATAGGCGACTCTTGTAGATGTTCTGACGTCATCTGCACAGCCAAAGCGGAAGAGCACCCCTAGCAAGTGCTCTGTCCAGGATGACGGGACGTTGCACCCCTCTGCACACCCAAGACAAATAGAACGGGGTTTAATATGGAGCCTACGTTACCCGCAGGGTTCCAAAGAATAAGTGTACCAAATTTGGCGCAGATTGGTCAAATGGTGTAGATTTGTATAGAGAACAGACAGATGCCATCTCTGCTTTATATTGACATCAGTAAAATCACCAAAATCTGAACAATTTTGCTAATGACGAGATATCTCGTCCATCAAGATCTGGGCAGGTTTGTTAATCAAGGGATTCCTCGTCTAGCCAACCACACGGAGGATTAACATAAATGGATTCCATACTTCTAAATGAAATAAAATTATCCAAAATATACAACAGCATTTCGTTTACTTTTACTGATGTCAATTCTTATTTCCAATAAAACGCATGGCAAAAAGCACACCTCAGTCATGCCAACACCAAACTACATTCTGAAAGTCGAATTCGTTTTCGTCCCATTCCCTTGTTTAAAGGTGATTCGGCATTTTTTGACGCCAAACCTATTTTCTTTTCTGTGCATCTTCCAGATTTCTCATTGCTTTCTGTAATCAATCTGCTAAAGAATTTCCTTAGAGTGGCGATAACTTCCGTGTAATATAAGTAATATTATGCAACTCCATGGTTCGAATCAAGCATGTTTAAACTATGCGGCAAAATAATTAATTAATATAAATATATATCATTTAATAAGTGAACAAGAAACTTATGAATTACACATATTTCAAGAAACTGACACTCATCATGTACATAAAAACAGTGTAGCCTAATCTCATGAGAAACACACGGAGGTTAAATTCATTACGACATTCTATTTGTTTATATAAATTGCAGATAAATTTTTCAAGTTTTCCTATCAGCTAACTCCAATTTTTTAAGTAATCAGGAAAATCCAATTATTTACAAAAAAAATTCTAAATTAGCTTTATACTACTTTCGCTTTTTACTTTTTAGATTCACTCTAAGGATTCATTTGGTGATTGATTATGCCTTCGTATGCTATGAAAGTAATACTTGACGGCACAACTTGAATTTGTATATTCTTAAAATACTAATTGCAAACCACTTATTGCGTTTCGTTTGATTTAAATCCAGTGTAAGCTTTTGTAAATTTTCTAGAGGCAGATTCGATTCAAAACTAGAATCACGTGATGATTGATCTCAAGTGATGTCATACAACAAATACAAATTAATCTTTTTTCTATGAACATAGGAGAAACAATATGTATCGAGAAAAAAACTAAAAAAAGTGAGTTCTTTAAATAAAATCAAAATGTTTTGTTTTGTCTACAGAAAGCCATTCAGAGCTAGTTCTTAATGCTTCCATCAAAATAAAACTTTCATGAATTTTATGATGATCTTAGACCATTGTCAGTCCAATAGCCCCATTTATCAAAAAACTGTCCTTATACTTTCTGACTTTCTCTGTAAGCCATTGACAAGTATTTTGCATATTTGAATAGCTTGATTCGTGATAAACGATTTCTACTGAAACTGAAATATGGGCACTAAAAGACATTTAATTTATAATGGGACATCGAAAGAATGACTGATTTTTATCCACTTTATACTCTTCTTTAAGCAAGAGGAATTTCAATTTTACAGATTTGACAGATTTTATAGAATATTTTGCTAAATTTTGATACAAAAAGTAACCTCCAATGTCACATTCAATATCCAGATAACTTACCTCATTTCTTTTTTCTACATTCAAAATTCAAGAAACTTAGAAAAATGATAAATTAATATCTTACTGAAATCAAATTGAGGAGTGCAGTTTTGGGCTCCATATATATATATATATATATATATATATATATATATATATAATTCAAAATTACAAACCAAAACAAAGAGAAATCCAAAAATTTTAAAATCAAGAAATTTAAGAAAATTTTGAAAAAAATGATGGAAGTGTTGGTGTATCAGGGCGTCATCAGGGAGGAGCCTCACCCAGTCAACACAATATGGTGTTTTCTGCGTGTGAGCGGCAGTACACCAAAAGTAGCTCGCACACCCCTCCAAACACCATAAGAAAATAAATTAGAAAAACAAAAATTAGAAAAACAAAACCAGGGACAACCAAGGACACAAACCAAAGATAAATATAATACAAAATTAAAATTAAAATTAAATTAAAATTAAAAAGGAGAAAACAAACTTACCCACATAGATTGACCTAAGCTCGACAACAACCCGCCGCAAACTACATGAGGACCGCCAACAAATGCCATTCACAACGCCGTATATCAGAAATCGGAACCGCAATTCCGACACGGAACCCCGATTCGAAATTCCGACTCGGAATTCCGAACATCGCACGCAGAAAACACCCTATTGTGTTGACTGGGTGAGGCTCCTCCCTGATGACGCCCTGATCCACCAATACTTCCATCATTTTTTTCAAAATTTTCTTAAATTTCTTGATTTTAAAATTTTTGGATTTCTCTTTGTTTTGGTTTGTAATTTTGAATTATTTTACTTTCCATGTTGTGTCTGCAGCTTTAGCGCGCATACATGGACAGTTCTGCCTTCTGCTTTCTGGATTCTGCTTGACTATTTTTTACCCCCAACTTTTTTGGCTTTTTGGCTTTTTACTTGTCTGCTTTTCGATCTTTTGGCATTTTGCTGGTCTGCATTTCTAATATTTTGACCTTTTGATCTTTTGGCATTTTGCTGGTTTGCATTTCTATTATTTTACGTTTTAATGTTTTGTATATTTTGTAATTTGATTGTTTTTATTATATATATATATATACTTAATATGCAATACTGATCAAGATTAAGGGGGCAGAAAAAAAACCATCTTAGATTATTTAAATCTCGGAACGTGCTTTTAGATTCACGTTTCGTACTGTTCAAATTCTAATGCTGAATCAGAAAACTTATTTGTGGTTGGTCATGTTTAGTGGAAATTTATATGATTAGGTTGGTTGGGTTTTATTGCTCAAGGGACCATATTTGGCCAAGATGCTCTAAACACAAGATAGACAACGTCAAGTAATGGACATACACAAGGAAAGTTTTACTCACGGAGAGGAGAGAAATCTACCCAGGATAAGTTACAGGAATTGAACCTGCACCACCCTACATGACTAGGAAATTGGTAATTAATGAACGTAGCACTGGAGGCAACACAACAAGATATCGGGGAAGGTCAGGGATCAATCCCTAAGAGAAAGATCCGAGACAACACCACGTAATTTTAAACCGCGGTCAGATGACGAGGTCAGGACCTGAGCTGGCACCACCACTCTCCAAACTGCCACACCACGCCAACGTGAGTACATCTGAGACCACGACGTATTTAACGTGCACCAGCCCCCGTGTACACAACGATCTGTGGTTGGACCGAGTTTTGAACTCGCAACCTTCGATTTCAAATCCTTTACAACCGGGTTACAGCGGCCGAATAGGAAAAGTAAGAGGAAAATAAGAACAAGAAAAAAGAGAATAATTAAAAAAGAGATATAATTAAATAAGTTTGACTACCATAAAATGAAGGGGCCGCGGTAGCTCGAATGGTAGAGTAGCGGATTAAGTAGGTAGGTACTGTAATTAAAGTCGCACTGAAGCAACACAACGCGCTATTGGCGACAGTCCGGGATCAAACCCGAAGAGAAAGATTCAAGGACAACACCACGTAATTTTGAAAGTAGCGGATTAGCAACCGGAAGGTTATGATTTCGAAAGACTGTCCTACATGTGGGGCTGGTTGGCGGTAAATCTGACGTAGGTTCAAATGCCCTCCCGTTGGCATGGTGTGGAAGTTTGGAGAGAGGGGTGCCAGCTCAGATGTTGTCCTCGTCATCAGACCGTGATTCAAAAAGACGATGTGTAAACCTTGGACCTTTCCCTTCGGCATGGATTCCGAATCGTCGCCAATGGCCCATTGTGTTATTCAAGTACAACGTTAATTCAACTGCCTACTTATAAGATAAATGAATTAATGATTCCCCTTCAAAATATGGGTAGTATTAGCTCTGAAAGCTGAAGCATCCAACTCCCAATTAGCTCCCTGAGGGTTTTAAATGGATATATCAGTTCTACATCCTGAAGTGTTCCTTGCATGATTTCTCAAAAGTTCTGTCCTTGGGCCAATAGAATATTACCTACGACTCTCAAATAAAACACCTGGTTATTTAGTCATTGTGACGAGAAAATACCCTATTCGGAAATCTAGTGCCGCTCTGAGGACTAAGGATCGTGGTCTTGTTGCAAAACTTTATCAGTATGCATTTATCTGAGTTAAAATATTTTACAAAGTTTACTTTGACTTACAGATCGGGCAAAAATATACAAAACTTACATTCAAGTCAACCGGTAAAACACAAGTGAAACCATGTACTCGAATTTTAATAATTCTGTTTCAATACACTGGAAACATTTCGTTAGAAAACATGATAGCTCACAGAAGCTGAGTATACTTAAAAAATACTTCAATCTTTTTTGTCGACTGACAGGTTGGTAATTATGATTCATTTTCCATTAAATCGATCAATCACTTAATCGTGAACACTCAAGCTTTTAATTAGATTTAAAGCAGCATGACTTAGCATAATTATCCCGTATCATGCAACCATGATATTTCAAAAGGGATATTTTTTAGAAGCAGTGCATTTTAATTTAAAATAAGCTTCAATGCTCAAGCAACGGAGAGGCATTTTAAACAAGTTAATTAAAAAACAATTTTGGTACAATTTTCATTAACCCGCAGGTGTTTTTAATTATTCTTTCGTATTAAAAAATTAAAAAAAAATCAAATCACAACTAATTTGTTTTCAGAATATTACATTAAAAATCTTTAATATCATACCTAGACCATCTAGAATCTAGATGGCCTAGATCAGGGGTCTTCAAACTGTGACTCGCTAGCCTCGTGCGGCTTTTTGGTTACGTACATATGGCTCTGAAGTAAAATTGAAAATGAAAATAAAACTATCATAATTCAAATCATCAGGTTCATTAATAAAAATTTTAAAGGATTTTATTCACATAATGGTGATTTATTTGTTTTATAGCTTTTATTACAAGTCCTCCCAAGGCCAATGTGAAGGAATTAAAAATTTCTCCATTTGATATTGACATGGCTAATTTTGAAATACAATTGCTGGATTTGAAAAGCAGACTTATGGACCTCCAAATTTGTACATCTTCAGGTACTGAAATAGAAAAACTGGAAAAAGGATAATGCAGTCTAATTTTACAGCACAACCAGACTGCTATAAAAGACCCAGACAGAATCAAGGATTTTCAGTACTTGGAATAATCTCCCGGACTCATATCATGAATTGCAAAAAAAATGCATTTGGTGTTCTCAGTATCTTCGGGGCTATGTATTTATTGAGTAATCGTTTTCTAACATGAATTTCATTAAATATAAATTGAGGAGCAAAATTACTGATGCCTATTTGGAATCGTGACTTAAATTAAAAAAAAAAACGACTAGTTACAAACCGGACAGACAGAAATTTTCTAAAAACCCAATTAAACCATAAAAAATCAATCGATTAAGACCAATTAGTGCAATTTTTCTTCATTAAATAGAAATAAAATAAATTTAATTTTTATTTTATTTGATGAAAGTACAATTAATATTATAACTTGATAAAATATAACTTTAAATTTTCCTTATTTGCAAAAATATATATTTATGGCTCTCAAATAATTTTCAAATTGTCGTGAGGGACAGGTTTGGTTCTTCCGTCTCAAAAGTTTGCCAACCCCTGGCCTAGATCATTCACTAGCATGCTCACATACGCTTTAACCCTCCAAGTTTTTTAGACAAGATATCTCATCCATGAAGAGCTGACCAACTTTGCCAATGACGAAATATCTCGTCATCAGGATATTGCTGATTTTTTGATGATGACGAGATCAAGATTTGGTTAGTTTTCTTCTAATGGCGAGATATCTCGTCCATCAAGATCTCGTCAGTTTTGCTAACGACGACATACCTCGTTATTAACAATGCAAAACTGACTGGGTTGACTCGTCAAGAGAACGATCGGGATTGTTAAGTCTGAGAACCGTTGAAGTACCAACTTTAATATAATCGCTGTAATTAATAATTTAAAGTTTGTGTTAAGTAATAGCGAAAACTAATTTATTTTCCAGTTCCTTAGGGTGGACAATAATTATTCGCAATGAGCTATAAACTTTATTTAAATAAAACTACAAAATTTACAATGGTATAGTTTTTCATCATAGTATTCTTGATTTTCAACACTTATCCCACTGTTGCACAGGATTTTTATACCCTCCAAACAAAGGATTTCGGATTAAATAGAGCCACGCAGGCACAGCTTTTTCCAGTTCTTCGTCCGTGGTGAACCATTGATTTACCAATTAATCAACAACAGTTACTCGTCTGTCTAGTATAAACATGTTACTTAAAATATAAATTGCTGTTAGTTGTGGAAGCTGATGGTCGTCTGGCTTCATCGGGTATAGCACTTGTTCGAACATTTTTGAACCGCTCGTAGACACTGATGATGCGGTAAAGTGCTGTTCTCATAATTGTGATGAAAATCTCCGATAGATTCCGGGCTTCTGAAATACCTTCAGACTACGAAAAGGGATCACTTTACCCTCTAAGGAGCTCACACGCATATATTCCGTTCCTTGCATGATTTCCATCTAATGTTGATTCATTGACTTGATCAGAGAAAAAGAAATGCAACTGAATGATTCTTTCTTTAGAATATAATTATTTGTACAGATTCTATTACTCCTTTTATTAGAATAGAATTAAATGGAAAGTTTCTATTACTCTTTTTTTAGACTAGCACTCTTACGAAGGTTTCTATTACTCCTTTCCTTAGAACAAAATCCTTTGGAAAGATTCTAATGATTCTTTCCTAAGAATACAATCATTTGAAAAAATTCTATTGCCTGTTATTTGGAAAGTTTCTATTGCTCTTTTCTTTAGAATAGCATTCCTTCGAAGGCTAATATTACTCCTTTCCCTTTAGAACAGAATCCATTGAAAAGATTCCAATGGTCTTTTCCTTAGAATACAATCGTTTGAAAATATTCCATTGGCCAAGAAGTTCAGAACTGATTAGAAGTCATGCAGGGAAGACTGCAGTTTGCAAAGTGGAATTATGAGTGTAAAGAAGGTTAAACATTTATATCAAAATTCATCGATTTTATCAGAGAAAAGGAAATGCAGGTAAGTGGATTTGCCTTTAAAGCCTTTTATATTTTAACTAAAGAGTTAGATCCTTGATTCTAAAGTCAAGCATGCGCCACACAATGTGAAAATAGCTTAGTATGAGAGTGAGTTAATTATTATCCACAATAAAGATATAAACTTAATTTCAATAAAAACAGACATGTTACAGTCGCGTAATTTTTCGGCAGCTTCCTTGCTTTTCGGCGCACTTGTTCCATCGTTGCCTTTGTTATACCCTCCAAACAAAATTTGTAGATTTGCAGAGAAACACACGTGCACCCCTTCTTTCAGTTCTTGATAGATAGGTAGTTGAATTAAAGTCGTACTGGAGCAACACAACGGGCTATTAGCGGGATTAATTCTGAAGGGAAAGATTTGAGGGCAAAATCTCGTCATTTTGAATCGCGGTCAGATGACGAAAACACCTCGCTAGCATCCCTAGGATACGACAAATTTATTGTGAATTAGCTTCCGCGTACACGATGGTCTTTAGTTGACCGAGTTTCGAACTCACAACCCTCCGTTCTTATTCTGTTATTCTACCACCTGGGCTACCGCGGCCCCTTCAGTTCTTGGCACGTGGTGAATTATTAATTTGTCCAGTGCATCAACAACAGTCACTCGTCTGTGTAACAGAATCCTGTTACTTGTATTATAAAGCGATATTGTCGCCAGTTGTTGTAGTAGACTGTCTTATGATTTCATGCACATTTGTACAACCATTTTTGAACTTTTTCAATCCATTCGTACGAACCCCATCTCGGTAAAACACTGTTTCGTACTGTGCTGAAAGTCTTCGATGAATTTCGTGCTAATACACCTTGCGAACACTAAAAATGAGGATGTCTCTTCTTGAGTACGTAGGTATTTTAATTAACGCCGCACTGGAGCAACACACCGGGCTATTGGCGATGGTCCAGGATCACATCCGAAGAGAAAGATCCGAGGTCAACACCACGTAATTTCGAACCACGGTCAGATGACGATGTAATCCCGAGCTGGCACCCTACTATCCAAATTTCCACACCACGCCAACGTGAGGATATTTGAGGCCCCGACAGAATGTGCACCAGATTTTTTTCCCAGACATTTAATGTGCACCAGCCCCCTTTGTACATGACGGTCTTTGGTTGGATACGAATTCGCGACACTCCTGTTGCAAATCCGCTACTCTTCCAACTGGGCTACCGTGGCCCACTCTTCTTGGGTGAAACCGGAAATTGGAGTGGCTGTGGTATACATCTCGGTAATGACAATGCAACTGACCAATGAAATTCACACCTGGCAGCAGTGATAAGACGTGCACCTCACCTAGAGATGAATGAAAAAACGACACTACTGCCAGCAGAAACATAAATGCATTTTAATTGCGTAGAGTTATAGACTCGCAAGGGTAATACTTAACTCTTCTTGTTTTACAAAGTATCTCGTCCATGAAGTTCTGACCAATTTTCCTAATGATGAAGCATATCGTTATCAAAATATTGCCGATTGTTTGCTGACCACGAAATCAATATCTGGCCAGTTTTCTTCTAATGACAAGATAACTCGGCCATTAAGAACTGCTAATGGTATTGTTAATGGCGAGATGTCTCGTCAAGACAACCATGAGGATTAAGCTCACTTGACATTTGTAAAAAATGTTACAGTAGAAAATTATTTTTAATCGTTAACGCAAAAAATATGAACACACGATTTTATGAGAAATTAATTCGTTAGCAGGTACCTTGAAGATAAATGGGTTTCATCAACTCTAACTTATCTATAGTAATGTTATCAAAATGAAAATATCAAATAGAAATGTTTTAATCTTTTCTGAGAAAATATTGAATATCGTTTAATTGCGTTGATTGATTTCATTCATCTGGAAACGCTAATTGAAAAGTTTTCAAACATATCATCACCATTGAAAAAATCATCAAGCCTAAAATCATCATTGAAACCGAACATCTTAAAACATAACTTTAGTGTTCTGCGACGTAAAATGAGATAGTCTTTAAAAAAGTTTTTGTTTACAGAATGTATACAAATAGAGTAAATACATGGCATTTCCGCTTTTAGAACTCGAAAACTGTAAAAATCCCAAATAAAAAGCAATTAATTCCACCGGCTGCCAGATTAAGCTAAGCATTATTAAATATTTATTATGATGAATTTACAGCCCGAATTGACAAAAATTTGGGAGTACTCAGAAAATCACAGGTCAGATTGGAATGGAAATTTATTTCAAGCGTTGTATAACAATAAATGTTCACACATTAAACGTAAGACATTATTTTACTATAAATGTCTTTTTAAATATTTCTATCATGAGAAGGTTGAACATGTGTGAAAATCTTCACTGAAACTCATAAACTAAAAGCTAGAGTATGAGTTTAAGTACATTAAAAGAATTAAAACAATTTTTTAAACACCACGTATTTTCAGCTCAATTCTAAATTAAACTCGAAACTTTTTTTCACATTAAAGAAAATCGTCAAAATATGCGATTAAATGTTCATTTGGGGGCAGACATAAAAAATGATTTATATTTTCCGAATTATAACTGTGCTAAGTTCTTATCATAAAACTTCCTCTTTTAAGAACATTACTACTTATTTTAATAACATTTTTTACTGTTAGGGGAAAAGTGTTAAAATTATGGAGATTAAATGGGGGTGACCTATATTTTAGAATTCGATTATGATTTATCTCGTTTCTAAATCATTCGGGAAAATAGTGTAATGTGGCTCTGAAAAAATTTATTGCTGGAATATAATTTTATGGTAGAAAAGCTTTCTCTTTCTGATATAATGCAACGACACAATTGAAGCTATTTCTTTAGAAATTTACATAATGTCTCCCATAAGGTTCTGCTTCCTTTTCGATCGCAAGCAACTTATGATTTCAAAATGGGGAAGAGAAAAATATTCCAGGGACCTTTAATCCCTTTCGAATGATTTTTACTTTTCGCATTCTTAATCCTTTTTACGCTAATTTTTTTGCGAGAAAATTCCTCTCTAAATGTAGCATTTTTATTTTATTACTTCGCCATCCTTAAGTCATTTCGAAATCAAGTTTTCTAGCATCTTTAAGTTATTTCCTTAGAGAAACAAATGAACTTTCAAAATGCAAATACTATTTGTAATTCCGTGAATATAACTTAGCATTTCGAACACATCTCAAAGACAACTTTTAAAGTTTTGATTTGATATATGCTATAATCATTTATGAAAGTACCAATAAGTATTTCTAATGTTTTATACACATTGATATAATAGTTATATTTCATTAAATGAAGTATCCGTATTCAAATTTGAAATTTTACCAGTAAATCTTTAGTTTTATCTTTAATTTATGAATTTATTATTTTTTATTCTTATTCCAGAACTTTTCAGTTTTTAAATAATAAACCTTGTAATTTATAAAATAGATAAAACGATACATTTAAATCGTTAAATCGTACTCTAAGTTTGGAATCAGTTCTGTTTTCAGAGCTTCCAGAGCTTTTCATATTTTCGGAATAATAAAACTTGTTTATGCATAAAAAATGGTTCATATAAATAATTTCGAATTTTACTGTGAGTTATGTGAGTTTGAATTTTACTAAATGAGTTTGAATCAATATTAATCACTTGAAATGAGTAATAACTGTTCATGGTCGACTTGAATGCAGGAAATGTTCTGTAGTGTTGACTTTCAAGTAAAACATAACAGTGATGAGAAAATGAAGGGGGAAATTCGACTCTATTAAATGAGTTTGAATCAATTTAAATCGCATAGAACTGAAAAAAATATCCAAGGTCTACCTGAATATACAGAAAAAGTTCTATACATCGATATTTATTAAAATATCAGCAGACTTCAGTCGACGTTTCAAAGTGTATTTAGCAGTGATGTCTTATCTTCAATAAAATATCTTTATTCTAAGTACTTGTTTTCTATTTCAGATTCTTATTCCAAAACTGTTCGCGCGTTTTTCTGAACAATAAAACTTGCTTTTAAAATGGTTAATAAAAATAGATTTGAACTTTACTAAACGAGTTTGAATCGAACAAAATCGCCTGAAACTGAAAATATCCAAGGTCAACCTCAATACAGGACAAGTTATGCATATTAAGCGTAGAAAAACCTTGGCAAAGACTCGAATCAACGTTTCAACATGCATGAAAAACTGAGACATTTCATCTTCAAATAGAAATTCATTAATAAAAATCGTACTTATATTAAAAAAGAGACCCATTTCTTTGCGCTTTCCGAATCATTCGGTGTCCTGGGAAAGCAACAGAAGGATGGCCCAATCAGGAGGAATACGGAATCCCTCACTGAACTCTTGATCACGAGCCAAGTTGGAAGGTAGCCAAACGGAACGGTGTACTCCGGGAAACTACTTATTAACTGCCACCTTGATCTTGATATTATTAGACAAAGCGTGAAAGGTTAAAAATCCGTGACCATCCACATGCTGCTGACACACTGACACTACCCTCATCTCCTCCTACTCTCCTTTTCCAGGCTGAACTAATCACTCTTGCAAACTCAATCGGTGATTTTGATGAATAGGTGCGCTTCATTCTTTGGTTTAGAAATAAAATTCTAAAACATCTGTTGAAAAGGTATTTAACACTCCAAGAGAGTGCTTTCGACGAGATAACTAGTCCATCCCGATTCCATCAATTTCGCAAACGACGAGATATCTCATCTTCAAGATAATGACGATTTGGTTATGATGACGAAATCAAGATCTGGTCGCTTTTCTTCCCATGACTAGATATCTCTTCCATCAGGTAGGTAAGTATTTCAATTAACATCGCACTGGAGCAACACGACGGGCTATTAGTGACGGTCCGGTATTCATCCCAAAGGGAAAGATCCGAGAACGTCACCTCGAAATTTTGAACCACGGTCAGATGACGTGGTACACCTAAACTGACATCCCAATCTCCAAACTTCCACATCACTCCAACGTGAGGACATTTGAAGCCACGACAGATTTAACATGTACCAGGCCCTACGTACACGTCGGCCTTTGCTTGGATCAAGTATCGAACTCCGGTTGCTAATCCGTTACTCTACCAACCGGGATACCGCAGTCCCTCGTCCATGAGGATCTGATAAATTTTGCTAAAGCCGAGATACCTCGTACAGACAACCACAAGGAGGGCTTAGTAAAAAATATCTTTCATTTGATTGTATTCACGAAATTTTTCTATTGGTCACAAAATGTGTATATTGCATTTTATTATTTAGTCACAAAATATTATAGCCCAATCTCTATGGAGGTAAAAGTCCTATTATTCATTAAGACATTCAATTCCTAAAGACATTCCATTTCTTGATTTGCTGCAGATAACTTTTAAATAGCTTTTCCGAATTCCCCGATCAATTGAGTTAAATTTATTAACCCCCAATTGTTTCGACGAGGTATATCGTACAAAATATGATTAATTTTTCTAAGGACAAGATACCTTATCGAGGTAAAACTACCCTATTACCCAAGGAGGAATAAAGATCCAAGTAAGGAAAGCAAATTGTCCGTTGCCAAGAGCTGAGGATTTTGGAACAGGTTTTGCACCATAGAGTGGCCGCTATAGGGCAATTTTCTACGCGAAGATAGACCACCAGAAGAGTTAAAATATAAAGACAATCCAATTATTCCTCAAGAACTAAAGTAACTTCTTTCTCTTTTTATCACACCATTTCTCTTTAAGGATTTATTTGCTTGTTCATATAATGCTTTTTGACTATGAGTGTAAAACTTGACAGACCAACTTCAATTCATTTTAAAATACGAATTTGAAACTACTCATAGCAATTATTTTACATTAACCCTCCTGGTGGCCGACTCGACGAGGTATCTCGTCAGAAGAAAACTGATCAGATCTTGATCTCGTCATCATCAAAAAATGGCAATACTTTCATCAATCGGAATTCGATTGCTATTGATGACGAGGTATTAGCAAAATTGGCCAGATCTTAATGGACGAGATACCTCGTCGAAACCACTTGGTGGGTTAAATTCCCGTGAAAAAGTTTCTGTATTTGGTAGTAATTGGCAGATTTGATTCGCGAATGTTTCATCTAATAATCGAGATGTTTGATATAATCGTTGCCAACATATAGAAATGAGGCCTTTATAAAGAATTTGTAAAGTTTATTAAAAATTAGAAAAAGTAAGATTTATTTATCAATATATTTGTCTCGTTTGATTTATTTCATTATTTTTGGATATTTGTCTCAAATTTGACTCACTTAATAACTCCTAGATAGTTCCCTCTAAAACATTAAAAATTGTTAAGAACTTTTCCTAATAAGAAAAGGCAGGGGTAGCCCCATTGGAAAAGTAGCGGATTAGCAACCAGAGAGTTACGAGTTCGAAACTCGATCCAACCAAAGACCATCGTGTAAGTGGGATATGTTGTGGTCTCAAATGTCCTCACGTTTGCATGGTGTGGAAGTTAGGAGGATGGGATTCCAGAGTAGGTGTTGACCTCGTCATTTGACCATGGTTTAAAATGGAACCATATTGTTGTTGTCCACTGATCTTTCCATTCAGGATTGATCTCGAACCGTCGCCAATAGCCCGTTGCATTGCTTCAATGCGACGTTAAGTAAACTACCTATTAGGAATAATAAATACACTGCTGGCCACCGTAAATGCAACACCCTGAAGGAAGCATTCAAATAATATGAAATTTACAACATGCATTAGCGGAGGTGAGATATGCAAATGATTAGAATTTCAGCGAAGACGCACATCACGCGCGCCTGTGGCGCCACTTCAAAGCGCTATTTAAGGCTTGGAGATTTCGACGATTTCAAGTACGGCAATTGTGTTTTTCTTGTGGTTTTTTCAAAAAAACGATCAATTATGCCTCGTAGAAAACAGCGATCATCTTTTGATCAAGTATCCGAGTTCGACAGAGGAAGGATAGTGGCCTACCGAGATTGTGGATTATCTTTCAGGGAAATCGGTAGTCGTGTTGGACGAAACCATACAACTGTAATGCGGATATGTGATCGTTGGATGCAGGAGGGTACGACGGACCGACGTGTTCGATCGCATCCACCTCAGTGCACCACTTCACGTGATGACAGGCATATTGTGCGGCAGTGACGGATCGCTCAGCCACATCACGAACCATAGCACAGCACATTCAGTCTGTACCGCATCATCCAGTGTCTGCGCGTACCATTCGACGCCGTTTACAGCAGAGTGGTCTGTCCGCAAGACGTCCATTGCTTCGTCTACCCTTGACGCAGAACCACAGACGTTTCCGCCACCAATGGTGCGATGAAAGAAGGATGTGGACGGCAGAATGGAATGAAATTGTCTTTACTGACGAGTCACGCTTCTGTCTGCAACACCACGATGGTCGGATTCGAGTCTGGAGACACCGTGGAGAGAGGATGCTGAACAGCTGCGTTATGCACCACCACACTGGTCCTGCACCGGGTATTATGGTATGGGGCGGTATTGGATATCACTCTCGCACTCCTCTAGTATGCATTGCCGGTACTTTAAACAGCCAGCGCTACATCTCCGAGGTGTTGGAGCCAGTTGTCCTTCCTTACCTTCAGGGCTTGCCCACAGCCATATTTCAACAGGATAATGCGCGACCACACGTGGCACGCATTGTCCAAGGGTTCTTCGTCAATCGCCAGATTGAATTGCTTCCCTGGCCAGCTCGCTCTCCGGATCTTTCGCCGATAGAAAACATGTGGTCCATGGTTGCTCAACGATTGACCCAGAATACATCCCCAGCTGCCACACCAGATCAACTTTGGCAACGTGTGGAAGCTGCTTGGTCTGCTGTACCCCAAGAACACATCCAAAGTCTCTTTGAATCAATGCCGAGGCGTGTGGCAGCGGTGATCTCCAACAATGGCGGCTACTCTGGCTACTGATTTTGGTAGGAACCACACTTCACAGAAGTCTAAATTTAATCATTTGATACTTGGTCAACATGTTATCTACAAAATAAATTTTGTTGTGATATCTCTTGTCTTTCTTGGTGTTGCAATTTGGGTGGCCAGCAGTCTATTTAAACTGCCATATTTTTAAAATTGAAACAAATTCCCTACACTGACTAATATCAGTGTAAAATATACACCGAGAGATCCAAAAGTATCAGAAAAAGTAGAATTTCAATAATTCAAAAGTAGACAGTAGCGCGATGCGGTTTTCGCAGACATGCACAGAAAGACGGGATTTTTTTAATAACAAAAAATTTTATTGCCAGAATAGTTACATTTTCCACCGAGAGGTGGCGCTTTATTTGTGTCAGTAGTTAGTACAGTGGTGCAGCACAGTTTGCAACGCAGCTAGGATTACAAATGTTGAATGTGACGGCCGTCATTCGTGAGAATGGCCTTGGCACGACACTCTGCACATCATTGAAAAGGGTTTCAGCTGTATTTACTGTCAGATGATGGTGAATAGCTTCTTTCAACATGGTCAATGACATCGGCCGACCTCTGTAGACCTGTGACTTCAAGTAGCCCCATAACCAAAAGTCACAAGGTGTATGGACTGGAGACCTTGGTGGGCATTTGTGTAGGAAGGAGCGACTGAGGACACGGTCATCGACAAATGTCGATGGCAGCAGGTGCTGCACAGGACCTGTGATGTGTGGAGTCGCTCCATCTTGCATGCATGTTATGCAATGGAGCGTTTGTCTATCTTGAAAGGAGGGAATGATACTGTCTTAAAAGTGCTGCATAACGTTTGCCTGTGACAAGCTTTATCTCGTAACGATAACATGCCTCACCTTGGCAGAACGTTTAACTTAAATTATTAAACTTTATTATTAAACTTTAAATTTAAAACTTAAATTATTAAACTTTAAATACTTAATTATTTATCTTTATTATTAAACTTTAAATACTGAATTATGAAACTTTATTAAACTTTAAATACTGAATACTTTATTATTAAACTTTAAATACTGAATACTTTAAAACTCAGTATTCACTACATCTGAAATTTACGTACCTCACTGCAAAGTCAGATTGATCAACGTTCGAAGTCTCGCATCGTTTGAGGAGCAATTGCTGGAGGATCTGTTTAAATAGCAACAGGCTAGTTTTGGGACCGCTTCAGGACCACCTGTAGGTGAGAAATGTAACTATTCTGGCAATAAAATTTTTCGTTATTGAAGAAAAATCCCATGTCTTTCTGTGTATTTCTGTGAAAATCGCATCGTGCTACTGTCTATACTTTTCGAATTATTTAATTTTTACTTTTTCTGTTACTTTTGGATCACCTGGAATGTTAGCTATAGATTTTAAATTCATACAATTTTTCAATACAATTTCTCATATATTCTTACCCATTCCTTTACATGACGAAATTCAGCGAAATTCTTTAAAACTCTCTTGTTTACGTTATAATGCCATTTATTTCAAATATTTTTGAAAGAAATTTACAGACATTATATTTTGGAAGACTATTGTTTCCCACATCATGCCGATAATAATCTTAAATGGATAAGAAGGAAAGTTATCCTTTCCATTTATTTTCAAAATATTATAAAATTATTAGCTCATTAAATATAATATTTTAAAACTGAAATGTGAAAATTTTGAAATAAAAATACAATAATTTACTACAATACAAATTTTTTTAATAATTTAGTTAAACAAATTAGTTTAAATACTTAAATTAATCAAAATGGATTTACAAAACATTCATTTAAGAAAGACTAAAAAGGGTGAAAAACTTATCTAATCAATTCATAACAGCGAAATAAAATAAAAATATTTCCTCCATACTATGCAAAAATTAACTCTTAGACTTTTATTTCCATAATTTTAGTTTTACCAGCAAAGAGGGTCCAAACCATAAATGTTCAGATTACTTTATATTCTACGTTAGTTTACTCCTATTAGTTTCCCCAAATTTCTTATGTACTTCCTGTGAAACGTTAACCAGATGGCAAACGCCCTAGGTGATTGGAATCCTGCCACATAATTAAAAAGCGTGGCTATTAGAAGAACCGAAAATAGTTGAATTCATCATATTTCTTGGAACAAACATTTGTTCCTAAGCAACAGCGCAGTTTCATTAATTCATTTGAACTGAGGTTATAAATTATAACATAAATATTTATTTTGATTTTCTTATTATAGTGTTTCTAAGTCGGTCCTTTCAATAGGCCACGGCCAGAAACTATATATTCATGGTCAATCACAATCTTTGAATTTATGTGATGACTGATTTTTCAATGGATTCTGTCATTGGAATATATTTTATATTTTAGATTTTTGTTGTCTTTTTAAGAATTTCATGTTTCATGAATAACCTTTCGCCTTTTCGGCTGGTCTTTTTTCAGAAATGTTAATCACGATCTCTTTATGCCTTCCTCCCACTACTCTGTTCCCCAATGCCTTTTTTCCTTTCACGACATTTTTTACTTGACGTTGTCTTGTGTTTGGCGCAGCTTGACCAAATAGGGTCCTTGCGCCATAAAACGCCAAAATAACCAACCAGAAATGTTGGAAATAAACATAAAAGCCAATTTCTCAGAATTATATTCAAATACAAACTTAACCTTCTATAAGTCTAAATTAATAAGACAAAGAAAATTAAGAAATTAAGATTGTGAATACCCAACTGTGTTAATGATATGTTATAATGCTTGTTTATTTCTTTTTATTCAATATTGCTTACCTCAATCTAGTTCTTATACATAGATAGGAAGAAATATGAGAGTTCAGAATTTCATATTTCATGTAAACTTTCACCGACTAGACATATTTTTCAGATATTTGCTAGAGATTACGAAATAGCCAATTTCTCAGAATTGTATTAAAATACAAACCTAACATCCTGTATGCTTAAATTAATTAATTCTGATTCAAGATAGTTTGTAAACACCAAACCGCTAATGATGTATCATTATGTTTGTTTACTTTTGTGGTGCCTGTGATCTCAATCTAGTATTTATATATACATACTGAATTGAAAGATTACATTATCTCAAACGGTAACAACGTTTGCCTAAATGTCGTTGGGAACTTGTTTTAATTACACAAAATAGAATTAATTTAATTTACTTTCGAAAACCTGCTAAGAATAAAAGTACACATTTCACTTGAGAACTGCACAGATAAAAAATCTTGACTTTCATGTTTTTAAAAATAAATGTGTAAAGGAGAGATACGTAGCAAACCAGGTGAAATCACTCCTTTAAATTGAAAATCTAATTAGCACAATGTAATGTTCTACACACTGGAAAGCAGTCTAATTCATAATGTAACACTATCTTTACTATATGAAACCATGTGTATTAAGTTAGCATTATATTTATTATTAAGATAGGTAAAGTAACCGAGACTACTATGTTCAAAATGTAACTGGAGTAAATACAAATGATTTCTCCTATCCTAACTAGTATAAACTAATGCTAAAATAACCAGGAGGTATTTATAACTAAAAATGTTTTTTTTAATATCATACATAAACATGTCCTTAAAAATTATAATTGAGTAAACTGTGTTTTGTATTACCTTTAAATATATTTATTTTAACGGCCAAATGGATATGTAAAAATTTTAAACTTCCATTCTTTTTCTCTATACTATGGTTTGCTTATGCAAGAACTTTGGATTTTGGTAAACTTTCTTAACCTATATCAATTGAGTATATGTAGAAGACATAAATCCTTCTCACATTTTCTATAACTATTCTATATAAGTTACCCTCCTGGTGGTTGGCTTTGACGAGATATCTCGTCATTAGCAAAACTGACCACATCTTGTTTGACGGGATATCTCATTATTTAAACACGATCACAATCATTAGGAGAGAACTGACCAGATCTTGGTATCGTCATCATAAAAAATCAGCAATATCTTGATGACGAGATATCTCGTCATTATAAAAATTGATCAGATCTTGATGGAAGAGATATCTCGTCAACACCACTTGGAGGGCTAATATTTGTCACTTCATAATTTGCTTCATGTGTGGATTCATTTATATAATCTTTCATGTTTTTATTTAGAAAATTTCATCGAATGAAATGTATTTTGTTATGTTTTCAATATAAGCCTTTGTTGTATGTTTCCATATACAGACAAACGGTTATGTGTAAGTTTGGAAGTACTAGTTTAGTCGTGTTTATCCAAAAAGGCTAGATGTATTGGGTAAAAAATTGAAGGGGACACCCCTACACTGAAGAATTCCATAAAATTCCAAAGGGGATATTTTTTGCAATATCCCAGGAAATATTTTATTTCCTGGGAAGCCTTTGACGTAAGACATGCATCTTGTAACATTATTTGAATACTCTATTCCAAATTTTAGGTGGAAAAGCAAACATTTCTGAAGGAAAGTTATTTTGAGGTATTTGGGAGTATTGATCCGAATTTTCTGCAAGAAAACCTTCAATGTGGTTAGAATAGCAACCAGGAAAGGATTTTAGAAACTCATGGTCCATCTAACTGAGAGTTTCTATTGTAGAATGACCAGCCATATACAATTTAGAATATTCAATGCGGTTTAAAAATAAAAGCACCATCATTGTGTATTTCAATAATTTACTTGACACAGAAATGGGCGTTATTTGAATATTGGAAATATGTTAATATCAATTTGTTTTTTTCGCTAACCTTCCTGGTGACTGTCTTGATGATATAACTCCCATTAGAGGAACTGACCAGATCTTGATGGACGAGATATCTCGTCATTAGAAGAAAACTGATCAGATATTTATGGATTGGATATCTCGTCATTAGAAGAAAACTGATCAGATATTGGTGAACAAGATATTTCGCCATTAGACGAAAACTGACCAGATCTTGATAAACGAGATAGCAAGTCATTAGAAGAAAACTGACCAGATCTTGATGGACGAGATATCTAGTCACTAGAAGAAAACTGACCAGATATTTATGGATTGGATATCTCGTCATTAGAAGAAAACTGATCAGATATTGGTGAACAAGATATTTCGCCATTAGACGAAAACTGACCAGATCTTGATAGACGAGATGTCACATCATTAGAAGAAAACTGACCAGATCTTTATGGATGCGATATCTCGTCATTAGAAGAAAACTGACCAGATCTTTATGGACGAGATATCTCGTCATTAGAAGAAAACTGACCAAATCTTGATCTCATCACCATAAAAATATCGTCAATATCATGATGACGTGATATCTCGTCATTAGTGAAATTGGTCATATCTTAATGAACGAGATATCTCGTCGAAACACTTGGAGGGCTGTCGTACTTGGCATAGAAAGGGCATTATTTGCATATTGAAGAATGGCAAAAAATGGATACCAACAATATAAAATAAACCAGTAAGGGATTCATTCATCAATTTTGCCATTAAGTTCAAATATTCTTCAATTGAGCAATGAACCTACATAATAGTTGTACTACTCGGAAGAGCTCCCCACACAAATGAAATTCTTTAGTAGTCTGAACACAGATGTAAACGAGAAATCTGTAAGAGAGAAATTGAAGCAGAAACGAAAATGTGAACAAACGAAAATGAAATTCAACAAGGAAAGGGACTACAATTTAAGTGGACAGTCAGAAACTAGCTGTGCCAAAATGACTGAGGTGTGAATCTTTTGTCATGCATTTTATTGGAAATAAGAATTAACACGAGAATAAAAAATGAAGTTTTCTATTATTGATCCATTTTATTTAATTCAATCTTCCAAATATCCCACTTCCTCTTGAAAAGGTTAAACTATAGATATACACTTCTATACAGAAAAAGTAACATACCTGGAAGGAATGCTAGATGTAAGACTAAACTTTAACTCACACTCATGAAGGTTAGATCAAATTATTTTAATTTTAGGATTGCATATTAATAGACTGGTCGAATAAACTGTGGAGGTAGGTAATTGATTTAATGTCACATTGTAGCAACACAAGGGGCTATTAACAACGGTCCGGGATCGATCCCGATAAAAAATCTTCGAGGACAACACCTCGTCATTCTGAATCACAGACAGATCAACACCTGAGCTGTGACACCCCACTCTCCAAATTTCCGCACCATACCAACGTGAGAGGCCATGACAGATTTAACGTACACCAGCTTCCCCATACACGACTGTCTTTGTTTGCTTCGAGTCTCGAATTCGCAACCCCTCGGTTACTAACCCGCTGCTCCTCCAAGCAATGAACTATTGAATGAATTGATGGGTCGTATGTCCATCATATGGGGAGACACATTTGGCAAAATGTCATGACATTGAATCAGCTCTCGAATTGCAATTGGAGGGATCATGTGCTAATGACTAGGTTTCACCATTCATTTGCATTACGATGGCGTCAAGCAGGGGCATTTACTCGACGGCTGCTAATGTTTAACTGACTCTCGATTAGAGGTCTTACGGCAACAGTGGGCTAACCCATATTTTGCGGATATGAAGACATTTTTATATTAAAGTCATCGTAACTCCCTATTGAAGTTGGGGACGAGCAGCAAAAAGATCACCGAGGTTCTGAAATAACTGACCTGTGGGAGTCTTTCAAACAATACTCAGTACGACAGTACATGGAATCCAAGATGTAGAACTTGTATATAATACAAAGCAATTTTTCAGTATACAATGCAGTGTTCCGAATTTATTTAAGTGTTTTCACGTTTTTAAGTGATAATATAAAGCTCATTCTATGACTCGTTCACTTTTGTTAGCTTTCATTTGCCATGCATTAACCCTCCAAGTGTTTCGACGAGATATCTCGTCCATCAAGATCTAAACAAATTTGCTAATGACGAGATATCTCATCATCCACTGTATCTTGATGATGACGAGATCAAGTTCAGGTTAGATTTTTTTGTCAATGCTGAGATATCTCCTATATCAAGATGTGGTTAGTTTTTCTAATGACGAGGTGTCTCGTTCAGATAACCACCAGGAGGGTTAATCTCTGAGAAGTAAAAAGCGATTTAGATCGATTACTGAGGTTTTAATCGACGCGTTATAAAACAACACAAGAGCAAATAGTCCTGCACCATTCACACAATATAGTTATGCTCCCTTATTTGAAATTAGAATCATCAATAAGGGAGATTTGCATTTAAAGAAAAGAATTGTTTGGTCAAAACTGAAAAGCAGTTTTTGTCCTTTGTTAGCTGTTCTGAAGATACCTCGACTAAAAAATGCTAGTTTATTAGGAGCAAGAAATTCTTAACAAAAAATTTCATTCTAAAATAGACTTTCTCCAAATTATTAGCGAAGATACTGTATAGTTAATTTTACTTTTAGATCCACATCATAAGAATACGGAACGTTTTATTTTTAAAAAGGTAGAAAATACCGGCTTATTTTTCCTTTCTTCAAACTTTTCCCAACTTTTATGCATAAATATGTTCTAGAGTTTTTCAACAATGATGTGCTTGTAAGGTTTTCACTAGAAAAAAGAATTGCCTGAAACTTTCGTTTCTGCTTAAAGTTTGAATCAAGAGGGAATTTTTGTAAGATCGGCGCGATATAAATACATTTTTACCCATATATGCCATTCTATACCATTGTAACCGTTTTTATATTATAACGATATTCATTTCAGAAATCTTGAATCCCCTCTCCATGGCATTAGGCCTCAGAACTTCAAGAGATTTCTCAGTAGTGTAGTGTTGTTTTGACCCCTCAACACACATAACTGAATAACCACATCTATTGGTTCAAGAAATTCATGAGTTTTTTCAACTTTTGGAAATATTATATTGGTTCTTAGAATAGAATCCTTTGGAAATATTCTATTCCTCTCTCTCCACTCCTTAGAATAGAATCTTTTGGAAAGATCCTATTGATTATTTCACTAGAATATAATTCCTTGGAAGGACTCTACTGTTAATTTTCTTAGAATCGTTTGGAAAGATTATATTACTCCTTTCATTAGAATAGAATTATCTAGATAAATTATATTGCTTCTTTCATTAGAATAGAACTATTGGGACAGATTCTATTGCTCCTTTCCTTAGATTAGAATCCTTTGTAAATATTCTTTCGATAATTTCCTTAGAATATGATAATTTGAAAAGGTTGTATTCTTCAAGAAGGTGAGAACTGATTAGAAGTCATGCAAGTAAGATTGCAGGTTGCAAGGTGGAATTATGATTGTGAACCTCTCAGAAGGTTAAATATTTATTTCAAAATTCACTGACTTTATCAGAGAAAAGAAAGTGCAAGTGGATTTAAAAGTGGATTTGCATTTAAAGCTTTTTATATTTTGACTAAAGGTTTAGATCCGTGATCCTAACTTGAGGCGTAAGCCACACAATGGACAAAGTGAGAATAGCACATTACGAGAGTGAGTGAAGATGTAAAAATTTTCTATAAAAACAGACAAGTTACAATAACATCAATATTCAACATATTCCCCTTGCTTTATAGCACACCATCTTCCATCGTTGTACTATCTATTTTAAGCCTTCAAAAAAAGTTTTGCGGATTAGCAGAAAAACACACATGCACCGTTTCCTTCAGTTCTTGGCCCGTGGAGAATGATTAATTTACCAGTTCCAACAACTGTCACTCGTCTGTCTTAAGGTAATCGCAGACTTAAACTTTAATCTTTTAAATCATTTCTATCAAGTCTGTTTTAATCTTTAAATTGAACTCTTCAAATGATATGCTCTTCTAATTTAGATATCAGCCGATACTATTTTCACACTTTTCAAATCTTTAAAGAAGGACTGAAGTCCCTTCAAGTTTTACTAATCTGAGAGGAACAAGATAACGAGTTTTAGACTCGTTATCTTGTATGAACAGTGTAGACATCTTGTTAATTGACTCAGAGAATCGTCTGTATAAGGGAACATGAAACTTCTCAGATATGAGATTTCATAAGGTCTTTCATTTCAGTGTCTGATTTGTTTTGAAGTTTTGGGGCCATAAATGCATTTTGTATTGGCAGTCACCGGTCATTTTAAATAATCAAAATTCTAGCCCTACTGTTTACTGTCTTGTAACAAGACTACTTTTAAGTGTTCGGTCTGACCACAAACTACCAAATAAATACTACTTCGAAAATAAACAAAAGAAAACGATGGTAAAATTGAAAATATAAATAAAATACATGATGTGGTTAGAACTCAGTTTGTTTCGTAACTTGGTAAAAGCGAATTGTGTATTTAGTAGCGGGGAGAGTAAAAAGACAAGTCAAACTCTCCAACTGAAAGGATGCAAAATAGATTAAAATTTATTTAAAGTGAGAAGAATGTAAGGAAATAAGTTTAGAATATTATTTGAATAAATTGATTATCGGATTATATCGGCAGAAATTAGGTTATTCGAATTTAGTTAAAAACAACAAACTCACAAAAGATTCACTCCCTTCATAATAGGTCATGCCAAAAGGACAGAACCCTATAGAACTTCTCTATCTCATAATGTACCAAAACATTTTAATGTAATTATCTAAATCCTTTACTCTACCACACACGCAATTCACTCATGGATCTTTTAACGAAATAGGTGGAGCATGTGCGCGCAGCTTCGTGTAATTTCTTCCGATCACTCGGTTTGAAGAACTCTCGCATAGTTATGGGAAAAAGCATGAATCCTAGGGTGGGAGGAATTGTTGATTGGTTAAAGTGATTACCCCGCATGATTTAAAACACTAGTTTGCGCTTAGAAAGCCAATCAGCCCGAGGCGATTCGTAAGTTCATGTGTCTTACCCTTTTGAGATCTTGCGACAGCGACATGCTCTGTCTTTTTCAATGGAAGGACGATGCATTCAGTTTTATTAAACTTTAAACTTTCTAAACTTGCACATGATTTTCAATATCTCATTCAATAGATGAATTAAAAAATATGGTCACTTTTCTTTTCAAAATAAACCAATGATTGAGTCAATAGAAAACTGCATATCCCATAATGCGTGTATCGGAGATAGAAATTTACAGACGGATATTTGTTTTGATTAGTCACACAAGAAAATGTCGAAACTGACAACTCCTTTTAAATTATGTACAGGAAGCTTTGAAACACTGTATATACCAGGGTGTATATACCATAAAACAACTATCTCTCTCTTTGGAGGCATATTTAGATAAATCGAACGAACGGAATAGAACCAAATTTGGTATTGAGACTTTTAAAGACAAAGGGAGAGGTATTCTACGAAAACATTGCAGTATCTAAAGTCGCCGATAGGAGTAAATTTGGCGCTGTTGGAGTCGTGAACAGTCGAACATTTTCATTAAATACAGATAATATGGGTTATAAAAAGTTTCGACTGCGTAGGCAACAACCACGCCACTAATTCCAGCTGGATATATGGCGAGTTGCAATTAAAAAAACTTGCAATACACATAAATTAATAGATTCAACTCACATGAAGCAATCTTTTATTCACAAGAATCAGGTTCCCTTTAAATGCATAGACCAACTTCAATGTGTTGACCTTTCTAGTGTACAAAGAAATTGCATCCGATGTGTGACACTCTACAGCTGAGCTTAATGAGTCGGGTTGAATGTTTATAATTCCCATTCCCTTTATAGGTGAAATTAGTGGCGCTGTTGATTTGTAAGCAGTCGAAAATGTGTTTAATCCATTTTACTTGCGTTTAATACAAAATTTCGACTGTTTTCGACTTCAACAGTGCCAAAGGGTCGCGGTAGCCCGGTTGCAATAGTAGCGGATGATTAGAAACCAGAGTGTTGCCAGTTCGAAACTTGATACATCCAAAGACCGTCGTGTAGGAGGGGGCTGATGCATGCTAAATCTGTGGCCTCAAATGTCCTCACATTGACATGTTGTGAAAGACTGGGAAGTGAGGTGCCACCTAAGGTATTGGCCTCGTCGTCATATGACCGTGGTTCAAAATTACGAGGCCGTCGCCAATAACCCGTTGTGTTATTCCAGTGCGACGTTAATTCAATTTACTACCTACCAACAGGGCCTAATTTCCCCTATCGGTGAATTTTGGTACTAACGCTTTTTGTGAAATACTTCTCCCCATATCCTCCTTCAAAAGTCTCAATACCAGATTTGATCCTATTCCGTTTATTGGATTTAACTACAGATGCCTCCAAAGAGTAAAAGGTATTTTATGTCCACCATTTATAAATACGTTTGGCAATCGATACCCCAACTAAAAATCTCGTAAAATCCTATACAGACACTACGCTAGCAACCTTCAAGTTGTAGGCGTCAACTTCAGGTTCGATCCCTCTCAGGTGCATTCCTCCCTGGGTGTATATCTCTCTTCTGTGTCAGTAAAACTTTCATTGTGTTTGTCTATTACTTGATATTGTATGTCGTGTCTGGCGCAGCATGGCCAAATATGGCCCTTGCGCCATAAAACCCCCAAACCAACCAAACTATACAGACTCTGACTAGTTCCAGAGTTTCTTAAAAACCCTGAACTTAACTGACTTACATGTCCCTGCAGTTCAATTGATTTCGCTTCGATGAGACCTGAATTAACCCGAAGAGCACCTAGTGCATCGAAGAGCAAAAACTAATCTATATAACGGCCTTAATTTGTCCTAAGCACATTTTTACTTCCAACTTAATGGCACGAAGAAGAGTCCAGGAAAGGTGACTGACACTCTAAAAGCAAAGTCTAGCTCAACTTTTGAAAGAATAAATTAGATTAGAGCTTAGTTCAGTTTTGTTTACTCTGGACCGCTAATTAAACGAGTAGGCAGTGGAGGTGAGTTAACAACTGGTTCTAACAGGTAATGGCGAAGAAAGCGTTCTTCATATTTATCCTCTTGGGGGGAAGAACTAATTTAAAGTGAACGGTAAGTGATTAGGCATACACTAATGCCAAGACTTATGAAAAGGTTTTGTTTACCGGAAATGCTTTGGGTCTTTGTTAATAAATTATTTTTTTTATAAAAAGTGTTCACGTTTTTACGGTTTGCTTTCACGATTTTGCTTTCTCTGTAATTAAGGTACAATATGATAGACCTTGATTATCTGAGCTCAGATCTACCAAGTGTTCGTGTTATCCGAGCCGAATTCGGACACCGAGTATTTTTTTAAGTTTTAAATAAAATCTGTAGAGAGAGACACATACAGAAAGAGGGATAGCGAGAGGACAAATATAAATATTTTTGCTTTCTCTGTAATTAAGGTAGAATAGAACCTTTATTATCTGAGCTCCGATTTACCAAGTGTTCCTGCTATCCGAGTCCAATTGTCCAATTTGATACCAAGTTTGTTTTAAGCTTTAAATTAAATTTGTATAGGATTAATATATAAATATATTTAGATTCATTGAGTTAGGGTTTTATAGCCCAAGAGTTCGTGTTATCCGAGCCGAATTGGACAACGAGTATTTTTTTAAGTTTTAAATAAACCAAAGTTTGGCCAAACTGCGCCAAAGTCAAGTAAATAAACACACAAAGGAGGTTTTACCTACAGAAGAGAGAAATACACCAATGGAGAAATATATTTAGGAACTTAAATAAAATTAATAGCATGTGTGAGGAGTTCTTTTAAAGCATTTAGAATGACTTTATGAAATGAAGTACTAAAAATTTAGGTACAGCATTGATATACAAAGACTTTTTTGTCTCAACATTTTTAGCACGTTTTTTGGAGTGCTTTTTGTAGTGTGTTGTGGCAGGTAAAAGCAACCTCGCTTTATTGGGATTATAGCAACTTGCGATTATTTGAATCTTTTATTAATTTTTGTAAATCATTATCTCTTTTGATTTTGTCATGCCTAAATAACTAGTTTGCTAGAATTAATGTGATCTTTTATAACATTCATATGGCTTTTTTTTTGCTTCCATTAGACTTGGACACACTTTTATAACAATATTTTAGAAAAAGTAAAGATTTTTTTTATTAAAGTAAAAACTTTAATGAAAAGAATAATCAGTTGTGTGGATTTTTTTTCATTTTTAAAATTATTTTCGTAAATTTTTAAAATTATTTTCCGCTAAACCTAAAATGACTTTTTTCTAAGAAATTCTTCCTTGGCAACATAAAAAATCACGCCTAAAAACGCGCCAATAGTGTTGTCACATATAAGACTGTATCATACCACCATCAAGTCTGTACCAAAATTTATTTCACAACCAACCATTTATTTTACCAAATATATATTTTTATTATTCTATACCTATTTATTTAAATCAAAAATTGAAAATCATAGCATCATGTCCAAACAAAAGTTTACGATCATCAACATGTTCGATCAATTCAGTTAGTAGAATTACACTACTCTTAAGTTCATTTTATAAACTAATTTTTGATAACTTTCTTCGGAAAATAAGTCTACAACCAGAATGTTTTTCAAGTATAAATGTGAGATTTTAGGTCTTTAAAATAATACTTTTGGTTTCCAGACCACGCAGTATACTAGGAAATTTATGTGAAGCTTGTTTATTTATAGAGACGAAAAAGTTGTCGGGGAGGTATAAGGGCAACCATTGAGGTTTCTGGTCGAATTAGTTTCGGAAGTCATCAGGACGGGGTACCGTCTTGGGAAGAATAAAGCGCAAGGGATTAGAGGCGGGTGCGAATTCCGAGAATTTAGGACCCGAAAAGCTGTCATAGGATGCCACGCAAAGAAGTAGTATCTTCCTCGGGAGAGTCTAGACAAGGAGGCAATTTTGCTTTTGCTAAACCCAGTGGAAGTTGAGGCAGGGACAAAATCATTGCTTTACTGTGGGATGTTTCGTTAGTAACAGGAATTTTCATTCAGAAACTGTTTGCAGAGATCTTAGAGATTGCATTCAATATAAATGGCCATGGTTATAATAAGAGGCCTATATCATGGCCTGTTTTCTTGTAATGGTAAGGATGAGGTAGACAATTTAATATACGTCACACTAGATTAACACAACGGGCTATTTGGAGACGGCCCGGGATCAATCCCAAATAGAAAGATGCGAAAAACTTCCATTAAATCATTACCAGTGTTATAATCTAAGCACAATCAAGGGAAATTTATCGTATTATGGAAAGCAATGTCCAAAGTATCAAAAGCACCATCTACAATGCTAGATAGATATCGCAATCCAGCGCTATTTATCTTAGTTTTACAGCTAGGTAGGTAGTTGAATTTTCATCGCAATGGATCAACATAACGGGTTATTGCCAACCGTCCGAGATCGATCCCGAAGGGAAAAATCCGAGGACAACACCTCGTCATTTTGAACCACTCTCAGATGACGAGGTCAACACCTGAGCTGGTACATCACTCTCCAAACTTCCACATAACGCTAACATGATGACATTTGAGGTTACGACATATTTAACGCGTCCCCAAATACTTGATGGTCTTTGATCAAAAGCACCATCGAGTACGAGGGTTACGAGTTTCGAACTCGTAACCCTCATTTGCTAATTCGCGTCTCTATCATCTGGGCTACCGCGGCCTCATGGTATGGATGAGTGTCTGGAGTATGTATAGTATGTTAAAAAACATGAAAATATTAATTTACGAAAACATTGAAAAGGTGTCACCATCAGTAATGAAATAATTATTAGGATTTAGTGCTACTAATAACAAAAGCGTTGATTCTTATGCTTGTAAATACTATTGATATATTCAAGTTTTATTGGTCAAGCTAATGTGAGATTGTATGTCCCTCGGCTTTTCTCACACAGACTTAACCTTTTATTTTGGGGAGTGATAGCCTAGTAGTACAATCGTGGATTAGCAACCGGAGGCTTGCGAGTTCGAAACGCGAGACCAAAGACAGTCATGTACATGGGGGCAAGTTAAATATGTCGTGGACTCAAATGCCTTCACGTTAGTGCGGTTAGTTTTGAGAGTGGGGTGGCAGCTCAGGTGTCGACATCTTTCTCTGACCATGGCTCGAAATGGCGATGTCGCCAATGGCCCGATGTGTTGCTCTAGTGCGACGTAAATTCAACTACTTACTTACCTTTTATCTTGATATTGAAGTTGTGTTATCTGGTTTATAAAAAAAAGTTTTTTGTGTTTTACAGACACTTGGAAAAAATTAAGTGAGGCCTTCCTTTTCCAGTTTGTCTGAAATATACTTCTTGAGAGCTTTTTTTAATTTTTAATACAATTTTTTAATCTATATTTTCTTCAGCAATCATTTTTTAAATCTTTTTTTAGTTTATCTTTGTTATTCCAATATGAACAAGATACGTATACATAAAACCAAATTTGAGGGGGCCGTGGTAGCCCTGTTGGAAGAGTAACGGATTAGAACGAGAGGGTTGGATTTCGAAGACCGTCGTGTACAAAGGGGGCTGGTGCACGTTAAATCCATCGTGGCCTCAAATGTCCTCACTTTGACTTGGTGTGGAAATTTGGAGAGTGGGGTGCCAGCTCAGGTGTTGCCTCGTCATCTGACCGTGCTTCAAATTTACGAGGTGTTGTCCTCGGATCTTTGTCTTTGGGATGGATTCCGGACCGTCGTGAATAACCCATTATGTTGCTCCAGTGCGACGTTAATTAATTACCTACCTACCCAGGGAGGAATCGAACCTTGCCACCTACAACTCACAATCAATTGAATAGGATGCAATGGAAGTGGACACTCTGTAGCTAACTGTGGTAACATGACTGAGGCGTGGACTTTATTGGAAATATCGAAGCAACACGAAATGAAGCTATATATTTTGATATACTTTTATTTCATGGAATGTTTGAAAAATGTATATTGTTGCTTATATTCATGATAAATGGATTTAAATAAGGTATGAAATGTGAGAAACGACACTGCCATTAACCTTCCAGTGGTTTTGACGAGGTATCTCGTCCATAAAGGTCTTACCCATTTTACTAATGGCGAAATATCTCGTCATTAGCAAAATTGGTGACTAAGAATTGGTTGAATTGGCAATTGGTAAAAAATTGGTGATTGAAATTTTTTGAATTGGTGTGTCGTCATCAAGATATTACCAATTTTTTTATTAGGACAATATCAAAATCTGGTCTGTTTTCTTCTCATGACGACAGACGATAAAATCTTGATGGACGATGGGTCTTGTCCATAAAGGTCTGGTCAATTTTGCTAATGACGAGATACCTCGTCGAGACAACCATCAAGAGGGTTAATATACAAGCAATTAAGAAATTTTAGCGTAGTTGCTATGTGCGAGTTTTAAAAATATACTTTGTAAGAAGAATTATTTAGTACTTAAACAGCATAGTTATCCATATTTAGAATATTTTAAATATTCACAGATATGATACTCAAGGGGAGTAGGAAAACGCTCCTTGAATAAGAAACAAGTCAGTCTCTAATGGATACATAAAACTAAAAATATTATGTATCCCCTTTAATGCACTCAAGTAACTTCTTAATGTGCTTCGAAGAAACGAATCTCGCAAGATTCAGTTGGAAAACTAAAATCGATTCCCTGTGTGTTCATTCTTGGAATCATTTAGTCGTTTCATCACAAAATTTTCTTTCGGAAAACGCACGTCTGAAACGAGCTTTTATGACAAGCACATTTATTAGAACTCCGTTCTTTCGTACAAGCGACGTACTTTTTGATGGGATGTTAATAAATTAGATTTAAAATAATTCTTCTATACATGAAAATATGTGTAAAAAGCTGAAACTACAGCGTTTAAGCAATGAAATGCATATTAGGTTTTTGCTGTATGTGTCTGTGATAAAGATATCACTGAAATGGATGTTGAAGCAAATATTTTATTTAGCATTTTAAATTTTATTTCAGTGTTTTTTGTCTTTGCGCTCCAAGTGGTTTCGACGAGATATCTCGTCCCTCAAGATCTGATCAACTTTGCTAAAGATCTTGTCATTACGATACTTCCGATTTTTCGATGATGACGAGATTAAGATCTGGAAAGTTTTCTTCGAATGACGAGATATCTCGTCCATCAAAGATATGGTCAGTTTTGCTAATGAAGAGACAATCGTCGTGACAACCACCAGGATGGTTATGAAATTAAATTTATTTCTTATTCAGATAATTTTATTTTAAATACTTTATCGCAAAGTATTTAAAAGTGATCTGTGTTTGAAATGAGCGTTTTAAAAACAATACCCGAGTTCTTTAGTAATATACTTCATTCATCCTGTGCGTGCAATATCACTAAACAGGTAGATAATTTATGTATGTCCGGAAAAGGATTATTTAACTTTATTAAAAATTTTATTTTCCGGATTATTTTCAGCTTATAGAAACAACTTAAGCTTTTTCATTTGAAAGCAAAAATGCAAAATGTGCATAAAATACCAATAGGAACTAAATGCAAATTTATGTAAAGTTGGCTTTCGATTAATTTCAGTTATCTAAAATATAGTGTTTTCATTTCAATCCTCCTGGTGGGTGTCTTGACGATGTACCTCGTCATTAGAAAGGCTGACCAGATCTTGATGGATGAGATATCTCGTCGAAATCCTTGGAGGGCTAAAGAATGATGACACTTTTGCCTTTCCATCGGTATTAAGAAAATTTATAACGCATTTATTGGAAATGCTAAAATTATGAGACGAAATTTTACTTTTCACCAATATAATTTTCTTCCTTGTGCAAATTTTTCAAGAGGGAGTTAGTAAATGCGTGGAGTCAAGAGGTATAGTAAAATATTCAATGCATCCTGTCCTATCTCATTAGATGTATCAAAATCATTTTGAGAAAACATATTTATTCAACATACTATACTAGTTCTACCAGTACAGTTTGGTTTGATACATCATACATCATGGACATATTTTCTTCATGTAGATAATTAGACCAGGACATTCTGCTCGACTGTTAGTAAAGAAGATACTTATCAATACATTAACATTTTGAGATCATACGGTAGAATAATTAGGTTCGATTTATATGATTCAAAGTTTATTCAAAATTTGTGTATTAATTTCCTCTATATATTTACCAGTAGTATGGAAGTTGGATACTTATTCCAGTTTCAATATGATTAGATATTTAGACAGGGCTCATTTTGCAATTTCAGTGTTTTCAACTCTTATAAAAAGGCATCCTCCGAAATTTAATTTTTTCCCTGAAACCTTTATTTATGTGTATTCCATTTAGTGTATATAGAAGTTATCGACAAATTAAATCTATACAGGTTCTTTTTAACCCTCCTGGTGATTTTTCTTCGCGTCGAGAACTACCCTGTAGTGGCCAGCATCTGATGAAAAACCTGTTCCAAACTGTCATCAGTTCTAGGCAAGGAAAAATTTGTTTTGCCTTCTTGGATCTTCATTCCCCTTGCAGTAACAGAGTAGTTTTGTCTCGACGAGATATCTCGTCATTGGCAAAGCTGACCAGATATTGAACAAGATATCTCGTCGAAACCACTTGGAGGGTAGCTATTTTTACTATAATTACTTCTACCATTTTAACCATCCTAGTGGTTGTCTCGACGAGATATCTCACCATTAGCAAAACTGACCAGATCTTGATGGACGAGATATCTCGTGCTTAGAAAAATCTGACTAGATCTTGATCTGGTCATCAAAACATCTACAATTCTGAGGACGAGATATCTCGTCATTCTCAAAATTATTGAGGTATCAAAATTATTGACGAGATATCTCGTCGATACCACTCGGAGAGTTATCGTAATTAGTATGTCTTTAGTTTATCCCTGCAACAAATAAATACGATTTTGTGACAAGTAAATACGATTTTCTTCCAAAATACGATTTTGTGACTCCCGGAGCATCATTTTCGCACTTCCCCTTCACAAACTGATTCAAATGCAGATACCGGACTGAGCCACAGCATTTGCCCTCTCCACATGATCTATTCACGCATCTCCAATTGATAGACCTGCAGGCTTTCTGGAATCAATCAGCAACTATAACACCGTAGAACACACCTCAGAAAGGGGGTGTTTCACTCAAAGATAGAGAAACGATCGATATGTCTGAGTTAGTCACGTGGCCTCTCATGTGAGAGAAATAGACAGGTGCAGCACAGATTAGGAAAAAGGACTTTGTGTTGTGACGCAATTATTCTTGTTAAATGGGAATTTCCATTTGATGCTCGCCTCCCCCCTCGCTCGCTCCCAGGCGATCTGTTTGTTTATTAGTCTCTTCCTAAATGACGTGACATTTTAATTAAATGAAGATGCTCCGTATCGCCCGTGATTTCCGCTTCTGCAGTTCAGCTCGCCAAATGCTCGAGTTAATGGAATGTGGGTTTGTGTTTGAACATACGCGGGATCGGAGCGGCAAGTTATGTCGCTGCGCGATGTGTTTTTGTCGCGCGGATTCTATTTGACGTTCGGGTACGTTAGGTGGGGTGTTAAGGGTTTATGGTATGAGGGAATGCGTGGACGATTCGGCAATGATCGCTAACTAGATTTGTTGGTTATGAGAGGGTTGGTTGGTTGGTTTTGGGGTTTTATGGCTCAGGGACCACATTTGGCCATGCTGCGCCAGACACAAGACATATCAAGTAATAAACAGACACACAAGAAAGCTTTACTGACACAGAAGAGAGAAATACACCCAAGGAGGAATGCACCTGACACGAATCAAACCTTCTCGATGGTTGCTAGCGCAGTGGGCATACCCACTGAGCCACGACTGCCCCGGTTATGAGAGGGAAAGCGACGCTTTTGTATGGATGTGCTTCATTCAAATGCATGTAGCGAATTCGAGAGTGCTTCTCTAACACTTCAAGTGGTTTCGACGAGATATCTCGATCATCAAGATCTGATAAATTTTGCTAATTACGAGATATCTCGACCATCAAGATCTGATAAATTTTGCTAATTACGAGATAACTCGACCATCAAGATCTGATAAATTTTGCTAATTACTAGATGTCTCGACCATCAAGATCTGGTCAGGTTTGACCTAATCAGATGAATGTCAAGATACCTCGTTGAGACATCCGCCAGGAGGTTTAATTTTGTGTATATTATACATTCCCTTAAACTTCATCTGACTGGTTCAAAAGGATGAGGTGCGTCTAGGAACTTTCCCTTCGGTATTGGTCACACACCCTCGTAAATAGCCACTTGTGTTGCTTCAGTACGACGTAAATTCAACTACTTACCCTCATTAAAGTGTGTACCGGAAGTTTTGAAACATCCCAAATGAACAAACTTTGAGGAAGTTTTTTATCCTATGCCAGAAGATGGAAGGTTATCCATTTTTCTTCTTGCCTTTCAGTGGGGCCATGAGTTTGCAGCTCATTCGGTACGGAAGGTGGTATTAATAATGTCAGATAACGTCTTACTCTTTTAATCCTCTGAGGGGCCCACACGCATATATTCGTTCTGCAACCTTCAGTCTTCCCTGCATGAGATCTATTCAATTTTGATCCTCTTGACCAATAGGTTTCCTAGAATACATTCCACCAATCGATATATGGTCATTTAATAATTAAATATGGCTACTTGGATAAGAGAGAGAGGTAAATAAAAAAGCAATTTACGATATCCAAGTAGCACATAATAAAAGTTTCAAATTTGTAAAACACGGTCATAAAAATGTTTGAAAATTGGTTGAATTGAATTTTCAACGCTATTTCAATTTTGAAAATATGTTGGAAAATAGTCGAAGTTTCAACATTGGATAAACGTTGAAGCAATATTGAATCTTCAACGTTGAAGATACAACGTTTTTTTCAAAGTTGGACATTTGATGAATAAAAACGTTTAAAATTAATTGAACAGATGAAATTTAATAATTGCATGCAGTACAGGGCCTTCTAGCGGTGAAAATTTGTACTAAAGTTTCCCCCACCACAAAATCCCTCTTGAGATCCCTTTTCGACTTTTTATTATAAGTTATTGAAAGGTTAACAAACTTATGGAACATCCTGAGTACAAATTATCAATTATACATTGTGATTCCAGAATATTGACTTCAATAGAAGTTAAGTACAAATAATTTATTTATAGAATAAACCAAAATTTGGAGATCAGAAAAGAAAAGTAACCAAAAGAGGCAAAGTGCCAGACTGTTAGGATGTACGTAGAAAAATGCCGATCCGCAATGCGAAAAGTTTTGGAAACTCTGTTCAAAAGTAAAGATTCTTTTACAAATGTCTTGCAGCTGCCATTTTATAGTATAATCCTCTAGACGATGTTGATTCAAATAGAATTCTGCTACTTTTGCAGTTGAAATGGAATTGCCGTTTACCATCTCAATCGATTCGGGTTAGATTTAAAATGCTTCGCACATACTTACAAAAGTGCCACAATTTCGATTTTTCAATGACGGATTCCGTTACGTTTCTCTTGCAGACTGCAGAAAAGAAGTAATCTTTAAACTGTGCGTCAAACGTTTCAGAAGAACGTGGTTGGAAAATATTCAAGTGTTTTGGGATGAAAAAGACTATACCAGACGCACTGATCATCGATACAATACATCTCTCATGGACTGCAACAGTGGCACAACTCAAAAATAGGATTTTTTGGAGTAAATACATGCCGCAATATGAAAACTGCATTCTTTCCAGCAGCATACTGACCAATATCCTAATTCTATGATAAATCATTAAATAGTAGAAGTGTTTTAAAGCATGCTATGAATTTTTATGTAATGAAAATATGAGGTCCACTTTTCTAGTCCTCTTCGTGGTTACCTGAAAGCTGACCTGATATTTATCTCGTCATCGTCAAGAAATCGTCAATATCTTTATGACGAGTTATCTCGTCGAAATTATATCGAATATTTCTCGTCGAAACCACTTGGAAGGTTAAAATGGGACTATTTATCTCCTTACCCCTGGATTTGATTTCTGTGCATTATTGTCTTGCTTGGTTAGCAAACCTTGATCTCTGTCGCTAGAGGGGCGCTGCAGCCCGGTTGGTAGAGTAGCGGATTGGCAACCGGAGGGTTGTGAGTTATAATCCATCCGAAGACCGTCGTGTACGTGGAACTGGTACCCTCTAAATCTGTACTGGCCTCAAATGTCCTCCTCACGTTGGCGTGGTGTGGAAGTTTGGAGAGTGGGGTGCCAGCTCAGGTGTTGTTCTCGTCATCTGACCGTGATTAAAAATTACGAGGCGTTGTCCTTGTATCTTACCCTTCGGGATTGATTCTGGACCGTCATCAATAGCCCGTTGTGTTGCTCCAGTGCGACGTTAATTAACTACCTACCTACAAATAACAATTCGTAATAATGGTAATCGTTTCTAAGCTTCGTTTCAACAGCAGCACTCAAGAAAAAGAAGATTTATAAGAGGGGGTTGCCAGCAAGATCCAATTGGGTGTACCCATCGTTGGCGAGTTCTTTGTGACTACTAAAAAGTGTATTTATATATCAAAAGGTACCTAAACAGGAAAATTAACAGAAAACTTTATGAATTTATATGTGTATGCGAATATTTACCCAGAATATCTAACAAGAAAATAGAAATCTTTTTGAATTTATAAATATATATGTGTGTATTCACCATCCACGAACTATATGAACCTGGAAACTAACCTAAACTGCTTAAGTTTGTAAGTATATTTACACTCTACACACAAGGTATTCAAACAAGGTGGACATGATTGCCTTACAGGAGAGAATTAGAATAAATTCCTCCACAGGGAATGCAGAATTTATGGAAAGTTCAATTTTAACATGGATGGGGATCACCTCCTAGTTTGGCCTGGCTTGTATTTCTCTCAACATTAGGCCGGGAACTTCTCCAAGCTCTATCGGTATTACAGAGATCAGCTGAGCCTCTACATTTACCATAGGAATAAAAGGTATACAAAATTATGCATTATAAGAAAATGTTTTCAATTAATAAGTGTGTTTACGACCACAAATTATATGAACCTGAAAATGGTCAGCAAAAATGATCTAATTTTTATTTGTATTATAATCCAAATCTATTCAAACTTGTACATTATGAAAAATACGTTTTATTTACAAATGGATATTTACCACCCACAAAGTATCTAAACCAGAAAACTAGCGCAGAATATTTTAATTTGCCAGTGTATTTATACCCCACAAGTCATCCAAATTAGGAAATTAACAGAAAATGTGGTCCATTTATATTTGTATTTACCACCCATGAAGTATCTGAATCTTAAAACGAAGGGAAAAGTGTTTCAATTTGTAGATATATTCCCCCACAAGGTATACAAACTCACACACTAACAGATAATGCGTTTAATTTATAAATATATCTACCACCCATAAAATATAAGAACATGAAATCTAGCAGAAGATATTTTGATTTGTCGATGCATTTATATCAAACAAGTTATCGAAATTTTTAAATTATCGGAAAAAGTGTTTCATTTATAACTGTATTTACCAACAAAGGTCCTCAGGAGCACATCTTCTTTAGGTGTGTACCGGCATCACAATCCCGAGATACCCCAGTGATCTTTCCTCTCTTCTGTTTTACCCAGGCCTACCCTTCTACTTTTTGCTTTTTTCATACCTTGTTGCTGTCTTGTGGTTTCCCAAATATACCCCTGGCGCCCAAAACCAACCAACTAACAACGAAGAACCTGATTCTTAAAACGAAGATAAAATGTTTTAATTTGTAGGATACATATGGTGGAAAACCAAGGAGTGATCACAGGAGTGCTGTACGAGTCGTTGTAAAAACACTCATGTACTGACATCAGTAGGGACGTGAGTACTAGTGACTAGTACCCGTACTAGTGACGAGTACCAGTACTAGTGACGAGTACTAGTGACTAGTACCAGTACTAGTGATGAGTACTAGTGACTAGTACCAATACTAGTGAGTACTAGTACTAGTACTAGTGAATATTTTTGGCGAGAAGGTGTAAAGTGTTTGGAGAACACGAGGATGTGCCATTCTCCCGGATTGTATAGTCTATCCTATTTGTCTAATTAAATTATTTGTCCACGAATGCGTAATAATTGCCTAAACACCGACGCACACCCTACATATATACCCACAAAGTATCCAAACCTGTAGATAAACAGAAAATGTGTCCAATTCATAAGTGCATTTAACATCCACAAAATATCTAAACCTGAAAACTAACAGAAAAATGTTTTAATTTATAACCGACCACAAGGTATCCAAATTTGCAAACTTACAAAAAGCCTTTTCAATTCACAAGTACATTATAAAAGTAACACCTATAAAAGAAACAGTCCATCTCCTTCGGGAGGAGATCAAATACTCCTCGCCATTCTCTCAACTCCAAGGAAAGTTTTTACTCCGGGTCCCATGGGGTAGGAGGTCCCTGCTTTTCTTGAGTGTAACAGGGAAGAATGTGGGGCACATTAATCACAAAGGAGAAGAATTTACGAGGATTACCCCGAGGGCGGGCGGGGAGGAGGAGAGAAATTGTTATTTGCTGCCGCCCGAATAATGGGCTCAGACAAGAAAATATGGCGCCCTTTTATTTGTCACACACTTTAACAGATTAGGGTGCAGAAATGGATTGGTTTTCATTGGGGTTCGAACACCGCCTCTTTGTGTTTTATGACGGCTGTAAAGTGGGGGTTTCGTACAAGACAGACTTTTGAGAGGATTCGGGGAATTATCGGAATTGGTTGTTTAATATCTATGTATTAGAAATATTACTAAATTCAAACTTCGATCATTTTAGGGGCCGTCGTGGCTCAGTGGTTATGTTCAGTACTCTAGCAACCATAGTGGAAGTATAAAAGTAGATTGAGCAATGGTAATCTTTTAATGTGCCCAGGATCATGTGACAAAACTACTGGTAACGTGGCACTTAGACTGCTTTCGTCTCCTGGGTGAAACCTAATATTCATCATCTGATTGGTCCACGGGATGGGATGAGACTCCCATCTATTGATTAATCATATGATAGTAATAGACTTTGGCGATTTTACCACTTTTACCACTACTTTTTAGAAATGCACATTCACACACCTACCCTGTCTTACGATGTTATATCACCAAACGAGGTGATAAGATACGAAATTGGCCAACAAAGTCAATTCTTCACAGAGCAGTCACGTGAATACTAATCGACATGATCACACTTTTTGAAGCTCCTCTCAAAAGCAATGCTCACTCTGCATGTATTTCAGGTCTATGTTAGCAACCTGCGTGTTGTAAGCGACGCAGGTTCGATTCCACCTCGAGTGAATTTCTCTCTATGTCAGTAAAACTCTCCTTGTGTGTGTTTGTCCATTACTTGATATTGTCTGCTTGTGTCCGGGGCAACTTGATCCAATTTGGCTATTGCACCATAATACCCAACCAATCCAACTCACCCCGCTATCACATTATGTTCACAATAAGTAAGACTCTTAACCCTCCAAGTGGTTTGAACGAGATATCTCGTCCATCAAGATCTGACCTATTTTGCTAATGACGAGATATCTCGTCAATATGTGGTCGATTTGCTTATGATGACTGCTGATCAAGATCTGGTCAAGATTTCTTTTAATGGCTAGATATTGCGTCGATCGATCATTTTTGCTAATGACGAGATACCTCTTCGAGACAACCACCAGGAGGGTTAATTTTCTTTGAATCCAATAATTTCCCCCAAATCCCTAGCCCCCTGGCGGATTAAAAATTAATTACACATTTCTTTCTCGAGCTTCTTAGAGCAGATTCAAACCAACAGAATCCGAATCAATCTGAATCCAGTAGAAACTGACTAACATAGATCCAGGTACATTGACGCTGAACGCTCGGTATTCAGGCAGTGCGAAAAGGTTGAAGACGAACAAGCTATTTATTATGGAAGTGGCTTGCCTGAATCTTAGTTGGTTTCTACTGGATTCAGATAATTCGGAATGACCCAGATTCTTGATGTGTGAAGAGGCCATTAGAAGAAAGATTAGAGCTGAATCACACCACGGTAATTGATGATCCCTTAAACTCTTATTAACACTCACAGAGATAGGACAGCTTTGATAACTGACGTAGTCAAATCATCTACAACTCTTTTTAAATCCACTGCGATGGATAACAATAAAGTTTGTTTTTCTATGCATTTTCTTTCTTGCGCAGCTGCTCCGTTTTCGGATCTTGCTCCAGGAAACTCAAAATCCAATCCAGTAAGAAAATATTTTGCCTTGTTCTGATAACTTGTTAGACTACCGAATATGGGTCATTCCATGTCAAATCGCATAGTCCACAACCCGACCACCTCTGATTTTTTAAAACTCACTCATAGTATAATTTAATATATCATCAGAAAGGTTATACTTTTTCTATAAAATGAGCCCTCTGATTGGACAAACAATACGATTTAGATTTGACAAAATATAGAAGTGTTTATGGGAGCTTATTACATACTTCTATTTACTTCGAATATTTTTAAGCTATAAATCCATGCGTGTCTCACTATAAAACTTTCAGAAAGCAAAAATAATTAGTGTACCCTTAACATAATTTTTTTAGAAAAAAATAAAAATAAAACTTTTTGTCATTGTAAGACAAAGGTCAAATTGAATGACCTTGAAATCGAAAAGGTCATTTAAGGTCTTAAGAAATAAGAAAGTCATAAGAAAGGATATACTTTTTCTACAAAATAATCTCTCACTCAGTATGATTGGACAATTAGGCCCAGAGAGAGGTATAGGAGATTTAGTGAGTTTAAAATCATGAAAAATTGCCCAATTAAAAAAAGTCTTAAAATTAATATACATAAAAATTACTGCAAGTTGGAAGATAAAAATTTCCAGAATTTCTTCTATATAGCTGGGAAACAAATTAGCCGAGTTTAAAAAAACTGGAGGGGGTCGAACCTTTTCTGTGCGGTTGTAGAATGACCCATACATTCCTCTTTTAAATATATAACATCAACACTTCGTAAGGAACTCACTAGGAAATTTTGGGAGTTTTCTTTGAGTCTTGAATGACTTTGTCCAAATAAAAGAAAATCCTTACAACAGAACCCGATAGGAAAGTAACAAAGCTTACTTTAAAGAATTTCATACGCCAATTGAAAATTCTAAGTTTCCTCTCCTTTTTCTTGATGTCGATCTCCAATGGAGTGAAAATTCATTCATTGTTTTTTTCTTTTCTCGAACAACTGCTAAACAGAGTACTCCAAATAGAAAAGCTTACAAACGGGTGACCGGCTTTTAAATATTTATTTTCATGTCTGAACACAAGCTCTGAACAAGAATAATTGATGCGAACACAATAGATGATCTTCCGTGTGTGTAGAAATTGAAAGTAACACAGCGAAAGAATCTAAAAACAATAACTGAGCAAATGACTATCGGGAAAATCAAAAGGCCTGCTTCAGCCACAGTCATTATAAAATTCCTTTCTTTTGTTCAACAGAGAAATGGTGTAGTACAGTTGGGTAATGACACATGGGAAACTTTGATACGGTATGCCATTTGTTTTCTTTCTCTAACTATGCATTTAATTTCCGTTGTTCTAGAAATTTCATTGTTTTTAAAAGTTTCACCATTTTCACATATTCTATCTACATATAAATATGTAAGTGTTTTTAAATATTAACCCTTTGAGGGTTCAGACGCATAATTTCACCTCGCAACCTGCAGTCTTCCCTGCATGGCATCTAAGTTTTGTGACTTTCTTGATCAATAAAATCTTTCCAAAGGATACTATTCTAATGTAGGTAATTGAGTTAACGTCGCACTGGAGCAATACAACGTGCTATTGGCGATATCCTAAGGAAATAAAGGAATGTAATATTTCCAAAGTATTCTATTCTAAAGAAATGAAGAATAGAATCTTTCCAAAGGATTCTATTCGAAAAAACAACCAATAGAATATTTTAAAAGGATTATTTCTAAAGGAATATAATCTTTCGAATTGATTCTTTCTAAAGGAATAGAATCTATCCAAAGGATTCTTTCCAAAGGAATATAATCTTTCCTCAGGATTCTTTCCAAAGGATTTTTTTTCCAAATGATTTTTTCCAAAGGATTCTTTCCAAAAGAATAGTATCTTTCCAAGGGATTCTATTTCAAGGAAAGAGCCGATAGAATCTTACAAAGGATTATAACGAAAGGAGAAAAAATATTTCCAAGGGATTCTATTCTACAGAATGGGCCAATAGAATCGTTCCAAAGGATTCTATTCTAAGGATAGGTCCAATAGAATCGTTCCGAATAAATGTTCTATTCCAAGGAAAGGATCAATAGAATCTTTCTAAAGGTTGACAAATCCATGGATTCTTTAGAAAGATATCGTTATTTAGTCGTTTGTTGTTGGGTAAAAGCAGCGCTACACTACTCAGAAATATCACGACGCTCAGAGGGTTTATAAGTATCATGGTTTTTCAAATAGATTAGTCATTTAGGGTAGCTTTGGCTTACCACAAATAAATTAGTTTGGAACACTATTCTAAGTGAATTAAACATTTGATTTTCTAATAAATTTTTACCGACTGGTACGTTTCTTGCTTTTCATTTCAAATACAAAAAACATGCGTAACTATATATTAGTTAATTGAGAAATAGCTGTTCTCGCTAGGATCAGGTAGTGTCCACAAAAACCGTACATGTAAGATATAGTTGTAGACTAGGTTTACCGTATCCCCGAAGACCAAATACGTGCCTTCGAACAGGTTCATCCGACCGCAGTCCAGATGTGGTCAACTAGACAGGTTTACCAGGTCCGTAGATCAGATACGGCCTACTAAATTTATTCAGGCCCTCAGACAAGATACTGTCCTCCGAATAAGTTAACCGGGTCAAAGACCACATGAGACTAGATATGTTTGACAATCCCGTAGGCCAGTTACGGTCCATTTAAATTAGTTTCCCGGCCAGACAGACAGATACGGATAGACAATAGTCTTAGATAATACTCATTAATAAAAACAAATAAGGTATATCTATATATATGTGCGTGGATAAATTAGAGGATTAGTGATACGAGTACACGTATATACAGATCTTATAAAAGTCAACTTTCTCAGAGAAATTCTAATGCAATATCGGCAGCTAACGCGTGAAAAGTTAAAGAAAATTGTATTCTATAAGAAATTTTTACTAAAATAATTTCATTAAATATATATAGCATCCACACCTCTCCGGCTTGTGTGGCCTTAAACCCAAATACATAACAGCAGAACCTTTAAGCTTCTCCTTACTCTGAAAAAATAGTTTTCTACGCTCGCTTGTATGGTGTAAAATCCTTTGGAAAGGTTGAAAGCTTTCACTAAATAAAAACTAATATTTATATTTCCTTGGAATATCTTAGAATTCTTGTGAATAGGAGGACCGCCATTTCTGAAATGGCTGGAAATGGAGGAGGTCTGAAGGATTTATGTGGTTTATAGAAAAGTATTTTTTCATGGTACCTCATTTTGACAGATGGTGTATAACAGCCCCGTGTTTTAGCGAACGTTCTAAAGACTTCGGGTCCTTTTTATATTTATTAATCGGAAAATTTATGCTCCCCCGTATTTCAAGCGTTTATGATGCGTCAACATTTAGCGGGACTTTTTCAAAAAAAGTGCAGTCCTACATTTTCTCCGTTAGCATTAATGGGGGAAATATGTATCTATTTCTTAAACTTTGTAACAAGTAGTTTCAGAGAAGGAAATGTACAGAGTTTAAAATGAAAGTATGACCAATTTCGTTTTGTGTATCGAAATTCTCATTTACAAGTTTCTAATAAAGCCCACTTCTGTCAGGGAGCCAAGTTGGAAGAGTAATGGATTAGCAACCGGAGGGTTGCGAGTTCGAAATTCGATCAAACCAAAGACCGTCGTATGAGTGGAGGCTGTTACTCGTTAAATCTGTCATGGCCTCGGATATCCTCACGTTGGTGTGATGTGGAAGTTCGGAGGCTTCGAGGTGTTGTCCTTGGACACTTGTCTTTTCATGCATGCCACTTAATGCTATTCCGAACCTTTAGACCACGGGCAGTACAACAGTCCTACAGTGAGATCTTTTCTTCCTAGAGCGGCTTGGTACAGATGTGGTTAGGAAGATTTTATCCCCCTTTTAAGTGACCGAAAGCTTTAAGTCATCGATCATCAAGCTGTCAGCGACTGGCCCTAAGGAGGGACGGTACTTTTGAAGGAAGCCCTACCCTGTCGATCATTTTGTAAACGCTGGGAAATACAGAAAGTCGCGCCGGTGATATCTCTAGCATGCCAAACACTATGAAAGGAAAGCGCGGTAGGTGGTCAATCGTAAAAGTCATTCACGACTCTCACAATGCAGGAGGAAGGAAGTCTAGAGAAATATGCAATCCTCAGATGCTTGTAACGAAATTTGCGCGCCGTATCGTAAAGGTTGAAGACGAATTCAAGTCGAAAATCCATGGATATTTAAATTGAAAAAAGCACGTGTGGGGAAAGCCAACTCTAAAAAAAGATAGAGCAGTAAAAAGTTAAAAAAAAAATGAAAAATAATGGGAACAACGCGCTCTTCGGAATCAAAAAGACGGTCATCGCATCTCTAATTTACGACTATTTCTCGCAACCTTACTCGAATCTTGATCACCATATACGTGTCTAGAATGTCTCTTCCCAAGGTGAAATCGGAGCCTTCTCGGAGACCTCGCAATCCTCATCAGTACTATTACCAAATCGAGCTTCTAAAGAAATAGACGGAGTTCGTGCGAGTAGCTTCATGCTATTTCTTCCGGTCACTGGTTTGAAGATCATTCACGTGGTTGTGGGGAAAAGCATGAATACTAATGTAGAACACATTATTGATTGATTAAAATTATTAAATTACTATCCAGCGTGAATTTAAAACATTAATCTGCGCTTCCATAGACAATCGAAGAGATCTAACTGATCTGCGATTCGTAAGCCCGCGTGACTTACTCTCCTAAGATCTTACGACGACTCCATCCACGTGCTCTGTCTATTTCAATAGAAGCACGGTGAATTCAGTTTTGTCCAACTTTAAACTTTCTAAGCTTGCATATGATTTTGAATATTTCATTCAATAAATGAATAAAAATGGGTTCACTTTTCTTTAAAAGTAAGCCAATAATAATCAATAGAAAACTGAATATCCAATAATGTACCTATTTCATTAGAAGGTCGATATATTAAAAATTTTGGTCATTTAATGTTTGCATGGATTTTACTTCGATGCACATACGATTTATACAATAGAAATGACAGCGATCGAAAAATTGCAATGCGATCTTCAAAGTCTATATTATCGTACATAATGTAATCTCAACAAGCGCAAGCACTTGTGGTTTGTGAGTAATGTTGCGCATTCACTTCAATAAGCACTCTGAGTGGGCTCCAGTAAATAACATATACCTTAATGAAATAGACAGCATGTGGAGGGTAGGTAGGTAGGTTGGCTGTTTGCGTTTTATCGCGCAAGGGCCATATTTGGCCATGATGAGCCAGATACAAGACGTACAATATCAAGTAATAAACATACACACAATGAAAATTTTACTGACACAGAAGACCCAGGGAGGAATGCACCTGATAGGAATTGAAACTGCGCCGCCTACAACTCTAAGGTTGCAAGCGCAGTGGGCATACCCACTGAGCCACGACGGCCCCGGTAGGTAGGTATTTTATTAACGTCACACTGGAAACAACACAACGGGCTTTTGGCGATGATCCGGGATCAAACCCGAGGGGAAAGATCCGCGGACAACACCTTGTAATTTTGAGCCACGGTCAGATGACGAGGTCACACATGCGCTGGCACCCCACTCTTCAAACTTCCACACCACGCCTACTTGAGGACATTTGAGGCCACGTGCACCAGCCCTCTTGCACCCACTGAGCTTCCCAACCTTCCGGTTGCTAATCCGTTGCTCTTCCAACTGGGCTACAGTGGCCCTTGAGTCATACTTTTTCCGCACGGATACCCGACGCCTGATACTTGTCAATGTGGAGAAGCAGGTGATGCTCTTCACTACATATGGACTGCACGTTGACGACGCATCTCAGAGAATGACTCGATTTCATTAGAGATCGACCCTACGAATTCAGCAACCACCCAAAGTGTCTCCAAGTTTTAAGTCGCTTGGGTAGATATGTGTAGAAAATGACCCCTAGCCCTCCTCCAAGGGATTTGGGGACTGGTCAAGGCATCAGGACCAGGACAAAGCGTGCAGGATCACGTAAAGTCAAAAACTCGAGGTTACCGGAATAAGACGTAGATGCCTATGTAGACATACCCTTCAGTCCTGCAAGCTGAAATCCATACTCGGCTCAAAGGGTATAATAGAAGAAATAGAGATAACGTCCTATTCCATCCTCGGACCGGATACACAAAAATATCACAAAACATTTAGCCAGCCCTCGGTTTGACAAGCAATGAATGCGCTTTCGTTTTCACGGCGACCAAGTGAAAAGCGAGTTTCGTTCCATCTTGTCAAGACCACCTGCCGAAATCTCTGGGGCCTTCCCTGCTAATCCGAAATGACCTCAAGGTCGGGGCGGAGGGGCTGTGCTCCCAACCAAGAAGAATAAGGTCCTTAAGTTATGTAGGGAAGACTGCAGGTTGAACAAAGTATAGATGCATGTGAACCGATGGTGATTTATATACTATTTCATAAAGTCCAGGTCATGTGGTTCATTACGAGTTTATTCTTTAAGTAAGGTGATACGTTGGAAAGTAAACAAATCTCTTCCACAACTGATGTAATTAGTGCGGATTCTGGATCTAAGTTTATGGTTTGATTCATTAAGAGATAGCAGTGATAATGAGTTGGCGGGTGCAAAACCATTCATGACGATCGCTGTTCAAGTTTATGTGTATGGCAGATCTCCTAATGACCCTTAACACCTATTCAAAAATCGACAGACACAAGGTCGACTGCCTTCTCTTTGGAGCTGCACTATTCTGTACATGCTGGATTGCGCGACTGTTGTAAAGAGGAGTAAATTGTTCCTATTTTAATCCTTCATTGACTTGTTAGTGTTGATTAAAGTTAAAATAATGTGTTATTTCAAAGATACACGTGTCTCATTTCGACCACTCCTCCTAGAGGGTTAATCCAATCATCTTCGTTTCCTTTATACAAGGATGGGCAAGTATGCATTTTGTATATTCGCAATACAGTAGATTATGTAGTATCATGTAGTACGTAGATTATTGACAAACATTTCGAACCTATGTACATTATGATAAACTATCCTCCAATCCAAAAAGATTGACGCAATAATAATACAAATTAAAATTTTTAACCAAACTAATAATCAGTAGTTTGTTAAAATCAAAAATTCCACAAAATCATATGTAAAGCACAAAATCTGCCTGAAGCAGCCAAGATTCTCGAGCGCTGAACTTCAATCGTAAAATTTACAGCCTATTCTGTCTGGAAAGTCCAAGTCAACACGACTATTTTCAGCTCGTTCGTCCATAGAAGCGAAATGTAATGTAGATCATTATACCAATAAATCCAAAACTTCAAAATCTGTTACGAGAAGAGCAACTGGTAGAGGAGAACGCACAAGCAAGTGATGTGAACAAAGCGTAACAAGCTGTTCGCCGAAGCAACGAAACTGTTGAGCAAACAGAAGCGCGACTTGGTTTGTCTGAAGCAGCAAAAACTCTCCAGTAGTAATACTAGTAACTTATAAAGAAGATAAAAACTATAAATTTATTTATTTTAGTACGATGATGGCGGGCGTTTTGTAGCATTGGATTACATAGACGATTAATACCATCTTGTTTTACAAATTTGATTGGTCAGGTTTTGAAAGAATATTGACTTGCAATATAGTACTTTATATAGCATTGCAACGAAACACGAAATTGCGCTGTACTACAGCTCCATAGCCCGTGGGCCCTGCCATTCAATTACGTCTTGCGGTATGCAATCTTTTATTTCCACGACACAATAGAAGAACCGAAAACTTCCTACGGCCACCGTCTGTGCCGATGGCCGTAGCTACATTATTATTCCACAGACAAAATATACGGTGGAGAATAGGCATATAGATAATGCATAGTTGTTGACGTATATGTTTCCTCTACCTCTTTTTTCCGGCCGTCTAGTCACAAAGAAATTCCACAAATCTCTAGTTATGAAGCAAAGCAGCTCTCGAAAGCGATGTAATTGTTCCCCACTTATTTTCCCGGCACAGGTAGTCCTAGACGGGATCAATTCAGTAACCATGGCTACTGAATTGAGGATAAAAGTCTTTCCCAACTGGATTATATTCCCTGTCATAGTGAAAGATGTCTCACAATGAATTCGGGACGAATTCATAGTCAATTCACACAGATCGGAATGCTGAATTTTCTGCGCGTCGTCCCGAATCGATCACTGCGACGGGAGAATTAACGCCCATGCTCTTTTGTGTGGAGTATTTTTTTTTATGTTTGTGTGAGAACTAGTGGAAGAAAAATAGGGCATCTTCAGGAGAGATTATTACTTGCTGGGAACTTATCCCGTAGCTGACAGGAGCTGATGATACTTAACCCTTCTGATCGTTGTCTCGACGAGGTAGCAAAACTAAACAGATATTGATGGACGAGATATCTCGTCATTAGAAGAAATCTGACCAGATCTTGATCTTGTCATTAAAAGTAGGCAATACCTTGATGTTGAGATATCACGTCATGAGAGAAATCTGACCAGATCTGGATCTCGTCATTAAAAGTAGGCAATACCTTGATGTTGAGATATCTCGTCATTAGAAGAAATTTGACCAGATCTTGATCTCGTCATTAAAAGTAGGCAATACCTTGATGTTGAGATATCTCGTCATTAGCAAAGTTAGTCAGATCTTGATGGATGAGATATTTCATCGAAACCACTTGGAGGTTTAAAGCATTGCAAATGAAAGCTAACAAAAATGAACTTTTCTTGGAATGAGCTTTATATTATTACTTGAAAAAGTAAAAACATATTTAAATAACTTCAGAACATTGCATTGTATGCTGCAACATTGCATTGTATACCCAAAATCTCGACGAGGTAGCAAAAACTGACCAGATCTTGATGGACGAGATATCTCGTTATTAGAAGAAATCTGACCAGATCTTGATCCCGTCATTAAAAATAGGCAATATCTTGATAACGAGATATCTTGTCATTAGCAAAGTTGGTCGATCTTGATGGATGAACTATCTCGTCAAAACCACTTGGAAGGTTAAAGCATTGTAAATGAGAGCCAATAAAAATAAACTTGTCTTAGAATGAGCTTTATATTATTACTTGAAAAAGTAAAACATACAGGGCGTCGCAAAAAATTTTACCGCACTTTGATTGTTTAAAAAGTGTTTATTACATATCGGGCAATTTGCTTTCAATGTTTATAACGAACTACATTAACTTATTTTTTTGTACTTAGTTCATATTTTCAAATTGATGACCATTCCGATCTATACAGCAGCGCTGGCATTGTGAAGCTATGGAATAGCACTCATTTAAAAAAGATTTCATTCGGAATTTCAGCACATTCACTTTCGATGGATACCTTCAATTCATCAACGGTTGCAGGTTTTGTACCATAAACTTTATTCTTTAGAACCCCATGGACACTATCCTTTGGAATACTTACTTCACGAGCAGCCTGGCGAAGCGATGTTCTAGGCTGTAGACGATACATTTCCGACACCCTTTCTTCCGTTTCTGTGTCAGTCGATGATCTTGGTCTTCCGGAACGTTGTCTCTGAACATTCTGAACAGTTCCATCTGCTTCAAACTTACCTCTAATTCGTCTTATGGTGAGTCTACAAGGTGGATCAGTGTTAATTTTTCTCCGAAATCGTTTCTGCACTTCTACCACATTTTCCCACTTCCAGTAGCACTTTAACACAAACTTTCTTTCTTCGAAACTTAATCTGGATTGAGCCATTATTTCTCAACCGTTAAATCTGCGACAAAAACAAAATTCAGCGTTTTATCAGCTAATAAACTGTGGTGACATTTTTTGCGACACCCTGTATTTAAATAACTTCAGAACATTGCATTTTATACTGTAACATTGCATTGTATATCTAATAATTTAGACGAGGTAGAAAAAATGACCATATCTTGATGAACGAGATATCTCGTCGAAACCACTTGAAGGGTTAAGTTCGTATATTCTTTCAGTTGCCGTTCTTTTTTTCAAAAGGAATACACATGTTGACTAATCGAAGAAGCACGTATTAAATTTAGCTCCATGCAATTTTTAACTTGTTGGCACATTTTCTTCCTTTGAAAAGGACATAAACCAAAAGCCAAATTTAGATTGGATCAACATTCTAGAATGAGAAGTCCTTTATGTCAAGCTAAATGTAGGGGGCGGCATAGTTTCTGCGGCGATTCGTGGTTCCAGTAAGTATTCCAAACGTGACGTCACTTGACTTAATTTTAGAATACGAATTCAGCACTTACTCAAAAAAATTCCAAAGAACGGATTCCGAATTGATGTATGATAGTTGACTGATCAAAATCAATTAGATTAAATACCTAACGCCGCCAAAACGGTGATGAACTACATTTTAAGGTAACCCAGACATGTGTCATGAGAGAACATGTTTGTAGCGGAAGTAAACTCTTCGCTTTCCGTCTATTTCGTTTGTTTATGCAGACAATCCCTCTCATAGCTGGCTCTGATGAGTTGGCAGTCACGTGGTTCTCAGCAACTCTGTTATATTAGGAAGCAGGTTAAGCATTAATAAAGCGTTCTCACAAATGGGGTTTTTGTGTGGTTTTTGGCTCCAAGTAACCATTCCAGTATTGTGTTACAGTGATTATTTGTTGCCGAAGTAAATATTCACCTATGGCGGGTGCAATATATGATTTTGCATATGGTACCCCTTCCCACGGGCGAGCTTGCTATCTTTCGATATGAACTTTCACAAAGTCGTTTTCCATCCCCTCGCCAGTTGACTTGGCAACGCAATTCGATTACATATTTGTGGTGGTATCTTAATTAATTGTACCTTTTGGACGATTATTATTGTGTTATACCAATATAACTCAATGCTAATTGTGCAACTTATAAGTTTAATTAGTTTAGTTTAGATATGTTATTTTAATAATTTACTTAACATTTAATCTAGTGCTACTTAAATAGTAAAAATTCATCAACCTATTTCGTTGTGTATATACAGTTTCAATGATACCATCGTGATTACTTCTGCTTTTGAAGACGTTGAAGACTCACATCATTGAATCTAGCGTACTGAATCATTCAAAATAGATTTTACTGTCGATATAGAATGGATTTGAATGGCTACCATAACGACAGTACGATAATTCCCAGTAAACTCCAAGTGCTATTTCAAACGCTATCTGCTCTGACGGAGAACGAATGACAGCTATGGACCAGGAAGCAAGGATAAAGCTTGTGTCATCATAAGTATGTAGGAATTCGAAGGTAACTTTATCCAGAATGAATACTCAAACGGATCCCGTTTCAGTCCTATCAGGATTTAAAGTGATTTATTACGCAATCAATCTTCTTTTTAAAGAAACGAACAATTCTGGAGTACAGTCTGAAAGAAAGTGAGCCATACAGTTAAGGGAAACAGAACCTCCTTATCGATTTTATGCTCCACTGGATTCTGTAAACCTTTTACCTTGAATACCTACCGCCATTGCTTCAGATAAAGAGTTTAAATGCTTAAAAACATTTTTAACAAACATTTTTCATCCTAATACATTAGACTGGATTTTAACATTCATATTAAATACTTTGTTTTTGTAAAATAGATTATTTCTTCACTAATGAAATGTTACTACTAATATAATGTACATCAAAGATTGCCTTTAAAGATTCATCAGATTTAACGAGCACCAGCCCCCACGCATACGAAGGTCTTTGGTTTTATTGAATTTCGAACTCATAACCCTCCGGTTGCTAATCCGCTACCCTTCCAACTGGGCTACCACGGCCTCTGAATGTTGGTGGCGATAGTGTGTGGCGAAGCATTCTTCCTATTCGTATTCTGGAGGTGGCTTGTTTTTCGAATTGGGCTTTAGTACGTCGGCAATAGAAATTCCAAAGAATAAATTCCGAATTGATGTGTGATAATTGATTGGTAAACAATCAGATTGAACACCAAGATTTTCCAGAACGGCATTAAATTATATTGTAAGTTAACTCCAATATAGTATATTAAGCGTGAGGAGTTTGGTAAATAGGAAGTAAAATCCCCGTCTTCCATCTGGTTTGTTTGAAAACTTCTCACATAAATATAAAATAAATAAGAATTATATAATGTAAATAAAAAGCTTTCGTGATCGAAGCTGAACACAAAAGGAATTCTCGACTTCGTCCAATTCAACAATACCATGATCATCCTGGTAAACCTTGGATTATAGAAAGTCTCATGTAAGGTAGAAAACAGTGTTATATTACGGTTCATTAGTATGAGAGGGATTTTCATAGTAATCAATCTCTGTAAACGAGACAAAAGACTGCGATTTTTTATCATGTTACCCAAATATTCTCACATGATAAATATCGTAGTTGTCTTAAACTGTAGAAGTTCAGCTCTGTTTGGCGTTTAATCTAATTGGTCTCGACCAAAAAACTATCATTTTTCAATTCGGAATTCATTCTTTTGAATTTTTATTGGCGATGTTCTGAAAGCATATTCGAACAAGCGACGTCACGTTCAGAATACATACAGCAAATATGTATCGCCTCAGGAATGCTACCGTCACCTATATTGAGCGCACCGTGGTAGCCCGTTTGGAAGAGTAACGGATTAGTAACTGGAGGGTTGCGAGTTCGAATCCAGCCAAAGACCGTCGTGTACAAAGGGTCTGGTGCACGTTAAATCTGTCGTCCGCTAAGATATCCTCACTTTGGTGTGGAAGTTTGGAGAGTGGGGTATCAGCTCAGGTGTGACCTTGTCATCAGACAGTGGTTCTCGGATCTTTCCCCTCGGGTTCGTCGCCAATAGCCCGTTGTGTTGTGCACCAGTGCGACGTTCATTAAAATACCTACCTGTATTGAGCGTGACAGAAAATGCCTCTTATGTGAGAAGGATTTTCAGTGCAAGCAAACCAGAAGGAAAACTGAATATTTTCTTCTGTTACCCTAATGCTGTCCGTGATACACTAATAGGGGTTTCCTTAAAATGTAGTTTATTACCGCTTTGAGTTAGTCTAATTAACGTTGACCAATTAACTATCATATATCTTCCGTATCAGGGAAAATGGAAGTCAGTCAAAAATCTCTTTTCACAAATGTTGAGAAAGAAAAGAAGCAAACCATGATACAAATAATTGGAATTTAGATTCGTAGATTTATTTCGTTTGATTTTAAGTATACATTATTTTTTAAATTATAATGACACTCTTGACTTTTTTCAATCCACCAAAAGTCAGACTTAATCCCTTTTGCCCAGACAAGGAAGACAAATTTGGAACTCATTCCTTGAAATTTTTATCGGTGTTGTGTTGAAATCTTATTTTAGTGCAAGTAAAGTGTCTTCACGTCGGAACACGTACAGGAAGCAAGTTCCGTAACATAAAAGTTACTGCCACTTGCATTTAGTTTGACAGAAAGATCTCTCAACGATTCACATCACCTCGGTGAGAAAAGGTGGTAAAATGAATCGCTGGAACACCCGTACCATTAACCTTACTTATCATTTCCGCCTAACTGGAGTCCCGATGCCTTTTCAGTTATCGATAAAATATTTGAGCTCTCATCAAGGTTTTCTTTAAAAAGGTTTTTAAGTTCCAAATATTTGATCGGCATTTATCACTTCCTAGGCTAATTAAGGCCATTGCGAAATTAAGAAAACATCTCATCGTTTACTTAGCACTGAAGTTCCCACCAATCTCAAAGGCCCTGTATCGTTTACTTGACTAGCAGTGAATAAATGTTTTTTAACTGCTAGTTAAAAATGTTACCGGATTTTTCAAAACTTTTCATCGCGTGGTGGTTTACTTAATACTTTTTGTGAATCTCACTAAAACTCATTTTTTTGCATCCACAACTGGTATAAACTCTTGTGCATAGATCAGCTTGAACTTGACTCATTGAATATTTTTATTTTTAAAACATTTATTATAAACCCCATTAGCCCATGTGTTGAAAGGAGATATTTCAAGTCCTAGCTTTGCTTTTGGCTGCAGAAGTGTATAAAAATACTTTCACATATTTTTGTTAGAATTTATAAAATCTTGTCGAGAATACCAGATTATGCTTTTAAAGATTTGATTGTACACTAGATTACAATTACAAGATTTTGTTTTTCATTAAATATACTTAAATAAAAACCTAAGGAGCAAATAAGAAAATGTGGACCTTTTCACTGAGAAATCAGGTAGGTAAGTATTTTAATTAACTGGAGCAACACAACGGGCTATTGGCGACGGTCCGGGATCAAACCCGAAGGGAAAGATCCGAGGACAACACCATGTAATTATGAACCAGGGTCAGATGATGAGGTCACACCTGAGCTGGCAACCCACTCTCCAAACTTCCACATCGTGCCAAAGTGAGGACATTTGAGTCCACGACAGATTTAAAGTGCACCAGCCCCTTTTGCACACGACGGTTTTGGTTGGACTGAGGAATTAGGAATAAATTGAAAGAGAAAAATTGTTGACGGAAAAGGAGTTACTAGGGGTAGTAGATATTAAAACGTTTTGACGTTAAATTACGAAACTAATCAATTACTATGAAATTATTGAATCCTGCAGTGTCTGCTTTACATTATGATACAATAGGAAGTGTATTTTACAAGATATGTATGTTGTGAGCTGAAATTTCAATTAGTAAGAAATAAAATTTATAAGTACGAGTATCGTCAATTTTTTCAATGTATTCTCACATTTTGTATTCGCATATAGCTTGTATGCATGAAAATCAAATTATGTTCGTCAACATAATTTGATTGTGGATAGGCGTAAAAGCTAAGAATATCAAATGCTGACTCTTTTTAAAGGGGAATATTTTCTCTCAAAATATATTGATTAAAATATTACAATCCTTTTCACTAACTTTTGCATTTTAATAAATACAGAATATTGTAAAGTTTATAAGTCAAAATAAAAATATGTACAAGAAAAATGATAAACGATTAAGATAAAATGCGTTTTTGTTATATTATAAAAATAGTTTGACATTGTTTTCAGAATATATTTTAAAGTAGCGTATTTTATAAATTTTATGTAAGAAGTAAAGAGAAAATAGGCTTCTCTTATGCAATATTCGTGGAATCAATGAGAATAAAATATGAGAAGCTATTTACTGTAAAATTTTATGTAGAAACTGTTACAATAAATTCAATTTGCATAAGGTATTGTGTGATCCCTTAGCAAATTGGTGAATATTTTCTTTGGAATTTTATAAGAGTTAACAATTTATGAAGACTATTGTTTTTTAAGCTCATATCTAAAATTCAAATTTCAAAGTAAATTTTATGTGTATTCGATACTTTAAGCCTTTGATGATGGAATCTTAAATATATTTCATGTTCTCATTAAATTTCAACTTAGAACAATAAATTAACCTCAGTCCTCAAAATGTGGCGATAGATGAAAGTTAGTAGGAAATGTTTTGACTCTACATTTGTATTTTCAAAAATTCAATGGATGATAATGTGTTAGAATTCGTTAATTTATACTAATTGAATTTAAAACTTAAAAATTTACTTAGATGATTTTTATCAAATCTATAAGAAATTCAGAAATAAATATATTTTGTACATACATAGTAGTACCGGATATTAGATGCATATTATTAGTAGTAATAGTACCCTTCTTGGAAAATAAGTATATATTCCGATATTTAAAAACATTTTCTACTTTCGATAATGATAATTTCAATATTATCTGTGCACAAAAGAAACACTTTGCATTTAAAAATAAAAAATGACTTAGATAATTTTGCTAGGTTCTAGATTTAGCTTGTCGATGCTACCATCTAAGAATGAACATGAGAAATCCTTATCAGCACGAAAAATTAGTAATTTTTATCAAATGAAATTATATGAAAAGGTATAGAATGAAATTAGCATAAAACTATAAATCCCTTTTGCAATATTAGTCAATCCCTTTTAAAATATGTAAAAATATGAAGAAAACATTTAATTAGTACCTTTATCTTAAGTTAACCAAATTTACAGAATTGAAATCAGCAAAAGAAATATTCAATTTCTTCGAAACAATAAAGCACGATAAAATAGTTTGAAACTCAACTTCCACTTTTACGCACATTTGCAAAAAGTGTAGATTTGATATAACCTTAGAAACATTTAATCTCAACACTTCAGACATTATGAATATGTTTTTAATGACATAACATTAAAGAAATTTATTTATTTATTTAGAAAATTAAGTATTTTTTGTTTCATTTCATGTCGAAAGAATTTCTCATTTTTTGCTGTTTCCTTTCGCACACTCTTGGATTTTCTTATAAAAACTCAAACAACATTTTAAAAATATCTTATATTTTAAGAATGAAAACAATTTTTAAAAATGTTTCTGTCCAATATCCCTAATATAGACGGAAAAATATTCAAATCAGATGCTTCAATGAAGAAAATTTTCATATCTTAGAACCATTAGGTTTTTTTTTTCTTTTCGAGAGAAGTTGCAGTTTCAATGTTTGGATCATTATGGTTCTTCTAAAAAGAAAAGCTTGATTCAACACTTTTACCATTATACATAAAAATTAACTTTCAAATATTCTCACAACGTCCTCGTCTAGTATAGTTTCTTTTCTTTCTTTTTCCTTAAATCTTTTCGCCTCGTGGGCAGGAAATCTCTCTTCACCTGCCCTCCTTTGGACGCCTGCCAAAGTAATGAAAAAAGCCCTTTCAAATTTTAGGATAAGTTTAAAGCTGGAGGTATTTCCTGAGGTGCTATGAAAACCGTTTCAAGGAACAAGGCTTTAATTTGAAATTGGAAAGGATTTCTTTCAGTTGCAATCCTTGTAATAGCTTCATTCCTAGACAAGTCATGGGGCCATGGTAGTCCGGTTGGAAGAGTAACAGACTAGCAATCGGAGGGTAGCGAGTTCGAATCCAACCAAAGACCGTTATGTACAAAGGGGCTTGTGCACGTTAAATCTGTCGTCGCCTCAAATGTCCTCATGTTGGCGTGGTGTGGAAGTTTGGAGAGTGGGGTGCTAAATCAGGTGTGACCTCGTCGTCTGACCGTGGTTCAAAATTACGTGGTGTTCTTCTCGGCTCTTTCCCTTCGGGTTTGATCCCGGACCGTCGTCAATAGCCCGTCGTGTTGCTGCAGTGCCAACGTTAATGAAAATACCTACCTACCTAGACAAGTTATCGAATATTTGCAATAGCAAGTACATGAAATACGAAATAGTGCGTAGGTAAGTAGTTGAATTTACGTCGCACTGGAGCAACACAATGGAATATTGGCGCGGTTCGAGATCCATACCGAGGGGAAAGATTCTGAGATGCACCTCGTCACTTTGAATCACGGTCAGATGACGAACTTACATTCTAATATAAAACCTATCATATAAATTTGAAAGATATATCTATTTTATTATGGTAGTTCAAAGAATAAACCTTATCTTCATTTGAATCATAATCTAAAATGTTTTATTTAATGTTAACGAAAAAAATTAGAAACTTTTTATGCTATCAAAAATAGTACATTTTCATAACGATATATAAACATTTCGAAGAGGAAGAAATTTTCTTAAATTCGAGTAAGCTATTATTATATATTCTTAAGTCTTTATTATATAAAAGTCGTAAAGTTAAAAAACTTTGCAAGAAAAATTTCCTTGAATTTCCTAAAGATCCGTGGAATTTCAAACCAAAGCCAGATGACGAGGTCAACACCTGATCTGGCACAATAATCTACAAACTCCCTCACCACGCCGACGTGAGGATATTTGAGGTCACGACAGATTTACCTTGCCCCCGCGTACAAGACGGTTTTTCGTTGGATCGAGTTTCGTACTCGCAACCCTTCGGTTGCTAATACATGAATCTACCACCTGGGCTGCAGTACACTCAGGGAATTTATCCTTTTTTGTCTTTATGAAACACTGGAGTCGTGCTCCCGGGATGATACAACAAGGAATATTTTTCTGCCTTGATTTCACTACTCAGTTTCCCAGTCACTGATTTCTCTTTCCACTACGCTTTTTACTTGACGTTGCATGTCTTGTGTTTGAAGCAGCTTGGCCGAATATAGATCTTGCTCCAAAAAAACAAAAACTGGGTTACCGATACCCAGTAAATTGTACGTAACGGGAAACATAAGTATTGGAACACATTAATCGTGCATAATGTATTAAAGATCATAAATATAGAAACATACTGCGTTGTATCAAATCATTCCTTTTATCCAGCTTAATATTCGCCGTATTCTTTTATTTACCACATGTCTGACAACCAGTGAGTTGTGGTCGGCACGGTTTCGATTTCTCCTTGGGTATACTTTTTCCTTCTGCGGCAGTGAAACTTTGCGTGTTCATTGCTTAAAATTGCCTGTCTTGTTTGGCGCAGCATGGCCAAATGTGTCCACTTGATGCGTAAAATACAACCAACCTCTGCACTTTCAACCCTCGAATTTGAATCTTCCTTGAATTGCCACTTCCTTTTTGCTAATAAAGACTTGATTGCAAGACCACTATTAAATTAAATCACAGCCATCTTTGAAAAGTGGCTCAGTGAATTTACCCAGTACACAAGCAACCTCAGATTTGGTGCGTATTATCTTATGTATAAGACCTTTGCTGTGCGTATAGGTTCATTAGTTTGGCGTTGTCTGCATTGTGTTTGGCGCAATTCGGCCAAATAGGGCCCTTGCGCCAAAAATCTCCAAAATAACCAACCAAACAACGTTATTAGGTTTGCATTACTATCGAGGGTTGCAACTTTGATGACATACTGTGAAATCTGTATGTGTATAACTACTGTCAAACTGTAAAATTAGGCTGACAGAAATGTTGATCGAGTACTTGCTGGTTTTCATTTCTGCACATTGGTGCACTGTCTAGGGGTGGGGGATTGTGGACATATACCCCTATGCGAATATGTTTTAAGTTTACTTCCCCTTAAAGTTTGCACAAAATGCTTTGTAACACCAGGAATCATTTTAAATCTGTATATACACTGCTGGCCACCCAAATTGCAACACCAAGAAAGACAAGAGATATCACAACAAAATTTATTTTGTAGATAACATGTTGACCAAGTATCAAATGATTAAATTTATAGACTTCTGTGAAGTGTGGTTCCTGCCAAAATCAGTAGCCAGAGTAGCCGCCATTGTTGGAGATCACCGCTGCCACACGCCTCGGCATTGATTCAAAGAGACTTTGGATGTGTTCTTGGGGTACAGCAGACCAAGCAGCTTCCACACGTTGCCAAAGTTGATCTGGTGTGGCAGCTGGGGATGTATTCTGGGTCAATCGTTGAGCAACCATGGACCACATGTTTTCTATCGGCGAAAGATCCGGAGAGCGAGCTGGCCAGGGAAGCAATTCAATCTGGCGATTGACGAAGAACCCTTGGACAATGCGTGCCACGTGTGGTCGCGCATTATCCTGCTGAAATATGGCTGTGGGCAAGCCCTGAAGGTAAGGAAGGACAACTGGCTCCAACACCTCGGAGATGTAGCGCTGGCTGTTTAAAGTACCGGAAATGCGTACTAGAGGAGTGCGAGAGTGATATCCAATACCGCCCCATACCATAATACCCGGTGCAGGACCAGTGTGGCGGTGCATAACGCAGCTGTTCAGCATCCTCTCTCCACGGTGTCTCCAGACTCGAATCCGACCATCGTGGTGTTGCAGACAGAAGCATGACTCGTCAGTAAAGACAATTTCATTCCATTCTGCCGTCCACATCCTTCTTTCATCGCACCATTGGCGGCGGAAACGTCTGTGGTTCTGCGTCAAGGGTAGACGAAGCAATGGACGTCTTGCGGACAGACCACTCTGCTGTAAACGGCGTCGAATGGTACGCGCAGACACTGGATGATGCGGTACAGACTGAATGTGCTGTGCTATGGTTCGTGATGTGGCTGAGCGATCCGTCACTGCCATACGCACAATATGCCTGTCATCACGTGAAGTGGTGCACTGAGGTGGATGCGATCAAACACGTCGGTCCGTCGTTCCCTCCTGCATCCAACGATCACATATCCGCATTACAGTTGTTTGGTTTCGTCCAACACGACTACCGATTTCCCTGAAAGATAATCCACAATCTCGGTAGGCCACTATCCTTCCTCTGTCGAACTCGGATACTTGATCAAAAGATGATCGCTGTTTTCTACGAGGCATAATTGATCGTTTTTTTGAAAAAACCACAAGAAAAACACAATTGCCGTACTTGAAATCGTCGAAATCTCCAAGCCTTAATTAGCGCTTTGAAGTGGCGCCACAGGCGCGCGTGATGTGCGTCTGCGCTGAAATTCTAATCATTTGCATATCTCACCTCCGCTAATGCATGTTGTAAATTTCATATTATTTGCATGCTTCCTTCAGGGTGTTGCATTTACGGTGGCCCGCAGTGTACATTAACGGTGATTAAATTGGACTTTGACGTATTTCCATTACGATGCGGATTATGTTCACAAGAGAATAATAAAATTACTTAATTGTACGTTTTTGAGACATTGCTTAGAACAAAATTCAGAGGTCTCGGAAATCATATGTTCTGTCTATGATACTAAAAGGAGCATTCGAAATTGAGCAAGAAAACAATCTTATTTCTTATCTCTTATTACAACATATGAAATTAGATTCTTTCCTTCAGTTTTGTTAGAAAACATGTGCTGGACTGATTGGATGCTAAATTTATTTTTCATATGAATACAATTAAATTATGCCAAACATTATCCTTTAAATTATCGTCTGAATTCACTCTTTTGCATTGTTCGGTTGATAATTTTCTTTTCTAAGGAAACAACGGGCTTTCTTTTATATTGTGATTCGAAGTTAGTTGAGTTCAAAAGAAAATTAGATTCAATGCATTCTTTGTACACCCTGATAAGAATTCATTCAAGGATATATTAAAAATAACGTAACGTTTATACAGTGGGTCAGAAAAGTATTCGCCCCTTAACGATTTTGAATATTTTCATGAATTTTATAAAGATGGATATCAAACTCAATAATCCAAAAACTTTGCATTGTTTTGTCTGGTTGGTATACTATGTATGGGCGAATGAAACTTCCCTGCACGAAGTGAGTAAGCAAGGAGAAACAACTTTTACAGAATTTCAAAAGTAACAATAGAATTTTACGAGTGATCCCTCATTATTGTTGAATTTGGAAAGTCAAATTCTTGTTGCGTTTTCAGCCTCGATTATGGAAGCTTCTGTGGAGCTCCACGAAAAGGTCGTCCACCTTGGGACAGTTGTTTTCTGAATAAGTGTGAAAGGTTGTCTCGGGTAATGGGCACCCTACGCAGAAGCCAAAGAACATGCGCGTCGTTGGCCATAGATGATTTATCCTTCGCCAACATTGGAAACGAACAATACATTCTGTGCTAGAATAAGGACTAAAAAACTCCAAATGAGGTAGGTATTTTCTTACATTTCCACTAGTCCTCCAATTAATAGACTCATTTAGAATCAAGTGACTCTTTAGTCTGTCTTTTTTCCCGGAGCCGGACTGTATTTAATTTATGCGCATTAAAACTTATTCACATTTTTCTTTTATTAAAAAATTGATAAAAACTCTATTAAAATATTTATATGAATTCAGATTTTTAAATTTTGTTACATTTAAGTCAAGCCCTTACCGCATACGTTTAGAAAAAAAAACTCGGATTATGATGTAATTCAAGAGTCCTAGCCATACAAGCAAGCCAAACAATCCCTATCAAATATTTTCAAAACCAGACATTTTGCTTCTACCCTTGAATGTAGTGGTCTAATTAGCTCTCGTGTAGCAAAATGGTCAATGTGGAGTAATTAATCAAAGCGTGACCGTGTATTTTGTCCTGGAAGCAATTAATCAGCAAGGAATCTTGATTCTTTCTGAAGAATAATTTGCATGGTTGAAAATCTTTAGTCAAAAGGAAGGTTGAGCAGAATAACTGAAACAGGCTTTACCTAGTTAAATTTCAGTTAACTAGACAGTTAATTCCGTTATATTGCTTTTCCCAGAGATGATAAAAAATGTATAGTCTCCTAAAAATCGATAAAAAATTATAACATTTCAATAAAATGCTTTTGTAAAGTAAAAGCATTCAGTTAGAATGCGTTTGATACTTAATATTAATGCTGCACCGTTGGCAGTTTGAAGCATGAAATACAGGGAAATAACACTTATTTTTCTCAGCAATTTTAAAACTATCACTGTTGATAAGATATTATATTTTATTGATTTTGTCTTTCCATTGATTTTTATTTCACCTTCTCGAATTACTTAACCTTGTTGTAGTTTTGTTTGCAATTAGAAACCTTTCTGCAGGGTAAAAACATTAATTTAAAGTGCACTTAATACATACGTAATGCTACAGTGTTTCCAGTTTAGGGCACAAAAAGTGAAGAAATAAAATAAATGTTTACTTCCCAGTTTTAAAATTGTATCTTTATTGATAGATATAAGATTTTATTGATTTCACCCTTTTTGGTTGTATTTTCCTTTTCGTGTTATTTAAGGATACTATAAGTGATAAGAAAGTTTTTGTTGGTCATCAACAATCAAATGAAGTTTTAAAAAACGTATTTTCTTTGTTGTAATTCTTTTACTTTTTAGATTTGAATTTATTCTTATTGTAACCGATCTAAGAACCTTATACTACAATAGTATATTCTTTTTGGAAATATCCTTTCGTGTTTGTTTGTCCTTTAATATTTTCTAGGCACCTAACATGTTTCATAACATTTTCAAATCATATATTGCATAGTTCATATTTGTTGTGATGTTGTGTATAAAATTAAAGTTACAGAAATTCGAGACTTCTTCAGTTCTAAGATCATTATGTAAACTTTAAAATTCTAGAATGTCAAATATTTTTTTTATTGTAATTTAAAATATAAATGTATACAATGGAAGAAATTAGATATACGACAACCCTATGCACCTTTTTTAAAAACAATCCGCATCATCTTTTCCATAAGTTCGACACACTCTCTAATAACTTTGTACTTGATCAGTTTTAAAATTGGGATACCTTGTTCTTTTGGGTCTTTTTCCAAGTGTTTCCATAATTTACAAAAATGTATTATGCGATTAACTGTGCCAAAGTATTCTACTCAAATCTATTTTGTTATGAAATTCAGATTATAGTAAGGTCTTCATGTGATGCGATAATTTGGTGTGTATAAAAATCTGTGCAACTGTTTTTTGTGTTATGTTTTGGGATTTTGGTGAGTATTTCTTCCTTTTCCACTATTGTTTCAGCGATTTTGTCATTGCATGTTTAATTATTTTCTAATTTTGGATAATTTTGTAAGAAATACGAAGGTACTAGAACCTACTTAAATTCTAACTGATAACAAAATTTGAATATTTTCCCTCGGGTTTAATGAGTGAGTTACACAATTATATTTTTAGATACCTGACGCTTAGCATCTATTAAGTTGAATAAGTTTACCGAAGAAAAATCATATTCTAGACTTCTAAGAGAGATAAGGGGATTAGGATTAAGTATGTGAGTTCTATCGTACTAGGAATCCTCAAAATGCAAACACCTATGCACTGGATTTGGGTTTTGACATTTTAAATAATAAAATACATCAAGATACATATAAAGAAATAGTGTTATCCGATCGATTAAACCTGTTTTGATCTTTGACTCTATTGAATGGAATACAGAGAATGCATGTATTTTGTTATAGGAGAATTCGTATAAAAAAGTATTTTTAAATATTTGTATATAAATGGCTTGTTAAAATGGATCAGGGAAGAAAAACAGTTCTATGGGTAGTTTTTAAGAAGAGTAATTTATAAGTATTTATTTTAAGGAACTAAAATTAATTTCATCTTTGCATTCATTATTCAAATGATTCACACAATACGTAATTGATGTTTGCAAGATAATAACAATACTCAAATTAAAATTAAACAGGATTTATTATATAAGACTCAGTATACTTAAAAAAAAGTTGACATATTCCATTAATTTTTTATTTCTTATTAACATTTAATGCTTGAAATCCATGATGGACTCGTTACAATATTTTCCCTACACAAACACTCGACTTAAAATAAGAAAAATCACAGAACTTTTTATCGTATTTTTGCAATTTCTATCCCCATTAACTGAAAGAAATGAAATGCACTTAGACTTCAACACAACTCACTTAAATATAAATGTACAGCTGATAATCACTTCTGAACTATAAAAGGAATTGTTTGAAGAAAAATATAAGATGTTTGTACTTTCAACTTTACAAATTTTATATTTGCATATATCAAGTACACTTGTTCTTTTATTTGGAGACGTAAGAAGTGTCTTTACAAATCCAACACGAATAAAGACTCCAACTTCACTCTCTGAAAGTGCCATTGATTGAAGCTTTCCGACGTTACTTAATGACGTAGTGAGATTAAGGCTTATTGAGGCATAGATGATGCGTGGGTGCGTAATTACAAGTACCTACCGTCTTATTATGTTTTAGCATGAACATTAAGAGCATTAATATTCATAAATAATTATGGACCTGATAAATATTCATCTCCTTCGCAATTATGAAGAGATGCCCACATGGACATGCTTTTGCTCTGTCCTTTAGCATTTAAATTCCCATCAGCTTTAATAAGTACTTACATCTTTCGTATGAGAATCTAGTGATCTCAAGTCTCTACTTTACTTTTATATTTTGTAAAAGGATCGAGTGAACTCAAATACTATAATACTAACATCTTTGGCTTAAGAATTAAGTGAAAAGAATCAACAGTACTTATATCTTTCGAATAAGAATATAGTGAACTCAAATATCCACAGAATTTATCCAAAAGTCGGACACAGGTTGAACTATTAATGACAGAGAAATGTCAAAAATACTTTTTTTGGTCTGAATTATATTATATCTTATGAAATCAATAGAAGTTGAATTATTATGTAGTGTTTAAACTAAGCAACCATGAGCCTTGTGATTAAGACTTAAAAAGGTGGTTTATCAAGATATAATATGACATTTATGATTTGATTTATGAATAGCGAATGCAGGAATAAGGCGATCGAGTTGGTTGAATTAGCTTCAGAATAGCAAGAAAATTATACGCAAAACGGCAAGTATAGTGTGGGAAAGGTGCACAATCAGTAAATTTAGAGTTTAGGTCAAATACTTCTGAAATAGAAATACCGTGCAGTTGAATTAATGAATCTGTGCCTAGGAACTCAATTGAGAAATGAATAGCGAATATAAATAGAATTCATCTGAAGAAGTGCTTCAGATTTGTGTTATATTTATGGACATATATGAGTGTAATAAAAGGCTAAACTTTGTATATGTTCTACGCGTTAACGTGTTATATCTATATAAATAAGAATGGAGTGTTTGTACATTGAATATTTACGACCCATTTCAAGTTTTCTATCCGTTTTGGGCCCTTCTGATGCAAAACCCGTATCTTGCGCGTTTGGTTTCTGTATGTGTGTGCCCGTGCTATGTCTAAACGGTTGAATATATTTTCATGAAACTTTTCATACTGTGAGTACTTACATTCATTTAGTGACTGAACTAGGTTGATTCAGTCTTTCTATCCGTCTTCTCATTATTTGTCTGATTTTGTGTCTGTGTGTTTGCACAAGTATCACATAAAATTTATCGAACATGTTTTAATGCAATGTTCTATATTTTATATATTGTATTTTAATTTAGTAAATACGTTATTTTACATTCCTTTGCTTACATATTTACATAAGTTTCATGCTAAAACATCTGAGTAACTATACTTAAATCAACCATAATTTGGTAGTTTTGGAGTAGATGGAAGATATATTGAGCATTGCAATTACTTGCATTGCTTTACCAGTGCTGCTGAAAAATCAATTATTTTTCCCAAAAAACTATTTTTACGCAATTTGAATTCTAATGCTTTATTTATTTTGAGCCTTATTTTTTCTTTACGGAATATAAAGAAATTCTGAATATTTGGGACAGACGATGAGGATACACATTATAAATAAAATAAACAGAACAAGACCTTTTAAAATAGGACTGGTAGCTAATATGGCAACCTTGATATTTTTTAATCGTTTGCTTTTTTAAATTTGTGTCCGTTATATTCCAAGAATCTATTTTGTAGTGATAAAGCAGATACATTCATTACGTTTCGTTCGAAGTAATTCTACTAGTAAGGTATAAGAACTCGCATTTTTATTGTGGATGTCTACATTTCATAGCTGCTATTTGAAATCGATTATCCAAATTTACAAATATCGTAACCAATAGATGCATTTTTTTATTTCCGTGAAATTTCCACAAGGAATTTTAACATAAATAAAAAATCCGAATAAAAGTTGTCAAGAATACCAAATTTCATCGATAATATGTTAATGAGTACTGAAAGATCATATTGTAATGAAGATAGCAATAGTGTGTTTTCATTGCATCTTACTTTTCATTGTAATTTAATTAATTTCGTATTCAGGTACGATTTTGCAAATGCAGAAATAAGAAATTAAGAATCAAAACTTTCGTTTCAAGTACAAATAATTTCGTATCACCATCTACTTGCTTTAAATATAAAATAAAATCAGTTCATACAAGTGATTTTAGATTACATAACTAAAATATTAGAAGCATAAAAAAGCAATTGGCACAATGCGTTTCGTAAATTAAAATATTTAATTTGTATGATTAATTATTTACTGTTTAAAAAAATGTTGAATTCCCACATATTTTAATGTTTGCAAATATTAATAATCACTTAATCCGTATCTTGTTTGAATATTCAAATTCGAAAAATATTTTATGATTGCTATGATAAATGAATTTGATTACGAGTAATTGAAATGAGAAAGCAGTTTATTCGCGTAAATATAGCAATAAAATAAAATTCAAATAAATTCGATTCCATCTCCAAATATTTTTTAACCATACTTAGTATTTCAAAGAATCCTTTCAAAAGATTAAGGAATAAATAAGTGTGTTTTAACTTCTGAAAATCCGATTTTCTGAAGTTAATTAAGAAAACAAAAATGGGAATGCATGAATTGATATTTAAATGAAACATAATGCTTTCATCTTCTTAAGATTTTGAACGTGAAAATATTAATTTATTTAATATTTGTGTACCACATTACAATAATAATATAAGAAAGATAGCTCTCTCTCACTCACACATATTTATTTCACACATTAACTAAGTCAGATATAATAAATACGTATCTTATTTCTTCGAAGAATACACTATTTAGGTCAGATTTCTTTCATCATTCTACAGTACTCATAATCTCGCATCGTCGTGGTGACTAATTTAATTTTCTCTGTTGGCAACATAAATTCAATTCCTTGTAGAAGTTATTATTAAGGCTGTCATAGACTGGAAATTGAGTTTACACAATATATAAGTAAGTAATTGTGTAAACTCGACTTCCAGTCTGTGACAGCCTTCACACATATTACATAAGTAGTTTCGTGTGAAGAAATGATTAATTTACTGATTTTCCTATTGCGAGGAAACAAATCAACTTTTATTACAATTTTGAAAAAAGCAAGCATATTTAACCATGAAAGGTATAAGCTTTAATCCCGCGAGTGCAAACATGGAGTCAGAAGAACTCTACTGATACATTTAGTACTTTGCCTTTCCTTAACCCCTTTTGAACTTTGTTTTTTAAGGGGGTCCGGGACTCAAAATTCTAAAATCTTCAATTTTAAAGTTTTTGTTCTGCAATTTTTTCTGTAGGTATACATTGTATTTTGCAATTATAATAACTATTTTGTATTTTCAAAACTTCAAAAATTTTTTTATTAAAATTTAAAAAATTAAAAATTTTGACGTTGGGCAAAATTGATATATCTTAAAATATTTTATAATAATCACTTCATTTTTGCACTAATTGACTCCTAAAAGTTCATACTTTAAATTATCTTCGTGATTTTCGGTTAAAACAATTAGAAAAAATTGAAAAAATATTTTGTTCAAAAACTACATAAAACACATAGTATACAAAGTTCGAAAAATTATAGAAAAAATAATAATATATATATATATACACAATTGCTGAAGACAAATTAAAGAAATATATTTGAAAAAGCAATTGTAGAAAATTTTATTCATTTATGACAAGTAGTTTTTACGTTATATCCATTTTTCACTATCGAAATCCCATTTAACAGAAAAGGAGAAAAAGAGCGTTTAAAATTATGAAAATATTCAAGTTATTAAAAAGCACTTTTGCATACTTTATGTTTGTTTAAAATCCTCCTGGATAGTATTGCGTATTACTTCTTAGTTTTACTGCTCCATTTAATTTCATTTTAGCAAGTTGGACCTTTTTCCTATACCTTTTAAAAGTATTTGTGGACTTCATCGTCGCTTTCCTGGACCGCCTACAGTCCTTTATGGAAAGCGTTATTGAAGTATATTGATAGTACAGAGAATTCGAAAACGTGCAAATTCAACAATAAAAACAGTGAGAATATTATTATAATTAATTCAGATCACTTCAATTGTTCGTAGTGTAGTTTATTTGAATTTGAAAAAAATAGCTGAAACAGTAGAAAGTTGACTCCAAAACAGTTTGTTTACATTATCTGATGGGTGAGGCTCATTTGATTTGCAGCTGTCATGTTATAAAAAGCCGAATATTTCCGGTTCTACTGATGTAGAAACAAAATGTAGGTGTTATTTTATTCAGAAATATCTATATTATTTTTTAATATAATAAATTTTTTTGACTTTTTTCATATTTTGAGTCCCAGACCCCCTTAAACTTTGAATTATAATACTAAATTATAGATTTTAGGCTCTTTTAGATTTAGATAAAAATTTTCTTCAAACCTTTCATAACCATATTTTATATCATGTACCTTTTCGTTTCAGATGTTCTTTGATTAAACACGATGACGACAACACAACAATGAAACTCCTGAATGTCCTTAAATGTTAACATAAGTAATATTTTATATAATTGTTATGTATAAAACTATCCTATTTCTATTCAGCTTAAATCCTTTAGTACTTATCCTTTAACCCTCCAAGTGATTTCGAAGAGATATCTCGTCCATCAAGATCGGACCAATTTTGCCAATGACGGGACACGTCAACAAGATATTGTCTATTTTATATGATGACGAGATCAAGATCTGGCCAGCTTTCATTTAATGACGAAAGTCGACTGATCTTGATGGACTATTTATCGCGTCCATACCTCGTGAGACTAGGTGGGTTAATATTAGTACATTATTTTCACCTTTCATTACATCTTCTCCATTCCATTCCAACCTTCTATATGAATATCATTGTTTCAGCGATAATTGTCACTTCTATATTACCAAATAAGATCCGATCATCATAACAAACTCATACCAAATATTTTCTCAGGTCATCTTCGATCACCTCGAAGACACATCGTGTAAAAATAGGTTCTTTCTGGCCATGATCACCACCAAATGAGGAGCTCAGAGACTGGTTGTTACGAGGGGGATTTATTATTATAATGTATTCTTTCTTATCCCACTCTGAGTCTGGCTAGACCAAGTTCATGAGTTCATGTCCTTCCATACCACGAGATGCCTGCTCCATATTTCATTTCCGATTGGTATGGAAAACCTTAAAACGACGATGAAATTGCATTGATTTCAAATGCCCACTGGCCCAGTCTAGATAGATAGATCTAAATAAGCAGAGATGCGGCCAGGAGAGGCTTTCTCCAAATAGTTCCTACAGATCCGGAGAACCTAAAAAACCATGATAAAATTGAATAGATCTCAAATGCCCCACGGTCACTAAAGATGGCAGTCGCATTTCTTCTAGCACTCAGCACCCTTGTCACCAACACAAGTCCCAGGTTACACGAAAAAACAAATTTTTGAAACAAAAATCTCACAGCTATCTTCAAGACTTTGTTGACCTGGAGGTAGAGGGCCTTCGGCCCAGATGTTCCATGAAAACCCCAGTCAAATCCAAGATGGCAGTCTGCTAGCCTCTAACATCCTGGAATTTGATTGCACCTCCAGGCTGGCTGTTTCCTCTTCTGGTACCTTGGGGGGAAGGCATTTTCCTCTGGTGGGAGGAATTTTTCAAAACCTGTTATTCCGAAATTCGTTTTCCGCAAAAATTTCATAATTGATATCGATAGGTAGGTAGGTAGTTAATTAACATCGTACTGAATCAACACAATAGGCTATTGGTGATGGTCGGATCAATCCCGAAGGGAAAGATCCACGGACAACGCCTCTAAATTTTGAACCACTCTCAGATGACGAGGTCTACACCTGAGCTGGCACCCCACTCTCCGTCGACAATAGTCCGTTGCGTTGCTCCAATGCGAAGTTCAATAACAACCTACCCACCTACCTTATATTGTGTTTGGCGCACCATGGCCAAATATAGCATTTGCACCATAAAACCCAAAGTGAGGTGCAGGTTTGATTTCTCCCTAAATGTATTTCTCTCTTCTGGTTCAGTAAAACTTTCCTTGTGTTTGTATGTCCATTTATTGGACGTTTCCTGTCTTTTGCTTGGTACAACATGGCAAATATGGCCCCTTGAGCCATAAAACCCAAACTAAACCAATCTCATCTCCGCTTTCTTCCATCTCTTTAAATTCAATTACCTCATTTTCCAATTCTTCACCCACTATAAAACAAATTTCTTTACTAAAATACAATAGCCCGTCATTTTGCTCCAGTGCGAAGTTAATTCAACTACATACCTACCTTTACTAAATAATATACTTAAAAAATCGCGTTTTATTTAGTCAAGCCTGGTATAAATTAAACCAGAAAACACCCGCATCTCTCCCTGAAGCCCTAATCTCGCCTAGCAGCCTAGTTACTTTGACATCGACTTCATAACGGTCAGACAAAGACGCAATTCCACGACATTACGCGTCGTATGAGGCCGCATCCCGCGAGCCGGATTGGACGTTGTCAGACATGCAACGTCGTCGTTGGGAAGGAAAAGAGCTCATTGATTCGGAAAACCATTCCGATTTCTAGTTAGCGTCAAATAGCTCGGCTAGTAAGGATCGTAAATGCGTAATTACGACGCCCACCCGTATGTAATCAAACTCTACAATGAGTTTTCGATTTCATTTGGCGGAAGACGCGAATCGGGGGACCATGTGGAAAGGAAATCGAGAAATTGGTTTTCGGGTTTTTGCATCCATGGCTCCCAGTGAAGCTGCTTCTGGTGAATACATAATTTCCACTCTAAATTGGTACTTACTGAGCTTATCTATTTTTCAAACTGTTTTTGTGATCATCTAAATTATTGTCTATCTGCATGGTATAGATTACTGGGATTTTTATGGTCTTCCAAAATACCAAAAACGTTTTAAAAGAAAGTAACGAATCTAAATTGGCACTTATTAAGCCCATTTTGCATCTCAAACTCTTTTTGAGATGATCTAAGTTATTGTCAACCTGAATGGTATAGATTTTCTAGAACCTTAAGGTCTGCCACAATACCAAAAATGATTCACAGAAAGAAACGAATCTTAGTTGAAGACACTACTGTCTACCATTTACGTGGAAAAAGGATATAACTCCAAGTCAGGGTGCTTCTGTGAATACCCAATTCCCACTCTAAATTGGCACTGATTGAGCTTATCTTTATCTCCAAAACTGTTTTTGTGATCATCTAAATTATTGCCTATCTTAATGGTATAGATTATTGGGATTTTTAAGGTCTTCCAAAATACCAACCACGATCAAAGAAAGTAACGAATCTTAGTCCAAGAACTTACTGCCTACCTTTTATGTTGAAAAAGGCTATTGCAGCTCCTAGTGTAGGTACATCTGGTAAATACATAATTCCCATTTTAAATTGGAACTTAAGCTCATTTTTCATCTATCAAAATATTTTTGAGATATTCTAAATTGTTGTCAACCTGATTGGTATAGATTTCCTAGAACCTTAAGGTCTACCACAAAATCAAAAATGATTCAAGGAAAGAAACGAAACTTAGTTCAAGACACTACTGCTTACCTTTTACGTTGAAAAAGACTATAGTATTCAGTGTTTGGAGGATGTTTCTGGTATTTACCTAATTCCCACTCTAAATTGGCACTGATTGAGCTTATCTTTATTACCCAAACTCTTTTTGTGATAAACTAAATTATCATAAATCTGAACACTATAGATTTTTGAGAATCTTATGGTCCTCCAAACTATCAAACATAATTAAAAGAAAGTAGCTAATCAATCCAAGAAACTACTGCCTATCTTAAGTTGAAAAAGACATTCCAAATCATAGTGCTCCCTCTTGTGAGTACATAATTTTAACTTCCAATTAGCACTCATTTTTCATCTCACATTTCTAGTTTTATGGCACAAGGACCATACTTGGCCAAGCTGTACCAAACACAAGACAAAGCCAAATAAAAGGGCATACACACAAGGGAGAGTTTTACTGACATAGAAGAGATTAATACACCTAGGGAGGAATTGATCCAGCATCTCGCTCTCTGGTTTTTTGGCACAAGGGCAATATTTGGCCAAACTGCGCAAAACACAAGACATACAGTGTAAAGTAAACGGACATAAACACACAAGAAAAGTTTACTGACACAGTAGAGAGAATTACACCAATTGAGAAATCGGACCTACACCAACTATAGCTGGAAGGGTTGGGGAAACTCATTGAAGCACGGAGACGGTTGCGATTGATAATCTGGGCAAACAGGCAATTGTCAGCACTACATGAGATATATTTAACAAAAGCTGTCTCCTAATGTGGACTGGGGCCATCATGGTTCAATGGGTATGCCCACGGCGCTAGCAACCTTTGAGTTGTAGACGGCGCATGTTCGATTTCTGCCAGGTGCATTTCTCCCTGGGTGTATTTCTCTCTTCTGTGTCAGTAGAAGCTTTCAATGTGTGTCTGTTACTTGATATTGTATGTCATATGTCTGGCGCAGCATGACCAAATATGACCTGGCGCTATAAAACCCCAAATCAACCAACCGACCAACCTAATGTGAACCTCAGCGGAAATAAAATGGCAGACAGCTTAGCAAAGGAGGGTACCTCGAAGTCTGCAATCAGTTACTTATCTATATTATTGGGCTGTGGTAGCCCAGTTGGAAGAGTAGCGGATTGGCAACCGGATGGTTGTGAGTTCGAAACTCGGTTCAACTACAGACTGTGCACGTGGTAGTTGATGCATGTTAAATGTCAAGGCATCAAATGTCCTCACGCTGGCGTAGCGTAGAAGCTTGGAGAGTGGGTTACCAGCTCAGGTGTGACCTCGTCACCTGACAGTGGTTCAAAGTGATGAGATGTTGTCCTCGGATCTTTTCCATCGGGATGGATCCCGGACCGTCGCCAATAGTCATTTGTGAATAGTAGTTCCATTAAAACGTTAACTCAAGTACCTAACTTCTAAAGGCACGCTTTATATTGCAGCTCTTTGAAGTCATATGATGTTATCCAAAGAAATTTGCGTAGAATATATGTGAGCGGCATCACACCATTGGCTAGTTCATCAAGTTTGAAGCCAATCGCATATCATGTTACGATGCTATCGTGATTTTTTACATATGCTCCTTATTTTTAGCGTTAATGAACTAAATATCCATTGAGCTTCAATGGATTAGCTTGTCCGTTTAGACTTAGCTTTGTCCTGGGATCCCTGCCTTCGGGATTGATCTCAGACCCTCGCCAATGTGTTTCTGAAGGGCAACGTAAATTAACTTCCTACCCGATACTTGAAAATTATTTTATGAATTGCATATCTAGTTACATTAATCATATCACTGAACTTTCAGATTATCTACCAATCCAATGATAAATTTTCGAACGCATTGAAAAAAATTTAGTATATTTCAGACCCATTCTTTCAAATTTATTGCAGATATTTTGAAATAACCATCTCGGATTCAAAGTATAGTTAAAAGGATAGTTTCAAGAATTTTGTTCATATATATTGCAGATATTTTGAAATAACCATCTTGGATTCAAAGTATAGTTAAAAGGATAGTTTCCTAGAAGTTTTGTTCATATTTATCAGATTTTCCCAGACCTCCCCCCATCTTTATTCGCACCACTTCTATTTTTAATATCAAAAGTATAAAATATATCATCTGTTTATAATTAATTTAATTTTTATAGTCAATTTAGCTCGGTGTTAAGATACCGGATGAAACAAAAAAAGTTTACTTTTGGTGTAATGTTACTTATTTTTGATTAAATGTTTGAATTTTGTTGGTGTTACATTACTTTCTGAGTAATTGTATGCGTTATAGTTCTTACTTGTTGAAAGTTTGAACAGAATCCTAAGTGCATTGAAACCCGATTTCGGTGCACGACGAAAAAAAAACTCGAAAATAGAAACGTCTCAGAAATTTGAGATTGGTGAAACTCAAGAGCGGAATAGAAAAAGTATACTATAAGATTTGATGTCATTCTTACTTAAACTTTGGCTGAACAACTATTGGAGGAAGTTGGTTAAATTCATGAAAAGTCTGGGGAGAGTCAAAAATGCGGTGGTTAAACCTTTTGTAAAAAGCTGGGTCGCGAAAATCAGTTTTCAGAGTTTGTCTATCAGAACATAATTTGATGGCTTGCTAAACATAAAAATTAAAGAGCTTTTAGTACATGAATAATCCTTAAAATCGGAACAGTACTGGCGTAGGGCATGCATGAAAAGTCGAGCGCAACAAAATAGTTTTACAACTTTTGTCTCATGATTTAAGAACTACAAGAAACATCCAGAAGATAAATAGGAGCCGCGGTAGCCCGGTTGGAAGAGTAACGGATTATCAACCACAGGGTTACGAGTTTGAAGCCAACCAAAGACCGTCGTGTACAAAGGGGGCTGGAGCACGTTAAATCTGTCGTGGACTCAAATGTCCTCACGTTGGCGTGGTGAGGAAGTTTGTAGAGTGGGGTGCCAGCTCAGGTGTGACCGTGTCATCTGACCGTGGTTCAAAATTACGTGTTGTTGATCTTTCCCTTCAGGTTTTATCCCGGACCGTAGCCAATAGCCCGTTGTGATTCTCCAATGCGACGTTAATTAAAATACCTATCTACCAGAAGATAAATATAGCGTCGTGTAGACTATGCGATGTCCGCATCTGACATGACCTTCAGACCGAGTGCGCAGGTGAACTGAGTGTGGGAAAGGGGTCCACAATAAGTCGAAATTCCACGGTGCTGGACTAGCTTTGGGCCAGTGTAACTTTATATTACCTGGAATGAGGACTGTGTAAATGATATCATTTTAAAGTTACCAAACTACGCTACAATCAATGTCTACGCTACGGCCTTTAATCAATAAAATTATCCTTCGATATTACTGTCAAATTTCACTTTAATCGTTCAAACTGTAAATTAATTGCTTAATATTCATACAATAAGCAATTGTTCACACTATAAAGTAATTGTTTAATATTCACACAATAAACAATCGTTCACACTGTAAATTAATTGTTTAATATTCACGCAACAAACAATCACTCAAACTGTTAATTAATTGCTTAATGTTTACACAATAAACAATCGTTCAAATTGTGAATTAATTGTTTAATATTCGCGCAACAAACAATCACTCAAACTGTTAATTAATTGCTTAATGTTTACACAATAAACAATCGTTCAAATTGTGAATTAATTGTTTAATATTCGCGCAACAAACAATCACTCAAACTGTTAATTAATTGCTTAATGTTTACACAATAAACAATCGTTCACATTGTGAATTAATTGTTTAATATTCGCGCAACAAACAATCACTCAAACTGTAAATTAATTGTTTAATGTTCACACAATAAACAATCGTTCACACTGTAAATTAATTGTTTAATATTCACGCAACAAACAATCACTCAAACTGTTAATTAATTACTTAATAATCATACAATGAACAATCGTACAAACTTCTTATGTCTGCTTTATTCATTCCGCAATCGTACATCAGGTCCGAGTATTTAGTCAAAACTATGGTTTGTGTCCTCGACACTACCTACATTTTTCTTTTAGAGTACACGATTTAAATTGAGAAGTGAGCATAGCAATATGTTTTTCGGAAAATGGATGTAGAAATGTTACCGACTATCTCAGTGACCAACGTGTCCAGAAATGACAAAAGGATTTATTTTCATCTGCTTCACGTCGAACTGAATATGAGTAGTCGTGAAATGGACTTGGTTCGGGATATGTTGTCCATGAAAATTTTTGGATCAAATTTTCCATTTTCTGTAGTCGAAAGAATTGTAAGCTATTAAATCAGGGATAAGTACAGTTACTGTGATTGCTGTGGATTCTACACTTACAAAGAAAGTGCGTTGAATATAGTCACAGAAAATTAAATAATTTTATAAATAGTAACGTAGTGAGTGTTAGATTATGCTTATTAATACATTAATTGAACAACACATAAAATACACTGAAATCAATTTGAATGTTTGTTACTAATTCGAATTATTTTTAGTTCTATTTTTTAAGAAATTATCGCTCTAGAAATAACGATGATTTATTAAAATTTTCTACTATGTTTTTGCATGACAAATTATGCCCCAGATGTTAATGATGTGTTCAAAACTATTTAACGTGATAAGTTACATCTGTTAGTCTTCTATGATTTATGTATTGAATTGTAACCACTCCCAAAAGATTGTGGGGTATTAAAAAACAATCAATATCTTTATCAGATTGAAATGATTTATGTGATTAATAATGGCATTAAGAGAGAGGTTATATATTCGTTTCTTAAGTGATATTTCGCAAAAATATCATTAAAGATTAGTGAGATATGTAAGGATATGCTTCTATTCATTATGATCTGTGAAATGGATTTCGATTTTTTGTTTCATCTGCCAAAGGAGGATTTCATGCTTTGCAATAAACTGCTACAAATGATGCATGTTTGTTCTTTTAAACATGTATTTAAAAATCTCAATACTTTACTATTTCTTAAAACTATTTTTTTAGCAACAAAAACATTTTAATCTGTATTGGGTAGTTCAGAAAATAATTGTTTCATCCTATTCTAAAATAAAATGTCCATATTGCATTTAATTTATTAATATGACTTAGAGCTATTTTGGAATATAGATGAAAATGTAAATTTTGTACTTTATTCAGTTTGCGACATCCACTTTGTGATGTTCATTTTATCAGATTCTGTAGAAAATATATCTATTTGATTATGTGAAAATTCTAATACCACTTGTTAATATTTCGATAGAATACACTTTCCAAATATTAAACCGACTTCTAGCTTTCAGATTGATAAAATGAATATTAATAACTGCTAAATATACTAGGAAACTCATCGTCAGTGTACTATCTAAACACATACAGCTAACACAAAGTAATTCTCTCACAGATAATTAAAAAATTTTACCCAATTCCATGGACAAAAATGGAACTTATTCATAGAAGACAACCAATATGCTTAATAGCTTTTTTATGTTACTTCATGAAAGAAAAATTCAAGTCTGAAAAATCAATGGAATAAATAATCAATTTTCAAAAAATGCAATTCATTACATACTTCCTGGACAGTATTGTACCATATCCACAATAAAAGCAAGACCACTTTTTAACAAACTAATTCTATATTATCAACAAATATTTACATACAAATTACAAAGCTAGTTTAAAATTTCACAGACGAGACACATCGCGAAAGAGCAACCGCACCCCTTCGATTGCCATTTTTCATCACCTTTTTTCTAGAAAAAAAAAACAAAAACAAACTCCCGCGACTCTTGCCGTTGTACTCTGACGTCATCTGCGCAGCCAGAACGGGGGAAAGCGCCTCCTAGCAAGAGTTCCGTGTTCAGGATCGTGGGACGTTACAGACTCCTCCCCTCTTGGAAAACTTTTCTGCAGATCTCGATCGAAGAAAAGTTCGAGAAAAAAAAATGAAAAGTAATGAGTAGAAGTGCTCACACAAAGGGGGGGCCAGTACCAACCTACCAGACTGAATCAGTGCATCACCGAATTCAGGGTACTGACACCATTTACAAAATAAAATTGTATGCAAGATATATACAAAAAACATAAATACAAAAAATGACTACATGTATCAATTACTTAATTACACAATATGGTTGGGAGTGTGGAGTCTGCTTAATGCATCGGCATTTTGATGCTTTTTGCCTGGACGATGCTTTATCTCGAAATCAAAAGTTTGTAGAGCTAAAGACCAACGCATTAACCTAGCATTAGAGCTAGCGTTCGCATTTAGCCACACTAATGGGTTATGGTCCGTTTGAATAACAAAAGTTTGTCCATCGAGATAACATTTCAATTTCCGGATGGCAAACACAATTGCCGCGCATTCTCGTTCGCTGACTCCATACTTCTGCTCTACGCTGGTGAACTTCTTACTCAGGTAGATGATCGGATGTTCTGATTCGTCAACTGCGATTTGAGTCAAAACAACTCCCATTCCTCGATCGGAAGCATCTGTCTGCAGGATGAAAGGCCGTTGGTAATCCGGGGCGTACAGCACAGGATAACTTGCAAGAGCTTCTTTGAGTTTTAAGAAAGCTTCCTCGCACTCGGGAGTCCACCTGATGGTTCCCTTTCGGTCCTTTCCTTTTAGAGCATCTGATAAGGGTGCAGCAACCGACGAGAACATGGGGATATAACGGCTGTAATATCCAGAGATTCCCAGAAAAGCTCGTATGTCAGTTTTGGTCGTCGGTCGAGCGAAACCCTTTATTGCCTCGATCTTTAACTCCGCTGGTGAGCGACATCCTTGTCCCACCACGTGTCCAAGATATTTTACTTGACTCTGAGCAAACTTACACTTGGACAGTTTGATCGTCAAACCCGCCTTTTGAATTCTTTGGAGCACGGTGTCCACGTGTTTGATGTGCTCTGAGAAGGTATTAGAAAATATGGCCATATCGTCTAGATAAGGTACCGCAAAAGACTCGCATCCGTCTAAGAGTTGTGCAACCATCTTACTGAACTCATATGGGGCGTTCTTAAGCCCGAATGGCATTCTCAAGGGCTTGTATGTTCCGAAATTTGTCACGAAAGTGGCTAGTCTTTGCGCATTCTTAGTCAAAGGAATCTGCCAATATCCTTTCGAAAGGTCGATCACGGTGATAAATTTTGCAGAAGCAACTGTCTCGACTCTTTCTTCGATGTTCGGCAAAGGGAAATACTTTGTCTTCGTTACCTTGTTCAGATTTCGGTAATCGATGCATGGTCTTGGATCCTTTCCGGGAGACTCCACTAAAATCATTGGCGAAGTGTAATCAGAAAACCCCACTTCGATGATTTTCATAGCCAACATCTTCTGAATTTCTGCCTTCAAAATTTCGTTCTGCCTAGGAGAATTTCTATAAGGCTTGGAGAAAACAGGTTTGTCTTGATTTAGCTCAATGTCATGAGTTACAAGATCAGTTTTGCCTGGTATGTTGGTAAAACATTTTTCATATCTGCAAATGAGATTCTTGAGCTGTGAAAGTTCCCTTGTATCCAATCTCGATTCAAGATTGTTCTCGTGAACGTATTCATCGACGTCAAAAATGTTTGGATTAGGATCCATGTACGGGATCTCGACATCATCTTCAACCGTCTTCCAATCCTCTTCAGCCAGAAGAAGGTTCATATGTTCCAGCCTCTTATAGTACGGCTTAAGCATATTAATATGGTATACTTGAGATTTGTCTTTTGTCCCTGGTAATTCAACTACATAATTCGTCTCAGAAATTTTTTGTAGGATTTTTCCTGGTCCGTTCCAATGCGGGCTCAACTTATTTGCTTTGTACGTAGCAAATATCAAGACTAAATCTCCTTCCTGGAATTCTCTCTTTATGGCCTTCTTATCGTACCATGTCTTATTCTTCTTCTGTGACTCTTCTACCTTGGTCACCGCTAGTTCTTGACAACGTTTCATTCTGTTCATCAACGAAAAGATGTACTCGGTCACTGGATTTCCTCCGTCATCTCCTCGGTTCAACCACTGTTCGAACAACAGCGTCAAAGGGGTTCGTAAATTCTTACCATGAACCAATTCAGAAGGCGTGAACCCAGTACTCTCGTGGGTCACTGTTCTTAAGGCGAATAAGGCAGGATAGACTGTTTGTTCCCACTCAGATCCAGCTTCAAGACATAGGACTCGTAAAATTCTTTTGACGGTCCTGTGAAAACGTTCGACAGGATTACTTTGAGGATGATAGACCGAACTTCGAATCACTTTTATTCCAAATCTCTCTACGAAGGTTGTAGTTAGCTCGCTCATGAAGGAAGTACCCTGATCGTGTTGCAATTCCTTCGGAAATCCCATCCGACTAAAAATCTGCATGAGTGCCTCCACAACATAAGTTGAAGTGATATTCTCCACGGGAACAGCATCAGGATATCTGGAAGATAGACACATGGCTGTTATCAGATACCTTTTTCCACTTGGAGTAACCGGAAGTGGTCCGCATGCATCAATGTTGATCTTTGAAAAAATCTCTTGTACAACAGGAACCAACTTCATAGGAGCCTTTTTTTTGTCATTCGGTTTTCCAACTCTCTGACATTTGTCACAACTTCGTACAAAATTATCCACTTCCTTGAAGCAATTAGGCCAAAAGAAATGCCTTGCAAGAATGTCCTTTGTTTTGGTCATTCCCAAATGACCTGATGTACCTTCATGACACAACGACATCAGTTTTCCACGATACTGAGTTGGAATTATTAGTAAAATGTTTTCGTTTCCCATTTTATCAATCTTTCTTTTCACCAGAAGACGATTGGGGAGTATTTCGTATTCACCTGTGGTCTTATCAGTACCTTGACTTAGTACCTTCTCCTTCAGAGGTTTCAAATTTTCGCATTCCTCTTGTTTTTCAACGAACGTCTTGGAATCAATCTTCAGAAGTTCAAGACCTTCCCAAGATTCCATCTCGTTCGGCAGGAAAGAGAACAAATCGTCTTCGTCGATATCGATGTCATCTTCAATTTCTGGAACCGAAATTACTTCTTCCTCTTTTACCACGTCTTCCTTTTTTTCTTCCTCTTGTTGAGCGATTCGTCTTTGAGCACGTGTTTTAATGGCGTTCACCTGATATGGCGCATGGACCACCTTCATCTTTTCCAGAAGTGTAGCCGTTCCATTCCCCAACAAATATCTTCCTTTGTCTGAGGGACTACAGCCAACTGCGGCTTTGGTTATAACATGCCCGAACTTTCCTTGTAGCTCCACCTCTGCTAAAGGCAAACAGATTGGAGTATTGTCAACGGCTTGAATAACCCAAACATTCTCACCTGTCAGCATCTCAGGACGAATGAGGTTACGGCCAACAAGGTCGATTGTCGATCCAGTGTCACGAAGAATTTTCATGGGAATTCCATTTACGCATCCTTCCCAAGTGTGTGGTCTCATCAGGTCCTCTTCGGTACTACTGACAATTCTATTTATTTGCTCTGACGCCGCTTCGGGTCTTTTCTTCAATTTAGGACAGTTCGGTTTAATATGGTCCAAACCGTGACATTCGTAGCATTGAATTCTTGTTCGTCTCTCAAAAGCAGCAGGCGAAGGTGTTACTTTCGGTGAATCCATACGTTCTCCTTTAACTTCCTTCGGGTTTTCTTGATTTTTATTTCTCCAATTTGAATGGTGCCTTGGTGCTTCGGAATTCCTAGGTTTCCAATTTGAAAATGATTTTTCTTGGTGTTTCGGAGTGTTCCCGAAATTCTTCTTCGTAAAACCTCTTACGGTTTCGTACTCATCCATCTTTAGAGCAAATTCTTTGGCAGACGTCATCTTACTCCATTCATCGATGAAATGCTCTCGGCATTCTGCCGGTACTCTTTTTTTAGCCTGATCGGTAACCATCAGGTCTACCAATTTGTTAAAGGTTGTTATCTCTAATCCAGCAATCCATTCTTCGAAATAGTTTTGGAGTTCATCAACAAATTCTTCCCAGGTCTTGTCGTTCTGTTTCTGATGTTTAACGAACAACTGCCTGAATTTCTCAGGACTCAACTTATATTTCTTCAAAAGAATATTTTTCACATGTAAATAATCTTCTGCCTTCTCTTCTGGTTCCCTCGCAATAATTTGGGATACTTCATTTGGCAAGAGGCCAATCAAATGTGAAACCCACTCAGATTCATCAAGTTTTATGCGTCGAACTTGCCTTTCGAACATCACTAGGTACAGGGAAATATCGCCTACTTTACTATCGAACTTTTGCATTAGATGATGCAATTCTATTTTTCTCCTTGGTGGATGTGCTTCAATTGAATTATCAGAAATGATTCCCTTTTCAATACGTAGTTTTTCCAGTTCAAACGCCATTTCCTCTTTTCTCTTCTGAGCTTCAGCTTCGAATTCCTCTTTTCTCTTCTGAGCTTCAGCTTCCAATTCCTCTTTTCTCTTCTGAGCTTCAGCTTCCAATTCCTCTTTTCTCTTCTGAGCTTTTGCTTCTTTCTCTTCTTTCTCCTTCTGAAGCCGTTCGGTTTTAATCCTTTCCAGAAGTGATTTAACGAATTCTTCGTCGTAATCATCAGACGTGATGATTTCTGTCTTCATCTTTGCAATAGTAGAATTCGAATCTACTTTCAAACCTAACTCCTCGGTTAGAACAACAATGTCCTGTTTTTTCGCTTGCGCAATGAAAGCCATGATTGCAATACCAAAACAATATACAATTCTAAAAGAACCCAGAATCCACACTCTTAAAGCACACAAAACACTGAAAATCAGTTATTAAAGTAAATACTATGATTCACTCATACAAAACAAATTAATTCTACTTTCGATATGATTAATAGTAAAACGAACTAAATCTTTTCGTTAAATTTCACAGTAATTATCATATATTATTTTCTTTTTCCTTAAAAAAAAATAACTGAATTCTACACTCGCTCAAATAAATTATCAAATGATCATAACACTCAAATGACAATTCAAACACAAAAACTCAATAATATTCTTATTTCAAAAGCACTTTCGTTTTCAGCTGTAACGAAATACTGTTCAGTGCAATACCTCTACACTAAAGCAAAACTAGGATATTTCCAAAGTGAAAGACAAAAATTTCACACAAAATCAAATCAAAATTGATTTTACCAATTATAACAGTGCTAAAAATCGTATTCTTGCATTAAAAACGTAAACATATATTTGAGTACAATATGCATAACTTGTTATCAAAATCAATCAATATAATCATTACACAATGAATATAAATTTTTCTAGAATGACAATATAATATTTAAACAACACAAATAGATCGAACTGATGTTCTATTTTCTTTCTCGCAAGTCAGAATGACTTTTAAACGCCAGTCAGGATTGACTCAGAAAACCGAAACGGGATGTTTCAAAACACAGTTAAGTCTAGCGACTTCTAAAACGAAAACAGAAACGAGACGTTTCAAAACTAAACAAGTCAGGTTGACTCCTAAATTAAAACAGGAGCGGTTGATTTCGACAATATCAAGTCAGGATGACTTCTACCTCAATTCAGAAACAGGACGTTTCAAACTCAATAAGTCAGGACGACTTCAAACCAAACCAGGAACGGTTGATTTCGACAATATCAAGTCAGGATGACTTCTACCTCAATTCAGAAACAGGACGTTTCAAACTCAATAAGTCAGGACGACTTCAAACCAAACCAGGAACGGTTGATTTACACACAAGAAAATCAGGTTGATTTTTTTTTTTTACTAAACAGAAACTGGTCGTTTCTAACATTAAACACCATGTTTACTCAAAATAAGAACTACAATTCAGTTAACTAAAACAAATGCATTTTCGGTGAGCACCGATTCTTACATTTACAACAAAATTCTGGTAAATTGGCACTTACCCTTTTAAAAAAAATACAGCCACTCATCAGACGCGCTGGCGGTCGTCACAACTGTAGCTTCGTTGAAATCAAAATTAACTAACGCGGATTTCGCATCCACTTGCTGCCACCACTCTCATGGTCTGTACCATATCCACAATAAAAGCAAGACCACTTTTTAACAAACTAATTCTATATTATCAACAAATATTTACATACAAATTACAAAGCTAGTTTAAAATTTCACAGACGAGACACATCGCGAAAGAGCAACCGCACCCCTTCGATTGCCATTTTTCATCACCTTTTTTCTAGGAAAAAAAAAACAAAAACAAACTCCCGCGACTCTTGCCGTTGTACTCTGACGTCATCTGCGCAGCCAGAACGGGGGAAAGCGCCTCCTAGCAAGAGTTCCGTGTTCAGGATCGTGGGACGTTACAGTATGGTATATGTTAAATCTGCATAAAATCGATTTTTGTCACAATTGCAGGCACATTTTTTGTAAAGACAAAAATAAATTTGTTTAAAAATATTCCATCACCTGGTTTTACGAAATTGTGTTTTCTTGTTCAGTTTCCATAGCCAACTGAATAAAACATTTGCAAAGATTCTCCCTGTTCCACAACTCCCTCTATAGCATTTAAAGAGAAATCTAGTGATTCTCACTGCTTTAATCCACCTGTGCTGCTTTAATACTGTTTTGTACGACAAATATTTTAGTAATCTTTATGGCTAGTTTTTCTCATGGAGCCTTTTCTACAATAAGAATAAGACGCGAAACATCAGGAAAGATTTAATAGCTTACCAAGCAGCGACGCAAGTAAAATTAAATGAGCTCACTAAAGCTCCTAAATTCGACTGGAATTTCATAGAAATGATGCAACACATCAAATGGATCTAGTGATAATAAAAATATAGGCTCCATCTATTCGATTTCATTATAGCACTATTTTAAAACTAAGGATTTGTGTATTGTGAAAAAATCATACTTTTCTACAGCTTTATTTTTATATTTAAAGAGAATTTTATTTAGATATATTGACTCTAACAATGTTTTACAACTCAAAAACGTATTTTAAGCCCCCAAACGAGGACCTCCATATTAAGTAGAGAACATATAGTAGGAGATGAAAATCATTCGACGGTTGTCTGCCACTCCAAAATCAGTTTTAAAATCTATGACTAAGATTGCACTAAACAAAAATATATCACAAACAAAATAGCTTTTTGATATTGTAATTCAAAATGTCTGATCACTGTCTAATATACATCCAGTTCATTATGCAATAGCCCTATCCACATGTCGTCATAGATAGCAAATATTCAGTCAAAGGAAATTGCAAAGTTCTGTGATTTGACAGGAGAGAAAGATAAACAAATATTTATAGCATGAGAAATACCTAAAAATATTGTAAAATAATTTGTTTTTGTACACTTTGAGCAAAGAAAGACTGAGTAATTCATACTGCAAATTCTTTCAGCTTGTAACGACTAAATAGAAATCTCTTCAAAAGAAAACTGACAACGTCCAACTAGTTGCGTTTTTAAGTTCAATCATTCAGTCTGGCTATCAAACCTCTGAATAACCTGGTAAGCAAAAAAAAGGATAACCATCAAAATATTTTCCCAACGACTTGATTATTTTAGTCATAGAGAAAATAAAATGCATGTTTTAAACTCATTTGTGCATAAATATCCGAATTTAAATTCTTATTTCTTGATTTTGTTTTTACTTTATCATTGCTTATACAAGATTTTTGATTAAAAGTATTTCAACGCAAAACTGGAAATTTTACTCATACATTTAGAATATCCAATTCTTATACTAGTATATCCCGTTCCGTCATGCACTTATTTGGTTCTAATTAAAGCATTTTTCAACTAATGGCATTCACTCCGTGGATTCAGTTAACAATTTCATATTTTCTATAAAGAAAAATTAGATTTTTCCTTCAATTTAATTCGCAGAGATTAAGGTTTCTATGTCCTCAGTAAAAATTTTGATTTTTTGACAATACATTTCCTGTCATACTCGGTAATTCTTTGAAATTTACCTTATTAAAATATATTTTCTTTGAGTGGATTTGTTTTGATGCATTCAAAAAGCTCCAAACATGAAATCAAAATGCTACAATTAAAATTGACATGCGCTGAATGAGAGGGGTAAGTAGATGAATTAACATCGCACTGGTGCAACAAACCGGCCTATTGGTGATGGTCGAGGATCCGAGGACAACACCTCGTCATTTTGAACAACTATCAAATGACGAATTCAACATCTGAGCTGGCACGATACTCTCCAAACTTCCACACCACGCCATTTTGAGGACATTTGATGCCACGGCAGATTTGGCCTACACCAGTCACAATGTACATGACGGTTTTTGGTTGGATTGAATTTCGAATTCATAACTTTCCAATTGCTAATTCTCTAATTTTTCCAACCGGGATATTGTGGCTCTAAATTTGTTTGCAGTTAAATTAACGTCTTACTGGAGCAACACAATGGGCTATTGGGACGGTACGGGATCATGCCACCGAGAACACCATCACGTTATTTTAAACCACGGTCACATTACGAGGTCAAGACCTGAGAGAGAAAAATGCATCTAAATGAGAGGTAGGTATATAGGTAGTTTAATCAACGTCGCACTGGAACAACACAAAGGGCTATTGGTGACGGTCCGGGATCAAAACCCGAAGTTAAAGATCCGAAAACAACACTATGTAATTTTGAACCCCGGCCAAAGACGAGGCAAGACCTCAGCTGGCATCTCATTCTCCAAACTTGCACACCACGCCAACGCGAGAATATTTGAGGCCACGATAGATTTAACATGCAGCAGCCCCCTTTGTACAAGACACTTTTTTTTTTGGTTGAATTTGGTTGCTAATCAGTTACTCTCCCAATAGGGCTACCGTGGCCCTCTAAATGAGGGGGAAACAGAAATAGCAAGTGTGTATTTGTCCGTTTCCTTCACATGAAATGTCCCACATGGCTAGGTTGCTGTCATCTTTGCACAATATCAGGACAAGAAACATGGATGAAATTCTCCCCTATTTGATAAATAAACATTTTCTGTAGTTTAGATACGCAATTCTGTCATCCACTTTCGTCATTTCCTTTATCCTATGAGGCGAGGGAAGAATTCATTCACGCGTAACGTGGAATGAAATGAAGGAACATTTTACAAAATCAGCCTGTTTTGAATTCCGGGTCTCATCCATTTCGTTCTCACCATATTTCTCACTTCTATCAAATAACTGTAATTTAACCAAAATAGTGTGATTTGACTGGCATCTTTCCTTTTCATCGCATGGATATTGGTTTGATGAACGGAAACAGGATTTCTATTGAATGTCAAACAATCCTTTAGAGTTAACACGTACATATTCTGAATCTAAATGCGCTGGTTTTAAAGGCAAATAGCCCATTTTGGGCGGAGGAGAGGTGAGCAAATATTTTGTGTTGTATATTAAACACAAAATAGTAGTTGTACGTTTTGCTTTTCCAAAGCAGGTGATACTAAATAACGACTGAATTAATTTATCGAAGCAATCTCGTTGTTATTCAAATATTTTTCACAAACGCGTTTGATGTACTTTTCCAAATCAATATTGAATAGCCTGTTATGTTGCTCCAGTGCGACTTTAATTAAAATACCTAAAATACCTACCTACCAAATGAATGTTGAAACCAGATCCTTCAAATTTACTTGTTGGCTAAAATACGTTATTTTATAACTATAAAAATATATTTTACGTTTTGGACAAAAAGAAATCAATTTTGAAAATGGTTGAGAGAAATTTTTCCAGAGCCGAACGAACTCTGAAAAAAATCCCAATTACCCACGTATCTGATTTTTCCCACAAAATGTTTGGGCCACAGTAGCCCGGTTGGAAGAGTACCTGGTTAGTAACTGGAGGGTTGCGAGTTCTCATCTTGATCCATCTAAAGACCGCGGTGTGCATTATATAAATCTGTTTCTGTCTGCGTTAAATCTGTTACTTCAAATGTCCTCACGTTGGCGTGGTGTAGAATTTTGGAGAGTGGGATGCCAGATCATGTGTTCCCTCGTCGTCTGACCATGGTTCAAAATGAAGAGTCCTCTGATCTTTTCTTTTGGGATGGATCCTGGACCCTCACCAATAGCCAGCAGTGTTGCTCCAGTGCGATTTTAATTCACCTATCCCCTCCCACACATATTTTAACCCTCTCGCTGCGCATCCCGCGATTTCCGCGGGGAACGTAGGAGTAGCAAAATTTGCGCAGCTCGCGATTTCCGCGGGGATGCATTTTTGCCGTCTATTTAATTGTGCAACCCGCTCTTTCCAAGTTCATGGTTTCATTTTGCCTATTCTGTGATGTTTAATTGTTTATTCAAATCTGGGTTAACAGATGGCTTTAGATGTCCACATTTCTGCGAAATATACAAGCATTTTCTGCAGCATTTTGCGCGCTCTTTTCAAAGCTCAAAGATGTCTGGCAGGAAGCGTTTCGCGAGTGATAGAACCTACATTCCTGACAATATTTCCGACACTGATAGCAGTTCTGATTCTGATATCAAGTATATTGAAGATAGTTATAGCGAAACTGATGAGAATTTCTCGGATTCCTCTGCGGATAGTGATTTCTAATAATTCTTCATTTCTAATAAATGTTTTGTAAGCATTTTGCATATTTTCATTAGTATGTACGTTTTACCTTTGTATTTCATAAAATAAATCATAATTTAACAAAGATTAATTTTCAAAATTTTGCTTTTATATGATTATTCTTCAATTTCAATATTCCGACAACCTTTTTTTATTATCTAATTCTATATTGAAAAAAAAACCTCTTTTACAAAAAAATTTTGTATATTTTAACTCTAAAATACATGTAGATTTGAAATATGTAATAAAAAATACGCAATTTTTGAACCTATTTTGATAAAAAAAATTACGCAGCGAGAGGGTTAAGACATGTTCATATGTAATAAATATTTGTTTATATTAGGTTAAAAAAGAATAGGATGAAAAATCCTGATTTCGTAAGCATCGACCCTCTAATGAAATAGATGGACTGTGCGCGCGCAGCTTCGTCCTATATCTTCCGATCGCTCGGTTCGAAGATCTGTCACGTGCTTGTGGGGAAAAGCATGAATCCTAATGAGGGAAAAAATTATCTATTAGTGATTATCCAACGTGATTAAAAGCACTCGTCTGCGCTTCGATACCTAATCGGCCCAAGGCGATTCGTAAACCCACGTGATACCCTTCCGACATCTTGCGACTCCTTCCATATGCTCTGTCCATTTCATTCGAAGGTCGTAAGGTTGAGGGTTAGCCCAATAAAAAAATACATTTTATATACTACATCATAGTTCAGTGTTCAAAGAACTACATTGCAATTTTATTTTTAGCTCAAAAATAAATAGCTGCAACTAGTATCCAGGATCATTATCGACGCATGCAAAAGCTATTTTTGCACACAATACTATGGAAAAAATAATGTCTATTGAGTACATTCTAACTAGATATCGCATTATTAGAATACTGTAAAAAACAAGTTTTCCAGCGCAAAGAAGCACCGAACTCTAATGACATTGCATGGAAATGCAAATAGGTATTGAAATATTTATGAACATTAGGGCATTATTCCACCGCATAGTTAATCGTTTCCAAAATAACTTCCGTACCTGCAATTTAAATCGTGAGATTTAACGCTATTCTAGGTTGGCCGTGGTATTACTGTATGGTGTACTCTTTAAACATCAGTTTCGTTTTCTTTGCTGAGGGCAAATGATAAAACTGACCAAATAAAACAACAGTAAACTTCATCGAAAAAGCACGATTCATCCAGGGACGACAAATTAGCTAGAAAAACGTGAAATTATACGTTTCCTATTCAAAATTATGCAAAACTGCAAGAGGGCCGTGGAAGAGTTACGGATTAGCAACCGGAGGGTTGCGAACTCCAAACTTGATCCAACCAAAGACAGTCGTATACGTGGGAGTTGGTGCACTTTAGATCTGTCGTGGTCTCAAATGTCCTCGCGTTTTGCCTGGTGTGGAAGTGTGGAGAGTGGGAAACCAGCTTCGTTATTGACCTCATCATCTGACCGTGGTTCAAATTGGCGAGGTGTTGTCCTTGGTTCTTTCCTTTGGGGATGGATCCCGGTCCGTCGCCGAAAGTCCTTTTCTCCTACGTCAATAATAAATTTTGTAATATCAGAAATGATACATTTGTACCTAATCCTGATAAATACATCAAAACTTCGGCAAATATGTATTGCATTCAACTATCAATTCTTCGAGCGATTTAGCGTCAATTTTTAAGTCTCTTCCTTTCTTTTATGGCTTTAGAATATTTGTCAATCTTTCGCTTGGCCAATAAAAGATCCCTACAATGCATCCTTACCAAAAATTCAAATTATTCATGGTAATTTAGGATTTTTAAAATTTGTTATTTTCTTGGATGTAAATGAATACGTGGTTTGATAATTTTGACTTAAATATTTAAGATCAAAGCTCAGTTTCAAAAAAATAGTTATTAACTACAATAATCCCATCGATTTATCGGTTGAAGTTTAAAAATATAAAAAATAGTATGATAGTATTCAAAGGCAGAACATGCACACGCACACACACAAATTGTACGACGATTGTACTACGCAAGTACAAGTAGATACAATTGTACTAGTTTCAAGTGAAATAATGTGCTTTAAAGGCTTATTAAAAGTGAAAAACGCCAATAAAATTGAGGAAATACAAACTTCGCTTTGGTGAAAAGCGAGTCTTGCAAACTAGAGACAAATTATTACAAGTGGGCTACTGGAAACAAGTTATATGTAATTTGAATTTTATCACGAATTTCGTTCCTATTCCAATTTAAGGAATGAATGTTAAGCACTACATATCGCTTCGAATCAATCGATATATCAATATCTCTGTGTATGGGTTGAAACAAAATCCATCATAACTGCTTTCAATTGCACTAGAACTTAACAAAACATACCCTGTAACATCTAATTCTTCAATAGAATCCATTACACCGGGTGGTGTAGCTTTCAAGGTTCTTTTAAGGGATCTTATTTTTTCCGAGGGCGGATAAAAAAAGGACAAATCCATCAAGTGGAATAAGCTGAGTCATCTGATCACGTTAACTTTTTTGACAGCTGCCCGCAGTCACGATAGATCATTGTGCTGCCCGAAAACCGATTTATTATTTCTCGCTGGGCACGATAAGGATGCTGATTGCGGGATTACCAACAGAACTCCTCGGTTTTTATTTGACGCGAAACAGTTATACTTTGGGAATGAATTCTTCATTGTTACTTTTAAGACCCAAGGGCCAAGTTTGGCAAAGCTGTGCTAAACACTTCAGACTTAATGATTAATGGTTGGTTCTTTATTCGAAAAGTTCAAGCTTCGCCAAGCGCAAGACTAAGTGTAAGGGGTTGGTTTTGGGTTTTATGGCGCAAGGACCATATTTGGTCAAGCTGTGCCTAACACCAGACAGAAAATGTTAAGTCTTGTGGAAAGATAGGATGGAAATTAGAGAAAGATCGCTTGGGCTTCCTGGGATCGCGATCCCCATGTTTACGAGAGGCCATTAAAGTCCTTGGGAAAAGAATAGATCACTAGGGTACCTCGGGTTCGTGAAGCCCATAAGAAGATATGCCCACGAGGGGTAAGTAACGGATTACCCGCAACCGAAGAGTTGCGAATCCAACCAAAGACCGTCGTGTATATGGGAGGCTGGTGCACGTTAAATCTGCCGTAACATTGCTAATTCCAAGGGCTCGAGGATCAAAATTATTAACATGATGAGATTCATTGAGAACCATCAGGACTTGATCATCCAAAGAGACTGAAAAACCTACTTTTTTTCTTCTCTCATGTTGCATATATGTATATAGTGTAACTTAGTATAATATAGATGTAATTACTGTATAGATATAATAATGTATAAATGTAATGTGCTCTAAATTCTGGATAGACATGTCACCTCGTCTGGATAGACATGCTCTATTCATCCCAGCCACATTTATTTAAACTGGTACAGTGTCTCACGACACTAGGCACGGGAGTGTGTGTTGGTGTTAGTTAGTTAGTTAAATCTTCCGTGGCCTCAAATGTCCTCATGTTGGCGTGGTATGGAGGTTAAGAGAGTGGGGTGCCAACTCAGGTATTGACCTCGTTATTTGACCGTTAATTTAACTACCTATCTGATGATGGTAATGGTAATTAATTAACGTCGTACTGAAACAACACAACGGGCTATTGGCGACGGTCCGGGATCAAACCTGAAAGGATATATCCGAGGACAACACCACGTAATTTTGAACCACTGCCAGATAGCGAAGTCAACACCTGAGTTGGCACCCTACTCTCCAAACTTACCTACCTGAAGAAGAATCTTTTAACTTTAACAGGGTTTACAAAAAACTGAGTGGAGTAGTTTTACATTTACACCATTGATGTAATATCTATTGATTAATATTAAAATCATTGAACATGTTTTTTTGATGAAATAAGTGAGATATTACTTAAAAAGGTTTTCCAAACTTAAATGTGCTCCCGTATTATTTTAACCTTATTTTTACAAAAGTTTCCTCAGCAAAATCGATTAATTACACGACTCTCTTTTCTCATTTACTTTATGATAAATATTATTGCTAATTAAATACCTCGAAGTCATAGCAACCATCTACTTTTTATGCACCATTCTCATTAGAAAGGCTCTAAATGCTTAAGCTCGATAGATTTAAATACTATTCCACAAAAAAGAGCACACAAAAAAGTCTCCCAGAAGGATGAGAAAATTCATTGAGATGAAAATAAAATAATTCCTGAAAATCGCATCCATAACTGTTGAAAATAATTAAGTATAATTAACTACCAACTATTCCCACTAAAGAATGAGATCTTTCAACTATTAGAAGTATGGACCAAATTAATTGGGGCCTTGCAGCTCGTTATCATTATCTATCTATCTAGATAGATTTATAAACATCTTGCTCTAGTTTCTGAAAAGGAAAAGTTCCCCAAGGAGAAGTACTTTCGTTCTTAGGAAGTTTGGATAGAGGGGTGCCTGCTCAGGAGTGACCTCGTCATCTGACCTTGGTTCAAAATTACGTGGTATTGTCCTCGGATCTTTCCCTTCAGGTTGGATCCCGGACCGTCGCCAATAGTCCGTTGTGTTGCTCCAGTGTGACGTTAATTAATACCTACCCACCCACAAGGGGTATAGATTAATGACTTTTTAAGCAAAAATTATTGAAAACTATTGCACATAAAAGGTTGGTTGGGTTTTGTGGCGCATGGATCATATTTGGCCAAACTGCGCCATACAGCTTCAAGTAAATGGACATACACACAAGCATATCTTTATTGATGCAGAAGAGAGAAATACACTCAGGGAGGGATCGTACCTGACATGAATTGAACCAGCACTGCCTATAACTCGGAAGTTGCTAGCTCAGTGGGCAAACCCGCTGAGTTGAGGTGGCCCCAGCACATCAGAGGGCACACTTTAATTTTGACGAAATATGGAGACACCTTTAGTTTGCCATCTGGTGTCAAATTTATCGTATGCTGAAGTTATAATATTTATTCCATCAGAAGGTAGGAAGTGAAGTAACTTAATACTAATTAATTCCATCAGAGAGTAAAAGTGCAGTAATTTAATGCTTATTAATTTCATTAGAAGATAAAAAGTTGAGTAACTTGATACTACTTAATTCCATCAGAAGGTAAAAAGGGCAGAAACTTAATTATTAAACCCATCAGAAGGTAAAAAGTGCAGCAAGTTACTATTTGATCAAAAAGTAAAAAGTGATGTTAATAATTATAAATTACATCAGAAGTTAAAAAGTGCAATAAGTAAATATTTATTTCATCAGAAGGTAAAAAGTGAAGTAAATTAATTATTAATTCCACAGAAGGTGAAAGGTACAGAAAGTTAATATTTATTAATTCCATCAGAAGATAAAAGGTACAGTAAGTTAAAACTTATTAAATCCATCAGGAGGTAAAAAGTGCAGTAAGTTCATAATTAGTTCCATCAAAAGGTAAAAAGTGACGTAATTGATTCAGATCTAATAGATAAAAGAGTAGTTTTAACGATGCGGAATATAATGAAAACTAAATGAAAAAAGAGTTAAAAGTTGTTTTGATATTTTTTCCCAAAACACGCACTAAAAGTATAAAAATATGTAAATCATTTGATTGATTTCATGAAAGGAAGTTAATTTTTTTCATATTGATCAATTCACAAAACAACATTATGTGTGTGCACACTTATAACAATATGTCTCGCTTACAGTTTAAAACTTATTTTAGTGTTCCATTAATGGTTTCTTTGAATATATTTTAATGTATGTTTCCTCCCTTTCAACATCAAGTTCAAAACTATTTCATAAATATTAATGCCTAACGAATAGTATTTCTATACACATAACATTTCTATCAGTGGAGGCATGCACCGCTAATATATAACAAATTGAAGGACGTTTTATTCAATTACAAAGATTAACCATTTTAATATTGAAAGAAAATTACAGTTACGAACTTTACGTAAATATATTTTGTTCTTGCTCTGTGTAATATATTTCTTGATGCTTAAATGAATCGTTGGCTATAAACAAGTAGCCTAATAGTTCATAAACGTTAAGATCTACATTTTCCAACATTAAAAACAAATGAAAAAGAAATTTGCGCACTACATATTAGCTCTCTATATAATAGCGAAATTCACAGATCATACTCTTGGATTCATCAAGGTTCTACACTGTTACTTGTACGTAAGAGGTAGTTTTTCTTTTTAAACAATGCAGTATATGATAAGAAATATCTTTTTTAATTGCTTCTAAATTAATTCTGAGAATCAATAAGGTTTGAAAGTTCGATGACAAAAAGAAAGCGACGATGAAACTTTAATTCCATCATCGACAATATTTAGGGGTAGAAAAATAAGCTGTTGAACAATTAACATTGGTTCTTACGTGGAATTATCAATAAGATATCGACCAAAGATTTTATAAAATAAACGTTAAAGCTTTCAAAAGCGTGCTTGTTGTCGAATTTTCGATGATGGCAAGATCAAGATCTGGTCAATTTTCTTTTAATAACGAGATATCTCGGTCATCAAGATCCTGTCAGTTTTGCTAATGACGAGATACCTGGTGTCTAGACAACCACCAGGAGGATTCATCACTTTACCAGTTTATAGAATCAACTTTCATCTTTACACAATTGTAAACTGCTGTTTTATTTCATTCAAAGAATCAGGATTTAAAAAATAATGTATAAAGTTAGACATATGTGGGTAGCCCGGTTGGATGAGTAACAGATTATAAACCGGAGGGTTGCGAATTAAAAATTCGATCCATCCAAGGACCGTCGTGTACATGGGACTGGTGCATTTTAATCTGTTGTGGCCTCAAATGCCCTCACGGTGACGTGGTATAGAAGTTTGGAGAGTGGTGTACCAGCTCAGGTATTGACCTCGCCATCCGACCACGATTCGAAATGAGGTGTTGTCCTCGTATCTTCCCTTCGTGATACATCCAGGACCGTCGCCAATAGCCCGCTGTACTGCTTCAGTGCGACGTTAAAACAACTAGCTAGCAGCATTTAAAAAATAATGTACGAAGTTCGACTTATTAATGTGGTGGGAATTTTAACGTAATAAGGGGGACGTTAGCACACAAAACTCAGAAGCCACTGCCTTCCATGAATGCCCCCAGGCCGAACCTTCCAATTGAAACCCATTCCAAGGTTCGCGAGACACGAGCCACAGGTCGTTGCCTCGCCTCCCCAATGATCCCAGACGCGGACACGCACCTTCTCCGGCTGCCGACAGATGGCGCTCTCTCCCACCAAGCCGATTGGTCTCCGTCCGCAAACTCTGCGGTATTCTCCTCCGGCAACTGCCCGTAGCTCTCCTCGTTTTTTGACCGGCGAGAGACTCCGAAAAACTCCGCATCATCCGACTGCCCATCCTGTCATGGTCTCCGGCACCTTCTGAGAGTCCCGCAGTTTATGTCACTTGCCGTGACACTTGCTTGCAGTTGAAATACAGCCGTGTGTGATCCAAAGGGGAATTACTCCAGCATCCTCCGAGCCGACAAGGTAGGATTTCGCACATCATCCATCCCGTGAAATAATTCGGGACAATTTATTCAATTTCATTTTCCTGAAGTGATTGGGTGTGAGTATTTTTGTGCAGTGCTTAAAATCATCTCTTTTTGATCATGACACCGCGAAATAGGGTCGTCTTTCAATGAGACGTTAATTCATCTGAAATATTCCAGATTAGGTTTTAAAACAGGTAGTAAAATACCAGTTAACCCTCTGAACCTGACGAGATTTCTGAGTAGTATAGTTTTGCCTTTCCCCAAACCCACTTAATGTCTAAATAACCACCTCTATTAGCTGAAAAAATCCTAGGAAAAATTCTATTGGACGAGATCAAAACTGATGGGAAGTCATCCAGGGAAGATTCCCGGCTGTGAAACGTGTACATTCTTATGAACCCCTCAGAAAGTTAAAACCGGCGTAGGTGAGAATCACCTCTTTATCTAAATATCATTATCTTAATTGCGATATTTTAAAATGTAAATTCATTTGCCTCATGTTTCTACGGTCTTACTCTAGGAATCAAATTGTACCGTGACAGTATGGCAAATGCCGTGCTTATTAGACGTAATACACCTAGACATCTAATCGGAATAGCAACGTGAGTAGGATGTTTAAAATCATCTCTTTTTGGTCTGACGTGAAGTGTAACTGTCATTCGGAGTACTGTGAATTGATCGGCACTATCTGGGATATTGAGGTTCCAGGCTAGGGTTTAAAATCTGGTCACGAAATAGCGGTTTTTTGGGTGACAATTACCGTTATCTAAATATCATTACAGATTTTCTAAATTGCGATACTTTAAAAAATGTAGCTTCATTTGTGTCATGTTTCTAAATCAGGAATCACTTTGTACCATGATAGTACAGAAAACGCAATGCGTGTTGGACTTAATACGACCAGAAATTCAATCTGAACAGCAATATTTGAACGGTATTTAATATAATCTCTTTTCGGTCATGACATCAAGTATGGTGCGTCATTCAGTATGGTGGATTGATCCACAGTACCTGGGATATTGAGATTCCAGATTAGGGTTTAAAAACCAGTCATTAAATACCGGGTTTTGTGACAATTACCGTTATCGAACTAACATTACTGGTTTTCTTAATCAGGATATTTAGAAAAATGAAAGTTATTTGCTTCGTTTCTAAGATCTTATTTCAGGAATCAATTTCGCGATGACAGTAAAAGCAAATGTCGCTTGTTTGAGACAGAGCAGCTATATATCTAATTTTAACAGCAGTTTTTACCATGAAGTCTAATTTTAAACAAGTATCGATTAGAAAAAGAGCAAATAAACATGGATTTGGAAATGTCACATCCGAAAAAAGCGATTCTCATTGTTTTCATGATTTATGTAGAAAAAGGAATGCTTTTCCAGAGTCAAAAAACAATTTATCTCCCATTTTGGGATTATACATATATTTCTGGAAAATAAATCGGTCTAAGATGAGTGTTTCCGTAAAAAATGTTGTCATAATGATAATGATACTCCTGTATATGGTAAACAAAATACCTTGAGATTGTTAAAACAGTATTTGAAATTTTCAATAATGTTGTAGTGCGAAATTGTACTGTAGTACAATAGTGCGGTGCGAAATTCACGTCCATTCAGTGGTAAAAGTAAAATTAAAACCACTATGGAGAATTTTTGTTGGTAAAATTTACCGGTGTTTAGAATATCGGTAAATAATTTGCAAACCCTATAAAATCTAGATATAGAAAATATATAGACACTAGAATATTCATTATAAAATCCCAATTAATAAAATAATCTGTTTATTAAATACGATTTTTCTAACACAATTTTTCATTCATCCTCTATAGAGTTCTCTACATCGATAAATTAACACTAAAATTGTTGGCTTAGTGCAGAAACTCATTAACAGATATTTTTTGCTTGTTTTAGAGGTTTTATGGTGCAAGGGCCATATTTGCCAAATACAACATCAAGTAATAGATATCTACGCACAAGGAAAGCTTTGACACAGAAGAGAGAAATATACCCATTGTAGGATTGAACCTGCACCTCCTACAACTCGTAGGTTGCTAGAGCAGTGAGCATACCCACTGAGCCCCGAAGGCTCCGACATTTTTTGGAGACACGAAATGCTTATTTCGTAAATGATGAGAAATTCATCGCTATATTGAAATTGGTTTGAAAGATATATAACACTAACGAAAATGCTTTAATATTATATATATATATATATATATATATATATATATATATATATATATATATATATATATATATATATATATATATATACATAAATATTGTTGACCTAAAACTAAATAGTCTCTAAACAGCTGTGAGTAAAAACTGTGAATTAATGAGGTTCTGATCTACGTCGAGAATATGTTTAAAAAGTGTAGATTAAAAACATTTACTATAATCAAAAAAGTTATGTTCGTTTTATTAGACTAAAGCTTACCAAGCGCGCTTATGACAAATTTAATTCACAAAAACACATCAATATAGAAAGTAAAGTACCAAATACATAACCAAAACGCTCACAAATTTAAGCCAAAGTTTGGATTCAAAAACAGAAAAGTTAAAATCGGACATCTATTTAAAGTTTTCAGAAAATATTAACTGATATTGCACTGTCTCTTGTTTATTACCTAATGCAAATACAAAGACTATTTGCAAATGCGATGAATACGCAATCATACTCTCCATGAAAATATTCATGAGTCCTTAAGTATAGTATCCTAAGGAGAAACCACACTAAAGTATTTATAACAAATTAAGTCCAATGCATTTTGTTAAGATAATGTGTTTAAAAGACAAAAATATCACTCATCTGCTGCAACGATGACTAACTTAAAAATGTCAATTTTGAGTTGGTCATGATTGTAGCGGTTTGAGAACGGTTCCCACCAGTACCTTCAAAATTACAGCAAGTCATAAAAGAGAAAAGGAAATTGTAAGAAAGTTAGTTCAAACCTTTAAATGCGTTTCCTGAAATATAATGATTTTATAATTGCGTCGTTAACCCTCCTGGTGGTTTATCTTCGCTTCGAATAACGAACGCCCTGTATTGACCAGCCTAAGGTGCAAACCTGTTACAAACTGTCACCAGTTCAGGGCAAGAGATAATTTGTTTTTCCTACTGGGGTCTTCATTCCTCGTGGAGTAATAGGACAGTTTTTTCTCTACGGAGTATTTCGTCCTTAGCAAAATTGAGCAGATATCGGACTAGATATCGCGTTGAAACGATTGGAGAGTTAAAGCAATGCGTGATTTTATTTCTAATCGATACTACAAGTTATATTTTATTTTTTATTAGCATTTGTTATGTGTGTGCGTGTGTTTTATTCCTAAACTCTGACAAAAGGTACAAGTAATTAAAAAGAGAAAGGGTGGACGATTTAATGTTTCGGACAAAGAAAAGACAAAGTAGTTTTGAGATAAATATGTCTCACTGACAGTACACATTGTCCTATATGGACTTAATATTTTGTGAAGTATTAAGAGCTAGTACTTAGTGCATATTGCTTGCGTACAGAAAGTATTTCTGACTTGCTACTATAAAAAACCATGGGCGCTTTGGGGCGTTCGTGCTTTTCCTAGACAGTCTATAATTTTAATCTAGAACGTTAAACTTTAAAAAGTATACCATTTTAAACTTATAGCATTAAATTACATTAAAACTACCATAACAGGAAATTTACAAGTTATGTTATCATAAAATTGTGTTTCTAAATCTTAGAAATGATCTTAATATCACTTTAAATAGTGTCAATCAGTTTTTCATGGTAATCTTATGGAGAGAGGTGAAGTTTCAATTCGGTCACTTTTTCACGTCGCAACATTTTGCATCTGGGATACATTCAAAAGTGGATTTCCACAATCAGGGTTTCTAAAAGCATAGAGGGATGAACATACAAAGACCGAGTCATCCCCGGAATTCGATAGGTGTAAAATTTATCAAACATGATTGCAAAAGGCGCTTTTTAATCAGGATAAATTACATTTTCAAGTTGAACGTAGCATACGCATCTGAAAAACAATGATAAATTCATATGCTCATATATCATCAGGGCTATTCGATCGAAAACTGACTCCTATTATTCTTATTAATAAAAAACCGGTAATAAATCAGGATTTCAAACCGGTAAAAACTGGTTTGGAAATATTGGTGGGGGAAAATTGCCGTTACCGAAACATAAATCCGATTTTTGTCATAAAATTTTATCATTATTTCTACTTCCTAGATCATATTACAACGGTGTTTGCAAGAACTACCTGTACCTTCATACCAGTAGTAATGCTTTTTATCAACCAAATGTGGACCCTCCGCTGAATAAGATTAGCACCTCTGTTTTAACCATCCTGGTGGTTTTCTCGACGAGAGGTATTTCGTCATTAGCAAAACTGACCACATCTTGAGCGACGAGATACGTTGATCTCGTCATCATTAAAAAATAGACAGTATCTTGATGACATATTTCGTCGTTAGCAAAATTGATCAGATTTGATGGACAAGATATCTCGTCGAAACCACTTGGAGAGTTAATTCATCCTTTTGGCAACTTAAATAAGAAAGTTTATTGCTTCCTTATTTAAAAAAATTGTTATGAAATACGTTGCGCAGTAAATTTTTGCAAATATTTACATTTTAACAACCAATTTCGTCATGTCGCCTTCACAACAACAGTTAGTGCTCTCATTTGGGAGCTGTGTTAAAAAACATCTAACTGAAGAGCAAGCTAGAATTTGAAAACATCTAACTCTGAGGAGCAAGTTACAACTTAAAAACACCTAACTGAGGAGCAAGCTAGAACTTAAAAATGCTATTGAGAATTTTCATTGATAATGTATCGGAATTAAAAATGTATTAAACTTTCAATCCTAAGCACAAGCATACATTACGAAGAACAATAGTTACTGTTATTCGTAACGTGCAATAATTTTTTATACGTGTGATGAGAAATCGTTATTGTATTCCAATTAAGAAAAGGGTAGAAAGTTATTTCTTGAGGTATAAAATAAAAATGTACTAATATTGAGATTTTCAATTTTTAGCAAAACTTCATTTACCCCACAGAAAACCTTTATAAGCAAAATATTTCAAAATTGAAGACATTTTATAAATATATAATTAAAAGTTATCTTTATATCAAAATATCTCTCATTGTTGCAGTCTGTCACAAGTGGTGCAATTATTCACGATTCATTCAGAAATTTCCTTAAAAGAAATGCAGTAAAGTGATGTGTGTGTATGTGAGGTTTTCAATATCTAAAATCAAACAGAAATACTTGAGTTTGAAAAGAGATGATTTTAAAGGGGGTGTTTGGTAAAACAAAACATATCATTGCGCAGTTTATATATTTTCTGCTACATTTGTTTTGAAATACAATATTGAATTTGTTATAATCAACTGAAATAATTGATTTGAAGAAAATCAATTAGTGTAAAGGGATATTGACTAAATATTATGATGGAAATTGAATTTTTCTTTAAATTCGTTTTATTGTGTTATTTTGATATGTTGTTTCATCTGCTTCATTTACTCATGTTCATAAATGATAAATGTTTTAGTGATGTTGTCTATAATGAATTAATGTAAATGTGAATTATATTTATATGATTTCGGATATTACCAAAATATTTAGTACCTGTAACTCAATAATCAGAAAAATATGTCTTACCATATATGTTAAATATGTTAACCATAACAATTTTATTATTATCATAATAACTAACAATGAATTGATGTAAATTAATATTTACCTCTTCTCCCTATAAAATCGGTCGAAAAACACATGTTATACTCGAAAATAGAGATTTCAGTACGTGATAATATATTTTACTATACAAGAAATCTCCACACCATTAAAAATAGATTCTATAATATCCTTTAAAAAATCTTTTTGTGAGATAAACGAGTCTGAAAACATGTGAGATATCTGAATAATTATTACTTACCTGATTAACTATAAAAATCAAGTATTACTGTAATGTATCCTATTTAGATTCTTTTAGCGCGTGCCATTTTGAATTCCCATTGAACCTTTTACAGATTTATTAAAATTATTTCTTTGCAAAATAATATATTTGACTCACGAAATTATAAATAGGATCTTGATAACGATATTTATTTCTATCACTAAATTCAAATATATTTAATATAAATTATATTATATAAGTAGTGTGAACTTCACGTAAAAATGATAACGCATGATACTTTTTATAGTGTTAAACGGTAATCACTCAATGCCTATGGTTGATGGTTATCTCTTAATGGTAAATAATTTACATTAACCACCATAATCACTTATGGAGGTTAATTGAAAGCTTTTTTGCATTTTGCGTTTAAATTGAAATATATATCATTCTTGGTGACCATATTTATGATAATGTATGTGATTTTAAGTTTAAATTGACTTGTTTCGTATACATTAATATTTTCTTTTTTCTCTAAGCAGCAATAATTAAAAATACACAACTATGTATGTTTGAAGTCATAGAAAAATTATAATTTGTATTGATGCTTTCTGTGTTTCTACATATTGTATCTTTCCATATTATATTTTTCACTTTAAACCCGTATTTCATCATTTGGAATTAAACAATTTCACATCAAAGTTAGAATCTAATTGTTTTCTAGCTAGAATGTGTTTAAAAGCAATTTTCTACTTCTGCTACTCGCAGAGCATGTGTTCTCTACACAACTTCATTCTCATAAGTGGAATTTAACCATAGCTATGCAAGAACGTTTCCTAGAATCTCCTTTACGTGTGATCCTTAACGAGTGGAAGTCTCTGAGGCTAGCTATGCTCCCATTAAGCTAAATTAAGTAGCGTAGCACCAAATAGAACCGAAATGCAAGTCTTCAATGTTGAGAGCAGAAGTGGATTATGTTGCGACTACTTTAATGTAGAAGAATAAACAGCCAAATGTGGTGTTATTAAGATGTTGCAATACGGTAGTTTCATAAATTTACTTTTACTTTAAAACTTGAACCGTGTACTTTCGTTATACAAAAAAAAACGAAATTTTATTATCGGAAAGTATCGTTTATTATATCTAAATTTCCACTGATATGTAAAATGTATGAGATGCATTTTCTATCATGCTAAATGTATATGATGGTAGTGTTTCAGCGTCGAAACGTGTTTTCTATACGTATTCTGAACGTGACGTCACTTGGCTTGTTTTTCGAAAACGATGTCGCCAATAAATATTCCATCAATGTATTCCGGATTGGTATATGATATAGATGATTGGTCAACACCAATTCAATTAAACTTCGCCAAAAGCTCGATAAATTACATTTTAAAGTTACCCAATCTATATCAAGCGAGAACATTCGCGTAGAGGAAGTAAAATCGCATTCTGTCAGGTTTGTTTAACTGTGTTAGCTGTTAGTTGTGTTAACTGAACTGTTTATTTAAAATCCTTCCTACACAATGGAATTAAAAATTATAATGAAATTTTTAACCTTTATTCTTTTTAAAGGTTTCGGATTAAACATATCAAATAACTAAATTTAAAGTTCATACAAATATTACTATTTGACAGAATAATAGTTTCGATTCATTATATTCTATAAAGCTGCAGCCGCAGTTAGTGCAATATCACGATTCTTAATTTGAATATTATACACCACCTAATGTTTGATGTTGTTACGAAAAGAATATTTGGGTGAAAGGGTTATTGAATACGAATTTATATTTATTAACTTTTATAATTTATAATGACATAATTGATCTTTTTTGAAATTATAGTGAAATAGACATCTTCGACAAGATTAAATCATCTAAAATAAGAGGTTAATTAAATCTATATAAATGTTATGCTTGCAAAGTGATATGAATATTTTTGCATATATCTTTTGAAGGGTTCTAGATATATTCAATAAATTTCTAAGTCTATTTATTGTCAAGCTATTGTTTAAGAAAAATGTCTCATCTTTATACAATAACTAGCAGAATTACCCGGCGATGCTCGGGTTGAATGAGTTAAATGTTGATTCTATTTCATAGAAAAATGCAAGCATCATTAAAGTGTACAGAAAATATTTTTAACATCGTTTTAACTTTTTCATAGCTTCTACAATTTACTTCGGACGCAAATATGTATACATAATATATACATCCATATAATCCATTTCATATTCATCACATTCTTGCTGTAAGACAAACTACAAAAGCTTTTTCTGAGATAACTTTTTCAGAAGTCGATTTTGAGTTTTGGAGTGATTACGAATGCCAATTAAGTTCAATTTCAATGAAAATGAGGAAATTTCAGCGTATAGTCTTGCACTCAGTTTTCCAATCAACATTTATTATTTGCGGTACCCTTGCACCATAGATTCGATGTATTCGAATTATATTATCATTGTGAAAGGGTGGCAAATTAAACTGTTACGGCATTCGTGGTTAATTTATTTTGAAACACACATTTTTTTTGAAAATTCTATACAGCCGCACGTGGAATAACGGAGCTTGTTTAAAACAAATTTTTTCAGTGTAGACAAAGCAAACTCAATCGATAACGTTTGTTTACAAAATCACTGCATTCAATTAATGTTTCACAGGTACCTAAGTTGTATACGAACAGTTTCAACCTCAAGTAAGCAACCTCGACCTTTTGCCACTTAAGACAAAAAATTTCTTATTTTTCAAGTCTTAGTTTACATACTTCCTTACTATGATATTATTCCAAGAACAGTAAAGTCTTATTTAAAATTCGCTTTCCTCCAACAGAAAAATTTAGTTTTTTAAATCGAATCCTTAAGGTACATTTTTCAATTGAGAGACTCAGTTTCTATATGGAAACCACGTACCTATTTAGAATGATAGATGTAGTTACTTGACTATGGAGTACAGCTTTAATAATACCCATGAAACATGAAAAACAATGTAAATTAAATTGATTTTAATCGTCTTGTAATAAAAATATGTCAAAATTTAGAAATATCTGAATTACAATGTATGGCTACCCGTTTTGATTTAACGTAACATATCTTATTTTAGAATAACTTTATTTTACCTTTACCAGTCATTTTAAAATAAAAAGTTATACACCTTATTTAAAAAGGTTTCCATTTATTTTTTATGAAACAGAATACTACAAACTATAACGTATTTAACCAGACTTAAGGTTCGTCAAAATATACATATACAGCCAAGAAATTACCCATGTCTAGGGTATTTGGCAGAAAATAAAAATTATCCATTACAATTTAACTCCTAAATAATGTATCTGTAATATGAAAAGTAATGAAAAACATAAATACAAACAGAAACGAAATTCTGGTCATTGAAAAATGTATAATTCTAAAAAACGAAAGATCTGAGCAAGCGTGTTGAATTTCGACATCATGAGAATATTCTGAAATAGAGAAATTCGAAAAAGACGCTTGAAAAATATTGATAAACAATAATGAATTATTTACAAAAAGAACACAAATTTACAAAACTTAGAAATGCTCAAATATGACCGTAACATTTCTGTCTTAACTCAAATACACAAACACGGAATTCTAAATCTAATTTATAAAATAAAACATTAATTCTGTCGTTGCCAGAAACCGAATTGCAAAATTACGCTTTTATGATCAATGAGTTTTTTGTTTTGGTGTTTCCTGTTCCATTATAAAATGTAATTTGTGTAAAATTAAGAATTCTAAATATCCATTTTTCATCATTAAAATTTTCCTAAATTATTTATATTTTGGAAGAAATAAAAATCATTTCAAATATAATAGAATATTAAATTGTTTATATATAACGTTTCAGAAAAAATTGTTTTTTGAGCAATACTAGCAAAACAATTTTATTAGAAAATTTGATTTTCGATCAATACTGGTAAAACAAACTGAGTTGCGTATCTCAATCGTTTGATGCTCAATGTTTTTCCTATGGCAATTTCGAATTGATTTAGTCCCCCTCTGCACACCTAAGTTAAAGAGAACGGGGGTTAATATGTAGCTTGCGTTACTCGCAGGGTTCCAAAATGTAAGTATACCAAATTTGGTGTGGATTGGTCAAACGGTGTAGATTTGTATAGAGAACATACAGACATCAACTCTGCTTTATATGTATAGATTGGCAATAATTTACAAAATATGTCATATTTATGAGCTTAATGCTTAATTTGAGATGAATATTGGTATGTTTTGTCTTTTTTATTTCTACTGCATTTTTTACTTTTCTAAAAGATATTAAATCATTAATCGGTTGTTATACATTTGGAATAAATAGAAATGATGCGTTAGAAAAAGAAGTGATATCATGCGTTAGAAATAGAAATGATACGTTAGATTTTCGCAAAGAAATGGAAAATTGTTCTATGAAAAAATTACAATTTGGACATACATTCTACTTTATTTTACCCATAGCTGTATTATAACTGTTTAGCCTTACCATTAACTTTTAGGCGTCTATCTAGCATATCAGTAAATCTACATGGTATGCTAGATATAATTAATGTGTGTAACACGTCAATTATAAATACCGATACTGAGTTTTGAATTCCCAATTGCTGAACAGATCATGCAAGAATACGAGTTCAGATTAATTAACTGACTTTCAACGTGGAAGGATAGTAGATAGTATATCCTATTATTGCTTTTGAGACTGATCATCCTTTGCACAACTCAGGTTACGAGATCCACAGTAACAGCAGGTTAAGAAGAGAGGTCCCATGAACAGTGTAACAAGTTATCTTCTCTCTTAGAGCTTTGGTTTATTTTCCTAGGAAAATTTGACTTCCCAAATACCACTGATGAATAAACGGGCAAATCCCTTCACTGTAAACTCCTTCATGGTGCCAGTGGATTTACCGTGTCTTGTTATAATTAAGATGATGCCTCGCCTTAAAATGATGATTTGTTTGGGCTTCTACTTCGGTACTGAGGTGTTAATCAACATTAGTACAAACTGACATGGTGCGGCATCTCTCCTTCGCAAAACTTACTGGACTTAGTGTCTGATTGTATGCCTTTGTCGTTTGTGTTTGAAGTCTTTGGCGGGATATTATTCTCTTTGTTTTGGCCTTCTATTTCGGAATTCAGTTGTGAATCAACATTCGTACAAACTGACATAATGAGGTATCTCTCCTACCCAAACTTACGGAACTCAGTGCCTGATTTTGTGTCTGTCGTTTATGTTTATAGCCTTTGGTGAGACGTTTTCTCTTTACTTTTTTTGGTCATCTGTAGAACTCGGATTTAATCCAAGCAACCTCATAGAAAGTTTTTGTCTTTGGTGGTTACTGGGTTTACTTGTTACTAGGTTTAGTTTTATAAGCTATTTCATTGTGTCTTCTTTGTCGTTTAGGTTTAATCTCTAGTGAGATGTTTTTATTTTTGGTATAGACGATGAATTTGGAATCGTTAAACATGTATCAAACCCACCAGGGCCTCTGAATCAAATCCGCATACAAAATTGTATCACCCTATTAATAGGATGCTAGTGACTCTATGATCATATTCGTGTTATTATTTTCTCAAGGATTGAGAGGATCTAGTTCATGTTATTCAAGTTGATCCTTTTTCGAACCTCTGCTGGCCGGCTGTTAGTGACTGTTCATTAATGTTTTCGACGTTTTCACATGGATGATGAAGATCGAGTTCATGTTATTTTAAGTACGTAGATCATCAGTTGTTTGATTGACATGAGTCACTGATTGGGACACATTTTCTTCTTTTTTACCCGTGATGGAATCCTCCCGCCAGGTGGAACTGAAACAGGTAATTCTATGGATACTCCAATGTTACAGGAGAGTTAGTTGTTTATTTTTTCGAATATTTTTATATCGTTGGTACAGTGCAACGTAAATTCAACTACCTACCGAATCTTTTTTAATTTGGTGTGAAAATCTCATGACGTGTAAAGTTAGGTGGGTAGATACTGTTTTTCTTTTATGTAAATAGATAGGAGAAAAACATGCGTTAGATGGCCTTTTCATAACGTGTTTCACTGTATTTGATAGAATTTAGTCAAGTTGCTACAAGCCCTAACAATCAGATGCTTTTAACCGTTAATGTGTTCAAACCGAAAATACCATCGTCTCTGACATGAATTCTGTGTGAGCGTTCTAAGATTGCTTTCATCATTAAAGTACACTCTACTCCCCTGTTATGGATTTCAGCTGATTACCTAGGTTGATTACCACATCCATTTACCTGGCACGGTTGTAATAGCATTTTCCTGTCACTCATTAGGTCCCTGGTTCGAATCACGGTTGATAAGAGCGTAGATGTTAGTCACTGTCCCTGTTAGAGTTAACGGCAGTTGCCCAATGGCTGCCCTACACAAATACCCAGCATTTCGCTCATTTTAGTGCCGAAGATATCTCTGATCTGGCATTGAAACATTTTTAGGTTGTGTCGAGGACACAAACCGTAGTTTTGACGTGAATACCCGGGCCTTGTGTTTGATTGTGGAATAAGTAAAGCAGACAGAGGGAATTTGAACTATTGTTTATGGTGTGAATATTCAACAATTAATTTACAGTTTGAACGATTAAAGTGCAGTTTGATATTAATGCTGAGGGATAATTTTATTATTTAAGGGCCTGTGGTCGTGACGAAGTTTGGTAGCTTTCGAATGACACAGCTTTTACGCTGTCCTCACTCCACTCAATTCAAAATTACACTGCCCCAAAGCTCATCCAACATCGTAGAATTTCGACATACTGCGAGCCCCCTCCCTAGTTCAGTGCGTCTGCGCACTCGGTCCGAAGGTAATGTCAGGTATGGACATCTTTTGTCTATAAGACGGTATATTTATCATCTGGATATTTCTTCTAGTTCTGAAATAAAATACAAAAGAGTTGTAACAATTTTATGTAACGTTGTGCTGAAGAGATTAACTTTTAATGCATGGCCTCTAGTAATGTTTCGATTTTAAAGAGTTATTCACGTCAGAAATATTGATTATCACCATGTAAAATGTTGAATCGGTTATTATGGGTGAAGAACCCAAATCCCGGATTCTACTCCAGGGAAAGTCAATCCTGTGTATGGATGAATCAAGGCATCAACTGTAAGAGTCAGTGTTTGGAGTTGGGTATAATAAATCTATGGAGAACAATGCACACTTTAGGACAGAGGTATCCAGCCTTTCGGGAGCCCTTTTTAGAATCAATTTCTAAGGCGGAGCCCCTTAGGCCTACCGTATGTTTAACAAGTTAATGGTGTTTAGAAGTAGTGTTACAGGGGGAGGGATAGATAGTAGAGATATTTAAACAATTGCGCCAATGTCAATAAAATGAAATTATATTTTAAAAACTGAAATTTACCATCTCAATTTGTTCTCAACTACCACCAATAAACATGGTATTGTCGCAACTTGGCCATACATAAAAGCTCTTCTAAATTTCAATAATTCAAACAGATTTTATACTATTGGTGGGAGCAACAATAAGGTCCTGCCAAAAACCCAGTTCATCCAATTCAATTCAAATACATATTCGTTCATTACTTATTCGAAATTTTTATTATTCATTATAGGGGACAATTCCCTGGGAAGGTACAGATTGGGAACCTCTGCTCTAGGAGAGATGCTTCATTTTCAAAGCATTTTCAACAGTGATAGAGAGGGTTGATTTGAAGAATAGTTATCAATATCAAAAATTGTAAATTTAGAGATAGGTAGTTGGGGAAATTAACGCTGCACGGCGCAACACAACGGACTATTGGCAACTGTCCGGGATCAATCTCGAAAGTCCCATTCTACAAAGTTCCATACCACGCCAACGTGAGAACATTTGAGACGACGATAGATTGAAAATGCACCATCCCCCACGTACAAGGTCTTTGGTTGGATTGAATTTTGAACTCGCAACCTTCTGGTTGCTAATCCGCTGCTTTTCCAACGGGGCTACCACGGCCCTTATGTAAGTTTAGAATTGCTGAAGAATGAAGCTGCCTTAACGTACCGATAATATTTTTGACCTAAGTAAAGAATATCTTTGAGACGACCGACCGAAACTAAGATCGCGATTATTCTTTATTCCCTAAATGTTCTGTCACATGTTGCTCTTAAATGCTAGCGGATAAGGCACTTTCACTATTTGCCGCGTTTTAGAGAAGCCTTCTAAAGGAGGGTAAGAGGTCGCATTTAGGCCAGACAGATCATTTGAGGGTGAAGCCATTCAGTTACGTTCTCGATTCATGAGGGGGGGCAATGATCGGATAATCTCTCCTAACGCGTAGGAGTGGAGTGCAAAACCACCTGCAAACTCAGAGTTGGCCACTGTCGGAAACACATTCCTTCATGATGGGCAATTGTGGAGCGGTGAAAATGGAAATTTGCATTGTTGGAAAGATGAAGTTACGTGTAATTTCGTCACTCGAGATAATTACATGAAAAGATTTTTCGCAGCGAGTTCGTGGATATGGATGGAATATATTTGTTTTGTCTAAGTCACAATCGATAGCAAGAGCACCGTCAGCATTTTACTTCATTTATGGAAACAAGTATTGCATGAAAACTTTTATACGTGTTTCCCATTCACTTATACTTTTGGAACCATGCATTGCAGGAAAGATAAAAGGTAACGAGAAATTACGTCACTCCAGATAATTAGACGAAAAGAATTTTCGCAGCACGTTAGTGGATATGGATGGAATGTGTTTGTTTTGTCTAAGTCACAGCTGATAGCAAGAGTACCGTCATCATATTACTTCACTCATTTATGGAAACAAGTATTGCATGGAAATTTTATGCGTGCTTCTAATTCACATACACTTTTGTAAACATGCATTGTAGGAAAGATAAAAAGTAACGAGCAATTTCGTCACTCCAGATAAATAGATGAAAAAAATTTTCGTAGCGAGTTCTTGGATATGGATGGAATGTGTTTGCTTTGTCTAAGTCACAGCTGATAGCAAGAGCAACATCATCATTTTACTTCACTCATTTATGGAAACAAGTATTGCATGGAAACTTTTATGCGTGTTTCTAATTCACATACTCTTTTGGATACATGCATTGTAGGAAAGATAACAAGTAAAGAGCAATTTCGTCACTCCAGATAAATAGATGAAAAGATTTTTTGGATCGAGTTCGTGAATATGGATGGAATGTGTTTTGTCTAAGTCTCAGCTGATAGTAAGAGCACCGTCATCATTTTACTTTATTCATTTATAAAAATCTGTATTGTAATGGATCTTTTAAACGTGCTACTCATTCACATACACTTTTGGAAACATTCATTGCAGTAAAGATAAAAAAACAGCAATTTTGTCATTCGGGATAATTATATGAAATTATTTTTCGCAGCGAGTTAATGTATATAGATGGAATGTATTTGTTTTGTCTAAGTCACAGTCGATAGCAAGAGCACCGTCAGCATTTTACTTCATTTATGGAAAACTGTATTGCATGGGAACTTTTATACGTGCTTCTCATTCACATACACTTTTGGAAACATGCATTGCAGGAAAGATAAAAAGTAACGAGCAATTTCGTCACTATTACGATAATTATATATTAAAACATTTTTTTGCAGTAAGAATGTGGATATAGATAATGTAAGTTTAGCGAAAGTCACGATTGAACGCATGTGACTCTTTTCCTTTTACTTCAATCATTTAAGGAAAACTGCATTGAATGGAAACTTTCAGACATGCTTTTAACATGAATTACATTTACATATAGTTTTGGATGGTTGTTTTCTGGTTTTATGGCGCAAGGGGATCACACTTGAAGATGTGCCAAACACAATGAGGAAGGAGGCAAAATCAAAAAGCAGAAGGGTAGGCGAGGGTAAAAATCAAAGGGAGGAAATATCTCTCGGGTTTGTGGTGTCCCATATAGATTTTGTAGGCCACACTGGAGACCGTATATCCAACTAAAGACCATCGTGTACAAAGGGGTATGCTGCACGTTAAATCTGTCGTGGCCTCAAACGTCCTCACTTTGGCGTGGTGTGGAAGTTTGGGGAATGGGGTCCCAGCTCCGGTGTTGCCTCGTCTTCTGACCGTGGTTCAAAATTACGTGATATAATCCTCGGATCTTTCCCCTTCGGGATTCATCCCGGACCATCGCCAATAGCCCGTTGTGTTGCTCCAGTGCGACGTTAATAACTACCTACCTGGAGACCATTTAGTTTTGGAAACATGTGTTACAAGAAATATAAAAACAGCGAACAATTTCGATACTATATTTCGATAAATATATAGTTTTTCCAGTGAGAGAATGGATATGGATGGAATGTGTTAGGAAATACTGAAAATTCAACAGTGATTTGCGTTATTTCAGTTTTTTTCAACATAAAATATTTACCTTAAAATCTCTACTTGTATGCCATGTTATATTAAAACTGAAATACTAAAGAATAAAGATCTAAACGTCTTTGGTCTCAGCACTCTTCACATAAAAGCAAATTTCAGTGGCTCCTTTATAAAGAAATTACATTTTAATTCGATTAAATACTTAAATTATGATTGTATTTTAATAAAATTAAATGGTTTAAAATAATTGTATTTAATTAATTGTTTAGGTTTATTTGTGTTAAGACAATTGCAATTTAATTAAAAATTGTTACATTTGTTTTGCATTTTTTAAATTAATTGAAAGGATAAGCTCACGATAAGAAAGTTTGAAGAGAGGGGTATCAGATCAGGTGTTGACCTCGTCATCTGACCTATTTCAGAATGACGTGGTGTTCCCTTCGGGAAGGATTCCGGGCAGTCACCAATAACCCGCTGTGTATCTCTCCTGTGAGGCGTTAATTAGCTACCTACCCTATTGTATGCAATAAAATATATAATTTTGTACATTTACGAGTTTCCCATAAAACAAAAGGTATCTAAAAATAAACCATGCAATATGTTTTTGGGCTTCACTCAACTTTTAAATTTTTTTCCTAATTCTGCACCTTTTAATCATAAGCGGCGCAGGTTCGATTCCTCCCTAGGTGTTTTCTCTTCTGTCATTTAAACTTTCCTTGCGTATATATGTTCATTTACGTGGCGTTGTTTTGCGCTGCTTGGCCAAGTATGGTTCTTGCACCACCAAACACCAACTGTTCCGCGTCTTTAATCTATTTTACAAAATTAGTCAATATTTTGGGGTTTAATTTTTAATACTAATAATTAGTAATTCAAAATTTGTTAAATAATTACCAATAAACTTAATTCGAAACTGCCCCTGTGATTTTCTTCTTCGTGTGTTTTATATTTATACTCCACGCAACGACAATAAAGTTTTATTCCCGATCGCCAGTTTTATTCGGTACGAATACGGTGACTTAATTTTTTACACAGAAGTGAGGTGGCTAAATCGCGCTCAAACAATGGAAAGGTTTCTAAAGTTAATTGACGAAATTGAAATTTTCATGAGGAAAAACAAAAACGTCTATGTTATAAAAAGTTCGAATTGGTTGCGATTTAGCTTTTCTGGTTGACATTACTAGTTGTTCAAATACGTTAAATACGCGACTTCAGGGCAAAAATAAATACATTACTCAGCTTCACGGCCACGTTTTGTCTTTTCAATTGCAAGTTAAATCTATTTCAAACCCAATCAGTCAGGGAATTATATCCATTTTCCTAATTATACGAAAGTTTCTGAAACGTTCAATTCCAATTTCAAGACTATATAGATTAAAAAGATTGATTATTTGATATCAGCCTTAAAGGATCGTTTTACTGATTTTCAAAAGTAAAACCATTGCTAGATTTATTGAGCTTTTAACCTCAAAATGGACTCGAATCAATAAGTTTGAACTCATCGACATGCAAAACGATGAGAACTGAGAAACAAATTTAATGAAGACAATTTATTAAACTTTTATCGTTGTGTTGATAAAATCAATTGTAAATCGTTGCTAGATAATGCATTCAAATGCACAAGCCTCTGGATCACACACACACAACATATATATGTAAAGAAACTTATTCAGACATGAATATTAACAAATTGAAAAATAGGAACCGCTTGGCTTTTGTAAATTTGAATCAATTTCGCGCTTGGCTTTAACAAACATTTAAAATCACCAATTTAAACAATTGCTAAATCAATGTAATATCGGGCATCAAATTAAATTATTTACTTTTTATTACCTTTCTTTGCAACAATATATGATAAATATAAATAAAATATATATTTGATAGATAAAACTTTCTTCTTTTTGGTGATCTTTTCATAAGTCACAGTGAATTTATGTGGCCCTTTGGTCTTAACAAGTCTGTGTGTCTGTTCTTAAAGAACCAAAGTACTCGTACATTCAATGCTGAAACTGTAACTACCCTGGCAACCGAGACAACCCTTTGACCGAGGTCAGCACCTCTGGCCTCGGTCAAAAATCCCGAAACAACTATCGGGGTGGTCTTCTATGGAAGTCTAATTGCCGTACAGGTGGTTTTTAGGGGTGCACGACGCCCCCTGGGATTGAACTGTCGCGGACAGGAGAACTGTTGCAGAGCTCGAGATTAGCACAAGTGTTTTTGTGCTCCTTCGAATAGATCCTTTTTCCCTGTTTGCAGCGCCCACTACCATGAGACACAAATCCCTGATTGCACATAGTTTAATTACTGTGTGCTTAAAAGAGATAGTCTAGTTGTAATTTTGGTTGTTTCGTCTTGTTAATTGGCACATCACTAGGCCGCTACGTTACAAAACTCACGCACAAAGAGCGGCAGCACAATAACAAGTTACATTTCAGGCATTTTGGCGGAGTTGCCAAAGCTCAAAGGGCCGCGGTAACCCTGTTGGAAGAGTAACGGATTAGCAAATTTAAGGTTGCTAGTTCGAATCCAACCAAAGACAGTCGTGTACAAGAGGACTGCTGCACGTTAAATCTGTCGTGGACTCAAATAAATAATCAAATAAACTCAAATAAATCTGTCGGAACTCAAATAAATCTGTCGTGGAAAATAAATCTGTCGTGGACTCCACGCCACTTCCTCCCGTTGACGTGGCGAGGAAGTTTGGAGAGTGGTGTGCCAGCTCAGGAGTGACCTCGTCATCCGACCGTGGTTCAAAATTACTTGGTGCTGTCCTTGGATCTTCCCTTCGGGAATGATCCCGGACCGTCACCAATAACCCGGTGTGTTTCTCCCAGTGCGATGTTAATTAAAATATCTGCCTACCTAATAAGCTCAACTGGCGGGGCCTTCAAGGCTCAGTGGGTATGTCCACTGCGCTAGCAACCTTCGAGTTGTAGACGGTGCAGGTTCGATTGCTGTGAGGTGCATTCCTCCCTGGGTGTATTTCTCTCTTCTGTGCTAGTAAAAGCTTTCATTGTGTGTGTGTCTGTTACTTGATATTGTATGTTTTGTGTCTAGTGCAGGCATGTCCAAATATGGCCCTTGCACCATAAAACCCCAACAACAATAAACTCAACCGGCAGCAGTCGTTCATATTTTGTTTGATGCATTGTTTCTTCTATCCAATAGGATGTGCATCCTTCCTATACATCTTTTCATTTGCCACAGTAGCGGTGAAAACAGATTGAATTTTTTCGTGACGCTCAATTCTCAAGTTACTCCTCCATGGCGGGGAGAAAAACAAAAAACCCACGCCTAAACAGAAAGTTATCTCATAAAATAACAATTATCATTTATTGCTGAATCGACCTTCAATTTCTCGTCAAAACTACATCCAATCCCGCTCATGACTGCAGCAAGCTTCTTTGCGTGGGTGATTGACAATCTCCCGGGGTTGTTAATGAAAATGTATAGGCTCATCGATTAAAAAAGGGATCATCATTTTACTGCCGATATGACGTCAAAAGGGATGGATTTCCAATAGCAAAAACTCTGTTGGGAATATCTCATGGCGTAATGTTGCAATCCATTGTAATGGGCTTCCCATTACGCATTTAAAACTCGAGTCAACGTTTTTCCGAATTTACGTGAGCGTATTTTTAAGCTTGATTTTTTTTTTACCTCTGTGATGTTTCTTTTTTTGTTACTGTTGTCTCTTTACACCTCTTTCAACTAAATTTCGAATTGATTTTTCGGGTAAAAATAGACGGGGAATGCAGCTGTGGTGTTGGATTTGGTTGGAAATTAGCTTCTGAATCCAGTTTTGTTTTGTAAATGCTTTGAAAATGCAGATCGCGTAAATTGAGTTTGTGTAGATTTCACTGGTATTGGATCGGGAACTGTTTGTATAAAAAGAATATAAGTCAATGAACTTGTTTTCCATTCGTTTAGTTTTCATTTTTTACACGATATCCACTGGGTAAAGGTAGGTTGATATTTTAATTAACGTCGCACTGGAGCTACTCAACTGCCGGTCCGGGATCAAACCCGAAGGGAAAGGACCGAGGACAACACCACGTAATTTTGAATTACGGTCAGATGACGAACTCAAACCTGAGCTGGCACCCCACTCTCCATACTTCCACACCACGCCAACGTGAGGATATTTGAGCCCACGGCAGATTTAATGTGCACCAGCCTCCTTTGTACACAACGGTCTTTGGTTGGATTCAAACTCGCAACCCTTCGGTTGTTAATCCGTATGCTCTTCAAACCGGGCTACCGTGGCCCTCAATATCCACTGGGATTTGATTCCTTGATTCAACGATCCTTGCCAGGTTCGATTCCTCTCTTCTGTGTTAGTAAAACATTCCTTGTGTATGCATTTCCATTACTTGATATTGTATGTCTTGTGTCTGACGTAGCATGGCCGTTGCGTCATAAAAACCCATCCAACCCTTGAGTCGACGTACTAACATAAGGAACTTGTAGAGTAAGGTATAATGGAAGAGAACCTGTCTATCAAAAAATACTATAAGCTTGAGATTATTTGCTGTCCTTATGTACTACTGTGCAGTAAATTTGTTATTCTAATGGTGGATTATTTCCCCATAGTACTAATTTAGAATTCAATAATGCTGATTTTATATATGTTATCCCAGTTAACAGTTTCCCAATTAGTTCCTTGATATCAAGAGAGTTGTACTAACCCTCCAAATGGTTTTGAAGAGGTATCTCGTCCATCAAGATCTAACCAATTTTGCGAATGACGAGATATCTCATCGATAGTTTACCGATTTGTGTATGGTGATGAGATCAAGATCTAGCTTTCTTCTAAAGACGAGATACCTCGTCCATCAAGATCTAGTGAGTTTTGCTAATGATGATATTACTCGTCCATCAAGATCTAGTGAGTTTTGCTAATGATGATATACCTCGTCCATCAAGATCTAGTGAGTTTTGCTAATGATAATATACCTCGTCCATCAAGATCTAGTGAGTTTTGCTAATGATGATATACCTCGTCCATCAAGATCTAGTGACTTTTGCTAATGATGATATACCTCGTCCATCAAGATCTAGTGAGTTTTGCTAATGATGATATACCTCGTCCATCAAGATCTAGTGAATTTTGCTAATGATGATATACCTCGTCGAGACAACCACCAGTAGGGTTGAGATCACGGATATACTTCCGAATGTAGGATCCTTGAACGTTTCATCGAGTTTGGGCCACCAATGGGTATAAACACGAAAATTGCAGTCCATTTAAAAGTACGGGACCGCGGTAGGCCAGTTGGAAGAGCAACGGATTAGCAATCAGAGGGTTGCGAGTTCGAAACTCGATCCAGCCACAGTCGTGTACACGGGGGCTGGTTCACTTTAAATCTGTCATGGTCTCGAATGTTCTCACGTTGGACAGGTGTGGAAGTTTTGAGAATGTCCAATAGCCAGTTGTGTTGCTCCAGTGCGACGTTAATTAACTACCTACCTACAATTTAAAAGTACTTCAAGATTGAGATTAGCAGCTATGTTTTATATACTATTGTACTATAAGTAGATTTATGGAAGTCAGTAATCCTATTGAATCCCTTGTTAATTTTATGGATGCTAGAACCAGTTCACTGATTGCGTGATACGATGAGGGCTGTATTAAAATCACGAAACTGCCTCCTCGGATACACTATCAAGGAAGGGTCGTACAATGCTTGATCACGTCCAGGTCAACAATGTAGCGCGACGTATAAGGCCAAAGAGCTGCAGTCATTTAAAAACAACTTCAAGCTACATATTTTTTGCACTAATTTCTGTGCTGTAAAGTAACTATAGCAGTAGTGGATACGTTTCCCAAGTGCTTTATAAATGTTAATGACGTTATGGAGAAGACATACGTAAAGTGTTGTAAAGTAACTATAGTAGTTCTGGATACGTTTCCACAAGTACTTTATAAATGTTTATGACTTTAAGAATAAGATGTAAGTTAAGATATTTTTTCTACGACATCCTCACTGTCATTCGTCTGATCGTTCGTCTACATTCCATAGTCTATAATTCCAGGCAATAGGTTTTATCGCAAGTTAGAAATGGATATCAAAATTCAGCAAAAGTTGGCGGAATGGTATAAGTGATTTATATTTTTTTGAAAATCAGCCTTCATAAAGAATACGTTTGGTACTAATAAAATATTTATTTCTTCAACAAATTATAAAATCAAACACAAAACTACATTAATTATTAATTTATCAATTACAGTGATTTAATGGCAGTTAGATTTTTTTCGTTTAGGTACTTTTTCTTTTAAGTTTAGGTATTTTTTGTTTTTTTTTCCTTAAAAGTATTTTTTAAATTCTCTATAATTATTAACTTCGGGTTTGATCCCGGACCGTTGCCAAAAGCCCGTTGTGCTGCTCCAGTGGGACGTTAATTCAATACCTACCTACCTCTATAATTATTAAATAAAAATAAATTTGCATTTGGATAACACTTTCAAACCCCAACTACTTTACCCTGAATTTTATATGGTAAGAAAAAGAACTGTAAAAGCGAGAAATTCGGGCAACTCTTTTTAAAGGCAAAGTTTAGGGTAATCTAGTTTGGGGGAAGAATCCTTACCGTTCACTTTTGAAATCGACTATAAGGAAATTGAACAAAAGAATCCACGGCGTCTTATCTTTTATTGTAGCTGACATTCCAAAAACTTTTATAGTGTGGCAGAGTGATTTATGGAAACTGCTTCTGACTAGAATGTAGATTTACTGCAAAATTTTTCTTTACTTATCCTTACTGAATAGTTTTTAACTGAAGGTATTTGGGAAATACAAATATATTTAACATGAAAACAGATACATTTCCAAAAGAAAAATTCATTTTAACTAGAAATATTTTTGACTGACTCTAATTTTCAAACTTTTGACTAGTAATAAATGTTAAAATAGAACCCATTGGGACGAATTCTTAGTCGTTTAGTTGTTTGAAGCATGATATATGTCGATACATACAATAAAAAATTGTATGATAAAACCTCTAAAATTGGAAATTAAAATTTGAAAAGACGATTTATAGTTTATCTTTTATGTTTTATTCAATATAATTTGATAAATGTTTTTAATGCTGACCCTCCTGGTGATTTACCTTTGAGTCGAATACTGTCCTGTAGCGGGTGATACAAAACCTGTTCCAAATTGTCTAGAATTCTGGGCAAGGAAAAATTTGTTTTCCTCTTTGGGTATTCACTCCGTCTTGGAGAAATAGGGCAGCTTTGTCTCAACGAGATATCTCGTCATCAGCAAAATTGACCATATATTGATGGACGAGATATCTCGTCCAAACCACTTGGAGGGAAAATAAAAAATGAATCATTAACGTGTGACTAAATAAACTTATCCACTTGTTGAAACAAATGGATTAATGTAATGTATTCACTATCTAAAATTATTGTGCAGCATATTATGGGTTTCAGTCACAAGTCACTTTTGTGATTTGTGACTTTTTTTAATTTGACTTGTGACTTTTGTCACAAAATTATGTTGTCGATATTACTAAAGAGTTATAGAAATAGATAGTAAATACTTATGATATGAAAAATATTTTTCCATAGAAGAAATTACTATTCAACATCTGAGTAATTGATGAAATGCTATAGACAAACTAAACATTCATTAAAATACTGGGACTTTGCTAGTCCGGTTGGGAGAGTAGCGGATTAGCAACCGGAAGGCTGCGACTTCGAAAAATCTATCATGGCCTCAAATGTCCTCACATTGGTATGGTGTGGAAGCTTGGAGAGTAGGGCAACAGCTCAGGTGTTGACCTCGTCATCGGACCATGTTTCAAAATTACGAGATGTCAGATCGGATTTTTCCCTTGGGGATTGGTCCCGGATCGTAACCAATCGTCCGTTGTGTTGCTCCAGTGCGACGTTAATTAATTACCATTACCACCTCAAAGAAAATGAAACAGCCAACAAGCAGACAAAAGAGTGTTGAGTAGAACTACTACTTTCGAATTGTAGGTTACCTTTTGAGGAGATGTACGCAAAAGTAAAGGTTTCGAAAAATACAGTTTGGAGGAGGTCTCTTGTGCATGACTGGTACCAAAGGCATTTCCTCTGTACAACCCTCGAGTTCTCTAGAAGTAGAGCGAATCAAACCATCTTTTCAAGATTAAAAAACGTGTATTTCAGGCATGTGAAATTCATACAAGGAGAAAATAATTATCCATTATCCACCAAACGCATGGCCACTCAAAGACTTCACCTGTGCACCTTTTGGAGTCATTTCACCTATTGGAGTCACTAGGAAGGATATCTTATCACAGGAAGTTGGGTGCTGGCTCTCAGTTAACTCAGGGCTAGCGGTCTTAAGGACTAGGTTAAGCACAGACTAGGGCAAGGGGATAAGAAAGAAGAAATTATGCGTTGTTATTACTCTAATTCCTTTATTATCAATGCATTGATTCAACTGGAGCTGCAACGAGTAATTCTAATCAAGTGCTATTTATTACGTTACTAATATAGAGAAAAAATTTAAATTCAAAACTCATTTCAGTTCATAAAATGCATGTAGAAGCATTGATTAATACATCAACTTCCAAAGTAAAAATGGGGCTGTGGTAGCCCAGTATGAAGAGCAACGGATTAATAATCAGAGGGTTGCGAGTTCGAAGCTCGGTCCAGCCAAAGACAATCGTGTACACGGGTTATTTTTAATTGCTCAAAATTTTGTGAACGAGAAGTAATAAGTAAAAGTGATTAGTTGCATTAAAAGTATTTTCCATCAGAAAATATTTTGAATGCATTTCATATCGCCTCAAAATATTCATTCAGTTCATTTATATATAACTAAAAACTTTCTTTTTGTTTTATTAGCGTCATGATTGTACGTGCTAACAGGCATTTTTATTACTGTTAATTGAACATACGTTTTTGTGCTTCAATAATTTTCCTTTTAAAATACAAAACAATTAATATCCTAAAATTATTTCCAAATACTTTTACCGTATTTATATCGTATGACTAAAAATCTTCCTCGAAATTATAAAGGGATAAATCTGTAATTAAAGTAGTTCATTCCTGAAAAATAGGATAATCTAATTTAGTAAATGATTATTTTAATTGCTACAATTAAAGCACTTAATATGCAAATGCTTAAAACGGATTAGAAATTATAAATTTCCCTTTTCGCTTTTTTGATTTCGAAAGCTTTTAATTCCAACAGAAAAATAAATGTATTAATTCATTTTTTTGTAGGTACAAAGTTATACCATTCAAAAATTGTTCATTTACATATTCCGTTTGAAAATAAATTCGAGCATTTAAGTGCATAACAATTATTAAAATAAGTGGTAAAATAAATTAGTACTTTTATGATAGGTTAAATTCCAAACTTGTATTTTTCTCTGTAATCAAAAATTGCATTTCATTCCCTACAAGTTTAGGAGTCTTAAAATAAGAATTAGATATGCTTTAATAGAATAGTTTTACTCCAATTAAACTTTTATTCCGTAATAATTTACATAAGTGATCATCTAAAGGTCCGATTCACTAGAAAATAAAAGCGAAATTAAGACTTTAACTTCTAATAATTGTGTCCTCAAAATCATTTATTGTATATATCTTCCGTGTCAGGGCAAAAGGGGTGGTATCAGACTTTTGATAGGTCAAAAGGAGTCACGCTCATCATTAATTTAAAAAATATTGCGATGTGCTTAAAATCGAAAATAATTCTACGAATCTTATTCACAATTAATTATATGTATAGTAACGTCTCGTCATCCTGAATACGGAGCTCTTGCTAGGAGGCGCTCTCTCCCTGTCTGGCTGTGCAGATTACGTCAGAGTACATCTACAGGAGTCGCCTCTCAAGCTGATCTTGGAGGGTTTTTTAAGGTTATTAGTGGATTATGAAATCGTAATCAAGATGGGTGCGGTTGCGCTTTCGCGATGTATTTCGTCTGTGAAAGTTTAAACTGTAGCTTTGTATATAAGTATTTGTTAATATACGATTATTTGGTTAAAAAGTGTCTTGTTTTTATCGTCTATATGATACAGTATCATGGCATGCTCCCTTTTCTTCCTGACTATTTATGAGAGAGTCAAAAATTGAATTTAAGATTTTGAAAGGTAGCCATTTTGACTTAACCCCTTTTACCCAGACACGGAAGATGTGTACCGATGGTTTTCTGATAGGTTTGAGGGGGTTGGCTCTAGTGTTTACTGTAAATTACTCTCTTCCTACAAAGCCGTTGGCGGCTATTCTCATTTTGACGGAGAGGCTGAAGCAAAGAAGCATCAAAATAGCTTCTGAGAAAAGATTCATTAGAAAAAGCGGTTACTCCATCTGACTCTAAATCTACTACGCAAGCGATCTCTTCAAATTTAGTCAGACTACCCACGAGTTATGAAATGCAGACAACTCCTTGATAAGCTAGTTGATGAGTTGGGGCTTTAACCCTCCTGGTAGTTGTCTCGACGAGATTTCTCCTCATTAGCAAAACTGACCAGATGATTAGCAAGAACTGATCTTGATGGGCGAGATATCTCGTCCATCAAGATCTCGTCGTCTCTCGTCATTTAAAAGAAAACTGACCAGTTCTTGATTTCATCATCAAATCGGCAATATCTTGACAACGAGGTATCCTGTCATTAGCAAACATTGGTCAGATCTTGATGAACGAAATATCTCGTCAAAACCATTTGGAGGGCTAATACAAATAATGGGTCCCCGCTCATTGTGACGTAGATGGGAATGAGAGAGCTGACTATCTCTCTGAAAAGGGAACCAAGATAATCCAAAAGCCGTTAAACCTTTTCACACTTCGAAACTTTAGAAAGGGTTGTTCAAACACTGCCTAAAAGACTCGCCAATGCCGTCCAAGATAAGTCTTGCAAATGCCTTCTTTCCTCCAGTGACTTTCCCAGACTCTCCAAGGAAGGCTTCAGTTGCTGAGTTCCTTTTCATTGACTGGGCATGATTCTCTGCGTGCACACTTATTATATTGTAATATTGATGACTCTCTTTACTGTTTTGACAACCCATGGCGGCTCAACATTTAGACACGTGCACTGCACTTATTAATATTAGTAAGAGTTCAGAAGTATTGGGAAGCGTCAAATGTCGAAAAGTCAAGTGCCAAGCATTTGTTTCATTCATTCATTCACTTCTAATAACGTCACTCTTGTTAAAAGTGAATGAATATCGTAATGACTATAAACGTTAATTTTGACACTCTATTTCAGTAAATGCATCTATCAGAATGTGCAATTTTTGCCAATTACTAAAATTGTTTAATCCTTATATTTGGTGGAATGTTTAATAGGAGGGCGAGCGAATAATAACCCACAGAGTTGTATTTTAGTTTGTTTCCAGCGCTGTCGTTAAGAGCGACCGGAGGTTTACGAGTTCAAAACTCGGTCCAGTCAAAGACCGTCGTCTACATGGGGCTGGTGCACGTTAAATCTGTCGTGATTTCAATTGTCTTGTGGTGTCCTCAATGTGTGGAAGTTTGGAGAGTGGGGTGTCAGCTCAGATTTTGACCTCGTCATCTGACAGTGGTTCCAAATGCCGAGGTGTTGTCCTAGAATCTTTCCCTTCCGGTTTGATGCCGGACAGTCGCCAATAGCCCGTTGTGTTGCTCCAGTGCGACGTTAATTAACTGCCTACCTACCAGAGCTGTCGTTTTCGAGCAGATGGCTAGGCGAGTTCTCGATCTTATCACTGCTGCCCAAGAAACCCAAAATGATTGATTACGGTCTGAGTAGACATGTTGACATTGATCAGAGCATTAAAAATTAAGCTGGAGGTTGACTCGGGGAAAAGATTCGAAAGGATGAAAAGGTTAAATTTCTCAGGGACCTTCTTCAGTGACCCTTTGTGCTGTCCCCTAGGGTGACGTTAATTTAAACAACTACCTGCCTCATCGACCTTATGAAGTAGGAGCATGTACTCATAGCTTTAAGTTATTTCTTCCGGTCTCTCGGTTTGAAGATCTGTCAAGTGGTTGTGGGAAAAAGCATGAACCCTAAATTATTGATTGGGTAAAGTGATTGTCCACCGTGATTAAAAATACTAGTCTGAGCCTCGATAGCCAATCCGCTAAATCAATTCGTAAGCCCACGTGATTTACCCTTCAGAGATCTTGCGACAGCGACTCCGCCCACATTCTCTATCTAATTCATTATAAGATCGATGGAATTTCACATCCTTCGGGGTGAGGACAAAGTTCTGGAGGATTCTAGTGTTTTGGAGAGAGCATGCTGTTTGAAGTTAGGTCAGTCCCATTGTCGCTGCTGCATTGACGTTCACTATGGCTGTTCCGCTATATGTCGGCAGCGTTCAGTGATCCGTGCTTTGCGGATTGAGGGTGTACAAAGGACCAGAATCTTAGAAGACTTTTAGCACAATACGAGAACAGTGGTTTGTAGCAACAAAGTGACTATAATGAATTGAAAAGTGCAAAGATGGTCATATAAATGTTGAGCATGAAGAATCCAGACGGCTTCCCGTTAACATAACTGACAACGACAGCGATTTATGTATATGTAACATGGTACTCTTAACCCTTCTTGTTGTTTCGACGAAGTAATTCGTCATTAGCGAAACTGACCAGATCTTTATGGACGAGATATCTCATCCTTCGAAAAAATTAATCAGATCTTGATCTCGTCATATTAAAAATACCGGCAATATTCTATTGACGAAATAGCTCGTCATTAGCAAAATTGGCCAGATCTTTACGGACGAGATATCTCGTCGAAACCACTTGGAGGATTCATTGACCTTCTAATAACGGAGATGTGCTCGCAGCTTTATGTTGTTATGATCTCTCGAGTTGAAGATCTTCGAGTGAAGGTCACGTGGTACTGGACAAAAGCAATCCTAATGTGGGACTAAATGAGGAGCATGATAAAAAACACTACTGAGCGCTTCGATAGCCAATCGATTCAAGTCGATTCCCAAGTCCAGGTGATGTATACTTTTGAGATCTTACGGCAGACTCCGCCCACACGCTTCGATTATTTCATTAGAAGGTTTATGGTTCTGTTACGAAGCCGAATTACTATTGTTGATGTGGCAAATTAGTTGTACATCGTGGACCACGAGATGAAAGAAATGGCGCATGTGTGGATCTCTGCTCATCTATAAATCCTTCCTTGAGGGCGAAACAACTGTTAACAAGTGTGTTGAAAATCAAGGGAACTATGTTAACACATAGTCTAACTGATTTAGTGGTCATAGCGCTCGTCTGACACCTAAGGTCCCTGGTTCGAATTCCACATTGTAATCCCAATTTTGGGGACCCCCTGTTAGAAGTAGCGGCGACTCACCCACGATATGCCTCTTCAGAAGTTCGTCCTTTCCAATGAAGAAAGTCGAAGATATTTGTGATCGAGCATTAGAAATAAATGTTAAAATATAATGTTATTGTAGGCTACTTTTATTAGTCCAATTTAGTAATTAATTTATCCAATAATTATCTGATTAAGTCAAGGATTATCTGCAAGTTTAAGGATACCTTGTACGGATAAGTTAAGAAGGCAAAACCTAACGGTAGATAGTTGAATTAACGTGGCACTGGAGCAAAACAACAGGCCATTGGCGACAGTCTGGGACCCATTCCAAAGGGAAATATCTGAGGACCACACCTCGTCATTTTGAGCCACGGACAGACGACGAGGCCAACACCTGAGCTGGCATCCCACTCTCCAAATTTCTTAAAAAGGGACGTATGTAATTGAATCATCACTTCATCTCAACGCATCACAGGCGATCACCAGCTTGTTCTAATTACACCAACAGGAAAGATAACGCTCCTCAGTCAACAAATCGTATCGTGCGGGAGCTCAATTACATCGCATGACGTCTGCCGCCGACGAATACATCAGTCTGCTCTGACCCTCCCGAAAACGCGATATGATGTACACACACCGACATCGCATTGCAGTGGTTCTGGACTACACACTCTCTCAAGCATTGCCCGCGTGCCCGTTTTGGAGTCATCGTGGTTCCGTCGTTGAGTGAGACACACACGTTATTTATCGTCCTCTCCAAAGTCGGGATTGAAGCTAATTGAGGAAAAAGAGGCCTTTTGTTTCTAAATTATGAGGTGATGCGCCAGTCCGGGTCGGAAAATGAATGCGGTCTTTTTCTGCGAATACGGATGGAGCGAATTTGGATCCGGTTGCTCTCGGAACTAACTTGTTTTTCTTCCTGATTTATTGTCTTGATGTAGTTTTCAGACAAAAATATGAACCGGAAGGACTGCATTCAACGAACATTTATGAACTGACTGAGGATAAATGGGTCTCCGTTTAAAGTGATTGGTTTCTAAGCCATGATGATTCAAATCACGTTATGTTTACGATGCCGTGGCAACCCTGTTGGTAGAGTCACGGACTAACAACCGGTTGAGAGTTCGAAACTTGATGCATCCAAAGACCGTCCTGTTCGTGTTGCAAGTTACATCTGTAGTGGCCTAAAATTTCCTCACGTTGGCATGGTGTGGAAGTTTGAGGAGTGGGGTGCCAGCTCAGGTATTGACCTCGTCATCTGACCGTGGTTCAAAATGGTGTTCTCCTCGGATCTTTCCCTTCGGGATGGATACCGAACCGTCACCAATAGCCCGTACGTTACTCCAATTTGATCAAATTCAAATACCTACCTGCCAAATACCAGTTAATTCAAATACCTTTGAGTCAAAATATAGTTTCCGTAGTGTGCTGACTATCTTTGATGATATTCAGCACCTGATACACCTTCAGATCACAAAAATGGAGAATCAGACACTTTTGTGCAAACAGAAAGCGGAGCAGCCATGATTAACGTCAGTGATAATGGCATTGACCTAGCGACGTCAAATCTGGATAGCAGTGATAAGACTACTTATAACGGTGCAATGATGTTGCTAACAAAAACACTACATTGAGGTTAATTATTGACTCACTGTCGGGATATTGGCATCCCACCGCTGTCACCATTTAATGTCGGGAAATAAGGTGGTAATATCCGAGTTGCTTCCCAATTTCCCTTAGAAATGAAGACAATCTCTATTCCATTTTAGGATGATCAGAATATCAGTAAAATTGCATTAAATAATTGTAGACTAGCTTTTCGATTGCATACATGGAGACGAACGCTTGTTAGTACATTTAGACATTTATTAAAAAAACTAAAGACGATACAAAAAACATCGATCAACTCTCTTTTGCACTCTGGCTCCAATCCTCCCAAATTGAAATTAATTTTTTCATCAGATTCCATATCATAGTTACAGTTTGTACGTGCATAGATAAAAATGCATTCACAATATCATACCATACCTACCTGCATAGTTAAAAATATATTTACTAATTTTATAGTTTGCACGCCCTTAATCCTCCAAGTGGTTTCCCTGAGATACATCGTATAACGCGATCTAGACAGCTTTGCTAATCACCAGGTACTTCGAGATAAAAGCTGCCTATTTTGGATAGAACGAGTAAACGATACGTAGGTATTTAATTAACGTCACACTGGAGAAACACAGCGGGATATTGGCGGAGGTCCGGGATTAATCCCAAAGGGAAAGATCCTAGGAAAACGACTCGTAAATTTTAACTGCGGTGAAACCATGCGGTCAAAACCTGAGCTGGCACCTCACTTTTCAAACTTCAACGAACCCACAGAGAGAAGATCTGCAGGTTTCACTGCGAGTCTTGTTCTGTCCCAAGCAGCAGATAGGCGATTTTTACCTGATTGAGCAGGTAAAGGATATATATATATATATATATATATATATATATATATATATATATATATATATATATATATATATATATATCAGAACCAATGAAAAAGTTCACGAAAGCGTCAATTCGACCCCTTTCTAGTTTCATCATTTTTTTAAATTAACGGCGAATCTAGTGTTAATGATTCGCAAATCCCATTGTGAAGCATCTGATGATACAATCAAGTTCTACTGTATATCGTATTATATTCCTATTATTCTTTATAGACACGGATAGAAAAAGAATAATTAAATACTAAGCACTTTTTCATGTTTGTATTATTCTCTCTTTGTTATTAAAAGTGTCTCTCACTTTAAATTAAACACATTCCCATTTTTTCCTTTTAATCTTTCTTAAGATTAGAAAGAATTCTGATCTAAATTTTAAAAAAATGTCAGAGTGTGCTAACAACTCATCTTTTCCATTTTATGCCAAGAAAAATAAGACTGTTCACTCGATTTAATTATGTGACATTGTTGGAGAGTTTTATATAGAATAATTTAAAGAATCTTTCTTAAGCTTCGAAATTTTTTGAAAGGTCTCATTTCCTGCTCACAACGGACTACATTTATTTTGAATGGCGATCTTTTTTTTTACTTGATTATTTTGTGTTTTTTTCATTATAGTGCATTTTTTATCAAGAAGCGTTCATTTACCAAACTTAACCGTCTCTCTTCGGGTCAAAAGAATTCGTATATCATAAAATCTGATGGTATAAAAATTGTGAATAGTCTAGTTAATACGTTATATGCCACTTTACCGTCCTTTTTGATTACATTGCAATTTAATCAATAATCGCTTATTAACCCTCTTGGTGGTTGTCTCAGAAAGGTATATTGTCATTAATAAACTAACCAGATCTTGATGTACGAGATATCTCGCCATTAGAAAAATAATCAGATCTTGATCTCGTCATCATAAAATAACGGCAATACCTTGATGACGAGTTGTTTTGTCATTTGCAAAATTGGTCGGATCTTGATGGATGAGGTATCTCGTTCAACCACTTGGAGAGTTAACAAAACTTTAAAGTCTATTTTGTCAATCTTTTTATGCGATAAAAATTATAGGTATAAATAAAATGTAATATATTTCCACGTTTTGTCGTTTATCCTATCACATATTTAGAGGTAGGTAGGTAGTTTAATTAACGTCACACTGGAGCAACACAACGGTCTATTGGTGACGCTCCCGCATGAATCCCAAAGGGAAGGTTCCGAGGATAACACCACGTAATTTTGATTCACGGTCAGATGACGAGGCAACACCTGAGATGGCACCCCACTCTCCAAACTTCCATACCACGCCAGCGTGAGGACGTTTGAGGCCACGACGGTTTTAAAGTGCACCAGCCCCCTTTGAACACGACAGTTTTTGGCTGGATTCGAACTCACAACCCCTCCGGTTGCTAGTCCATAACTCTTCCAATCGGGCTACCGCGGAATTTTTCAGAGAGTAAAAGAAATGTAATGTTTAGATTTGAAATTTACTCAGAAACATTCGGGATTAACCGTGGAGAAACAGATTTGAGGACAACACCTCTTCAATTTGAACCACGGTGAGATGACAAGGTCAACATTTGAGCTGGTAATCCACATTTCCACAAAACGTCAACTTGAAGACATTTGAAGCTAGCACAGATTTTACGTACACCAGCCGTCACGTACACGACGGTCTTTGGCTGGATAGAGTTTGAAACTTGCAACCCTCAGATGGTTAATCCGTTACACTTCCAAATGGGCTACCAGCGGCCTCAGTTAAACATTAGTAAAAAGTCTTGTAAAAATTTGTATCATTTTTACGAGTCATTTTGTAAGGCTCTTAGACTATTGACTGCCAATTCGACTAGGGCTATTATCTTTCGCTCTGGGAATGCGTATTTTTTCTCAAGCTGTTTTAATGCAACACCATGGCGTTGGCTTTTGCCTTAACCCTGCTCGTGGTTGTCTCAAGGAGGTATCTAATTAGCAAAACTATTTGCAGATCGGAATGGATGAGATATTTCGTCACTAGAAGAAAACTGACCAGATCTTGATCTCGTCATTATAAAAAAATCGGCAATGACGATTTTTGCAGTCATTTGATAACGAGATATTTCGTCCTTCGCAAAACTGGTCAGATCTTGGTGGACGAAATATCTCGTCGAAACCACTTGGAGAGTTAAGGCAAAAATAACAAATCCGCTGTCTATGAACCAACACATGAAGAGAACGCCATTTCAACCAAATCCTGTATTTCCCCACACTCTCCTCAATTACACTCCTTTCAAATAACAATCAGCACTATTCGATCCTTAACGATTTGCTGATTGTGGGTAAGAATCGTCGATACAGCCCCGTGCATCGCATCCGTCAATTAGGGTAACTAGTCCCGTGATCATCAGGATGGCTCATCATAATGGAACCCGCTTAATCCCAAAGGAACTCGGGTCTCAATTTGATTAAGTTTACAAACGATCCCCTTTCAAGTGATGCCAGATTCTGGCATGTTTTCGTCGAGCATTCTGATTAGGAAAGATGTAGACTGCGATTTATGCTGATTGCAAGGGTTCGGTTTCACTCGACAGATGCGTTTCTATTCAGGCATGGACGTCTTCTCACACACGTGCGTACGAATTGCGACAGAGGACAGGAATTTCGTAGAGCTTAAATTATGGTGGATGAATATAATAAGGACAAATTGAAAGGCTGTTCAGTCCATATACGAGAAATTTTTGTAGACTGAGCATTGCTAGTGACAGAAGCTTCAAAACGTGTGACCAACATGTCGACTAGTAGTCACTTGACTTCTCTGTGAAAAATTGACTTGGCCGATATAGTATCTTAGCCTCCCGTTTGGCGGTATAACATCTTATGACAGGGTAGGTGTGTGAATCCGCATTTCGATAGAATGACGACAAAACTGGTAAAATCGCCTAAGTCTACTGCTATCAGATGATCAATCAATGGACTAAGAAGTTGATGTATCAATGGAGGGGATCTTCTCGCGTCCCGTGAGCCAATCATAGGATGAATGTAAGGTTCTGCCCATCGGACGAAAGCAGTCTAAAGGATGTTACTCCTTGTTTTGGTCACATGATCTTGGGCACATAAAAAGGTTACCATTGCTCATTCTACTTTTATATTTTCTCTATGGTTCAACTCTTCAAAGTGGTTTCCCCGAGATACACATCGTTAAATATGATCTGATTAATTTTGCTAATCACGAGGTTACCGGTCGAGATAAAAACTGCCTTATTTTGCTAAGGACTGAGCACGCGAAGAGATAACCTGAATGTTTCACTGCGACGCTTGTCGTTTCACCCAATTTCGAAAGGGAGCTTCAAATGATGATATTCACGAGAGCTCAGTTCCCGATAGCCTTTCCCCATACCGGCTATCGGCAAAGTTCCGGGATCAATCCCAAAGGCAAAGGTACGAGGACAAAACCTCGTAATTTAGAACAACTGTCAGATGACTAATTGATACACAAACTTTACAATTCCTATTCCCTCTCAACCTGAGGTGGTAGGCGAGACAGATTTGGTTCCTGTAACTTATTCTGGATGCATTTCGCTCCTCTGTTAGGAAAAATGTGTGTGCCCATTTATTTAGTGTTTTGCGCAGGTTGGCCAAATATGCACCTTGCACCATAAAACCCAACCAACCGAAAAAGAGATGTGAAATTCAGCACATCTCTCTTTGTTGATGCTTAGACAATACGTTTATTTCTTATTATCTCTGTAGGCAGCGGTATCCCAGTTGGAAGAGGAACGCATTAGCAACCGGAGGGTTGCGAGTTCGAAACTCCGCCCACCCAAACACCGCGTATACACGGAGGCTGATACACGTTAAATCTCTCGTGGTCTCAAATTTCCTCACGTCGGCTAGGTTTGGAAGTTTGGAGTGTGAGATGCCTGCGCAGGTGTTGACCTCGTCATCTGACCGTGGTTCAAAATTATGAGGATTCCATGGATCCTTGAAAAATTATTCGTTGGATCTTTCTCATCGGTATGGATGCCGTAGCCCGTTGTGTTACTCTAGTGCGAAGTCAATTCAACTACCTACCCTATTTTAGAGTCATCATTAACCTTCTGGGGGTTAACACGCATATATGCGTTCTTGCCCCTCTCGTCTGCATGACTTCTAACCAATTTGACCTATTTGTCCAATAGATTCCTTCCTCGGATTCTATTGGCTATCAAGTGTGTTGTGTGGTAAAAGAAATGACAATATTCGAAATCTCGTGACGCTCAGTTTGTTAAAACGACTTCTATGAATACTATCGCACTTTGGTTTGCAAAAGTCATTATGCTATCACTGCACACACCGGTCGAGGCAGGTCAATTTCCATGTTTTTCATCCAAAGAAAACCAAAATAACTCCAGCATTCAGCGGACACACGTGCCCATGAATGCCCACAGCTCACAATTTGCATCTTCACGCGCTCTTCAAGCAGTCTGGCACTACCCCTACAATCAGCCGGCTACCAGACTACGCAATCCTGCACGAAACGCAATGGGGTAAATACGCCAATCGATAGCACAATGTGACGTCCTTGGCTGGTCTGCACATACTTAGTTGTTTACCATTCAAAATGAGACGCTTTTGGAATATGTATTTTTAGACGTACTGAGCGTTTTTTCCCCAGTTCATCTCCGGCTGCGTTTCATTCCGTTTGATCGTAATCGGCTTCTGTTTCTGAGATTTTGCGAGGGGCGCGAGGAGCTCGGATTAAGCGTTAGGGTAACCAAACTAAACTCGAGCGGGGAAGGGTAGATTTCATTTGTCGAGATGAAGTTCTATTTTGGGTACTAGGAAACGGACAGCTTTAGATTTATTTTGGATGGCTAATTCGAAGGATACATGTCGAAATACATTCACTATGAATTTCGGTCCTTTAGAAACATTATTTTGAATTGAGTCGAACGACAAATAATTCAATATCAGGAAGCTAGGTAGGTAATTAATCAACGTCGCACGTCGCATTGTACACTGCTGGCCACCCAAATTGCAACACCAAGAAAGACAAGAGATATCACAACAAAATTTATTTTGTAGATAATATGTTGACCAAGTATCAAATGATTAAATTTATAGACTTCTGTGAAGTGTGGTTCCTGCCAAAATCAGTAGCCAGAGTAGCCGCCATTGTTGGAGATCACAGCTGCCACACGCCTCGGCACTGATTCAAAGAGACTTTGGATGTGTTCTTGAGGTACAGCAGACCAAGCAACTTCCACACGTTGCCAAAGTTGATCTGGTGTGGCAGCTGGGGATGTATTCTGGGTCAATCGTTGAGCAACCATGGACCACATGTTTTCTATCGGCGAAAGATCCGGAGAGCGAGCTGGCCAGGGAAGCAGTTCAATCTGGCGATTGACGAAGAACCCTTGGACAATGCGTGCCACGTGTGGTCGCGCATTATCCTGTTGAAATATGGCTGTGGGCAAGCCCTGAAGGTAAGGAAGGACAACTGGCTCCAACACCTCGGAGATGTAGCGCTGGCTGTTTAAAGTACCGGCAATGCGTACTGGAGGAGTGCGAGAGTGATATCCAATACCGCCCCATACCATAATACCCGGTGCAGGACCAGTGTGGCGGTGCATAACGCAGCTGTTCAGCATCCTCTCTCCACGGTGTCTCCAGACTCGAATCCGACCATCGTGGTGTTGCAGACAGAAGCGTGACTCGTCAGTAAAGACAATTTCATTCCATTCTGCCGTCCACATCCTTCTTTCATCGCACCATTGGCGGCGGAAACGTCTGTGGTTCTGCGTCAAGGGTAGACGAAGCAATGGACGTCTTGCGGACAGACCACTCTGCTGTAAACGGCGTCGAATGGTACGCGCAGACACTGGATGATGCGGTACAGACTGAATGTGCTGTGCTATGGTTCGTGATGTGGCTGAGCGATCCGTCACTGCCATACGCACAATATGCCTGTCATCACGTGAAGTGGTGCACTGAGGTGGATGCGATCGAACACGTCGGTCCGTCGTACCCTCCTGCATCCAACGATCACATATCCGCATTACAGTTGTTTGGTTTCGTCCAACACGACTACCGATTTCCCTGAAAGATAATCCACAATCTCGGTAGGCCACTATCCTTCCTCTGTCGAACTCGGATACTTGATCAAAAGATGATCGCTGTTTTCTACGAGGCATAATTGATCGTTTTTTTGAAAAAACCACAAGAAAAACACAATTGCCGTACTTGAAATCGTCGAAATCTCCAAGCCTTAAATAGCGCTTTGAAGTGGCGCCACAGGCGCGCGTGATGTGCGTCTGCGCTGAAATTCTAATCATTTGCATATCTCACCTCCGCTAATGCATGTTGTAAATTTCATATTATTTGCATGCTTCCTTCAGAGTGTTGCATTTACGGTGGCCAGCAGTGTAGCAACCGAGCGAACTATTGGCGACGGTCGGGATCAATTCCGAAGAGCAAGATCGAGGACAACACCATGTAATATTTGAACACTGTCATATGACGAATTCGAATATTAGGAAGAGTAGTTACCATTCAACTAGTTTTAAGTATAAATAGGTAGGTAGATAGGAAGTCAATTAACTTTGCACTGGAGCAACACAACTGACTATTGGCGACGATCCGGGATCAATCCCAAGGAAAATATCCAAGGACAACACCTATTCATTTTGACGAGATGACGAGGTCAACACCTGTGAGCTGGTACCCCCACTTTCCAAACTTCCACACCACGCCAATGTGAAGACATGTAAGGCCACAACAGATTTAAAATGCACCAGCCTCCGCGTACAACATGGTCTTTGCCTGGACCTAGTTTCGAACTCGCAACCCTCCGGTTGCTAATCCTTTGCTCTTCCAACTGGGCTACCGTGGCCCTTAAGTATAAATCGGAGAGTGTAACAGGATCTTCTGTCTCAAAGATTTTGTGAATAGTGCGTTAGTAGAACTCGGATGAACTGTTTAGGATGAACAGACGTTTTAATGAAAGATCAAACTCGTGCGGAGAGGTGTAGGCTTCAGTTTTCGAGATCAATTTCTATTTTGGGTATTAGTTCACGGAGAACTTAGGATTTATTTTCGATAGCAAATTCGAAGAATAAATGTCGAAATCACCTTAACTCTGAATTTTCTATTATTTAGAAATATCAGAAAAATATTTTGAATTGAAAAAATTGACATCTATTTTGAATGTAGTAGTTACCATTCAACTACATTAAAGTATAAATCGAATATTGCAGGATCTCCTGTTTTTGATATTTTGCGAATATAAACGATTTTGCGAAGTGCTATTTTGAGCTCGGATGAACCGTTAAGAGTAAACACAGGAGATTTAATAAATGATCAAACGAACGGGAGGGAAATTAGGTTTATGTTGTTGGGTTGAGTCTTTATTTGGGTTCTTGGGTTAGTTGGTTTGAGGTTTTAAGGAGCAAGGGCCATATTTGGCCAATCTGAGCTAAACACGAAACAGACAATGTTAAGTAATTGTGAAAAGCAAGGATGGAGAGAAGAAAGTAGAGAAAACCTCTTGGGCATCCTGGGGTCGCAGTCCCCATGTTTACGAGAGGCAGTAAAGTAAACCTCATAGGAAAAGAATAGATCACTAGGGCACCTCGGATTCGTGATACCCGTAGACCTAAAGAAGATGTGCCCTCGATATGGTGGGGTATAAGGCCATGGAGAGCTTAAAATTTTTTGAAATGAGTCAAATGACAACTGCTTTTAATGGTAGGAAGAGTAGTTACCATCCAACTAGTTTTAAGTATAAATCGAAGTGGTTCAGGATGTTGTTTCTGTGATTTTGCCAAGTGCTATTTTGAGGTCGGATCACCTGTTAAGATTAAATACAGGAGATTTTATAAATAATCAAACAAACGGATGGAGAAGTAGGTATCTGTTGTCCATTCGGGTTATTAGGTTGGTTTGGGGTTTTATGGCGCAAGGGCCATATTTGGCCAAGCTGTGCCAAACACAAGACAAGCAATATCAAGTAAATGTGAAAAGAAAGTATGGATAGAAGAAAGTAAAGAAAGATCGCTTGGGCATTCCTCGGTCGTGATCCCCAAGTTTACCAGAGACTGTAAACTCTATATAGATCTCTAGGGTACCTCGGGCTCGAGAAGGCCGTACACACGTAAAGATATGCCCCAGAGGGTTAGAGGTATTAGGACAAGGAGAGCTTAAAAATTTATTTTCGAAAGCAAATTAGAGGAGTGAATTTGAAAACATGTTAACTATGAATTTTAGATTCTGTATATATGCCAGAACCCTAATTTGAATTGAGTCGAATGACAACTACTTTGAATGGTAGGAAGAGCATATATATATACTATGCAACTAGTTTAGGTATAAATCGAGAGTTACAGGAACTTCTGTTTCTGTGATTTTGCTAGTGCTTATGGAGAGCTCGGATGAACTGCTGAGGGTAAACGGGAGTTTTAATGAAAGATCAAACCCGCGCACTGAGGTTTCAGTTGTCGATATGAGTTTCTATTTGAGGTATTGGACACCGGAAGCTTAAGATTTATTTTCGAAATAAAATTAGAGGAGTAAATTTGAAAGCATTTTACTATGAATTTTTGATTCTGTAGATATGTCTGAAAAATATTTTTAATTGTATAGATTTACATCTAGTTTGATTGGTAGGAAAACATAGTTACGATCCAGATGGTTTTAACACTCTTTGTAAGACTGGTAAACAGTTTTGGCCTTCTATACCAATGGAATCTTTCCGAAATTTCTTTCTACCAATACATGTGGTCATTTAGCCATTTCGTTTGTTATGCTGCAAGAGCAGTGCTACGCTACTCGGAAATTTCGTGACGTTCCAAAGAGGGCTAAGTATAAATTGGAGAGAAGCAAGATCTTGTTCCTGAAATAATGCTTAATCCTCTGAGTTTAATGTTTAATTTAATGTCTAACCTTGAGTTTAATGTTTAATGCAATGTTTAACCCCCTGAGTTTAAAGTATTGTTTAGCACTCTGAGTTTATTGTATTGTTTAGCACTCTGAGTTTATTGTATTGTTTAGCACTCTGAGTTTATTGTATTGTTTAGCACTCTGAGTTTATTGTTTAATGTAATGTTTAACCCTCTGAGAAGCACGAGATTTCCGTATAGTGTAGTGTTGTTTTTACGACATAACACACACAAAATGATTAACCATAGACGTGAAATTTAAGTAGACTGGAACACTGCTATTGAGGGAAGCTTCAAAACGTGTGACCAACATGTCGACTAGTAGTCACGTGACTGCTCTGCGAAAAGTTGACTTGGTTGACGAATTTGGTATCTTATCGCCTCGTTTGGCAATTAACATATTATGATAGGGTAGGTGTGTGATAGTGCATTTCTATAGATTGGCGACGAAAGTGGTGAAATTCCCAGTCTACAAACTATGTCGCTCAAACCAATCAGAAGATGAATCAATGGAGGGGCGTCTTCTCCCGTCCCGTGGACCAATCAGATAAAGAATGTTAGCTTCCATAAAGCAGACGAAAGCAGTTTAAGTGTCACGCTACTGCTAGTTTTGATCACATGATCCTGGGCATAAAAAGGTTACCATTTCTCACTCTTCTCTCTCTTTTATACTTCCTCAATTTAAATAACCATACATATTGGTTGAAAGAATCCTAAGAAAGATTCTATTGATAAAAAAATGTACAAAGGGGTTACAAGTCAAACAAAAAAGACTACTGGTTAAGAATATACATATGAATAGGAAACTAAAGGGAAGCAGCTCGGAAAATGGATGTGGGTAAACAGGAGTGTGAAGGGAGAGATCAGATGCGGAGAAGTAGGTTTCAGTTGCCGAGGATGGTTTATATTTTGCATATATCAAGATACGGAAAGCTTAAGAGTTATATTTTCAAAAGTTAGTTCAAGGGGAAAATGTCAAAAAGCGTTACTAGGAAATTTCGATTCCTTGAAATGTCAGAATACTACTTCGAATTGCGTCGATTGACACCTATTTGAAGGGTTAGGAATGTTTACGCTCCTACTTTAAATATATATTAGTGTTAGGAAATCTATCTGAGAAATTGTGAGTGATGCTAAAGGAAAGAGATTGGATTAAACGCATTGGCAAGTAAGAGTGACAATGAAAGATCAAAATGAGGAGTAGATTTCAGTTGTCGAGAAAAGTTTTTTTTTCTATTGTGGGTATTAGGATACAAAGTGGCTTGAGATTTATTTTCAGAAGTAAAATCGTAGGATTAAGTTTTGAAAACGTTAAGACTTAAGTTTAGATTCTTTAGCAAATATTTTGAATTGGTCGATTGACGTTTCTTTTGAACGGTAGCAAATGCAGTTAGGTTCTCCAGTTATTTTAAAGTATAAATTATAGAATTACCGGAATTTAAATTAATTATTTACTGTAACTAGTTAACCCTCAAGTGGTTTCGACGATATATATCTCGTTCATAAAGATCTGACAAATTTTGCAAATTATATTACGACAGGGTAGGTGTAAGATATCTCGTCATTAAGATATTGCCGATATTTTACGACGAGATCAAGATCTTGTTTTTCTCTAGTGACGAGATATCTCGTCCATCAAGATATCTGGTAATTTTTGCTACTAACGAGATACCCCGTCGTGACAACCACCAAAAGGGTTAATGTAAAACTATATATAACTACAATTTTCGATTATATGGAGAAGTCCGAATACTATTTAGAATTAATTCGATTGACATTTACTTTGAATGATAGGAAGTGTAGTTAATTTATAACTATTTTTGAATCAAAGTTGCAGAATCTTAGATGTTATAGGTATTGTACTTAATGCAAAAATATTTTTACCTCTGTTTAAAAAACATTTCAGAGACATGATACTTGAGTATTTTGTAAATTAAATTATATGTTTAAGTGTCGGAAAATATGAAATGAGAGTTAAACGATTTGTTACAAAAGTCAGATCACCATTTTGATTTGGGTCGGTCGAAACTTGCTTTGAATGGTAAGGAACTTAGTTGCGTTTAATCTGGATTGAAGTATAAATAAGAGTCAGGTTCATAGGTGAGTTTTTTGAATAAATTCCTTCAACGACGTTGTAGAAATGTTAAAAATGTTATGTACTAAATTTCTTTTCGTCAGAAACGACAAAAAATGCTCAATGGAATCACAAAATTTACTAATGACAGAATATTTTATCAGAATTAGTAAGAGAAACAGTTTCCTGATATTATCAGAATTACGGATTCTTTTGACTTAGTATGATATGAGTTTTTATATCAAACGTGAAATAAGTTAACGTTGCGACGCATAACCCTCAAACTAATTGTTAGTTAGAATTTAAGTAGATATAAATTTAAATAAATGGCACATTTGTGTAAGATGTTAGATATAGAAATAGAAGGACCCTGAGGACATTTGAGGCCACGTCAGATTTAACATGCATCAGTCCTCGTGTACACGACGGTCCTTGCCTGGACCGAGTTTCAAACTCACAGCCCTCCGGGTGCTAATCCGTTGCTCTTCCAATTGGGCTACCAACAGGTGAAAGTTATGCGGGGTAATAACGTTTGAAAGGTATTCGTCAGTTAAGGCCAAGTTCTGCTCAAATACGCTCATTTCAAAATAGGTTAAGAATAAAAAGAAATATTAGAAACCGATACAACTCAGAAAGCAGGTCTTCAAAAATGAGCTGTTTCTTCTCTTCCAATATTCAGAGCGATTCTACGGTCATGGGACAAACTTCAGGGGGTGATAGAACACAACGAAACAAACACTTTTCCCCATAGAATGTATGGCCGCTAGAGGGCGCTTTCCATTTCGGCATAAACACACGGTCCGACGCAAGTTGGAGAGAAGAGGCATGAAATATGGAAACAACGCTTTAATGTCAAATAAACATCAATAACTGCTTGACAAAACGAAATACTACAATTAGATTTGCATAAATTAAAGATAAGTACAAGGAACAACGGGTAAGAAAGAAATGTTATGTACAAAACATGATAACTTTTCACATGGAAATGAAACGACATGTACAAACATCAGTCGGTAAGTACAGCTCAAATGCACAATTACAGAAGCTGTTCAAAATGTCAACCACCACACCTGATGCAGGCCTCGCATCGCCGACGTAACGCTTTTATACAAGCGTTTGACTGCGCTCTCTAGCGGCCAACCGCTGCACTTGCGACCATACATTCTATAGGGAAAAGTGTTTGTTTCGTTGTGTTCTATCACCCCCTGAAGTTTGTCCCATGACCGTAGAATCACCCTGTATTTTCTGTATCTACGATTTCCCGAGGAGACTAAATGTAGCATAAAATGCAAGTCATCCTTTTCCATCGAGGATGTGTCTGCTATTGTTTGTTGTTTTAATCTTTTGTAAATTACAGTAAGGCTCACTTTATTTATTGTAAAATGTTTTCAAGATTCACGTTCAGGAAGTGTTGCATTTATTCAATGTTACGAATTAAAATGCAAACAAAATTTCTTCAATTTTGTTACTGCATTTTGTAAGGAATGCTTATTCGAAAATGACAATAATAAATTCAATAACAGCTATGAACTTTTGACTAGAAACGAATAGAGTTTTTTAGAAATCTTCAATATCCCTGCTATCAAAAAAGATCGCAGTGCACACGGTAGCTAGTGCAAGTTAAATCTGTCCTGGCCTCATATCTCCTCACGTTGGCGTAGTGTGGAATTCCGAGAGTGGGGTGGGTGCCATCTCAAGTGTTGACCTCGTCATTTGACCGTGATTCAATATGACGTGGCGTCCTTGGAGCTTTCTCTTCGGTATGGATCCCGGACTTTCGCCAATAGCCCGTGTGTTGCTAAAGTGCGACATTAATTCAACTACCTACCCTGCAATCAAATACTTATTCATACTCCTCAATTGTAGAAGAAATGAAGGAAAATTAAAATTTGATTAAAATGTTTGGTTCTGCAATAACATCACCTGTTGTCTGGAATAATGTCCTAACTTAATTATCTGTACATTTTTCCTGTGTACTTATACATAATTACAATCTAGGCATGTTTGATGAAGACATTATTGTCGAAAATATAATTTATGATCCGCCGTCGTTGTTGTTTTTGCTCTTTTTGTAGACATAAAGGCTTAACTAATTGTCCTCGGTATCACGCAACATTATTGAGCATCATTATGCAAATAACAAATGAGTTGAAGCAAATAGTGAGGCTATGCACAGCTTATAAAAATATACACTGACTTTTAACACGATATTACTGGAAAAATTGTTTGAATGATGTATCAACTTAAACAGTATATCGATTCAGTTAATTATTTTATTTTTTGTTATTCTAGGTTTATGTAATATAAGTCTACAAAGTAAACGTAATATATAGGGTTGTTTTCAATGTTTCCTTTGAATCAGAAATTAAATGAGAATGCATGTCATTGACTTTGTAATTGTTAACAGACAAATTCAAACATAATTTGAGCTTGAAAGGATTACCAGAATTGCTTGTTTTACATTTCAAGATCAGCCAGATTCATACCCATAAGAAAAGCTTTAACGACAACAGGATGCTGTTTTCAAAAATAAATTTAGGGTGTTGTATGGCAAGCATAAATTAACAAGTATCTGATTTGCATTTAACTATGTACCCTCTGTTACAAATAAATTAATTCCCTTTCGTTACAAATAAATTAATTCGTCAAAAATAAAATAATTTTAATTCATGCGAAAGATCTTGTGAATTATATAAGTATATGTACAGCGCTTTAATCTAAAAAAACGCGTGTTAATCTTAGAATATAGAAAAAGAAATTCAGATTTTGAAATTAGTACAAGTGGGCAGGTAGTTGAATTAGTGTCGTATGTAGCAACACAAGGGACTATTGGCTACGGTCTGGGATAATCCCGAAGGGAAAGATCCCAGGACAACATCTCGTAATTGTGAACCAAGGTCAGATAACGAGATCAACGCTTGAACAAACACCCCACTCTCCAAACTTCCACACCACGTCAACGTGAGGACATTTGAGGCCATGACAGATTTAACGTATATCAGCCCCCTGAAATTAATACAGGAAAGAGGCAATATAACATCCATTATTATAAGTTGATGTATTCAACGTTTATCTGTAAAATATCAACGATTACTTATATTTCAAAACTTTGGAATAATAATAAAGTAGAATATCAATTCGAGGCTACGCGTTACAAAACGAAAACGTAACGCAGAGACAATATTGAATGCTTCAAACTTCTGCAAATTCCTCTGGAATTAATAGATTCTTCTGATCCAAGCCGTCATCATACGAATGCATTTTGTGTCCAAACGTATTTTTGAAATTTTCATTTATTCTTCAAAACATCTGTGAAGTAAGAAACCTTTTGAATCGTGTTTAGAAATGTATTTTATCGTCTGGAAGTTTTAATGCTTTCATATTCAAATAATCTGCTTTAGTAAGTTTCTGGTATGAAAGATATTTCTACAGTTATTTCTACTGTTATTTCTACAACTATTTCATTGAATTCTTTAATACAAAATTTTGCTTGCGATGGAAAACATGGAATACATTTAGATACTTAACCCTCCAAGGGTTTCGACGAAATACTTCGTCCATCAAGATCTGACCAATTTTGCTAAGGACTAGATATCTCGTCGGGGCAGTCATCAGGAGGGTTAAAAATTTGTATTAGCCTAGTAACCATACAACCATATTCATATATAAGCTTGTTTTGTAAAAACATATTCACAAATCCTTTTCATACAAAAATGAAAAATTATGTATGAAAAATTATTTTAAGAGTAAAAGTGTTGTAAAAACAAGTACAAATTTTTAACCCTCCAAGTGGTTTCGACGAAATACTTCGTCCATCAAGATCTGACCAATTTTGCTAAGGACTAGATATCTCGTCGGGACAGTCATCAGGAGGGTTAAAAATTTGTATTAGCCTAGTAACCATACAACCATATTCATATATAAGCTTGTTTTGTAAAAACATATTCACAAATCCTTTTCATACAAAAATGAAAAATTATGTATGAAAAATTATTTTAAGAGTAAAAGTGTTGTAAAAACAAGTACAAATTTTTAACCCTCCAAGTGGTTTCGACGAAATACTTCGTCCATCAAGATCTGACCGATTTTGCTAAGGACTAGATATCTCGTCGGGGCAGTCATCAGGAGGGTTAAAAATTTGTATTAGCCTAGTAACCATACAACCATATTCATATATCAGCTTGTCTTGTAAAAACATATTCACAAATCCTTTTCATACAAAAATGAAAAATTATGTATGAAAAATTATTTTAAGAGTAAAAGTGTTGTAAAAACAAGTACAAATTTTTAACCCTCCAAGTGGTTTCGACGAAATACTTCGTCCATCAAGATCTGACCAATTTTGCTAAGGACTAGATATCTCGTCGGGGCAGTCATCAGGAGGGTTAAAAATTTGTATTAGCCTAGTAACCATACAACCATATTCGTATATCAGCTTGTCTTGTAAAAACATATTCACAAATCCTTTTCATACAAAAAAAAATGAAAAATTATGTATGAAAAATTATTTTAAGAGTAAAAGTGTTAATTTGATATGCTGAAGCGAATAAATTTAATTGAAAGTAACCAGTAAATTATTGAATTAAAGGATTATTCTACTTTACTGATTATCGTAATTAAACATTTAAATACTAAACAAGGCATCGTTTGTTATTAAGTATTAAATTGTAATAGCTCTTCGAGGAGATTTTTACTAATATATACAACAGTAAACAAGAAAATTGAAATCATTGAAATTTTAACCATAAATGACTGAGTTCCCCATAAAGTATCCCAAACCATAATTTAATCTAAATATCGCGTTACTTGTAATCTGGAATTATTATAAGTTACACACAGAATGAAGTAATGAATAAAAGGAACGAGTTAATGAATATAATATTTGCTGTATATAAAAATAAATTTCTTTCAGATAAGTTTATCAAATCACAAGTACACCTAACAACGGGAGTTAGACTTAAGTTATCATTCACATTGTGTATACATGTTAATCCCAAGCAAGATGCATTTCAAGTAGAAAGTGCATTATTTTAATGAATCATTCCTTGAGTCTTTGAGGTATCTTGACTCTCTAATTGTTTTCATTTCCTAGCCTAATAGAAATTTTCTTTCTAACTTTTTAACATTGTATATAAATGAAGCTGCCTTTAAAGTGAATGAGGTTCACGATAACCATAAAAGTTTGATTTGAGAGAGTTTTTGATAAAGGGAATTCTGGATAGACCAATGAAAACTAAGAACTAAAAAGATTTTTTATCCCCTTCATTCATGAGTAGTACAGTAAAACAATAACATTTTTTTTCTCAAAACCTTAAAGCACATTCATTAATTTATGTTATTCCACTTCAACTATGTCCTTATGTTTTAACCCATGAGGGCAATGTACATGGGTGATAACATAAGGACATTTAAGACATGATTTTTGACTACAAATGGTTACATTTTTTCCTTTCTTACTCCTGTGTCTCAAGGTACCTTAAATAGCTAATAAAATAATTTTTTGGCGAGGTATCACTTGTGGTTGTCTTGACGAGGTTTTCATTTGCGAAACCATTAGCTGATCTTGATGGACGAGATATCTCGTCATTAGAAGAAAACTGTCCTGATTTTTATCTCACCATCATAAAAAAATCGGCAAGATCTTGATGACGACAATCTCGTATAAGCAAAATTGGTCATTTCTTCATCCACTAGATACTTCGAAACAATTTCGAGGGTTAAAAATAGGTTTATCTTATGGTAGTTTCACTACTCGGTATCACCCAAGGTGTTTTGCTGCTTAAGAAGAACCTAGTCCTTGGCAGATTTTTTTGTTGACGAACAACTTTTTAAGCTTTGTCCACTTCACGTACTTTGTTTTTTTTTCTTCCGATTGCTCGTCTCGTGATGGTTTTAAAGTTTTGTGTTCATTAGTCTCTTTTTGCATAATTTTTTATTTTAAATTTTACTTCTATTGGTTCAAAGGGAACGACGTAAGTAGATGAAAATAGTGCGCTAATCTAAACATTCTAGACAGAATAAACTGTGTCAACAAATTGCATGATTGTAGAGTTTGGATTTATTCTACCAAACGCGTATTGAATCATCATTTAATATAATCTTTACATCTAGTTTTTAAAATTGTGCTCCCCTAATGTAGAAGCGTGTCTTTAAAATGTTCCGTCGCAAATAAATTATAATTTCTTCGTTTGAAGTGACGCCAACTTAGAAAACAGACGTTTTCAGCCTTGTTTCATTAAAACAATACATCGTATTTATTCGCAAACAATGCGAACGTTATTTTAAAATATGTGTTGAAAGGGTATAATGTATATACGGACACAATTGTACGATATGTAGTATTTTCTTAAAAATGTGACACGTAAATTACTCAAACTTATTTTACGAGTACGTTGTTCCCCAGTAAGAATATATTTGTTTGAGAATTTTGCAGCAAAGGCGTATTATTTCGCATTCCATCCCAATTTAAATAGTTGCATATTCAACTAAAAAGCAAGAATTTTTAGTATAACGTACTCTGAACTGTTTCACGAATTTCAGAAAAATGTACTGGCATGCATACGCATTGGAAAAGGAATTTCACGAAAAGCAAATAACATAAGTTTTGACACCTTTGCTTGTAAGATTGAGTCATGAGCACATAAAGACATTCATATTTGAGATTTCGATATTGATTTTCTGATGGTAGGGTGATGCATTTCGCATTTCGAAGTAATGTCAGTGGTGTTACGTATCATGGAACAAATCATAAAAATTGACTTCACAGATGCCAAACCGTAATCTATCAAACTGTCTCAATTTAAACCTCATGAATTCTTCACCAATCGGTTCCGTGTTGAATATAATTCAAGCTTTAAGTTAAAGTTTAAATTCAACAATTTAATTATATTTGCCTCGTGCCTTATGTATTATAGGATTATTTCTTAAGGTGTAGATATACAGCAATTTTTTTTTTTTAATTTTGTCTTGAAAAATACAGTTTTTTTTTACAATGGGTCATTGATTTATGCTTAAAATCATTTCAGTGTAAAAAATCAAATTAAGCTGATCAGTAATTATTTAAATTAGATAAAAAATTATCTAATTATCATGTATTTGAACAGTCATATCTCAAATTTAAATTTGTTCAGGAAGACAATTCCTGTTGTAAATTATTTTTTATATTATTCTTCATGTTTTGACTCTCAATCAAGTTGCTAGAGGGAATAGGGTTTTTACAACTTTTTTCACCAGGGAAGAATAAAAAAATAAAGATTTTTTCAGCAATTTTAATATTTAAAAATAAACTAAAAATAAATTTTTCAACTAATAACTCTGATTGAAGGTCCAAACATCCACTGCATTATATAAATTTAACGATACCTAAATAATTATAGATCAATTTATTGTTGAGTTATCACCATTTAACAAAGCACCATATTGCGGAAACAGTTCTTCAGAAATTGATTTTAAGTTTTGGAAACATATTTGTATAGGGTGACAGTATCTGGCGAAAAACCCTTATAACTAGAAAATATTTGGAATATTTAAAATATCTTATCCTTTGAAAGCTAAGAAGTTACAAATCATTTTGAAGGGATAAAATCTATCTATATTAGATTCGATTTTTGTGATTTCTAGTATATATATATATACACACACCTCTTAAAGTAAGACTATTATCCAAATTGATAGTTTCGCCGTCTTGTATTTGTCACATAAATTGAAAAACCTGTCAAATGATTTTTTGTGAGGAAAAACAGAAATCAAGCTAGATTCCTTTTCCTTTTGCACCATAACATCACGACATTCACGGTCTAGGCCTAACATGAAAAAAATAACGTCACTTAAACCCATATCAAAAACCGTTTATATAAATGCGTTTTTTCAAAGCCTCAGCTCTGGAGAACATGGTGGAACAAAAACCTCCCCAATACTTTTTCATTTCAGTCTACTTAACGATTGCCGAGGGGGTATTTTTTCCCCTTTCCCACACACGGTAGATAAAATCGAACGTGTTCAAGAAGATTCTACGCGTTCCGCAGTTATAAAAAGAATCAAGCACCCTTCTAGAACCGAAACGCAGAGCGAAATAAATATTCCATTTCCATATTTTGCGTCTGACGTCATGAACCATGTGACCCTTGGGCAGGCATAGCGCGCGTTCAATAAATAAAGGCTATCTTCACGTGCGTGCGCGAATCAGGGTTTTGAACACGACAGCTTGAATGCAGAAACTTTTTTTTGTCTCGTTCTGCTCTAAGCGTTATTTTATTCGCATGCCTCTTTTGTTTTGCCCACATTCTCAAGAATCAGATTATGGTCTCAGTGAAAAGCAGATTCTCGTGGATACAGGTATTCATTTAACAGGTAAGTTGGTAGAAGTTCAACAATGTTGCATATATTCATGAGGAATTTAGTTTTGGAGGTTTGGTCTTGTCTATCGCGCGGCACTTAGCACCAAATTGTATTTACTTATTTTGACTCAATCAATTATTAATCCAATAATATCCACCATTTATTTGCACGCTATGAACACATGTGTGTGTAATGTATACACTTGTGTTAAATCTTCAAGTGGTTTAGACGAAATATTTTGTCCATCAAGATCTGACCAATTTTTCTAGTGATGAGATATCTCGTTAAGATAGTACCGATTTGTTTATCAAGCTAGATCAAGATCTGGTCAGTTTTTTCTAATTACGAGATGCCTCGTCTATCAAGATATCTGTTCAGATTCGCGAATGACGAGATACCTCGTCGGGACAATCACCAGTAGGTTTAATGTATAATAAAACTATATTTTCAAACTCAAAAACCCATTTTAAACTTAACAAGGCAGGAGACTGATTTATTCTGGAAATAAAATTCGATTATTGAGTGTTGAAAAACGGTAGCTATCAATTTTTCAATCCTCCAAGTGATTTCGACGAGATATCTCGTCCATCAAGATCAGACCAATTTTGCTAACGACGAGATACCTCGTCCATCAAGATAGTAAGTTTTGCTAATGACGAGATACCTCGTCGAGGCAACCACCAGGAGTGTTGACGAAATTAGCTTTGCTGTTGGGATCAAACGTTGTAATTATAGGTCCACTCCCTATAACAATAAGCAGTTTTGAACTTCTCACATGATGATGTTTGTGGGCCAGAAAACATATTTTAACACGGGCATGTCTACAGGGCTTAAGTTGTTATTGAAGAGAACCTGTGAAAGTATTTATGGTATCATAATTAATAAGTTTTTATGGTATCACATCATTGTAAATATGTAATATGGTAGTTGATATCACGATAGGGACTTATTTGTTATCTTATTGGAGAAGTGATTATTATCGATGTAACAGTCAAATGAGAGGGTTGAAATGGAATATGAGAAAACGAGCAATGTGAGGCGGAATTAAATACAGTTTAATGATTGCTTTTACGCGCTGTTTAATGTACAGGTTTATAATTTTTACTTTTATCAAAATTATAATTTAGGAGCTAATCAATTGCATCGCTAAATGACCACAGCGGACGTAGACAGATAAATATATGAATTAAAATATGACAAAAATGTACAGTCTGAATTAAATATTGTTTTATGTGATTTACAAGAAAACCATAAAAGCATAGGTAAAAGAATAATCTAGGATTCAGATAAAAAAATAAAAGTAATCGTATTAAACTACATCCAAAGACAATTGATATGTATTCATTTATAAAAAAATCAAATGTTATTGAAAAGGACATAAAGCAAATTATTCAACAAACCATCCGTTTTTAGTCAAAAATTTATATTAAATTTGTATTGTCAAGGTAAGTATTAGATATGTGTTTCAATATTAAGGTCTGTAAATTATTATTTTGAAACGAATAAGTCCGAAGTGCTACTCATTCATTGAAATAGTTATAAATTAGTAACATTTAGATTAGTTAATTGTTACTCACTAGCAAAAACACATTAAATACATATGTGGTTTTAATACAATTAAATGTAGATGCTATTGTGCAATGTAAACTGTAAAGCGTAAGTTTTGAAGTAAAAGAACAACATCGGTATTTTGCCAGAGAAAAATATTTGATGCTTTTGATTGTATATTTTGTCCCCAATTAAAGCTTTCTTTATTGAATATTTTTATTGACTATCAAAACTACTCATTGGCAGCATCAATATATAACATTATTCTTAGATAAACATTTCATTGATATTTAATTTTTGCGAATTTTAATAAGGATTAACGCTATCAGATGAATTTATATAAATATCATTTAAGTATGAATAAATAAGCATAATTAAATTACATAACAAATTGACAGAAAAAAGAAAATCGCACATTAATTGACTCATATAATGAATATACTGAGTCAAAAATGAAAAGAAAAAGAAATATAAAATTCTCTAAATTTAAATGAAGCGTTCAAAAAGTTTGTTAAAGCGGAAAAAATGAAAAGCATTCATTCAAACAAAATGAAAAGAAAAATGTTTTCTTTTATTTTTAGCCTAAACTCTACATTTTAAACTTCAACACAAAATAGAGGCAGCTTAATGGTAAATTAATTATAGAAGAGTATTAAGAAATCAATAAAACAGTTACTGTAATTTTCATTTGCCCCATATTGACCATCTACTAAAGCTATAAGCTTTACCATGCATTTGCCTAAAACGGCATGGCGAAGTATGACTTTTTGAGTGTTTAGTTCTCAGGAAATAAAAATAATTTTAAGTTTTAGTTTTCGAAAGGTTTTCTAGGTCACATTGGGTACAAATATTTTAATAGTATCATTTCTATGACTATGTGATTATAAATGGGAAACAAAATGTTTTTAAATACTTCTAAATCTTACTTTTACTAAATACTTTTCGAGATTCTAAAAAGTGAAAGGAGTTGATTCTAGAATTGCTAAATTTTGGAAAAGATTGGTGACAAATGTTTATATTTTATCACAAGAGCTTTTCGAATTACTCTCATTCTACATATATACTAGTTCTCATTTCTAAATCAAAGTGTATCTTTTGCTGTGAAGTTAATTTTTACAACGTTACATACAGCACATATTAAATAATATTGCTTCAACATTAATGTGATGAAGACTACAAAGAAAATTTTAAGAGGTTTAATATTTTGAATATATTTCAAAATTCTAATATATTCTAATGTTTCTCATCAACTGTGATTTCTTATGGCAACGTTTAACTGGGCAATTACTTACGTGATTCTGACAATCCTTTCTAATGTTGTAATGGAAGAAAAGGTAGTAATTTCAACGGCAAGGCGTCTTTACGTCCAGATATCTGTTTTCACTGGGTGACGAGGGATTTCCAGTATCCCACATATATGCAATTGAAATGTATCTTTTCTAAATAAAAAAACCGAATTGGACAAATATTGATGAAATCAGTACGAGTGGCCGAAAATTATCTGAAGCATGATTTCATTTGAGGTGTCTTGCACCATAAAACCCAACTATCGATATACCACTCCATATGAGGTGTATTTTTGTATTGATAAAATCTAATCGTATCGGCCTCTGTGTATTTTTACTAAAGTGAGATTTTAATAAGATAAAGACTCAGTTCTCTGAAGATAGTGGTAATAAAATAACATGTTAATACATTGCTCAGAACATAATGAAAAGCTTGTATAAACTCACTTTGTTTTGCCCATTTATAAAAAATGTTATTTTTACTTATTTATTTTTAAATTTAATTTCCCCCACGCTCAATTTTGTAAACTTCAAATGAAATATGCTATTAAAGTTATCGCACGCGTTTCAAAAAAGCTTGCTTGCATTTATCTTAAAATATTTCTATCACAATTTTCAAAGCGCTTAAAATACACTGACTGATCTCAAATGTTTCAATTAGAGAAGACAACTGAAGCGGAAAATCGCTTAAGACCGCTCTCATACGTTTTCTAGATAATTTACTTTCCCTAAAAGTTTTCGAAGTATTTTTTCAAGTCACCCCTAACTTTACTACGCGGCTGCCAAACATTCTGTAAATTTCCGCTCGATTAAACGAATGATAAATGGAATAATAAAAGCCTGTGTGAATTTGTAACTCTTTGAGTCAGTTTTAGTGCTGCAAAGCGTGCATTTTTAAGCAGTGTTCACGCATAGCGATCTGAAAAGTTTCTAGAGTTTACCGAATAAAGTATATGGTAGACAGAAAAATATTTAAAAAAGGTTAGTTTAAGACCGAATATATTTTAAGTAATTAATCGATTAATTGTGTTTCTAAACTGTGTCGTACTCACGTCAATTCTAAAGGAAGTAAATCATTGCTTCATAAAGTAACGTAATATTTCATTAGAAACGTAGTTTCAAACTGTCTCTAAACTCCACTTTTATGTGATGTGGAAATGAAGGTCATATAGATATATAATATTAGTTATAGTTTATAATGGCTCAAAAATGTCCAATTAGAGATAAAATATATAAAAACACATTTGTGCAAACACTTCAAGTTTATTTTGAATTAACCTGGTGTTGTTTCGACGAGGCATCTCATCACTAGAAGAAAATTGACTAGATCTTGATTTACGAGATATCTCGTTCATCAGGATCCCGTCGTCTCTCAGAAGAAAACTGACCAGATCTTGATCTCGTCACATTAAAAAAATTGGCAATATCTCGATGAAGAGATATCTCGGTATTAGCAAATTTGGTCAGATCTTGATGGATGAGATATCTCGTCAAAACCACTTGGAAGGTTAATAATAGTTGTGAAAAACTTTTTGATTCTTCACTTCAAATGAGTATAAGTTAATTTTTTAAGTTGGTTTCAGAGATTGAAAAAGTCCAGTCACTGAATAAAAATAGCTTTCAATATTTATATATATAATGGAAACAAAAGAAAAATTGGTGGTTTATTTTTTAAATAGACAAACATTCAATTATTTGCAATTTACTACACCTTTGTGAAATATAAACACAAGATTCGGATTGGACGCTGAGAGGGTTTCCTTAAAATATTAACTTTTAACGCAACTTTTAACTTTTTCGACGCAAATACAAATTAATAAGGATTTCACCTACCTGATGAACAGATATCATCGTTAGGCGGAGATTCGTTCTCGAAGCTGACTGCTCACCGTTCTTCAAATGCATCGATGAGATCAGATAATATTGAAAGAGTGAAACGAAAAATAAAAAAGAAAGCCGACTGTCGTGAATACTTTTAAGATAATCTTCAAACAAGTAAGCACATGACCTGACATATTTGTATTGATTTTTGTTGTATTGGAACTGCTGCTTTGGATCTGATTAAGATCGGATCTCGTAGACAAAACGAATGAAAATATTAGAAATACCCTTTCAATTGCGTTTAAACCCAAAAGAAATCCAAATTATTAAATATATCATGCATTAACCCCAAATGGTTTCAACGAGATATCTAGTCCATCAAAATCCGACCAATTTTGCTAATGACGAGATATCTCGCCATCAAGATATTGCCGAATGTTTTATGATGACGAGATCAAGATCTGAAAAGTTTTTTTCTAATAACGAGATATCTCGTCCATCAAGATCTGGTCAGTTTTACTAATGACGAGATACGACATCGAGACAACCACCAGGAGGGTCAAAGAAATTATGACGCCACATTTGAAAAATATATTGCTACTTAAAAAATTATATACATTTTAATTCAGTGTAGCAGTATTTATTTTGCACTTGAATGCTAGTTCCTTAGTCTTTCCACTTTTAAATCTTATTCAAGGGAAAATAGATCATAGAATTCAAAATTTATACCATTGGAGTGGAATATCAATATTTGAAACGAGACTAGTATATTTCATGCACAATGGTTCGCATAATTTCATTGAATAAATTCACAAGAGTTCCAAGAGAATATTTAGTGGATAAAATGCGTTATGCCCGAGAGATAGTAAATTCAAAATCGTATGTGCTATCCAGGAAATGTAGCTCATTTTAACTATAATGAAATTGTGAAAAATTCAATTAAGATTAAATGTTTGACATACTTTTGACGCAATAGTGTTTAACAATTTGTTCTTACTTGCTATGATACAAAATTTTTCATAGATTTCAAACACAAATTTAGAGCTGGAGGTCTAAAATATTTAGCGCATTTTCTGAACTTTATGAACCCGTGAATGAAGGAAATAATTACAACTCGGAACTCCTAATAACACAACGGTATGTAGTTAGGTAGATAATTAACGACGCACCGGAACAATACAACAGGCTATTGGAGACGGTCAGGGATCAATCCCCAAGGGAACGATCTGAAAAAAAAACCACAAAACACCACGTAATTTTGAACCTCGGTCAGATGACGAGGTCAACACCTGAGCAAGCACCATTCTTTCCAAACTCCAAACTTACACACCACACCAACGTGAAGACGTTCGAGGCCACAACATATCTAACGTGCAGCAGCGCTCCCCCCTTGTACAGGACGGTCTTTGGCTGGATTCGAACTCTCAACCCTCCGGTTGCTAATCCGTTTCTCTTTCAACTTGGCGGCCCCTATATTTTTGGGAATTTGACGCAATAGTTTTGATCAATTTGTTCTTGTTATGATACAAAGTTTTGATTTCAAACCCACGAATTTATAGCTGCACCCTCCTCTTGGTTTCGAAGAGTTCTCATCCATCGATAGTTGACCAATTTTGCTAATGACGAGATATCTCGTCTTCAAGGTAATGCCGTTTTTTTAATGATGACGAAATCGAGATCTAGTCAGTTTTTCTTCTAATGATAGTGATCGAGATCTATTCTAATGACGAGATATCTCGTCCAACAAGATCTGGTCAGTTTTGCCAATGACGAGATGCCTCGTCGGGAAAACAAGGACTACTCTTCACGAACCAGTGAATGAAATGAATAATTATATCTCGGAACTCCTAATAACACGACAGAAAATTAAAAAACCTAATGCTCTCTGAAACAATGTTTTATAGAAAAGAGGCAAGTGATAGTAATCATCCCTGAAGTCATCATTATCATCATTAAAAACGCATCGCATTATCGTAATTTCTCAACTCTGAAGCAGTCGGTAAACTAGACATAACGTCATTTTGGACTACCAACACCATTTTCCACGTTTTTTCCGATTAATTTTGTTTCAGTACCACCCCCATATTATCGAAATAGAAGATAATGATCGTTTCTAGAAGCTTAAGAATTTTGCCAGCCCTTTTCTTCTAAGGCTACTTCCGTTTCTCTCATGATTACGCCTTTTTCTGATACTTAGGATCCTTAATGGATCTGTTTTAGGGGATCATTCTCATGCAATGCTAAAGTAAAAAATTAAATTATCGAAGGAATGGGGTGAGTGGGATTTGTTACCAAAGATAGAAATCTCTATCGTAGGAACAGAAAGGAGGCCTTAAAATTAGATGAATAGATGAAACCTCAGTTTAATTGGAAGTAAAAAAATTGACACAAAACGTAGTTTTGACGTGAATACTCGGACCTGATGTTGGATTGTGGTATGTATTCCAATTAACGTCACACTGGAGCAACAACACAACTGGCTATTGGCGACGGCCCAAGATCAAACCCGGAGGGACAACACCAAGTAATTTTGAACAACGGTCAGATGGCGAAATCAATCTGAGCTGCCACCACACACTCCAGACAACACCAGAGCTGGCATCCCCACTCTCGAAATTTCCACACCCCGCCAACGTTAGGACATTTGAGGCCATGACAGATTTAAAGTGCACCAGCCCCTTTGTACAAGGCAATATTTGATTGGGTTCGAACTCGCAACCCTCAGGTTGCTAATCCGTTACTCTTCCAACCGGGTTACCACGGCCCTGTTGGATTGTGGAATGAGGTAGGTAGGTATGTACTTTAATTAACGTCGCACTGGAGCAACACAACGGGTTATTGGCGACGGTCCGGTATCAAATCCGAAGAGAAAGAACGTAGGATAACATCACAAAATTTTGAATCATGGGTTGTGGAATGAATGAAGCAGACCTAGGAAATTTGAATCATTGTTTCTTGTGAATATTGAACAATTAATATACAGTTTGAACGATTATTTCTTGTGAATATTGAACAATTAATATGCAGTTGGAATGATTAAAGTAGTTTGATACTAATAATTCAAGAATAATTTTATTGATAAAAACCAGTGATATTAGCAGCTTTCGATAGCTTTGGAATGACATGAAATACCATATTCCTAGTGAAAGAGTGCTACATGTTTAAAAATATTGATAGGAAAATTGGCTATTATAATACTCTGTAAGTGTGTCATTTGTACAGGAAATGAACATAAAGGGCATTCACAATCACAAACTCAAAATCTAAATCTATATAATAGTCATCTCACAATCACCTTTTGTAGTTATCCTTTACACAGTAAGGGACACGGTAGCCCGGTTGGAAGAGCAGCAGATTAGTAGCCGGAGGGTTGTGAGTTCGAAACTCGATCCAACCAAAGACCGTCGCGTACGTGGAGGCTGGTTAAATCTGTCGTGGCCTCAAATGTCCTGACGTTAGCGTGGCGTGGAAGTTTGGAGTGGGGTGCCATCTTAGGTGTCCTTCTCGTCATCTGGTCGTGCTTCAAAATGACGAGGAGTTTTCCTTGGATCTTTCGCTTCAGGATGAATCCCAGGGCCGCCGCCAATCGCCCGTTGCGTTGTTCCAGTGCGATGTTAATTCAACTACCTACCTACGTAAAAATGGTAGAGTCAATGATACCCTCTCCCGGTAAACTGCTCAATTTTATAAATATTAAATTCTAGTAAACTTTCAATTCTTCTCTTGATCGAAGTGTTCTAATTATGCCTATAAGAACGTAAGTGCGATGTTGATGACTGCCACAATCAGGTTGGTTGGTTAGTGGGTTTTATGGCGCATATTTGGCCAAGTTGCGCCAAACATAAGACAAACAATGTCAAGTTTCATTGAAATGAGATGGATTAGAGAAAAAAGAGAAAGATCGCTTGGGCATCCTCGGGTCGCTATCTCCATGTTTACCAGAGGCAGTAAACCCCATGGGAAGAGATTTCTAAGGTACCTCGGGATCGTGAAGGCCGTACACACCTAAAGACGTGCCTCTAAGGGGGTGTTGAGTTAGGACTAACGGAGGCCACCTGCTATGTCCCTCACAAATTGCACCAGTTCGCTCCTTGTAGTGAGTGCCAAAGATGTCGCTGATTGGACTAAAAATTTAATAAATAAATGAATAGATACATATTTTTAAATTTCTGACTGATATCCAATCCGCTTATTAGAATCCTGTCTTACGTTCCAAATTATTTTGTGAGCGGTTACTTTTAAACCATTGAATCCTAAAATAATGCTACGTTCGTTGCAAGTCCACAAATGTATCAAAATACTATCTCTAATTTGCTGATACTATACTCGTAAATTACGACAAAGAGGTCAGAAATTACAACATACATCAGCTTTTAAAGAGCGATAACACGTCATTCAAATCCATTTCATGTCCGTTTCGCTGTAGCGAGATTTGCGTGCGCGGAATCATTACCGAAACTAAATTGTTTCAGTGTGTCATTTTTTCTTCCATTACGAAATGACTTACGCTATCCCTCTTATATAACCCAGGAAGTAAAGAATCAATTAGTTGTTAATGTGCACCAACAAAACTGTTAACACATGAACTATTGTTAAGTTGACCTCAATGAGGTCGTACTTCTTAGGCTATCACTTAGGTTACTCGCATACAATTTATTCGTTCGAAATTGGGTTGATAGGTAGGTAGTTGAATTAACGACGCACTGGAGCAACACAAGGGCTATTGGTGACGGTCCGGGATCAAACCTGAAGGGAAAGATCCGAGGAAAACACCTCGTCATTTTGAATCACAGTCAGATGACGAGGTCAGTACCTGAGCTCGCACCACACTTTCCAAATTTCCACACCACACCAACGTGGGGACACTTGAGATCACGACAGATTTAACTTGCGCCAACACCCAAGTACACGACGGTCTTCGTTGGATCGAGCTTCAGACTTGAAGCCTCACCGGTTGCTAAAGCTCTATTTTTATAACAGGGCTATCATAGCCCATCACTCGAAACTGGGCAGATTAGATATTTGTTACCAACATTACAGACGCTACTTAAGAAACGTTAAGTTTAATTTCTATTTGAGACAATAAATTATTTTCCAGTTTTGAAATTTTATTGTAAAGCCACCTTTATTCTGCATGTTAAATAGATATATTGTATCAAAGCATTAAGCTCTTTTTTAAGCTGCAAAATTGATATGAATGTAGACATTTGCAATTCAAAATCTGCAGTGATGATCATATTATTCGAGCCACCTTTATAAATAAACAATTTTACATTTCAACTAGGTTATGAAAAACTCTTGTTACGTTGATTTCTTTACATTTTTATGGCAAAATTAAGTCAATAAATAAATAGTTGGCCACATCGTTGATTTCATAACCTAACATGTTAAGCCGTCATTCAAATTTACCCAAACTCAGAAAATTCCTTTTTTGCACTGGGGCTCTAATAATTTGGTCAGTAACTATATTTCTCTCCATTAGCAAAATTGATCAGATCTCGATGAACGAGATACCTCGTTGAAACCACTTGGAGGGTTAATTGGTGGGAACGTGGAGGATTATTTTACCCCGGGGTACCATATGCGGTACTACCATATTGCACCCACCCCGAACTGTGGGTGCATGTCTTCCTGGAGTACTTTGGGAAAGCTGGATCGCATTGTCGTCTTGGAGAAATGAGGAAACTTCAAGCAGCCACCCCGACATCTGCACATGAGAGATTTATACTCGTAACCAATCGTTTCATTTCACGAGTTTCTTTACCCTCCAAGTGGTTTCCACGAGATATCTTATCCAACAGGATCTGACCAATTTTGCTAATGACGAGAGATCTCTTCATTAAGGTACTGTCAATTTTCATAACAATATCAAGATTTGGTCAGTTTTCTTTGAATGACAAGATATTTCGTCCATAAGGATCTTGCCAGTAGTGCTAATGACGAGGATGCGTCTTCGAGACAACTACAGGGAGAGTTAAGAACGACGTCCTTAGCCACTCGACAAGTGTGATTGGCTGTTTTTATGATTTCAGGAGTAGAATAAGAATCTATTGATTTTTAAGAAAATGATTTATAGAATTCATAAAACATGAGCAAAAGTATCCAAATACTTATTTAGAATGATGAGCTCTTTTGTGTAGTTTCAACAATATTATGCAGCTCTTTAACTTAAATCAAGCATATTTAAACTAAGCGGCAAAATTGGTGAATAAATACCACACACACACATATATATAACGGCCGATTTTTTAATGTTTGTATATGTTGTCCTTCGACAATATAAAATAAGGTCGATTCATGTGCCAAGTACGTTATAATGAAATAAATAATAATATATATATTTACTCTGCTCGGATAAATTTAAGTGTAGCGGTAGCCTGTTTGGAAGAGTAAAGGATTCGCAACCGGGGGGTTGCGAGTTCGAAACTCGATACAACCAAAGACCGTCGTATTCGTTGGGGTTGGTGAACATTAAATCTGTCGTGGCCTCAAATGTCCTGACATTAGCGTGATTTCGAAGCTTTGAGACTGAGATGCCAGCTCAGGTGTTGACCTCGTCATCTGACCGTGGTCAAAAATAACGATATGTCGTACTCGGATCTTTCCCTTCGGGGTGGATTTCGGACCTTCACCAATAGCCCGTCGTGTTGCTCCAACGGGACGTTAACCCTCCAAAGGGGTTTGATGGAATGTCTCGCCCATCAAGATCTGACCAATTTTGCTAATGACGAGATATCTTGTCATCTAGACACTGCCGATTTTTTATGATGACGAGATCAAAACGTGGACAGTTTTTTTCTAATGACGAGATATTAATGAACGTGATATCTCGTTTATCAAAATCTGATCAGTTTTGCTAATGACGAGATATCATAATGTTACAAAGCACCATATCAACTTTTCCAATAAAATCCGGAAAAAAACGCCATTGGAAAAACACGTTCCAAATCTTGCTAAGCACAGTTGACTAATTATAGACATGCAATTTATCATCCATCGGCGCCATTACTCTAAAAGTAAAACCACCCACCGCACTTCTCATATATATGCAAAATAAGTCCTTTATGCTTTGAGAAAAGAGCAGTATAATGAGCAAAGACCCAAGATTCCTCTACGGCATTTTTTTCGATACATAAAAAGAAAGAAATTAATCGAAAAGCTTAGAAGTTAGGGGAAATTCCACTTTAATTTACTCTCGTCAAAAGGGCTTTGGTCTAACATTCCTGGGCCCTATTTTCGGAAGTCGGAACCAAAGTAATAGTTCAATTTCGGCGCTATTCAGACCCGGCTATAAGTGACTTGGGAACGATTTGGAACTTTTATGTATTAAAGCGGTGAAATAACGTCGGGAAATTTGTTTCGCTTTGGTGCTTATTTAAGACACATTGCTACGATGGGAAAAGAGTAACGAGTGAAAACGCGTTTTATATCTAAAATTGTAGGCAGAGGCAATTTATTCCAGACTTCTCCCCATTCACTTTTTTGAAAGTTCCTAGAATTCTTTCAACGCATTAGTGTTTTCCTTTCAAAAATAACCTGGACTCTGCAAGGGCTCCTGGAAATATTTCCTATATTACATAATAGACGGAAAAGTTACCAGTCAAGAGTATTGCTCCAAACAACATTGTGTCTGTTTTTATGTGCCTAAACGTTTACTCGGGATTTTTTTAAAGTTTAGACGCGGCAGTTTTGAGTATATTAAATATGGAGTGACTTATGATGCTGTGGGATGAAACATAGTACATCACTAGGGCGCGTTATTTCATTGGGTGGAATTAAGTTATCGCCAATTTCCTCAATGAAGTGTGTTGGAAATATGTCATCGAATTCCACCAACGCATAGCCAGCCCTCAGTGGAACATCTCTTTTAGGTGTTTACGGGCTAAACGGACCCGAGGTACTATAATAACCCTTTCTTTTCCCACGAGGTTTACTGTCTTTAGTAAATACGTAAGTCGTGGGATACACAAGCGATCTTTTTTCTGCTTTCATCTTACTATTCTATTCCCAATCACTCGTTTTTCCGTTCATGATATTATTTACTTGACGTTGTCTTGTGTTTGACTCAGCTTGGCCAAATATGGCCCTTGCGCCATAAAACCTAAATATCTTGATAACGAGATATCTCGTCATAAGCAAATTGGTCAGTTTTTGATGGACGAGGTATCTTGTCAAAAGCACTTGGAAGGATAAGTGCAGAAATACGACAAACTGCAATTCATTTCTTCAAATATCCCTTATGCAAGATGGTATTAGGAAACAGACAGGAGCAGACTTCTAGCAGTTCGGGAGCAGTTTTCGTGGAAGGTAGACAGAGTTCCTTTACTAAAAAATATGGACACCTGTTTAAAACTTGTAAGGATTTAACTAGTAATTTCAGTGACTGATTTTCACTGCTTTCCCACGAATCTACTATATATAGTATTATTTAGTGATCATTCTTTTAACCTTCTTGGTCGTTGTCTCGACGAGGTATCTCGTCTCATTAGCAAAACTGGCCAGATCTTGATGGACGAGATATCTCGTCATAATCACATTTTGGGTTAATGACAGTAAGTATCATGGGGTAAATATGATGAAAACCTCAAAGTAAGACTAACATGTAAGATGAATACTGTCATCACTTCTACCATGAAATGGTAAACTAGCTTTTAAGATAGATGGATTATTGAACTGTTTTTAAATTGTCCACGAAATAAAGGGTTAAATTGTTCGGTAGCTTAGTAAATCGCTTTGTGGAACAAGATGTAACTTGTTTTCTACCTAAAAATTATGAAACATTCATCGCAAAATATGATTTGTAGCATTCTAATCTAAATTAGCATTTTAAGGTGCACATATATTGTTTCTACAAATCAGTCGTTACTCATATCTGCCTTTAATTAGTACGAAATTTATAACACAGTGCTGAATTGTTTCACTTAATCGCAGTCTGAGTCAACATATCAGTAACTAACAAGGGATGGGATAGACTCTGAACTTTTTGTTATGATTTTTACGTATTGCAAATATCCGGCTACCGTGATAGGGCATTCAAGTCACGTGGTTTTGAACGAGTCTGTTAGTTAATTAGGGGACTGGCAGTAACGAAAACAAATCACTTCCACATTTGGAGTCTTCAACTCGGAATAGGTATAAGTTTAACATTCGATGCAGAAAGCGATAGAAAATTGACATCGAGTTGGCGAGGAGAAAACCATTTTCACAGAGTTCGCCATTCATGCTTTTGCGTATAGTAGCCTTCTCCAAACGTGCTTTCAAACGTCTTCATACATTTTCAAAAATCGACTGATTTCGTCGACTGCCGTTTCGTTGGAGCCGCACAATATTAGTAAACTATTTCTTTCCACCAAACAAATTCTCCAAAAACTGTAAAATTCAGACGTACACTAGTGTCACCCTTACTCAAGTTAAACTATCCCTGTTCCAATAGTGACCACCACAATCCAGACTCAGCGACGGGAGCAGTTCTCGCAGCAGACAGAGCCAGCATCTTGTTATAGAAAAGATATTAAACAATACATTCGTGACGTGACACATTGTACTGTTTACTATCTCAACATAGACTGAAATATAAGTAGACGGAGAATTTCTATTGAGTGAAGCTACAAAAAAGTGTGAAAAATATAACGACTAGTAGTCATGTGACTGCTCTATAAAGAATTGCCTCGTTTGGCGATATGACATCTTATGACACTGTAGGTGTGCAAATGCACATTTCTGTATTTATCATAATGAATGAGAGCAAATTAATAATGGGTGGAACATGTTCTGTAAGCATAATGACGGTCCAAGGTTGATGATTATGGAAATTTTATCTATAGTGGGACATAATAAATTGTACGTACTGACAATTTTTATAGGTTTAAAGATAATTAATTATTGAAAAGAAATTAAAAACTGATTTGCAAATATGTATAAAAATCCTTCATAGTTACTAAAAAACGAGATCTTAAATTTTATTTGTAACAGCACTTTTTAGGTACGAAACATAATGAAATCTAGAAAAAAATATAGTTTACTGAATAAATAATTACACCAATATCTATTTGTATTCTTTTAATGACTATTAATTAATTTATTATCGCTTGAAAACTTAAAAGGAGCACCTAATAGAGGAAAAAGATGGGGAAAATCTACATCATTTAATTAAGAAAATCAAATTAAGTACACAGTGATTAAGTACCTCAACAATACTTTTGGTGTTTTAGAGAGAAGGCCCGTAAAAATTATATATTTACTTCTTTTTCATTTCTGATAACTTAGTGACCCTAAATTAAAAATAAAACCTGTTTTCAGAGAAGTTTTAAAATAGAAGGATATAAATTTTTCCGAATTTCATTCGTAGGAATTAAAATATTACAAGTTATTGTATTATTTAGTTGTTTCTGTTGTAATATGTATAAAACCAACATGTGTGTATACTTCAATAAGATTCTATTGGTCTTTTTTTCTTAGAGTATCCTTTGGTAGAATACAATTTGTCCTTTGCAAAGAATACCCTTTAGAAATATTCTATTGATATTTTCCTAAAAATTTCCTGTTTTAGAATGATTCTTACTGGTATTTTCCTAAAACAACGGGATCTTTTAGAAAGGTTCTATTGGTATTTTCCTAAAAATATAATCTCTTAATAAGATTCAATTGGTACTTTCGTAAAAATATAATCTTTTAGAAAGATTCCATTTCCTAATTCATTCTAAATTCTCCATTTTTTTCCATTTCCATAATCTTTACATTAGAATACTTTGGAAAGATTCAATTAGTATTTTCGTAAAAAATATTTTAAAAAATGTTTCAGAAAGATTCTATATTGGTATCTTTGAAATAGAATGCTTTGGAAAGATTCTATCGATCCTTTACTTAGAATAGAATGCTTTGGAAAGATTCTATTGATCATTTCCTTAGAATAAAATGCCTTGGAGAGATTGTATTGATTCCTTTATTAGACGACTAGAATCGTTTGGAAAGATTCTATTGGTTAAGAAGATAGTTAGAAGTCAAAAGAAGGGAAGACTGCATGTTGTAAGGTGGAATCATGCGGGTGATCCCCAGAGAAACGAAATACATTTTATTAATTTACTTAAAATTCTTCCGTTTAAAATAGCTGATGAATCAGTTGGAGTAAAGCATCACACGGGGATGTGGAAATCTTTGGAATATTTCGAAGCATTCTAACTCTCCATCACTCCTACCTTCCATCCTTTATTCAAATAGCCACAAGAAACCGACATTTCAACCGTTCCCCAAAGGGATTTGCATGTTCAAAGCCACGCATGAGGCATTACAACTTCCAAGGTCTTAACTCCCGATATCCGAAGAAAATAATCTACGAGGTGTGAAGTTTTGAAGCCTGCGAGGATTTGAGTAAACATAAATTTACATGGTTCGACTGACGCCAAACGTACAACCAAGTTGGGGGAAATAAGATTTGCAAGGAAAAAGTGACTTTTCTTGGCTTTCAGAGGGAGAGTTTAGTTCGGACACAATCTAGTTTTTCCGTTGTTGTTAAAGGTGTTTCTGTTCGATTCGAAAATTGCTCACGTATTTCCTGAATTTATTCCGAGCAATAAAAAGAATCTGGAGAAGTCATTGGAAATCTGTTAAGTTATGCGTAATTTAAGATTAAAGAAAAGAGCAGAAGTGTGGAAAGTCTGTCTCCGGTTGAAAAATAAAAGACTAAATAAGAACGTACTTTTTTTTAAGTTTAATGTATTCAGGAATGGTTAAAATTGAGAAACATTAGTTGAAAGATAAATACGATGAGAAACTATTGAATACAAATTACCGAGTTTCGTTAGTTTAATCATTTCGATGCAGTTAAAGTAACGCTTTAAGTATCGATATTTGCCACTTTCGAAGTATCATAATGGTAACGGAAGAAATGTAGAATAATTTCATAAATATGGAAATGTAGTTCTAGATGGGCTTTTAATAGAAAGGACTAAAGTAGTAACTACAAGCATTTTATGATTGGTAAATTTTTCTTTGATATTTTTTTAATGAGGTTGTCATAAAATTTCCAAAAGATTTAAAATATGTGGTAGACGTGCTTCTACTGTTTCACTATAACCCTAATATATGTGTGCATGAACACCTAAGAGGGTAAATGCATTGCTGTCCGTTTTAACCCTGATATCATTTATCTTGTTAACTTTAATATCAAATATCATTTACAAAAAAGTTTTTACATGCACATACTTATAACAATGCATATATTTTTAAAGATGTGTCAGAGTTTTATAATTTATTACCATCTTCTACATTTCTATGTCAAATTATTTATATTATTTTTTATTTTACAAATACTTTTACTGTTCAAGGTGTATGCATACCCAAGAAATTTGTTTTTGAATTTTGACTATAAAAATCCAGTTTTTTAAATTATTTCAGTGTGAAAAACAGATTAAGCTAATCATTATTTTTCGGATTTATATAGATGTAATCAACTAATTAACATGTTTTTAACAGGGATATCTCAAATTCCAATTTGTTCAGAAAGACAATTCCTGTTGGAAATTTTCCCTCACATTAATTTTCATGTTTTGACCCTTAATCAAGTTGTTAGAGGGAATTGGAGTTTTTCACAATTTTTTTGATTAAGGAAGCACAAGAAGGAAAACAAGATTTTTCAGGAATTTTAACATTTAAAAATCAACTAACAGTTAATTTTGTAACTAATAACTGATCGAAAGTCAAAATATCCACTGTATTATACGATGCAAATAATTATAAAAGTAATGATGCAAAAATATTTATAATAAATCAATTCATTATCGAGTTATCACCGTTTGAACAAAGCATCGTATTGCAAAAGCACAGCTCTTCAGAAATTGAGTTTTAAGTTTTAGAAACATGTTTGTACATATTGACAGTATCTCACAAAAAAAATCACAGTAACTAGAAAAATATTTCGAATATTTACAAGATCTTGGTATTGTTTCAAAGCTAAGGAGTTAGAAAAATTTTTGAAGTAATAAAAAAAATCGATATTCTGGCCGATTTTCTTGTTCGATAGTGTATACATACACCTTAACACTTTTTCTGCACTTTGCGCCATTAAACCCAACCGCAATGTCCTACTGTATTAGAGTTGCACATATGAGAAATATTTCAAGAGTAAATAATTAACTTCTATAACGGAAGTGCAAGCAGTAGCATTCAAAGAGTAAAACTTTTCTTATATATACGCTTAACTTATAAATTCATTCAACAAACCTGGTCTTTTATACACTTCCGTACTAAAATACTCTTTGGATGGTTTATTAACTTCGGCCAGACGGTTACTTTGTTTAGAACGTATAAAAGTATGCAAAGTTTTGGTTGGTTGTGGCGGAAGCCGGGTTATTTAATTAAGCTAAGCTAATTTAATTAAGCTGTAGAAATTGAAGAATGAATATTCTGAAGTTCGTGCTTTATGCTCAATACTTTCTTACTTCAATGAGCTAAGTTAGTCGAGTTCCTTGCACGAGTGAATTATAAGAGGTTCTCTAATTAAAATATAAATGTAATTAAAAACAGAGAGCGTTATTTAAAAGATAGAGCTCACAAAATCAATGTTCTAGAAATAAATACAGAATATTTAATCAGTTGGAATATATTCAACAAAAAATTAATTTTGAAAAACATTTTTTAAAGCACTTTTTTGATGAAAATTATATATATATATATATATATATATATATATATATATATATATATGCACTTATTGAAATGGTAGGAATTCCCATGTAACAATTTGAAACAAATAACTACAATAATTTTGTCTCCTAAAACGTTTTCCCATCAAATCGTTATTCTACAATTCATTTCAGGCAAATTGGGATATTAGTCTTTAAATTGGCAAGATCTATACAATAGAAGAAAATTAATAATTTTCCAAGACAAATTTCAAACTTGTAAACTATTTTGTACATTGTTTTAATTTGTACTTTCGTTATGTTCCCTATAAAATCCTATGTGGATCGATGTTGTGTATGTTGACGAGGCAACCACATTTCAGCTGTGTTGCACATTATGTATGTTGTAACTCTGGTTAATCCAATCTGGTTAAAATTCAGATGATTTTTGACTGAATCTGACTTGTAACCTGATCTGTGTATGATCATTCTCTCCTTTATACTCGTGTACGATATATATATATATATCGATATATATATATACGATATATATATATATATACGATATATATATATATATACGATATATATATATATATATATATATATATATATATACGATATATATATATATATACGATATATATATATATATATATATATATATATATTGTCGCCACTAAAGTTGAACCCTACGTGCACAGTGGATTTACGTGTTTGTTTACACAGAAAATCCTTCATACAGGTCGAAATACTCAGCCTTTCCCAATTCTTATGGAAGAGAAATAGATTAGCAACTGGAGGATTGCGAGCAAAAAACTCGGTCCAGCCAAAGAACGACGTGTTCACGGGAGCTGGTTCGCGTTAAATCTGTTGGGCTTCTTATGTCCTCACGTTGGTGATGCGGAAGTTTGGAGAGTGTGATGCCAGCTCAGGTGTTGTTCTCGTCACATGACAGTCGTTTCAAATTACGAGGCCTTGTCCTTCGAGCCTTCCATCCGATATTGATCCCGGACAGTCGCCAATAGCCCGTTGTGTTTCTCCAGTGCGACGTTAACTAACTACCTACCCAACTTTTATGGCGTTGGATTCTTGCGGCCTGTATGTGTTTCTGATGATAAAAAATAATTCTTCTCTTTAGAGAACACGAACAGTCCAAAAACTATTCGGGCCGCGGTGGCCCGGTTGGAAGAGTAACGGACTTGCAACCGAAGGGTTGCGAGTTCGAATCCAGCCAAACACCGTCGTGTACAAAGGGGGCTGGTGCACGTTAAATCTGTCGTGGCCTCAAATGTCCTCACGTTGGCGTGGTGTGGAAGTTTGGAGAGTGGGGTGCCAGCTCAGGTGTTTCTTCGTCATCTGACCGTGGTTCAAAATTACGTGGTGTTGTCCTCGGATCTTTCCCTTTGGGAGTGATCCCGGACCGTCACCAATAGCCCATTGTGTTGCTCCAGTGTGACGTTAATTGAAATTCCCCCCCCCAAAAAAACTATTCCTTGCCACGATTTCTAGATAGGTTGGTAGGTATTTAATTAACGTCACACTGGAGCAACGCAACGGGCTATTGGCGACGTTCTGAGATCAAACCCGAAGGAGACAATACTAGGACAACACCATATAATTTTGAACTAGGGTCAAATGACGAAATCACACCTGATTTGGCATCAGACTCCAAACTTCCACACCACGCCAACGTCAGGACATTTGAGGCCTTAATAGATTTAACGTGCATCAACCCCCCTTCGACGGTTTTATACGAACTCGCAACCCTCAGGTTGTTAATCCGTTACACTTCCAACCGGGCTGGGCTACCGCGTCCCACGCCATGGTTTCGAATCTAAACAATTTTTAATCTCTAACACTGCTTTCTAATACTTCGAAACTCAGACCGCTAAAGCTCATATTTGAAACATATGTACGCTTGTTTGCGTACTTCAACAGCGGTGGTAGTCTAAAATTACTACCAGTTTATCAAAGTGCTCGAAATGTTATATTAATAGTTAGGTGAAATTAGAAACCGGTTCAAATTTGGCTCGCGACTGTTTCTGGGGGGTTTAATTATCTGCTACGCGCTTGTTTCCGAGGCGGAGGCACAGCAATCTATAGTCCATTATGAGGTTTCTAAATTGTGTACCATTCTAATAATGTGAAGAATTCCCCTACTGCTTTCAGCTATGAGTGATAGTGAGGTATGCGGATTCCTGGGTTCGGAGTTTGCGTAGTTGTTAATTAAATGCTGAAACACTGTATTTATGGAACGGGAATTTAAAACGGAATGACTCGGAGAAACGAATTGTCCACGGAAAGAACTGAAATCGGAGAGGTATTTCACTCGGTATTTTATGAGTGATTATTAATTCAGATTGTATTTTTAGAAAGCAGAATGGAAAGTTAGTTCGTCTTAAGTTAACCCTCCAAGTGGTTAAGACGAGATTTTCGTTCCATCAAGATCTGCTCAATTTTGCTTATGGCGAGATGTCTCGTCATCAAGATATAGATTAATTTTTTTTATATTGACGAGATCAAGATCTGGTCAGTTTCTTCTAACGACGAGATGTCGTCATCAAGGTATAGATTAATTTTTTTATGTTGACGAGAACAAGATCTGGTCAGTTTCTTCTAACGACGAGATGTCGTCATCAAGATGTAGATTAATTTTTTTATGTTGACGGGATCAAGATCTGGTCAGTTTCTTCTAACGACGAGCTGTCTCGTAATCAAGATATAGATTAATTTTTTTATGTTGACGAGATCAAGATCTGGTCAGTTTCTTCTAACGACGAGATGTCGTCATCACGATATAGATTAATTTTTTTATGTTGACGAGATAAAGATCTGGTCAGTTTCTTCTAACGACGAGCTGTCGTCATCAAGATATAGATTAATTTTTTTATGTTGACAAGATCAAGATCTGGTCAGTTTCTTCTAACGACGAGATGTCTCGTCATCAAGATGTAGATTAATTTTTTTATGTTGACGAGATCAAGATCTGGTCAGTTTCTTCTAACGACGAGATGTCGTCATCAAGATGTAGATTAATTTTTTTATGTTGACGAGATCAAGATCTGGTCAGTTTCTTCTAACGACGAGATGTCTCGTCATCAAGATATAGATTAATTTTTTTATGTTGACGAGATCAAGATTTGGTCAGTTTCTTCGAACGACGAGATGTCGTCATCAAGATATAGATTAATTTTTTTTATGTTGACGAGATCAAGATCTGGTCAGTTTCTTCTAACGACGAGATGTCTCGTCATCAAGATATAGATTAATTTTTTTATGTTGACGAGATCAAGATCTGGTCAGTTTCTTCTAACGACGAAATATTTCCTCCATCAAGATCTGGTCAGTTTTCCTCTAATGACGAGATACCCAGAAGGGTTAAAATGACAATATCATATATATTCATAAACATTTTACACCGTAACTATGGATACTATTTATATTGTATTAATTTTATTCGTCATCATCATAATTGGCACGACAGCCCTTTGTAAGCCTTGGCCTTCAGAAATTTTCCCGACTACCCTCTCGCCAGCCACGGATTTCCAATTCTTGACTTTCATGGCACTAAAGTCCGAATCCAGACTTTCCCTCTATCTCTTTTTTGGTCTACCCCTTTGTCTTTCACAAAAAGGGACTGCATCAAAAATTTTCAATGGCGTTTTCTCTGGTTCTATATTTATTACATTGGCGTTTATTCTCGCCGCTTTTTTATTTGGCGTCCAAAATAGTAGCCAAGCGTTATGAGACGGATTTTCAGTTCATTCAAACAAGTTAGACAAAAATTGAATATTTTACGCTACCCAAGCGTTCTCAAATAGTACATATCGGGATTACTTGAAAATGTAGCTTATCTTTGTTTTGACGGTCCTTAGCGTTTTATCTAATTGGTGTTGACGAATATATTATCATTCATAAATTCGTAATTCATTTTATGAAATTTGTGTTAATGACATGCAGAAATCGTATTGGAAGCCCAAGACAAGTTACGCCATGTCAAGAATACATACAAGTAGCACAGGGGTCGTGGTAGCCCAGCTGGAAGAGCAAGGGATTGCGAGTTCTAAACAAGGTCCAGTCAAGGACCGTCGTGTACACGGAGCAAGTAAATGTTAAACCTGTCGTAGCCTCAAATATTCTTACGTTGGCGGGGTGTGGAAGTTTGGAGAGTGGGATGCTAGCACAGATATGATCTCGTCATCTGACCTTGGTTCAAAATTACGTGGTGTCGTCCTCGATCTTTCCCTTGTGGATTGATCCCGGACTGTCGCCAATAGCCCCTTGTGTTGCACAAGTGCGAAGTTAATTAATTACCATTACCATTGCCACAAGTAGCATGTTCGACCATAAAACACTACAGCCACTTATATGTATCTTGACATAAAAAGCCTCTCATAGTGCATATAAAGTTATTATATTTCCCACTTCTCCTTGATAGTCTAACTTTGTCTCACTGTCACGTTACAGATGTGAATCAATTGTGAGTAATTTTGGTAGGTTGGTTGTCGAATTAACTTCTTTCTGGAGCAAAATAATGGCTATTGGTAACGGTCCGGAATCCATCCCGAAGGGAAACATCCGAGAAAACTTCGTCTTTATGAACCACGGTCAAATGACGAGGTAAACACCTAAACTGGTATCCCAATCTCAAAACTTCCACATGTGACCTCGTCATCTGACCGTGATTTAAAATTACAGGGTGTTGTCTTCGGATCTTTCTCTTCGGGTTTGATCCCGGACCGTCATCAATAGCACGTTGTGTTGCTCCAGTGCGAAGTTAATTAAATACCTACCAAACTTCCACACTAAGCCAATGTGAAGACATTTGAGGCAACGACGGATTTAATCTGCACCAACCTCACGTACACGACGGTATTTGGTTGGATGTAGTTCCGAACTCGCAACCCACCAGTTGCTAATCCACTACTCTTTCAAACGGACTATCGCGGCCCATACTATGTAAAGGACAAAGCACTGTGACGAAAAGAAGCATTAATGCCATCTATTGTCAATTTAGCGATTAAGAATTTTGCCTTAAAATAAACTTTGGAGTTGTACCCTTCTGGTGGTTGTCTCGACGAGGTATCTCGTCTTTAGTAAAACTGATCAGCTCTTGATGGACGTGATACCTCGTCATTATTAAAAGATTGACCTGATCTTGATCTCGTTATCATAAAAATGAAACAGATAATTGTGATACTTGATACTTGTGACTACCGTAGAAGCAAATGTGCCACTTTCTCAATTTACAACAGTTGAGAATCCAATCAAAATTATATTCATGTTTTGGTATTTCTGAGTGCTATTTAGGGACAGCAGCAACTTCCCACGATCGTTATCATTGAATTTACCTTTCATGCTTCACTTTTAGAAAGCACCCTATAGTTTTGGTTTTCTATTTCATTCACTCCACTCTTTGGCTATAACGCCGACTTATAAGTCATGAATATCATTTCTGGATTTGCCATTCCATTCTCTACCTGTCATTGGAAATGGAATTCAAAGTCAAATACAAAAGAAAGAAGTCGTCTACCCATGAAATCAATGGTTTTGAAGTTCCATCAGTCATTCACCCACGATATATCTTACCCCCATAAACACGCCTATTGCATTCCATCCTCATGTATCATAAAATCAGTCGAATTCACAGAAAGACATTTTATACTGAAAATTAATTACTTCACCCTCTTGGTGGTTTTTTTAAGAAGTATCTTCTCATTTGCAAAACTTATCTCGATGAACGACATATCTCATCATTAGAAGAAAACTGAACAGATCTTGATCTCGTCATGATAAAAGACCTTGTTTAAAATACTTTAACTGAATTATACTATATTCTACTCAGAAGAGGATTTAATACAATTTTTCAGGTTAAGGTTTTCGTTAGCCTTATCTTATAAAATTATGCATCGTTGTATTGTTGAAAAGTAGGCATTTATGTGTTCACCAACCAAGAATAATTGTATCACTTTCCCATCAAGGAAATATATAAGTGTATAAAGAAACAACATAAGCGCGTACTTACTCTCCCCAAACTTAGCATTTTGGCTAGCGTCTTCTAAGAAAAACATATTGTGTGACAAGATACCTTTGCTTTTTCTTTGGTATGATATTTTTAATATCATAAGTAAATATATCATTTCTTGCTAACGGATAGAATTTTTTCAGTTAAAGTGGGCGTTGTTTTAAGGAGTAATATGGCACATTGGGCTTCACAGTTCAACACTGGGGAGTTGGCATCTGATTCACATGGTTTCGAAAGGGTATTTTATTAACTTAGTGTGATGATACATGAGTCAATTTGTGAAGGGCGAAATCTTTTCTTCACGATTTGGCTGGCAACCTGGGTGATACTCCGAGTGGTTCGACTGTTTTCCTTCGCTGTCAGGAGGAAAACGCGCGTACAGTTTTCGCTTCACAAGTCGCTTCGTGTGTCATCATCAAATGAAACAGTAGGTTGGTGAGGTGCTGCGACTTGTTTGTCGAGGCTTGGTAGCGAATGGTCAAGCGTCAAGTGATAAGCAGCGCTACCCTTTATGACAGGAGTGGTACAAATGTATTCACCCACCAGATCCAGTCTCTCTACTCGAAACGCCTCGTGTGTCACCCACATTAGTTATGGTTAAATGCAAACATTGCGATCTCACAATTACTATCTTTAATCCGTACTCTGGTTCCAAGTTGGGTGCCGGAAGCGATAGCAGCTCCTCGCCTCACCTCCTTTCTAGATATGGACTCCCTCAAGGTCAACTGCCTTCTCATCAGATAACCACAAGGGCTGTATTGTACATATATCCTAAGATTTAGATATTTGATGTGAGAAAAAACTTGCGCAAATGAAACTCAAAGCCATAGTTTCTCAAAGTGGAGACAGTGTGACGTTAATTGAAATACCACCTAAAGTGGGAAGGGTCGCGGTAGCCGGTTGGAAGAGTAACGGATTAGCAACCGCAGGGTTGCAAGTTCGAATCCAACCAAAGACCGTCACGTACAAAGGGAGCTAGTGCTCGTTAAATCTGTCGTGGCCTCAAATGTCCTCACGTTTGCGTGGTGTGGAAGTTTAGAGAGCGGAGTGACAGCTCAGATGTGGCCTGGTTCAAAATTACGTGGTGTTGTCCTTGGATCTTTCTCTTCGGGTTTCATCACGGACCTTCGACAATAGCCCATTGTGCAGCTCCAGTCCGACGTTAATTAAAATACTTACTCAAAGTGGGTGTTGAAGGAATTTAGAGGGGCAAGCGAAATAAGGGGGTTTGAGTCGCAAGATTGGGCAATAAGATGCTAAAGAAATTGTCACCTAAAACCATTTAATCAAACTCTTACCTACGTGACTGTCCACACTCATCACAGCGATGCATTATCGCAAGCATTATACGATGTAAAATGCAATGTTACCATTAATCGGTCTAAGAACAAGGCGATAGTTTGTAACAAGCTAGTGTTAGCATGGAAGCTCGCGCAGTTACGCAGATCCTTACAAGTAGTGGCAAGAATTCCTGCCATAATATAACAATTTTTACTGTGTAGTACTATGAATGGATAAGACTTAAATTACTAATACGCTGAATGCTTGACTTCCAACCATGAAGAATCAATTTCGATATATGAAGAAAGCATTTTATACCACAAAATGTGAACAAATTAAAATATAAAATTGCTATCCACGTTTTGAAAATGACCCCCATTCTTACAATTTCGAGGAATAATCCCAGTGTGAAACCATTTCCCTGATGATTTTATTTAAAAAGGAAGTCTTCACTGAAAAGAAACCAGGAAGATTTTTTTCAGAGAATAAAAGGAAAGAAATTTAACCCCGACGTACCATAAAGAATAAATCTTGACGTATGAAGAGAACGCATTTGTAGGTGCAGAGACCTCTGAGATGATCTAAAAGAGTGACGGAAACGCTTGAGGGGGACTGCGATCCACGAGAACCGGAACTTGCGTCATTTTGACAACTTTCCGTCGTTCAAAGAGAGTGTGGTTGAGCTCGAGTGAGGGCTTTCAGCTGACAGATCGCTCACTTACACAAGACGCTAAATGGATGTCTTCTTCCGCTGTTAAGATAAATTTACTTTTAGGTAGATCAGAAACAAAGCGTGGACCCCTTTTAAGGGTGCAAACTATTATGTCAACAATCCCTACAGTGGAAGAGAGCGTTTAAATTATTTCAACCATTTTGAGTTTTACATTGATTAAAAATTGGTCGATGTAGGTAGGTAGATAGTTGAATTGACATCGCATTGGAACAGCACAACGGGCAATTGGCGACGGTTCGGGATCAATACCGAAAGGAAAGATCCGAGAAAAACACGTCGTCATTTTGAACCGCAGTCAAATGACGAGGTCACCACCTGAGCTGGCATCCCATTCCCCAAACGTCCACACTACGAAAACGCGAGGACATTTGAAGCCACAATAGATTTAACGAGCACCAGCCTCCACGAACAAGACGACCTTTGGATAGCTCAAATTTTGGAATCGCAACTCTCCGGTTACTAATCTGCTGCTCTTCGAACCGGGCTACCGAGGCCCCGAAAATTGAGTAAAAATTTCATTTTTGAGAATGAGATTCATTCAAATTTGTATTTCTAACTTATCAAAAAAATGTATTGTAGATTGAGTTGTAGGTAGGTATTTTAATTAACGTCGCAATGGAGCAACACATGGTCTATTGGAGACGGTAGGGTGATCAATTCCCAATGGAAAGATCCGAGGATAACACCACGTAATTTTGAACAGCAGTCACATGAAGAGGTTCCACCTGAGCTAGAACCCCACACTCCAAAATCCCATGCCATGGCAACGTCAGGACATTTGAGACCACGGAAGATTTAACGTGCACCAACCCTCTTTGTACACGACGGTCTTTGCATGGATTTGAACTCGCAACCCTTCGGTTGCTAATCCGCTACTCTTCAAACCGGGGTACAGTGGCCCGAAGATTGAGCTGGAGATTTGTGAAACATCATTTACCACTCTTTTGGTTGCTGTAGTAATAAAGTGTAGCAGAGTAAATATTTCCTGTATTTCGTATAGGCTATTTTGTGTTACTATGACCCTATTATCCGAGTTTCTGGTTATCCTAGATAGCTTCGATCCACATTATCAAAGGTAATCCAGGTTCTGCTATAGTTCTTTACCTTCCAAGTGGTTTCGACGAGATATCTCGTCCATCAAGATCTGACCAATTTTGCTAATGACGAAGTATATCTTCATCAAGATAGGGTCGATTTTTCGAGGATGACGAGATAAAAATCAGGTCAGTTTTCTTTCAGTGACGAGATATCTCGTCCATCAAGATCTGTTAAAAGTTTTAAAGACGAAAGCTAATAACGAATACAACCACCAGGATGGTTAAAGAAAATATAAAATAATAACAAACCTTCAATAGTTAGGAAACCAGTAATGATGTTTCGATATCAGTTTTTCTCACCAGTCTAAAACCCGTTACATCTTTAAACCCTACTTTTGGTTCTACCATTTTTATAACTAATGAGACGATTTGAAAAGCAATTCAATTACTAAATACCGAACATTCTTGCTTTTACAAAATTGTTTTTGATATACAAGGGATCGTCAGATTTTACTTTTATGCGAGATTCTGAACGTTAGAATCTCGGCAAAAACGTAATGAGTCGTGCAAAGAAAATTGTAAACTGTAGTGCAAAACAATACCTGCTTAGTGGAATGTAAAATGCATCCAATGATTTTAATAGGATTGCATACTGCTATGCTTGTTTGATTTTAATCCATGAAAGCAGATCAGATAAACGAAAAATGAAATTGGCTTATGCGAAATTGAATCGCATCATCTTTTACTCTGAAAGGAAGAAATGTATTAAGACCCATGAAATCGAATGCGTATTTTCAAGTGGAAATATAAGATTTGCCGGGGTATGATTTTACAAAACAAAATGTATATAACACTTTTGAAAACGGCTAAACGGTATAGAGTGAGGAAAGGGAAAAAGTGAGCATACCAAATCTTTAAATTCCATATTGAACCAATCACTATTGGGTCGGTGCGAATGAAATGTCCGATGAGAAATAGCTTTAGCAATGACCCCCATACAGCTAAAAGTAATTAGCTACAAACTTCCGGCATCTTACGTCACATACTTACTATAAATAGCTATCACGCGTGTGAAGCACAAGTTCCAGATTTTATTTGTTTGGGCGTAAAGTGCTTCTAAATTCGACATGGGAAAACTCAGATTTGAGTCATCTTCCTTTACGAATTTAAACTGAGACATTCTGCTGCAGTTGCTGCTCGAAACTTTAACACAGTATTGGGGGAGAATACAGCCAATGAACGAACCATTCGGCGATGGTTTGCGAAGTTTCGAAGGAGATATGGACTTGAAAAACGAACCACGTGGTCACCGAGAAATTGCAGTTTCTGACGATGTTCTGCTAGTGTGGTTGAAGCTGAACCACGGAAAACCTGTCGTGAGATAGTGGCCGAGCTTGATGTCCACCACACTACAATTGTTTGCTGTCTAGCTGCACTGAGTAAGGTGAAAAAGTTGGATTCTAGGGTGCCCCATGAATTGACACTTGCCAACAAGATGAGACGTTTGGAAGTATGCATCGCTGCTTTTCAGGAATAAAAGAACTTCTACTGCAGCAAATTGTTACCTGCGACGAGAAATGGGTCCTTTATGACAATCGGAAACGATCTGTACAATAGTTGAGCAAAGTACAACCTCCTGGACGCCATCCCAAGCCACCCTTACATTCCAGGAAGGTTATGCTTCTTGTATGGCGGTCTACAGCTGGAATAATTCATCGCAGTTTCCTGTCAAGTGGTCAAACTATCACTTCAGAACGATATTGTGATGAATTATGACAGATGCACCGGAAATTGATGGCGAAACACTCGACTTTGGTAAACAGGCATGACGTTCTCCTCTTGCAAGATAACGCCCGTCCTAATGTCTCACACCGGAAGATGCTGACACTACGTGAGTTGGGCTATGAAGTAGGTGCCTCATCCCCCTATTCCCCTGACTTGTCACCTTCAGATTTTCATATGTTTCGTCACCTGGATCACTTTCTGTCTGGAAAACGGTTCACCCAATATACATCCCGGGATCATGGCCTTGTCAGACAAATGGCAACAGTGTGTCAATTCAGAGGGAGATTATTTCGAGTAGGTTAAGTACTGTATTTTTCAGTTATCGGCCATCGAAGTTTGATGGTCATTTTCCGGACATTTAGTTCGCACCGACCCAATACTATGTCCCAATAATTTTTTAAAATTTCATATTTTACCACCCACTCTCGCCCTTTTCTGATATGTTTACGGGCAGTGGTAGCCCGGTTGGAAGAGTAACGGATTAGCACCTAACTAAAGACCATCGTACAAAGGGGATGGTGCACGTTAAATCTGTCATGGCCTCAAATGTCCTCACACTGGCGTGGTGTGGAAGTTTGGAGAGTGGGGTTCCAGCTCAGGTGCTACCTCGCCATCTGACTGCGATTCAAAATTATGTGGTGTTGCCCTTGATCTCTCCCTTAGGGACTGATCCCGGACCGTCACCAATAGCCAGTTGTGTTGATCCAGTGTGACGTTAATTGAAATACCTGCCTATCTGATATGTTTATACTGTTATTTTGTTGGCTTAGACTAAAACTGTCATTTTTTGCACGTGTTTTGTGACATTATATGCTTATTTTCATGATGATAAGAAATATGTAGGCATGGTTTACCAAACCAAAATCTAACATTAAAAATGCTTGGAATTTTTATTTTTGACCTAAACACTAATAATTTGAAGGCTATACTGTAAACTGGGAGTTTTTGTAAGTGAATGAATTCTGCTCTTAGCAGACGATTTCTTTTAAACTTACTATTGATGTAATTTAAAAAATATTTTCCAATACTATTTTTGGGGGGTTGCATTTCCCTCACAGGATGGGGCATACCTTATACCAGCTATCTTGTTTGTAATGTGATAGTATTGTGAGTGGGGCAAAAGCATATCACTTCATTGTTGCCCTTTGGTCTGGGCAACTTCCCTGCCTAAATTCGAAGCTACAACGGGAACCTAATCTACATGACTCCTTCAAGCGTTTCCAGCAGGTGGCAGACCCTGCTTTAATCATAGACACATTTTACATTTAGTGGACGTACTTACCCACAAACACACTTGCCCCACCTAACCCTACTTTATTTGTGAAAACATGCACACTGTTTACACATTGCGAACTTTGGCTATCTTACTGATTCAGAATTCCTACTTTGCACCATTGAATCACATAAAGGTGTGATTTAAAGGTAGTCAGTAGTCTAAAAGCATTAAAAATGAATAATGAAGGTGAAAACAGGATGATAAAACTGCGTATGTGGTCACTAACGATTTCGGATCATAACTGTTATAAACATAACACACATAATCATCAAGACCAAAGCAAACAAGATTGTTGTTTACTTTGTGCGATATTTTGTAGATAATTTGTTCCGCCAAAATAGCTATAGCCCAGTTTTATTTTCTTGTTTTCAACTTCGTAACCCACCTGGTGGTTGTCTCGACGAGGTATCTCGCCATCATTAGCAAAACTGATCAGACCTTGATAAACGAGATATCTCGTCATTAGAAGAAAACTGACCAGATTTTGATCTTGTCATCATCAAAGATTAAATTTGAATGATAGTTCGTTAGAAGAAAAGGTTCAAAATGTAAAATTTATTTCAGACTCTACTTTGAACACGTTTCAAGTAAATAGCAGAAAAAAACAAGTTACTTTATCACTAAGCAGTTCATTCGTTTCATTCTACTTTATTCCTTTACTTCGCTTTAAACACTGCAAGGCGTTATTAATTTCTTTTAGATGTAAAATCCTTTTTAAACATAGTCTGGAAATGGAAAAGTCACTTTTGCGTAGTTGAACGTTTCGTTGTAATATTTTCTTTAATTGTTTGCTTGAACAGAAAAAACTTCCACTTTTATCGACGTCATATTTGAGATTTGAATAATTTATTTCCCTTGAAAGCTTACATTTTTCGCATTTTCAGCTTTATTCGCGGATGCAGTTTTTAATATTTGCTATTGATAGCAAGAAGCATAGCTTTGTAAAAGAGCGTAAAATGGAGTTTCCTGCAATAAAACCTTATCAACAGCTTTATTATCAGTTATTAAATATTTATGCTAGCTACATACGGATTCAATAGCTTGGCGGCAATTCTCTTTGTAGGTCCATTTACGATGGATTCGTGAAATTACTAGGAAAGCATTGGAAGTACGATACATCCCTATTTGAAGACGAATAGAAATTCTTATTTTGAAGATAAATTAAAATAAAAGAATCATAAAATGGTTGATATTTCAAATAGTTATTTTTGAAAATTTCTATGATGCCACATTTAAATTATCTCATTTGAATTTCCTATTTTATTATTATGCTACATTTAAATTTTCCCATTTTAAATTCCCATTTTATTATTATGCCACGTTGAAATCATCTCAAATGAAATTCGTATTTTTACTATTTTTCTATATTTATGCAGATTAAATCGTTGTAACATTTAACCTTCTGAGCGTCACGACGTGTACAAGTGGTGTAGTGTTGTTGCTTGTACCCCTGCAACACATTTAATGTCTAAATAACCACATTTTCTAAAGAATCAATGAATACTTTTAGGTACGCTCTTTCCTTGAAATAGAATCCTTTGGAATGATTCTGTTCGCCCATTCTGTAGAATAGAATCCTTTCGAAAGATCCTATTCCTTTTTTACTTAGAATAGAATCCTTTCGAAAGATCCTATTCCTTTTTTACTTAGAATAGAATCCTTTCGAAAGATCCTATTCCTTTTTTACTTAGAATAGAATCCTTTCGAAAGATCCTATTCCTTTTTTACTTAGAATAGAACCGTTTGGAAATATTTTATTGCTCCTTTCTTTATAATAGAATCATTTGGAAGGATTACATTGCTCACTTTCACAGTAGAATCCTTTGGATGGATTCTATTGATCAAGATGTTCAAAATTGGTTAGAAGTTATGCAAGGTTGAAGGAAGCCCCTCAGAGGGTTCAATATATCTTAAATGTATTGAAATTTTTCTGAAAGTTGTAGGAAAACTTTTTGTAATACGAACTTCTCAATTCAAAGTTGAAAAGTATTTTTAACCACCGGACGAATATTTAATAATATTTATCATGTCTAGCATTTATAAAAAACAAATATCATCATAATATTAATTTTATATAAGGTAATAATCATGTAGATATACATGTCTTATCCCTTAATTAACTAAAATCAATTAATGTTTCTTTGTGTTACTTACAGCCAAAACAAAAAGACTACCGTACATTAACACTAAAACCGAACTCTTCCGTTCATAAATATAGCAAGAAAATATTATAATTTAGTAAATAGATGACCACATAAGATTGAGGCCCCTTATTTTACAGGGAAAATTACATATCTTGGCTAGCCATACTAAAGTCACTTTTGTTACACGATAAATAATATAATATGTATGTTGAGTATGATAATAATGTATGTTTATGGCCTAGATTAGTTTATAATTTTTCCTATGCTGATTTACTTACTTTGACCTAGTGTATACTCATAAATATTAATGTCCTGAAATAATACTGTCACAATATTATGTCCTGGAAAAATACTTCGGATATCAACTTTAAAATGAAAACTACTGCGTTTTGCCTTTGGTTTGATTTTTCCATGTTAAAAATCTAAAGGATACAGACTAAAGGAAAGTTCGGTTTAACGAATCCGCATTTTATTCGACAATGCAGGAAAAAATTTTGCAGTGTAATCAAAGATCAAAAGATGCATAAAGGAGTTGGATCTCTTGCTTTTTCCGTTTAAATCGGAGAGGAAATATCAATCCGCTCGCATATTGATTACATACATTCTTTCCGAACCCATATCGAAATGGTTTCCTCAGCGAAAAGTGTTTTGAGCTGTTTTCGAAAGTTTAAGCAGATTATTTTTGTCGTTTGATGCGAAACACATGCATCACTTTTTTAAAATTTAATGTGACATCAATGAAATAAGTTTATATGCAGGACTCTTCAGGACTTCCTTAACCCTTTAAGGAGTTGACACGCATATATCTGCAACCCGCAATTTTTCCTGCATGACTTCCAACCAGTTCTGAACTTCCTAAGCAATACAATCTCTTAGGATTTCTATTTTTCAAGTAGAACCTCACTTAGAATTCTATTTTTCAAGTAGAATCTTTCTTAGGAATCTTTTATCTATAAATGTGGTTACTTGGACCTCCAAGTGGTTTTAACGAGATATCTCGTCCATCAAAATCTGACGAAATGTGTTGATGACGAGATGTCTCGTCATCAATAGAGCTAATTTTTTATGACGAGATCAATATCTGGTCAGATTACTTATAATGTCGAGATATGTCGTTCATCAACATCTGGTCAGTTTTTTGGGGCCGTGGTAGCGCCCAGTTGAAAGATTAATGGATTAGTAACAGGAAGGTTAAGAGTTTGAAACTCGGTCCAAACAAAGACTGTTATGCACACGGGGGCTGATTCCCGTTAAATCTGCCGCGGCCTCAAATGTCCTCACGTTGGCGTGGTGTCTGACTTTGGATAGTGGGGTTCCAGCTCAAGTGTTGTCCTCGTCGCGTGACAGCGGTTCAAAATTATGTGGTGTTATCCTCGGGTCTTTCCCTTCGATATTGATCCCGGACCTTAGCCAATAGCCCGGTGTGTTGCTCCAGTGCGACGTTAATTAACTACCTACCTGGTCAGGTTTCTGTAATGACGGGATATCTCATCGAGACAGCCACCATGAAGGTCAATCGTCAAGTGGGGTGAAAACAATACAACTCTACTCATGAATCTCTTGAGCTCAATGGGTTTCGTGCTTTCAGGGTGATTTAAGATGTGAGGAAAAGTGACTTGATTCCTCACAAACACCTTTATAATCAACATTGCCCATGAACGACTAATTATTACTTCAAAATTATAAGCGTTTGCTGAACCAATAACTCTCGTTACAGTAACTTAAATAATTCTGATACAATTCAATTCACATGTGATACGTTACAGGAACATTAAATAATCCAACATCCATTACCTATTAATCAAATTATTTCCTTACAAATTCACGAATCTGATATTGTTTACATTCACTTGTCTTAATATTTTTTGTCAACCCGCATTGAACACCACTGAGTCATAAATGGGGTTGATTGGGCTTTACGGCTCAAGAGCCATATTGGTCAAACTGAGTCAAACACAAGACAGTCAACAACAAATAGTGAACATACGGGGAACCCACCCAAAGAAAGTTTTCACTAACGCAGAAGACAAAAATACACTTAGGGAGGAATCGAATCTAAGCCACCTGCAACTCTCAGGTAGGTAGTTACTGAACGTTGCAATGGAGCAACACAACGGAATATCGGCGGCGGTCCGGAATCAATCCCGAAGGGAAAGATCCGAGGAAAATGCCTCGTAATTTTGAACCACGATCAAATGACGAGAACACCTGAGCTGGCACCCCACTCTCCCAACTTCTGCATCATACCAACGTGAGGACATTTGACGCCACGATAGATTTAACGTGCACCAGCCCCCGCGCAAACGACGATCTTTGGATATACCTAGATTCGAATTCGCAGGTTGCTAGGGCAGTGGGCATACCCACTGAGCCACGACAGCCCCTAAATAATACGAAATCGAGTCATAAATATGAAATCGATTAAGTTCTAAGTATCGAAGAATAAGTCTTAATCATCCCGTTACCAGCCGAACCCTGACATCGAATATAAAACGAGGTATTGCCGAAATAAAACAAAATAAATGGGCATCAACTTAATGAAATCATTTTCAATCCAAAGTAATGTTTATGCGTGGAAAAATAAGCACTTTCACCAGAGAAGAAGAAAAGAAGAGCAGAAAAAGTGGAAATGTCACTCTTAGTCATTATTTCGATCGATTCTCGGATGGAAACTGTAGCGCGGTGGCCTTCCCAGAGTTACTACCCACGCAGAAACTTCCCGGGATCTTTCTTTAATGGTTACTTACCTCGCCTGTCTGCGAGAAACTTCGCACTTGGTGATGATGGACTTTGGCAGAAATCGTTAGGATCGTTGCAGCAATCGAACGAGGGGATGCACTCGTTTCGTTTGAACTTTCTCTCAACCCCACCCCCTCTCTAAAGGCCGTCTGGGAGAAATGTAACGAGTTATTTAGAAACAAGGTAATCACATACGCAATCCTTCTAATATATTGTTATTATCGTATTAGTCAGCTGACTAATGCAATGGAAATATAGCATCAGAAGGGGTTTTGGTGTCTGGGACTAATAAAATGCAGTGTTTGGATTTAAAATGAGCAGTGGTAGATTGTTGAATTAACGTCGCACTGGAGCAACACAATGGCTAGTGGCGAATTGTTATCTTATTAATCAGCTGACTAATGCAATGAAAATATAGCATCAGAAGGGGGTTTGGTGTCTCGGGCAAATGAAATGCATAAACGTAGCACGGGAGGAACACAATGGGCTATTGGCGACGGCCTCGTAATTTTGAATCGCGGTCAGATAACGAAATGACCTGTGGAAATTATTGCTTATGAGGCTATGTGGTTATCGCATCAATTAATTGTGCAGTGAAAAAGAAAAAAACATTCAGAGGAGAAATTGGTCATTTCTTGCATTTGGCAGTGAATGAACCAACTAGGGCCCCACAATGTAATTCAAAGCAAATATTTTTTTATTATTTTACTTTGAGATAAAAAATGAAGCATTGAATTTTGATTAGTGTTAAATTTAGTCTCGAAATAAAAATACCTAATAATTAATTAGTTTATATATATCATGCTTAAAAACAGACATGTCTACATTTTAACTTCATTTTATTAACCCTCCTGGTGGTTGTCTCGAGGAGGTATCTCGTCATTAGCAAAACTGACCAGCTTTTGTTAGACAAGATATCTCGTCATTAGAAGAAATCACGATCATGACCATCAGAAGAAAATTGACCAGATCCTGATCTGGTCATCATAAAAAAATTCGGCAATATCTAGGTGACGAGATATCTTGCCGCTAGGAAAATTAGTCAGACCGTGATGGACACGATGTCTCGTCGAAACCACTTGGAACTTTAAAGTTATTAGTTTTGCAATCTTAGATCGAACATTGGAAATGTGGACCCACAAATGATCCAATATTCTAAATGTATTTTAACTGTTTCGGCCACCAATAAGATTAATCGGATTTTATCTAGTTAAACTTAGAGGAGCCTTATCTATTTTTACGCTATCTAACACTAGTGAATGACATTCATGCTCTACGCACGACGCCTGGAAGGACTTAATTGAAAAAATAAGTAGTGGTAACCTATTCTGGGATATAACGTATTTAAACCGTCTATCCTGGTTGAGGTCAGGTGGCGTTCACAAAAAAAATCCTACGCGTACGATAAATGAGTTGTAGCGAATAGCATCTGGGCAAATGAGTTGTAGCGTTGAGCATCTGGCCCTCGGACATGATACAACATTCCTGGCAGGTTTACCCTGTAGTCGTATCCCTTCTGCGACGGTTTGATGTATCCCTTGTCATATCCCTTCTGCAACAGGTTGAAGTATCCCTTCTGTGACAGGTTGACCCTGTCTTAGATGAGATGCAACCCTTCAGACAGGTTTGTCCGGCCCGCAGACCAGATAAGGCCCTTCGAACAGGTTTAACTTGACCGCAGACCAGATGCAGTACTTCGGGCAGGTTCAACAGGCCCGCAAACCAGAATATGGTCTACCTCAATATGACATTCAAGGTGGGGATGGGGATAAAGTGACTATGATGACCCGTGCTGATAATAATTCAAAGGTGGAGTGTATCTGCGTTTGTTGTCGAGTTGCATTTATAGAAGATACGTATTAAAAATGATAACAAATATTTAATAAAAAATAACAAACCAGAGAGTAGCGTTATTTAGCAAATAGCTACGTTGAAATTTGCGCAAGCAGATTTTTATAGTGGTGGAGGTTTTTGCGCCACCGAAATAGCTATTAACCATTTTTCAACTGTTTTAATCTTTATGAGCCGTACTTTGGAGTTTTTGAAATCTTGACATCACGTTTACATTTCAAATAAAAATTCAAATTTTTCAGACTTTTCGTTTTCAGAAGTGTTTAGAAACAAGTGAAACGATTATAGCAACGCATTTGTAAAATGAATTTTATCGATGCGGTGTCAAAAGTTGAAGGCAAAATTGGAAACTAATTTTAGACGTAACCACCCTTTTCATAGCTTCAAACTTGGCACAATTCATCGTGTTCGATTTCGATGGAGCATCCTAGTTCAGTATCGATTTCGAAGTGGTATCCATCAAAGTCAAGACGATAAAAGGGAAGAATTTTATAACTTCTTCGAGTCTACTGCATTCTTAGAAGAGAGTGATAAGTTCTTGGACTTTGAGTATTGGTAGTAAACTGTAACTCCTGACAGTAGTAAAATTTTAAGAGCAATGGATGTATGTCTTTTGACGTCAAGTGCGGATAAGATAGTTGTAATATGGCATAAATTCTAGGTATTTAAGGAAGTGCTGAAGCAGTCTATAAAGTTTTTAAAAAGTTGATACCCGATGCTAAGTGTAATAATTTATGCGTACCTATTTTGGAATTGCAAAATTTGTAATGTTTTTTATCTTATATAAAGTTGTAAATAATTGCGGGTGGAATAGACATATAATTCAGAAAAAATCCTTAAAATTCGTCTGTAGAAGTGTTATAGTACATTGGGATTTTAATGATATATATATATACATATATATATATATATATATATATATATATATATATATATATATATATATATATATATATATATATATATCATTTGCATACAATTTAATTTCTGAACTTTGCATCACTTACAGAAAAAAATTCGCAGTGAAATGCCTTTGTTTGCTTGTTATATAGGGATAATTCAAAGTTTTTGGCTGTAGTGTCTAAAAATAAGTATTACTACTTGTTTTCCAACAAAGGAATTGCAGAAAAACAAATTGTGTTTAAATTTCTTAATGCATTGTGAGTTTGATTCATTTTTAAAATGCGTGAAAATTTTAAAATACATCGTTAACACCATACCTATACGTATTCGTTTAAATGACAGTATTAACATAAAAAATAAAAGTTCTTAAATTGAAAATTTTAAGGGAAAATTTAAATACTTTTGATTAAATAACTAAATAACTTAATGTTAAATCAAAATGCAAAAGTTCATCCAGTTCTCTTTTAAAAGTTAAAAAACCGTATTTACATTCCAAGTTTGAATATTTTAAGATAAGTTTTGAAACACTTCTTAAATTTCCACCTCAAATTAGCCTAAGTTCATTTTTGAAGCATTTGGTTATAATGTTTGAAACGAACGAGTCCCAACAAATAAAAATGTCTTTCAACAATAAAAATTTCCCCAACTCGGCGATTTATTTTTAAACAAATACACTATTTATTTATAATTTGCGACACCTTTGAAAAATATTGACAGGAAATTTTGATCAGACATTTAGAGAAGATCCACGTAATATTTAACCTTGACACTTTGAGATAAGTGCAATTAATAAATAGCCTAATAAATAACGGACAGATTCTCAGTTGTCGGAGACTCATTATCGGAGTTGACTACACAGATTAGAGTCAATCGCTAAACACCAAGATACCCCTTTTAACGTCACGAGGTTTCCAGGTAGTACTTTAACCCCACAACACACATAATGACTAAATAACCTTTGTGTATTGGTTGAAAGAATCCTAGAGAAGAGTCTATAAGTCACGAGGGAAGACTGAAGGTTGGCGAACGGATATATGCGTCCGAACCCCTCAGAGGGTTGACAAAGAAACGATTGCTAAAATATTTTTAAAATTCGAATTAAATTTTCTGTTCTTAAATTAAAGTGAAAACGTCTCGTGTTGAATAAAACCATGCAAATAAATCGTCAATTTTTAAATAATAATTATATTTAACCCTCCTAAGTTGTCTAGATTAGGTAATCTGTCATTATCAAAACTGACCAGAACTTAAAATGGAAGCGATATCTCGTCATTAGAAGAAAACTGACCAGATCTTGATCTCGTGATCATAAAAAAATCGGCAATATCTCGCTGAGGAGATATCTCGTCATGAGCAAAATTAATTAGATCTTGATGGGCGAGATATCTCGCCTAAACCACTTGGAGGATTAATTTAAATACACTCAGACGTTACAAGGTTTTGTCTTTTCAACCGTTGAATGATGTATTCAGGGAAACCCCTTGAAAGCAGAAAAACATTCAAAATAGAAATAATGTATCCGATATTTCGGGAACTAGTATTTGTCTCAAAATGTTTCAGCTACCACCTATCAGAAATGGTGGCGTGATCCCATGCGAAGTAGGGACCATGCGACTAAAATAGGAAAATCATTAAAACACAGAAATACTTCAATGCTTTAAGGAGAGTGGATCTACACTTACGAAGGGCACTTCCCATGTGTTCGGAGAAACGATTAAAGTGCTTGTTTATAAACGAAATGGGGGTTGTGCTGGATGGAATGCTTTTTCGTGTTAGGAGACAATGACCTTCCAATGGGAGGGAAGGAATACAAATATTGATATGTTCCAACGTGTCGTGAAAGTTTCCAGAACTGGCTGTTTGAACACGCCTCTCTTATCGTGTGGAAGAGTAGCTGTGAAGTGATATCCATGAATTTAATGAAATATTGGCATTTCTGGTAGCTTGATGCAGACAATGTCAGACAAAAAGTATTTTTTAAAGGTTTTAGGTGGTTGGTAGACAGATTTAATAATATGTTTTCTGAAAGTGCCGATATTTTCATTTTAATAGGAAAATATTTACGTCAATAATATACATAGTCGTATATTTAAGACATTCTCAAACTTTGATAACAGTATTCTGAAAGGGTGGATTATTTTCTGTATCAAACTCTTAGTTTTAGAGGTTCACGTACGTGGATCTATGAAATCCTATTTAGGTTGGAACTGTATATTGCAGCTGATTCATATCTGTGGAAGATCAATAAACATGTCACATAATGGTACAAACTAGACGAAAGAGAAGGGGTAAAAAACTCAGAATGAGTCCCTGTAGGATAGACCTGCTGGGCTGGCATTGATCAAAACATTGAAATGGGGTTGACTCAGGGAGGAGCTTCGAAGAGAAGAAAATTTTAATTTATCGTGCTTGGAAAGTCTTTTTTTCTGGTGGAAGTTGTGGATGCTTGAAGAGCGAGTTCCTTTCGCGTGTGAAATAGAGGGGATCTTTTTTCTGGAGGAAGTTGTCACACAATGGTGCCAATTATATAAAAAGGCAAGGGTCAAAGAATGATTCACTATGGTATCAGTAAACTTGATAGCATTGGTCGAAGTTCTGCCAAGTATGCTAGGGGTTAACACGGAAAGAAACTTCGAATAGAAGGAAATCGGAACTTCTAATACTTGGAAAGTGATATATTTATGGTGAAAGCTGTGGAAACTTGAAGGGTGTGTTTTTTCTGTGTCTCATAAAGAGGGGAATGTCTTTTCTCTGGAGGAGGATGTCACACAATGATGTCAGTTTGATAAAAAAGAGGGGTAAAAAATTCAGGAGAATTCATTGTGGGACGAGTGGATTTGGTGCATTTGTCAAAGCATTAAAAAGTCCGCTGGGGTTGACATAGGGAGGAGCTTCGAAGTAAAGAAAATTAAGACTTCTAGTACTTGGAAAGTTATCTTTTTTCTGGGGAAGTTGTGGTTGCTTGAACAGCGTATTCTTTTTGTGTCTGAAATAGAGGGGATATTTTTCTGGAGGAGGTTCTCACACAATGATACCAACTAGATAAAAGGCAAGAGTCAAAGAACGATTCATTGTAGTATGAGTAAACTTGCTGGCATTGGTCAACGTTTTAAAATGTATGCTGGGGGTTAACACGGAGTGAAGCTTCGAGGGAAAGAAAATTGCAACTTCCAGTACTTGGAATATGATATTTTTTCAGGTGGAAGCTGTGGATACTTGAAGAGAGCATTCTTTTCGTGTCTGAAAAATGCGAGCTATTTTTCTAGAGTTGTCGTACAGTACTGCCAATTAGATAAAGAAAAGGGGTAAAAAATAATCTCAGAACTGTTTACTGTGTGACGAGAGGACTTGCTGGTCTAGGTCAAAAGTGACCTGGCGATTGACTTGTGGAGGAGCTTCAAAAAGAATACAATTGAATTTTCTCGTGCTTGTATGATCTTTCTGGTGGAGACTGAATGCTTGATGAATGTGTGTTCTTCTGGTGATCGAAGGAGCGGAGGACCGTCACCTTCCTGTTGCTCCGAAGCAGTTCACAATCACCAAATCCAATCCTAGAATCAACCCAATCCCGCCAGTGAGAATCACTCTCCTTAAATCCGCCACAATTTTACTATATACCCCTCGTATGATAGGCTTTTTCTGTCGAGATAAATGTAGGTCGCAGTAGTGTCTTTGTAGTGGAAAGTGGGTCCTGTATGTATTCCAGGACGTGACTTGTTTTTCGAATACGATTTCAGCATGTCACCAATAGAAATTTCTAAGAAATATTGAACTTTCAAACGCGTTAGGAGGGTTTTCAGTGAATAGATAGCCAAAGTGGAGATGACCTATTGTAGTAATGCTATGTACGGACTCATTATCAAATGAAATCATTGTTAAATGGGTCAAAAAAGAACGAAGGTACTGTCTATTATATCGTCTATTGGTTGTATGTTTTAGTTTAACTTGGGTTGGTTAGCACACAATAAACAGCCACACTGAATTTCATGCGCTTTCTAATGGATTAGGAATTGGAAGGAATAGATCCGAGGACATCTCTTAATTTTGAATCACTGTCAGATAACGTGATCAACACCTGAACTGGCACTCCATTCTCTAAACTTCTACACCATGACAATGTAAGGACATTTGAGACCACGACATATTTAACAAGCATCAGCTCCCACATACATGACGGTCTTTGACTGAATCGAGTTTCGAACTACCATCCCTCCTGTTGATAATCCGCTTCTCTACCAACTGGGTTACCAAGGCTCATTTTGATAGTAAAACGACGATAGTTTCGTTGACAAAGGTTCCCCAAAATATGCTTTCTAATAGACACAATACTACAGTTACATTCCTTTCACTTCTCATCGTCCTTCAGTCGTCCCGGGAATCTATTCTTGCAGAATTATTCAATGTCATTTCATTTTTGATATTTACTGTCTTTTATCTCGTCTAGCAACACCTTTTCTCTTGTCTGAGTTACGCCCTGTTTTGATCTGTTTAGATAAGGCCCCAGACAAGACACACCCTCCCGCGAGAAAATATTTTCCTTTCAGTATTTCACTAATATGATAACATTTTACTAATATAGTCTATTACCGCTATGGTGGCCAGTCTGAGGCATACGCCGGATGTTATATTGATGATTTGTTAGCATCTGAAGGCTATTTTTTATTTTATAATTGTTAATGTTGCGTTATCCGAGGTGAGATATATATTTAATTAAAATACTGTCAGTCATCAGGAATCAGGAAAAAACCCATGGAGATTTTAGGCAAATATTTATTCATTTATTAGAAGGGTTGGGTCGTAGAATTAACGTCGCAACTGCAGCAATACAGGGGGTATTCGTGGCGGTCCGGGACTAATCTCCGAAGGAAAAGATCGGAGGATATCACCTCGTCACTTTGAACTACGGTCAGATGACGTGGTGAACACCTGAGCTGGCACCCCACTCTCCAAACTTCCACACCACAACAACATGAGAACGTTTGATGCCACGGCAGATTCAACCTTTACTAGCGTAAACGACGGTCTTCGGCTGGATCTAGTTTCAAACTCGCAATAGATGGGTAAGGAGTTTCAGTATTATAAGAGGGTGGTTGTTTTATATTGTGCAATCCCTTCTAAGCAAAGTTGCTTCTGTTTAAAACAGTTACACTTTCTAAAATGAGGCGGCCAAGAATGTAAATTTGCTACAGGAAACGGTCATTTGGTCCTTTTTGTTAATGACGAGATATCTCGTCGAGAAAATCACCAGCGGACTGGCCAAACTTCTGTTTGACCTTTTTAAACTGGATTCGGCAAAGTTGATTCTATAAACTGGTGAAATGATGAACCCTCCTGGGTGGTTGTCTCGAGAAGATATCTCGTCCTTAGCAAAACTGACCAGATCATGACTGACGAGATATCTCGTTATTAGAAGAAAACATGATCATGATCATTAGAGGAAAATTCACCAGTTACTGATCTCATCATCATAAAAAGAATTGGCAATATCTTGACGAGATATCTCGTCATTGGCAAATTTGGTTAGAAATTTAATGGACGAGATATCTCGTCGAAACCACTTATAGGGTTAAGATTTGTGAACATGTAAAGAGCCGGGTTAAAAGGCTTGCTAAAAGTTTTATAGAGACGTTAAAAGGAACCAAATTTTTATTTGAGTCTATTTTCAAACTAACAGTTGAATATAAATTTTGTGATAGATTAAAGTTATATATATTCCAGGAAAGTATGTTGAGATTAGCATTATTTTGTTTACTTCTATATTATACTTTATAATTCTTATATGAGGTAGTATTTAATTTGCTCGAGTCTTAATTCTAAGATACACTACTCTTCAAAATTACAATATGAATCAATTTTGTGGTCGTAAAACTAAATACGATGTTTTTAAACTACCTGGTGGTTGTTGTCTCGACGAGTTATCTCGTCAGTAGCAAAACTGACCAGAAATTGATGGGCGAGATATGCCGTCATTAGAAAAACTGACCGGATCTTGATCTCGTTATCGTAAAGAAATAAGCATTAATCAGCAAATTAAGTCATTAGCAAAATTAGTCAGATTTTGATTGACGAGATATCTCGTAGAAACCACTTGGAGGATTAAACAATACAAGATTTTTGTTTTATAATAAAAAGGAATAAAATTTTTACAATGATGCAGGAATAAATACAGCAAACCATTAAAATTCTATTTTTTCTGGATAAAGTCCTTATAAATTTAATAGAAAATTGTATTTCTCCTGCATATAACTCATTTCTTCAAATCTGAAACCAAAATACAAAAACTAAGGTATCAATTCTCATCTCACAAAAATAAAAATTTTAGGTGAACTTGGCGAACAAAGTTTAGTAATCATCCCATTTGAAAACAATACTTTGGGAACCAAAATAAAAAGGCAACACAACCTTAAGCAAGACACAAACTCAATTCATCGAAATTAATAGAAAACCCCTTCATACTTTAAAAATGGCGTGAACACACATTCCAAGATAAAATCCAAATTACTCGAAGTTGTCTCAACAACAAAGAAAAGTTCGATTAAGCGAACGGGCGTCCAATTTTATGGAAAGTACGAAAAAAATATTTCGAAACCCTCACGCCTCGCCTATCGTGCACCATAGATAAGACTGGAAAAAACTTCCAGAAAACTCGAAAAGAAAGATTCTAAACGTAATTAATTGAGCTCAGTTTTTTGCCCCTATTATCAGAAATGAGCTTCAACAGGCGAGAAAACGCACGGGCTGAAAATACAAGTCCAAACGTGCCTTCCCTATCTTGCCTCGACTCCAGAGACTAATTTCACGAAGATTGTTTTTGTTTCTTGAGTGTTGATACAGTTTAGTTTATTCCACTCGTAACGATCCACTTGAATCATGATTTCTGGAAATTTTGTAATCATCATCGGGAGATCTGCGTTCAGTGGAGAATTAATTAAAATCCGAAACTTTTTAAAGCTAATTAAACTCGAGGCTGATAAGGAAGCAGGTTTTGAAAGGTTCTTTTTGAGGGAAAACGTATCAATGAACTCATAAGGATATTGTATTCGCTGCAAGGATTCGCATTTTTGAATCATTAGAGATTAATAAGCAGTTTTTTTTAAGAATAGCTAATTAATAGTTTAACCAAATGAAAGGAACAGGTAACGAATGAACAAGTGAGGATTCTCTTGTCATACTCCAGCTATGAACATGGTGTACTTTTACCAAATGTGCCTTCTAAATATAGATTTTAATAAATTTTGTTTATACGGTGATAGAATAATTATCCTGACTGCAGGTCTGGTTTTGTTTGTAATATCAACACTGTCATTTTCGAGCACATCAATAGGCGATGTTTTTTCTTTTATCAGCTGCCCTTGGATTAAATATGTTAGGTTAGTACCACTGTTACTGCCGTGAGGTTAATCATTTATGCCAAAGAAAAGTGTTGGGTGATCTTTTTTTTATGATGTAACAAAGATTATATATGATAGAAAGTATGATTATTTTTTTTGAAAATGTAACAAAGGTAAAAATCCATAAACTAATTACTTTCAACATAGCTCGACGCCAGTTTTTTGTCACAATGGAGTGACTACGAATGAATTAAAAAGTTGGTTAGAATTACGGTTATCTATACATGTACGTTTCCAGGCTCTTAAACTAGAACCTACTCTAAAACTGTATTTTGCAATACCCCGCGTAGATTTCAGAAACAAAAATTTTCCATTTTGAAAATTATGTAAAGATAAATATTTCAAAACAGGTATCCAATTAAGATTCGATTGCGATACACTGCATAACTCAAGAAAGTAAGCTTTACATATACAGTAATAGAACAAACCATGCGTGTGTAAGCTCCATATCGAAATCATTTAAAAAATCATATAATTTCTTTTGTTATAAATGCCAAGAACGTTACATACAAAAATTTTCTTTACATACATTTTCATCACCAAGCATTAATACTAGAGGTAATATTTCTGATTAAATGAAAATTTTAGTAAATAATTGAAAATAGAATGAAGTTTTCCAATAAAATAATAAAAATATAATTTATTTTCAAGCCTATGCACAATTTTTCATTAAAATTATTTACTGTGTATGTATAGAAAGTACTTTCTGTGAACATAGAATTTAAATTACTAGCATTTAATTTTTCCTATCTTTAAGAAACTATAAAATAAATTTGTATTTTAATTGCAGAACGTTTTTAGAGAACATTTCAGATATCTAAATTCAACAGGCATTTGTTATTTCATAAGAGAAAACTTTATCGATTGTTATATCTAGAGACAAATTATATATTCATACTGCGATGCAGTTGGCCCGGATCGAATTAAGATGGTCATCTATTTTTGATAAACCTATCTTCGAATTCGGTATTCATTTATTTGGTCATCTGCGGAAGGAAAGGGTCCATTTCCTTTTTGTTGCGTGGTCAGCATGATTTCCCTTCGGGTCAAGCAGAATGTTTGGACTGAAGGAAAATATGAATCTTGTTATCACCAGCGATATTACTATTGATGTTAGCAGATCTGATAATAATGTTCAAGGTTCCTTGTCGATGATATATGAGTGTATGAGTTTGTATATTGATCAAGTGATCGTATTTCTATTCGATTGCTTTTCTACAAAGAAATTACAAGATCTTTTTTAAAATGACATCCTTGCTTTAGTAGGTAGATAGGTAGTTGAATTAACGTCGCACTAGAGCAACACAGCGTGCTATTGGAGACGGTCGGAGATCAATCCCTAAGGGAAAAATCCGAGGATAACACCTCGTCATTTTCAACCACGGTTAGATGACGAGTTAACACTTGATCTGGCATCCCACACTCCAAAAACCCACGACACGCCAAGTGAGAACATTTGAAGCCACGACAGATTTAACGTGCTCCAGCCCCCATTTACATGACCATCTTTGGTTTTGGAACGCCTCAAACCTCTGGTTGCTAATACGTTACTATACTATTCGAGCTATCACAGCCCCCTTACTTTAGTGGATTTCTAAATTCAAAAACCAAATATGTTTTTACAGCATTTTGCAAATTTGCACATCCACATTTTTGAGTTATGTTAACCTGGTTCCTGGTGGTTGCCTCGTTGAGACATGTTGTCGTTAGAAGAACATTTACCAGATCTTGATGAACGAGATATCTCGCCATTAGAAGAATACTGTCCAGATCTCGACCTCACCATCATGAAAAAATCAGCAATATCTTGATGACGATCTATCGTGTAACTGGTCAGACCTCTCTTATTAAAACTGATAAGATATTGATTGATGAAATTTCTCGTCGAAACCACTTGGAGAGTTAAAATACGTGAGATATTTGTTCAATCTTTCGCATCATACCAACCAAATTCCTCTCTAATAAGGCAGGTAATTAGACATCGTGTAGAAAGCAATTACCATGCTTCTGATTAATCTTGCTTAATTTATTTTTGATTTTCATTTCCATTTCCAAATTGCTTTTATTTAGAAAATCCAACTTTCTTTTTTAGTATGTTCTATCACCATTTATTACTTTATTTGTTTTAGTTCTTTTAATTTACATTTATCATCTGCCATATTTAGATTTATCCATACTGTTAAAGATATAAATGTATCTAAACGACAAGCGAATAAAGAACACAGAAATAAAAATTCACGAAACATCATACGAAGCTTACATTTGCAAGCCTCGTCTGGTACTTATGAAATAATGTATATCTTTAGCACATAATTGTGAATGTATATTTTGAATATAAATTATCTTCAATCAATAAATTTACTCCATTATGTTTATCCATTAACGAAAGTGTCCCTTCACTTATCTATGAGTTGGACATGATTTAAGCATTTTGAGAACATTTTATGTTCTTCAGGTAGGTATTTTAATTAACGTCGCACTGGATAAACACAATGGGCTATTGTCGACGGTCCGGGATCAAACCCGGAGGGAAAGATCCTAGGACAACACCACGCAATTTTGAACCACGGTCAGATGACGAGGTCACACCAGAGATTGCACCCCACTCTCCAAACTTCCACACCATGCCAACGTGAGGACATTTGAGGCCACTACAGATTTGATGTGCACCAGCCCCTCTTGTACACGAGTCTTTAGTTGGAGTCGAACTCGCAACCCTCCGGTTGTAAATTCTTTACTCATCCAAGTGGGCTACCGCAACCTGTTATCATCTTCAATTAATCCTCCTGGAGGTTCTTTCGACGAGGTGTCTCATCATTAGCAAAATTAAACAGATCTTAATGGTTGAGATATCTCGATTTTGGAGAAAACTTGCCAGATCTTGATCTCGTCATCCTCATCAAATCGCAATATATTTATGACGAGGTATCTCGTCATTATCAAAATTGGTCAGTAGTTGGATCAATTTTATCATCTATACAGATTCTATCCTTAGAATATCCATTCTTACACTTGCTCAGAATCACGCTCTAAAACTGTTCTACTTAAGAAACAAGTTTCAAAACCATGGTTGGTAAATGAATTTACGTCTCACTGGAGCAACACAAAGGGCTATTCATGATTCATGACTTTCATGAAAGTCATGACAAAAATGATGACTTTATTGTTGTGGCACATTGAAATCTGCATTAATTTTTAATCTCAGTTGAAACTAGTCCCTCCCAAACGTAGAATACACCCACAAAATAATAAAATGAAAATGTAAGCGTTAAATCCACCATCTTAACTCTCCAAGTTCTATCAACGAGATATTTCGTTCATCCACATATGGTCAAGTTCGCTAATGAGAACATATCTCGTCATCAAGATATTGCCACCTTTTTAATAACTAGATCAAGGTCTGATCAGTTTTCTTTTTATGAAAAGTCATATAATCCATCAAGATCTGATCAGTTTTTCTAATGACGATATGCCTCATCGAGATAAGTTGTTGTGTAGTTGAATTAGTCGCACTGGAGTAAACCAACAGGCTATTGATGACAGTCCGGGTTCAATCCCGAAGGGAAAGATCCGACAACCACCAGGAGGATTATCATTAACTGATTGTGAGTCGAGAAAAATGATGTAACAGTGAATCAAAATACCATTAGAGCTCCATGAGTAGCTGCTCTGAAGTTAAAATAGAACATAAAACGGTCAGATATTTCGCAAAACTCCAAAATAATTTAATAAATCAACGAACCTTAAATTGACTTTTGAATGCAAAAATGTCCTCCATAGGATATATATTCCGTGTCAGGGCAAAGGGGGTTAAGTCAAAATGTCTACTTCTCACAACTTTAATTCGAATATCTCTCTTCCTCGCAAATATTCAGAAAGAAAAAGAAGCATGCCATGATACAAATAATCGTAATTTCAATTTGCAGATTCATTTAGCTTTGATTTTAAAAATACATTATATTTTAAATTATAATGATGCACTTGACTCCTTCAAACCCATCAAAAATCAGACTTAACCCTTTTTTGCTGGAATGGAAATAGTCTCAAAATACGTGTTCTTAGAGCATATCATTAACGATTAGAATCGTTAGGTTCAACTTGTGATGCAGCAATTACCAAAATGATGTGCGTTTGTTGACTAAACGCAACGTCTTAAGACGGATTCTGTCTCCAACTAAATACTCATACCCTATTTGAAACCCATCTACACGTTAGAGTAATACAGGAATGTTTGAGAACAGCCCCTAAGCACCTAATGCGTGGTAGCCCGGATTATCCCTTGCGCAAGCAATTAAACAGTTTTGGATCTGCTTGCTCTGAAGATTTAGCGTTAATAACGCCATTACATGAAACAAGGGTTCAAACTTAGGTAATCCATGGATTGTGTAGGTGCTTAAAGAGAATTGCTGTATAGTCCCAAATGTAATAGATTGGAGGAAATTGAATTGTCGTGCTTCTGCTAGCTTTTCGGATTGATAAAAGTGTGAGAAATTGATCAACACTTACTGAGCGCATGTGATAAAATAGTTTCATCTGAAAATTGCCTTTACTTCATTGGCTTACGTTAGCCCAGTTGGAAGAGTAACGGATTAGTAAACGGAGCGTTGCTATTTCGGAACTCCGTCCAACCAAAGATCGTTGTGTACACGGGGGCTGCTGTACCTTCAACCTGTCCGGGCCACAAATGTCCTCACATTGGCGTGGTGTGGAAGTTTGGAGAGTGGGGTGCCGGCTAAGATGTGACCTCGCCATCTGACCGTGGTTCAAAATTATGTGGTGTTGTCCTCGGATCTTTCCCTTCGGGAATGATCCAGGACCGTCGTCAATAACCCGTTATGTTGCTCCAGTGTGACGTTAATTAACTACATCTTTACCTACCTTCATTTAGTTCACTAGCATTTTCCTGTAATTTTTTGTTAAAAATTTGTCAATATGAAATGTATGGAACCGGTCGGAATTTTTTCAGAAAAAGCTATTCAACCCTCATGGTGGTTGTCTCCACCAGGTGTCTCGTCATTAGCAAAACTGAAAAGACCTTTCTGGACGAGATATCTCGTTATTAGCAAAGTTAACCAAATCTTGATGGACGAGAAATCTCGTCGTTAGAAGAAAACTGTCCATTCTTGATCTCGTCATCATAAAAAAATCGACAATATCTTTTTTGATGACGAGATATCTCTTCATTAGCGAAGTTGGTCAGATCTTGATGGCCGGGATATCTAATTGAAACCACTTTCAGGATTAAACATTTGTGGGTGTGAATATCAGTATTGAGCATTTCTTGTGTATTGATATCATATAACTAATAAAACATATAATCGTCTATGACAGTGTTTTTCAAGAAAGAGAATTGCAGAGGGCGCTAGTGTTTATGTGACCACTTTCGTAATTGTGACGCAACTTGGCATGATGAACAAATGCAGTTTCAACGCTTATAGTAAAATTTAACGCAAAACGACGATAAATCAAATTAGACGTTAACGATAATTTTTTTCCGGCAATTTGTTTAATATTTACATTGAAAAAATCCTTCATTTAAATAATAATTCTAAAATATTTTCAATATGCATATATACTGTACTTAAAAATATTGATAAAATATGTTGTAAACCAAATACAAGATCTATATGAAGAATTTAGATGAATATTCAGAAGAAAAATCATCAATCTTTCAAAAAACTTTCCTTAACCTATATGATCTATATCTTTAATTCGTTAATATTTATTTATATATTCATAAGAATTGGAAAGTATGTCAGAATCGGCAAAAACCCTTATCTCTGCTGGCTCAGAGCCGATCATTCTTTTAAAAGTATTGGAAAAATCTATATTTTCTTGTGTTTAAGTCAATTTCTTGACAACGGTTTATAAGCGAGTGTGAGTCAACACACGAGTCAGAAGTAAATTGCACTGAATCACGTAATCTAATTGCAATAATGTTATTTATTCAGTCAAACTCTTAGAACTCCTTTAAAACTTTGATAACACCCAAGTTTTTCTTACTTAAAGGAGTACTTTTGCGTTTTCCCTGGTTGTGGTAGGTAGACAAATATTTGACCTTACGTCGCATTGAAGCAACACAATGTGATATTGGCAACAGTACGCATTAGCAATCGGAGGGTTGGGAGTTCGAAATTCGATACAACCAAAGACCGTCGTGAACGTGGGGGCTGGTGCACGTTAAATCTATCGGGGCCTCGAATGTCATCATGTTGGAGGGGTGTGGAGTTTGGAAAGTGGGGCGCCAGCTCAGGTGTTGCCTCGTCATCAGACCGTGGTTCGAAATGAGGAGGTGTTGTCCTCCGATCTGTCTTTTCGGGATTCATACGGGACCATCACCAATAGCCTGTTGTGTTACTCAACATTTCGACGTTAATTCTACTACCTACCCATAAAATTAGCTATCTCTGCTCTCTACAATCTGTCATGGCCGCTCTCACCCGGTTGGAAGAGTAACGGACTAGCAACCGGAGGGTTGCGAGTTCGAATCCAACCAAAGACCGTCGTGTACAAAGGGGGCTGGTGCACGTTAAATCCGTCGGGCTTCGAATTTCCTTACGTCGGCGTGGTGTGGAAGTTTGGAGAGGGGGTGCCAGTTCAGGTGTGACCTCGCAATCTGACCGTGGTTCAAATTACCTGGTGTCGTCCTCGGATATTTTCCCTTCAGGTTTGATCCCGGACCGTCACCAATAGCCCGTTGTGTTGCTCCAGTGTGACGTTAATTGAAAATACCAATACCAATACCCGGACTGTTGCCTCCCTTTGGGATTGATCCCGGACCGTCGCCAATGGCCCGTTGTGTTGCTCCAGTGTGACGTTAATTGAAAATACCAATACCCGGACTGTTGCCAATAGCCCGCTGTGTTGCTCCAGTGCGACCTTAATTAAGTACCTACCTCGAGAATCTGTCACTTTTGTTACTCTGAAAGAAAGTCGTATTATTAATTTAAACGACTATTGTGCAGCATAATTTATTACTTGATTTGGTTTGTTTTGGGGGTTTTATGGCGCAAAGACCATATTTTGCCATTCTGCTCAAGACACAAGATATACAATATAAAGTAATGGTATGTAGGTAGGTAGGTATTTTAATTAACGTCACACTGGAGCAACATAACTGGCTGTTCAATATCAAGTAACAGACACACACACAATGAAAGCTTTACTGACACAGAAGAGGGGCCGCGGTGGCCCGGTTGGAAGAGCAACGGACTAGCAACCGAAGGGTTGCGAGTTCAAATCCAGCCAAACACCGTCGTGTACAAAGGGGGCTGGTGCACGTTAAATCTGTCGTGGCCTCAAATGTCCTCACGTTGGCGTGGTGTGGAAGTTTGGAGAGTGGGGTGCCAGCTCAGGTGTTGCCTCGTCATCTGACCGTGGTTCAAAATTACATGGTGTTGTCCTCGGATCTTTCCCTTTGGGATTGATCCCGGACCGTCACCAATAGCCCATTGTGTTGCTCCAGTGTGACGTTAATTGAAATTCCCCCCCTGACACAGAAGAGAGAAATACACACATAGAGGAATGCACATGACAGAAATCGAGCCTGAGCCGCCTACAACCCGAAGGTTGCTAGCGCAGTGGGCCACGACGGCCCCAATTTATTACTTAAAGAATATAACTCCCAATATTCAATGGGCCGCGGTGGCCCGGTTGGAAGAGTAACGGACTTGCAACCGAAGGGTTGCGAGTTCGAATCCAGCCAAAACACCGTCGTGTACAAAGGGGGCTGGTGCACGTTAAATCTGTCGTGGCCTCAAATGTCCTCACGTTGGCGTGGTGTGGAAGTTTGGAGAGTGGGGTGCCAGCTCAGATGTTGCCTCGTCATCTGACCGTGGTTCAAAATTACGTGGTGTTGTCCTCGGATCTTTCCCCTTGGGATTGATCCCGGACCGTCACCAATAGCCCGTTGTGTTGCTCCAGTGTGACGTTAATTGAAATACCCCCCCCCCAATATTCAATTTGCCATCTGACCTTGTTCAAAATTACGTGATGTTATTCACGGATCTTTCCCTTCGGGATTGATCCCGGACCGTCGCCAATAGCCCGTTGTGTTGCTCTAGTGCGTCGTTAATTAATTACTATACCACTACCCAATATTCAATGGCAAATCTTTTTACGTCTGAAGCATTTAAAAACTTTTAACTCCTCTTAAGTAATTGTCAACTCGTAATGCCAATCTTAATTCTTATACGTATACATATACTAAAACCAGACGTTTATACACAGTTGATCATAGTTCAATATTTTATTGAACAAAACTGAACATATAGCGTGATGGTGTCTTACGTGCGTAGATACTTCTCTGTTTCTAGAACATCTATTATTTTTATAGAATTTCTTTGATCGTTAGTTTGCGTGAACTGATACTTTTTAGCGTGTACTCATCTCAGACATTGGGCAAGATAAATAAAAGTAAAAGAAGGAATAATGCATTCTTGTTTTTTCAAGTGTTTATGGCATTTCGTGTAAGCTCGATCAATGAACAAACCAGCTTTGGTGACCTTTAATGGTGATACCGTCCTTGACTTTAAATTTAGCCTTCGCTATTCGTTGAAATCGTTCCGATTGATATTCATAAGTGATTGGATGATTGAACTTTCATGTGTGGTTTATTTTAGTAGTTACATATGACATAAACCATTCAAGCTTATGGTAGTTGGTTAATCTGATTCAACACGCCATTTTGAATCACGGTCAGATGACGAGGTTACACTTGAGCTGGGACCCACTCTCCAAACTTCCACACCACGACAACCTGAGGACATTTGAGGCAACGACAGATTTAACTTGCACCAGCCCCCTTTGTACACGACGGCCTTTGGTTGGATTCGAACTCTTCCAACTGGGCTACAATGGCCCATTCAAGCTTATAAAATGAAATCTTATTTTAGAAATGTAAATTTAACCCTCATTGATGTGAAGTATGCACCTCACTGTACAAGTAACCCTAAAAAGATCTCAGGAGCACGTCTTTAGGTGTGTGCAGGCTTCACGAACCCGAGGTAATCTATTATTTCCCATAGAGTTTACGATCTCTGGTAAACATGAGGGTGGCGAACCCAAGATGCCTAATCTATCTTTCTCTTCTCCCTTTTCCTTACTTTCCACAATTACTTGACGTTGTCTGCTGTGCGTTTGGTACAGCTTGGTCAAGTATGGCCCTTGCGTTTATATAAAACCCAAAAATAACCAATCCCAAGGAAATCTCCATTCTTTCTGGCACATGCATATTTAAATATAAACAGTTCGTCGGTTCATACCGAGACAAGTTCAACAATATCAAAGATTATATCTGCTGGAGAAAAACTAGGGAGCTCCACTCCCTGTACACCAACCCTCGAAAATTAATAAGAAATCACAAGACTAATTGAAATAGACGGAGGAAGAGTGGGAATTTCTATCTCATAAATGTTGGTCATGTGGTGTTTCGGGAATCGACTTGGTCCAATTGGCTATCGAAGAACAAACAATTGTTTTTAATCACGCTCGATAATCTTATTAACCAGTCAACAATCAGTCCTACAATAGGATTGGTGGTTTCTCCCAATACCATGTGACAGATCTTCAGACCGAGGGGACAATAACATGAAGCTGCGTGCTTTCTCCGCCTATTTCATTGGATGGTTGATGTCTGTACGATGTTCAACAAGAGTGCGACGTACTTGAAATGCAATTTCAAGCTAATTACTTATTTTAATCAATTACTTTTAAATGCAATTTTTGGTTTTTAGTCGATTCCCAACCCCACGTGATCTACACTTTTGAGATCTTACGACAGAGACTCCGCCTAGATGCCCCGCCCCTTTCACTAGTACGTTTATGTCTGTACAATGCTGAACAAGAATGCAGTGTAGGCAATAGTTTTTGAAATGCAATTTCTGGTTTTTAGTCGATTTCAACACCACTTGTTTGAGATCTTACAACATTATATCCACACACATGTTACACCCCTGTCGTTAGGAGGTTGATGAATGTGCAATGTTGAACAAGAACGCAAGCGTAAGGTTACTTTTAAAATGAATTTCTTGTTTTAACCCTCCTGGTGGTTTTCTCGACGATGTCATCCATTAGAATAAGTCAAACCAGATTTGGATGACCAAAATATCCCAAGAAAATCTACCAGATCTTGATCTATTCAACATCAAAAAATTGCCAGTATCTTGATGACGAGATAGCTCATCATTAGCAAAACTGGTCAGATCTTGATGGGCGAGATATCTCGTCATTCATTACAATGGGTCAAAACTGATCATATCTTCATGGATGAGACATCTTGTCATAAGGAAACTGACCAGATCTTGATCTCTTTATTATAAAAAATTTGGCAGTATCTTGATGACGAGATAACTCGTCATTAGCAAAATAGGTGAAAAAGGTATTTCGTTATTCATTCGAATAGGTCAAAGCTGACCAAATCTTGATGGACGAGATATCTCGTCATTAGAAGACCGATCATATCTTGATATCGTCATCATCAAACAATTGGCAATATCTTCATTACTTGATATCTCATCATTAGGGAGTATTAATCGTAAGTTCGGAAATATTTCCTACAGGCGCAAAGAACGTTTCATTTGATGACGGTCCCCTACCCTCCGAAATTGACCACCCCACTACGCCTTTCACTGTGCCGCTCCCAATGTCGTCTGGGGAATGTCTGCGAAGTGGCTTCACTGCAATTTCCCCATCGATTTCTCGGATGTACGGTTGTGACTTCAGGGGTGGGTGAGATATTGAATTCCTTAAAAGGGGTGTGCAGTGCCGATCCCAAAGCTATATTCGAAGACGCTTAAGCACAAAGTAATTGATATCTGTCAAGGCCTCGCTGACTCCTGTACCGTTCATCACAAGTTGACGCAACGGACTTGACTGAAAATTGAACGGATGGTATTGGATTTGCAGTACTCTAAAATGAGAGAAAGATCTTGATGTGTACATTATTTCCCTTCTATCCAGATATAAAGTTTCCTATGAGAGGGATTTTCAATGTAAACAAGCCAACAAACGATCTGCGAAGATTTTAATTCTGCTGTTCAAATTCTCCTGCATGATACATATCGAGATTACCTTAACGCTCCAAGTGGTCTCGACGAGATATCTCGTCCATCAAGATTTGATCAGTTTTGCTAATGACGAAATATCTCGTCGAGATAAAACTAGGACTATTCCAAGGGAATTTAAATCCGAGTAGGAAAACAGATTGGCACTAGCCCAGAACTTGTAATAATTTGGAACAGATTTTTGCATCAGAGTTTGACCACTACAGGGTAATTTTTGACGCTGAGATAAACCATCAGGAGGTTTATTGCCATTTTGGCTACGTTTGGCGTTTAATTTAATCGATGTTGACGGATAAACTATCATATATCAATTAGGAATTTATTCTTTGGAATTTTCGCTGAAATCGTATTCGAAAAGCAAGCCAATTGACGTCACGTTCAGAATACTCACAGAAAACACGTATCGCCGCAGAAGCACTACCATCTGTATTTAGTTTGACGAAAAACGCTTCTCATATGACCTGAACGTATCTTCTGTTCACGAATGAAATAAAAATGAAAAAAATTGTTGAAATATGATTTGATTAAGCATTTTTTTTAAATTATGCTTCAGTTGATAAAGGGAAGTCCTAAGACTCAAAATATTACCCCGAGGAGATAATATATGATAATAAATGGTGATACCAAATGTTAAAGTAAAACAAAGTCCTTTTCCACCTGTAAATATTTCTTATCATATTTGTCAAAAAGCGCTGTTGTGTTATTTCATTGCAACGTTAATACAATGTTATATACATATGGATTATAACAGACAGTAAAAGTTCAATACAGCACCTCAACTCTTGGACTTATATTATGGACAGAACTAGCCGAAATATTATTCTACTGGTGTCGGAATTGACTCAAATGGACTCTATTTGCTCTCAGTGGATACCATCTCCCGTTTAGTTTATTTGGTAATGAGATAGTTGTTAAGGAGTGTTGCGAACAGATCACCCCAGCAAATAGTAATCTCTAAGCTCTCTCGGTAATTTACTCCTAAGGAGATCAAAGGATGCCCACGTGCATGCACAGCCCGCCATTCAAGAACGGCCCTTTTGGAAATGGTATGGTATTGTTGAAAATACTATTTTCAGCTTTAATTAGCAGTTTGAAAATACAATAACGATTTTATAATATGCATCTATATAGTAAATGTACAGTCTAGTCGCATTATGACCACCGCCTACCTTTGACGTCAGCAGCGAATAGCCAATGAAATAAGACACGCGTCGAGAGCTCAGTAGGTGATATATAAGGTGAAACGTAGGCATTCTGCAAACATATCAACCATTGTCACGGGTGAAACGTATGATTTATAATTTGAGAAGGGAATGACCATTGGTTTTCGGGCCAAGGGTGGTAATATTTCTGAATTAGCACAGTTTGTGAAGTATTCACAAACTGCGGTTAAAGTGTGTTTTCAGTGATTGGACTATAGATGTCGAGGAGAACGTCGGCTGTGAATGAGTGTGATGGCAAACCGATGTGCAACAGTTGAATAACTCACCGTTCAAACGAACCAGAGTACTACCAGAATTGTATCTAAAACTACCGTACAGCAAATCCTGTTGCGTATGGGGCTCCACAGCAAACGGCTGGTCACTACATCCCTGCTGACGAGGGTTCGTCGCCAGAAACAGCTGCAATTCGCAAGACTACCAAACTTGAACCTCTTCTGATTGTCAAAGAGTTGCCTTCTCTGAAGAGTCAGATTTTCTGATCCATCAAATGGACGGAAGTGGGCATGTCAGTCTAAAAACCTCCGAGAACAAACCCTACAACTATTGTTGGAACAACACAAGCGGGTGACGGCAGCGTTATGGTTTCGGGAATGTTTTTTTGGCATTGCCAGATATACCCTTGTCAATCTTCCTAAATCTTATTAACACACTACCACGCTGTCTGGATGCTGTTCGTGCTGCACGCAGTGGTTATTCTGGATATTAGCTGGTGGTTATAATTTGACTTGACTGTGTATAATATCAATTATTGTACAAAAAATGCAAACACACCAGATTTTGCATTTGATATATCCGAATCCATGCATGTCCTGTTCTTTTTACACTTTAGATTTACATTTCTTACAAAAGAAAAATTATTTGACTTATCTTCATTACAACACTCAAACATTCAAAAGGCTTGTTACTTGTGATTGCTTTGAGATATCTCTTAGGAAGCTTTATAGATTAACCCTCCTGGGGGTTGTTTCGAGGAGGTATTTCGTCCAGATCTTGCAAAACTGATCACATCTTGATTGACGAGATATCTTGTCAATAAAAGAAAACTGACTAGATCTTGATCTCGTCATCATAAGAAATCGGTTATATATTGATGACGTGTTATCTCGTCATAAACAAAATTGGTCAGATCCTGATGGACGAGTTATCTCGTCGAAACCACTTGGAGGGTTAAGTGCTAATCTCCTAATATTTGCAATTTAAAGACCATTATAAGAACTATCATAATTAAAATGTAACTTATAAGTTTTAAAATATTTCTTTTAAAATAAAATTATAATTAATTCCCTTGTGGTGATTAACCCTTTTATAAAAATTACTCTTTATATACAATTGTTTCACTAGAATTTGAAAATTCCTGCAATGAAAAATTAAATTTCTATTTAGTTATTCATAAAATCTATATTGTTATTTAGCTATTTTTCTTTTTGGGGTGGATATCGAACATTGAATTGTATAATATAGTTGCAATTTTTAGAATCCAAATGTCGAGAATAAGGGGGATTGTATTTAACTCTTAGAATATCTGGACGTAGATAAAAGTTGAATGAAAGAATTTTCCCTGATTATAACGATTACATTTATTTAGGTACTTAAAAACTATGGTATACTAATCTTTTATTTCTACCTCTAAGCAAATGGGAAATATCTGTAAATAGGAATCTTTTCTACCATTCTAATAGTTGAATGTCAGATACATTGTATCGTTAGAACAATATTTTGGCAAAGATTCAAACCGTGATACTAAGTCGTTCATCGGGACAACCTGAGCTATTATTTAGTTTTTATGCACACTAGACACTTTATAACATGCATCATTTGAAACATGGTACCCCTCATAACATTTCTGCCCTGTAGCAGTTTAAATTCCGCTAGCTATTTAATCCCATTCTGTAAAAGATATCAATTTTGCTGATCATATGAAATTGCTGGGTTTTTTTATTATACGGCGGGGTCAGGCAAAAATTGCATTTATTCTTGCAATGGTGACACAACAAATTGAAATAAATTTTGGATAAATAAACTTTGACTCGCCCATTTTTAGGGCAATAGTTTGACTTTAAGCCGAGTGGTTAGTGCTTTGCACCTTGGCTTAACCCTGACGGTAGTAGTCTCAACGAGATATCTCGTCATTAGGAAAACTGAACAGATCTTCATTTACGAGAGACCTCGTAATTAGAAGAAACTTGGTCAGATCCTAATCTCGTCATCACAAAATAAATCGGCAGTATCTTAATGACGACATATCTCGTCATTAGCAAAATTGATCAGATCTTGATGGACGAGATATCTAGTCGAAATCACTTGGAGGGGTAAAGCATTTACACAATTTTCCTTTTGACACACGATTTTTAAAAAATAAAAAGTGCTATAATGAACTATACTGTCTATTGTAATCTAGAAAACCACTATCTTATGGAATATTTTAAAATAAACTTAAAGGATGAAAAACAATCATCGTATATAAATGTATTTTGCATAAAACAAAAATGTGATACTTGTGGTCTTTTAGGGATACTGGAGTATCTTCAGGACCATATGGTGACCTTCCTAAGAGTGATCTAGTAGGTCACACCGTCCATCTAGAGCACTTTTAGGAGGTTCACCTATGTTACAGAAGGGATCCTAGTCTAGAAGGCCCCCATCTAGGGGACTCCTAAACATCAGAATATCGAATAACAGAATATTTATATACCTTGGCAGTATTAATGTATCTACATCTAAACATAAAGCAGAATTGCCATCTGTCTGTATGTCCTCTATACAAATCTACACCGTTTGACCAATCCACGCCAAATTTGGTACACTTATTCTTTGGAATCCTGCGGGTAACGTAGGCTACATATTTATCCCCGTTCTATTTGTCTTGGGTGTGCAGAGGGGTGTAACATCCCGTCATCCTGGACAGAGTACTTGCTAGGGGGCGCTCTCTCCCGGTCTGGCTGTGCAAATGACGTGAGTTAACATCTACAGGAGTCGCCTATGAAGATGACCTTGGAGGTTTTTAGAATCTTAGAGTATGGTACAATTGCAGATGGGCGCGGTTGCACTGAAAAGCGCTCAGTATCATATCGTTTATGTATCCTGTCTGTAAAATGCGGGATGGAATTTTCAAGAATAAAGTGTAATTGCTTGAAACGTTGATCATGATAACGTATCAGTATGATTTGTCAGCCTTTCATAATGATGGTGGAATTCCAAAATTCGCATTCCTGGTGCAATGTGCTACCAATAAAAGATATTGATAAGAAAAAAACTGATTGCAATAATACGAGGTATGTGAATTTTTAAAAAAAATTATCTTAAAGGGTAACAATCACTCAAAAACTCAAAATTGACTTTTGTATATAGTCATCTCAGTATCCGTTTTTGTAGGTTTGTCTTACCTACCTTTGTATGTAAAATGGATCTAAAGTAAATTGCAGAAGCTATAAAAATTTGTTTTAAATATTAATTTGCCCTCGCTTATTTTTCCTCTATATTTGCATTGACGTGATTGTTTGGATAACTTTCAAGCGACGTTTAACCAATTAAACCCGATCAACGTAGGGTAAATTCAGCTAGTTATTTATATACCTAGCCTTAACCATTTCAGAGAGGTAGGAAGCCAGTTGTCCGATCACCCCTAAAATTGTTAAGAAGCATCAATTTTTTATGATCAGTTTTTTATGATCAGTTTTTTTATGACAGACTGTGGGCGTCTGGTTAACGGCACTACAAGGGACGAACTGGCGATTATTTGCGTGGAGCACACAGTTGGCAGCAGCTGTTACTCCTAACAGAGGCAATGATCAACATCCATGCGCTTTCAAACCAAGATTCGAACCCGGGTCCTACTGGTTGGCAAACGAACCGTTCACCTTCTAAAGAAATAGACAGTGCATGTAAGGGGATTTGCTGTGGTAAAATATCAGAAGGATAAGTCACGTGGGTTTATGAATCGACTTGGTCCATTGGCTACGGAAGTGCAGACTAGTATTTTTAATCACGCTGGATACTTACTTTTACCAATCGATAATTTTTCCCACATTTGGATTCATGCTCCTTATAACCACGTGACAGATCTTCAAACCGAGCGACCGGAAAAAATGGCGTGAAGCAGCACCCACATAATTCGTCTGTTTCATTAGAAGTCGATAAAACAAACGCTATAACCTCTATATCGTTTAGCGGGCTTTGTTTCAAAGTGAAGGGGAAAACTTGAGCAAAAATGCTCAGTTTTCTAGAAAAATTATATGAAATAGAAGATATCGAAATTATTCTACATATTTCATATAAAAACAAGTTTTGGGTTTTTCCTTTCCAGTCTACATTCTTCAGTTTCAACAGAAATCTCCGAAATCTTTATTCAAGTCCAAAATGTAAGAAGTCATACATGACATGATATAAAAAATGTCTACGATTCTTGACAAATATTTCACTCTCCTGATCAAGATTCACTTGGATATCATCGGTGCCATAGTAACGGGATGAAAATAAATGGGATCTTACGTCATATGCTATATCCCGCTTACGAAAAGATAGAGGGATAGAGTCTATCCTTTATCTTGGAAGTGAAAAGCCAGTCTATATATCCGCTTTTTCAGACATCATACTAAATTCAGATAGATGCTGGTATTTTTAGAGTAGTATTATACGATATAGGGCAAAAGATAAAGTGGTATGAAACCTTACTTTCATTAAAAAGCGTTCAATAAAACATTCATATATCTCTGAGAGACATATTGTGCACTCCTGATTCACCGAAAACACCGGCCACTAGTACACTCTAAATATTCTGGTAGGTAGTTGGATTTACGTCGCATTGGAGCGATTCACAGGGCTATTGGATATTGTTCAGGATCAATCCCGAAAGGAAAGATCAAAGGACAACACCTTGTCATTTTGAACCACGGTCAGATGCCGAGATCAACACCTGAGCTGGCACACCTCTCCAAACTTAAACATCACGCCAACGTGAGGACATTCGAATGCATTTAAAGGGTTGTTACTAGTAGAGTAACTTCTCGATATAAGCCAGGATCAATCCCTAAAGGAAAGGGGTAGAAATACTTTCTGGGGGAAAAGTTCGAGAAATCGAGGGTCGAGAAAACTTGCTTATTAGAAATAAAAAGGTAGAATTATGCAGTAAATTACATGTTTTTAATAACATTAATATATGACTACAAGTTAAACAAAATCAAAGCTAGAGTTTAACACTCCAAGAGTTTCGACGATATCGCGTTCAAGACCCCGTCAATTTTGCTAAAGATGAGATATCTCATCGAAACAAAATTGCCCCATTACTCCAAAATTACCCCATTACTGGGGAATGAAGATCCAAATAGAAAAAACAGTTTGTTATTTGCCCAGAACAAGTGACAGTTTGAAACAGGCTTTTGCACCAGAAACTGGATAATTACATGGTATTTTGCAACAGGACAAACCTCCATGAAACTAGATAGGGTAGAATTTTTTTATTAGCAAAACTGGCCAGATTTTAATGTACGAAATATCGAAATATAGTAGAAAAATTGATCACATCATGATAGACGATATATCTTGTCTTTAACTAATTTGATAGGATCTTGAGAGACGAAATATCTCGGAACCACTTGAAGTGTTAACTCTGAACCTGTTTTAATCTAAAACAAGAGTTACCTACTAAGCCATACCAGTAAAGAAAACACATTATTCCAACGTCAGTCCAAGGCAACGGTAGTCCAGTTGGACGAGTAACGGATTAGCAACCGGAGAGTTGCGAGTTCAAATCCAACCAACGACCATAGTGTACAAAGGGGGCTGGTGCACGTTAAATTTGTCGAGGTCTCCAATGTCCTCACTTTGGCATGGTGTGGAGCGTCGCCATATCTCGTTGTTTTGCTGCAGTGCGGCGTTAATTAAAAAACCTACTTTCCAACATGTCCCGCGACTCGAATTAATCTGCAGTGCGCATGCGTACCGACATGTATTCTTCATAGAACCAGAGTATGCATGCGCATGTCGTATGTTTCGTCGCATGTCCGATCAATGTGTGACTTGCATAAAGGATTGCAATGGAGCTCAAAGCCAACCTTTTCTTTTTAGAAAGCCTAGACTCCTATTGTTCCACATAGTATATTAATCTTAAATTTGCTTAAAACAATAAATGAAATATAGATTGCATTAAATTAATCTTAGTACATTTAATGAACTAAATTTAATGTATTGGTATCTCGAATATAAACAAATTAGATTAAGTAGCTACTGATAGTGTTCATGAGATATTGAAGACTGCTAATTTGGAGAAATGTTGTAGCTAAGGATTTAAGCTAGACACGTTCTCAAATATTTATACAAGACTAAATAATTTTTCTGCATAAAGCACATTTTCTCTAGCTCTTACGGCATTAAATATCTGATAACTTTACACCACCCAATAAATATTTATAGAACTACATTAATCAATAAGTAACAGGACGATTCCTAACATAATTTAGATACGCTAGCGAAAAGGTGTTTGGATAATCATGATCACCCAAGGTTGAAATTAACGGAGAAGAATAACCATGTCTTATAAACTGGAGAGATACACATATTAAAATTCCCTAGCTCCTAAGAATATATTTCCTTCCTAAAGTAAGATAAATTTATTAATGCGTCTATCCCATTTGGTATTCTCAGATGGTTTTGATTCTACTTCCGTTTCTTGGTAAAACATCGAAAGTGTCATAAGCATTTCTAATTCCAGAATTTAGAGATAGTGTAACAAAGAAGTTTAATTTTAATCTATCTTTAATTAAAATCTATAGCTTGTGTTTCGGTTAAAACTAAATTATTAAATTTACATGATCAATTAAAATTGTAGTGGTGAAACACAATTCCGAAAGGAAAACCAACATGCACATAACACTAAAAAGGTACCAAGGAATAAATTGCGCAATCAATAACATACAAAAAATAAATTTTACTTTTTAAAGTCTGCGATAAAATTTTTTAAAACTTTGGGACTATCAAAGGCTTAGTGGTAAACCTTTTGCGATCTTATTAATCTGGAAAATTGTTCATTTTTTAAACAACTCTTGATTTTAAACGTTTATTTAAAATGATGTTTTTACGCATATCATCTGAAGATATATGAATATTTATTTTCTTGATGAGTCTTGATTAACCTCCAAGTGTTTTCTATGAGATATCTCGTCCATCAAGATCTGACCAATTTTGTTAATGACGAGATATCTCGTCACCAAGACGATTTTTTTATGAGATGACTAGATCAAGATCTGGTTAGTTTTCTTCTAATGACGAGATATCTTGTCCATCCTGATCTGGTCAATTTTGGTAATGATTGTATTTTTTGAAGATATACCTAGCTGAGACAACCACCAGGAGGGTTAATAAAACATTTATGTAATAAACTGTAAAATATTTAACAAGGATGAAGCTCTACTTTCTAAAGAGGGCATTTTGTGTAATGGTCTGTAAATACGCAAGTAAATATTTATTAAAGTAGAGATTTGTGAGAAACATATTGGAAGAAATTTATTTTGTATTATTTCAAAGTTATAATTAAGGTATACGATGGAAATCCAAACAACGCAAGCATATCCCAAAATAGCTCTCACCAAAGAATTAAAAAGCAAATAAATAAGTACAATCGTATCATTAAAACCTTTGCTCATACTTTAAAAAAACCCAGTTTATAAGGTCTGATTATTATATGAATTTCAAAACGTTTTAATTTCCGATTTTTTTGGAAAATACTTGAAACTGAGCATAAGCACATCTAATTCCTGAACAAAGGGAAAATAAATAAAAATATAAATATTTACTTTCATTCATTGTTCGCTAGAATATTCGACACAAAGCATTATCAGTAACCAATTAATTTAGTTTAAATGTCGTGAAAGCTTATTCATATTTAAAAGAACCATTCATAGACTTCTATATATAAATTTGAAAATTACGTTAACTGAAGCGCAAGTGGAAATTAGTTTCAATTTAGGATTATCACAATTTAGGCTTAACCACAGCCACGGTTAATGAACTGAAGAACGCAGTCTTCAAAATGCATTAGCGTTGAAAGTATTTTCAACAATGAAAACCTTTCCTAAGGGTCTTGAAACTTTTCAAACATTGAATGACTGAAGCAATCTAATTTCTTTGATTCCCTTTATGACTAGATAGTTTAATACGGTTTCCAAATATAAAATTTTGTACTGAAGAATTAAAGTTAATGCTTATACTTTACATTAATTATGTATGGTTGGTTTGGATTTTATGGTGAAAGTGCCATATTTGGCAATGCTGCGCCAAACAAGACAGACAACATCAAGTAATGGACATAAATACACAAGGAAAGTTTTAATACACAAAGCAAAAATACACAAGGAAAGAAGAGTGTTGGTTGGTTGAGGTTTTATGGCGCAGGGGCCACATTTGGTCAAACTGCGCCAAACATAAGACAATGCCGAGTAAAAAATATCGTGAAAGGACAAAAAGTGGTATTGGGGAACAGAGTAGTGGGATGAAAGCAGAAAAAGATCGCTTGGGTATCCCAAGAAAGAGAGACCCCTTGTTTACTGAAGAAAGTAAACCCCATAGGGAAAAATAAGATCACTACAGTAGCTCGGGTCTGTGAAGCCCTTAGACACTTAAAGGAAATGTACCCCTGATGGCACATAAAGGAAAGAAATACACAAAGAAAGGAATCGAACCTGCGCCACTTACATCTCTCAGGTTGCTAGCATAGGAATTACGTATGTTTTGGTTGAAAGCAGTATACTCTCTTCACGGAAAGCAAGCTTAATTCCAAATTAACCCATTCAAATTTGTTTCATCGGTAATGTTACATTAATTTAATTAACCAGAGACGCAGCAAAAGTGGCGGAGCTCAAATATTATAAATAGCCTGAATTAAGTTTTAATTCTTTAAATAAAATTGGGTATTTTATTCTTAAAATTACTATTATATTCGTTATTGTTGTAGTTCATTATCCAATATTCATTTCCCAGTATGAAAGAAATGGTTATGGCTTAAATTTTTCTACATTGACACACACATTCATGTTATATATTTACTTATGACAATCTATCAATATTAACACAAAGCTAATTTCGAAAAACAATGAATATTTGCTTAACCCTCCTAGTGGTTTATCTTTGCGTCCAAAACTGCCCTGTAGTGGCAACCCTCTGATTTCAACCTATTCCAAACTGTCACCAGTTTTGGGCAGGAGACGATTTTTTTTGCTGTTTGGGTCTTTATTCCCCTTGGAGTAATAGGGCCGTTTTGCCTCGACGAGATATCTTGTCCTTAGTGAATTGATCAGATCTTGAACGAGATATCTATTCGAAACACTTGGAGGGTTAATCCTACTTAATACAATTGATTTTGTACGGAACAAACTTTGTACAGTCATTCGTGCGCTTGGATCAACCGAAATATGTCACATTCAATGGGCTTACAGTAATTGTTTTTAAAATTCGCAGTTTGTTAAAACAAACTCGAAACGATTTATCTTTAAAAGTGTGATAAGATCTTCAATTTGCACTTTAAAAAATCTAATTTTAATATTGGAACTCCTCCAAAATTGAATCCTGGATACGCTACTGTAATCTACATATCCGGAAAAAAATTGCATAAATGAAACAATGTTTGAAATACATGTTTAATTTAAAGTTAATAATAAGTATCACTTACAATCACCCTGTCCCCCTTTAAATGCAAATGCGATCATTAAAAAAACTTACAGTTTAACTCAGTAACTTCACAACTGTAAATCTCTCGATTACATAAACTTTTATGCATATTTAAATTATTAAGATGATGTAATTAATTAAATACCACGCATTGAACAATGCGTTATTTTGAATACAGATCACTTTCCAAGATAGCAGCCACTGTGTGATTATGGAATTCCATCTGCCCTCCCACAAAAAGCACTTCCGAAATGCCAAATGAGAAATACTCTCTAGGAAGACCTCTTCAATTAAAACCCCAAAAAACACCCTTTGTATCCTAAACATGAGTAATCGTATACATTCATCGCCGGACATTCTTAATTACAAAATAAGCCGCAGATTATGCACGGAATCCGATCCGAATCCCAGATACGCGAAATTAAATTCTGCCCCTTCTTGAAAGGAGCCACCAGGAGTTACAATACAGCTCCAGGTCCTTTTCGTGGATGGGGAACGATGCTCAGAAATTCCGTTAATAAGCGAACGGGAAAATTCTGCTCCGAGTATTCCACATCGGAGATCCTTCCTGCCCAACAAAAGAAGTTGAGGGTAGAAGAAATTGGAAGCAATCATTAAAGCTTTTTGTTATTGTGTGTGCTTCTTTCTCCGCTGTCTTGGCGAAGAGGAGATTTGCGCAGCAAGCGGCCAGACTTAAAAGGTCAAACTTCTCCACGCGCACTGTGAAGGGGGTCGTATAAAAAATTCACGCGTTTTTGTTTTGCGTGGAGGGATCTTAATAGATATTCTGACGCTCCTTTCTTTCCCTTTCGAACTATTTATCATAGAATTCGGGATATTGAATTTGGTGTTCTTTTCTTGCGGAAGAAAATTCCCAGACGCTGCTTTTTTAGATTTTGGTTTGTGAGAATATTGTTAAGATTTATGCTCTCATTTGCATGTGCTGACATTTATGATTTATTTGGGATCGGATTTTTTGACTTTCAACACCCCACTGGAAGAATAATTATTTTTATCTCGAACATGGTAAAGAAAACAACAATACTCATTGATCTTTCCAGAGGATTTCTCTAATATTTGATTATTCACTACATTCTCGTTAGTGGTATACTGAATTGTGGTAGCGTAACATTTACAGCTGGGGATGCAGAGGTTGAATTTGCTCTAATATGAACCATGCGTAAATGAAAGGGGTCGTTTGGGGTTTTTTTGCAGCTGTACTGTGTCCGTCAAAGAAACCTCTTCCCATGATAGAAATGTTAGTACGCGTTTTTTGCTCAGAATTTCGAACGATTGTTTAGAAAATCTTATGATTTTAAACACATGTAATTCTACGTACGATGATTGGAATTTAAATCGCACTGAAGCAAAACAACAGATTATTAGCGACGGTCTGGAATCAATCTCGAAGGAAACATCCGAGGACAACACCTCGTATTTTTGAACTACGGTCAGATGACGAGGTCAACACCTGAGCTGGCACCCCACTCTCTCCAAGCTTCCACACCAAGCCAAAGTTAGGACATTTGAGGCCTCGACAGATTCAAAGTGCACTAGCGCCCACGTAAACGACGGTCTTTGGTTAGATCAAACTGGAATTCGTAACCTTCTGGTTGCTAATTGGCTTCTCTACCGATTAGGATATGATGGCCCTGGGACACAAGGAATATTGTCTGTAACTCAACAACGAATCATACAGCAAACCTGCATTGTTGTATTTGAACCCTCCAAGTGGTTTCGACGAGATCTCGTCCAGCAAGATCTGACCAATTTAGCCAACGACGAGACATGTCGTCATCAAGATTGGTGATTTTTTTATGATGACGAGATCAAGACCAGGGCAAGTTTCTAATGACGAGATATCTCGCCCATCAAGATCCGCTCAGTTTTGCTAATGACGATATATCTCGTCAATACAAACCACGAAGAAGGTTAAGTTCTAACCACAGCAAACAAAAGACCATGCTATCCTGAAGCTGGATTCAGAAGAAGGTAAGAATTCCTACATTGAGTAGTCATATAGATGATGCGCAAGGACCAAATGCGCATATCGATTCAACTCTGGACAGGTTATAATAGCTAGCATAAATGAAAGTGGGTTAGGACGTTGGGGTTATTTTAAAGATACCTACTGTATATGGAAAACACCACAACCAATCAAATACAGCAATCACCGTACGGATAGAGCATCAGTTGCGTGGTTCGGGGGAAAAGTAGGTCGCCTAGAGTGGCAACAGTAGAGAGCAGGAGAAAGTGCACAGTTGAAATCGAAACTACTGTCCGCTAAAATTTGAGTCAAAAGTAATTTGAGGATTCCAGTCCAACTACCAGCCTTCCCCTCAAAGGAACTTCGGGAGTTAAGTTATCGTTCAATGGCCATTTTCATCATGAGAGCTAACTAGACCAAGAACATCGAGGTAGGTGAGAGAGAGAGAGAGATTGGAAGCAATCATTACAGCTTTTTGTCATTATGGATGTTTCCTACTTTCTCGCTGTCTCAATGGAGATGTGACTTGAACAGCATGCGGCCATATTTACAAATTTATTCTTTGCGTGCACTAGAATTCTGAGAGGAGACGTATAAAAAAACTCGTTTCACGAGTTTTGAATCGTGCAGCGTTTTTATTCATGCTTCGACACTCTTTTCTCCCCCTTTCAAACTATTTATCGTAGAATTTGGAATATTGAATTTGGTCTTCCTTGTGGAAGAAAACTTCCAGACTGTAGTTCGTTTTTAGTTTTTGGTATAAAGAAATATAGATGCATACTTTCAGTAACATGTGCTGACATTTATTATTTATTTGGGATCGGATTTCTTAACTTTCAAGGAACCGTGGTAGAATGTTTGGTAGAGTCGCGGATTAGCAATCGGAGGATTGTGAGTTCGAAACTTGATCCAACCAAAGTAGAGGTAGAGTTCCATCCAATCGAAGAATGCCAGTCCTTCCGTCGGATACGTGGGGGCGGATGCACGTTAAATCTGTTGTAGCCTCAAATGTTCTCAAGTAGGTGTAGTGTGGAAGTTTGGAGAGTGGAATGGAGACTAAGATGACCTCGTCATTTGACCATGGCTCAAATTACGAAGTGTTGTTCGGATCATTCCCTTTGAGATTGATCCCGGACCTTCATCAATATCCCGCTGTGCTGCTCCTGCGTGAAGTAAATTCAACTACCTACCTATCTTCTTAACTTTCAATACGACTAAAAGAAAAATTATTTTTACCTGGAACAGGTAAAGGAACAACACACTGATTGTCGCAGAGGATTGTTAAAATATTTTATTATTCACTAAATGCATTGGTAGTATACTGATTTACAGTAACGTAAAGGTTACAGCTATAAGTTAGATCAGTGGTCGCCAAACTTCTTTGACCGTCGACCCCTTCAAGAGTTTCTTGACTTTTATCGACCCTCTCTATTTTACTATTACCTTAAAAATAGATTTTTCCGAAAAACAAGATAAAATGTGTAAATGAGGAGGAATCATTATTATTATTATTATTAATATGTTATTTTGTTTCATCTTTTTTTTCTAATTTTTTCTTCTCTCCTAATTGCGTTGTCATTCAGGATGGAGGTAATCCAAGTTAACTGAATTAAATATTACCCGTACAATGATGTCTTATATTCTTCTATCGGCCCCTAACAATGTTATAGCGCATCGCGGGGGTCGATATAGACCACTTTAGCGACCACTGAGTTAGATACATGTTAACCAACACGGAATACATCACGTACGAAATCCGCACTGGGAGTGATAATATTTAAAAACAAAAGATATGCAAAAGTGCCAAACAAGGGCCTCTAGGAAAAACGCAGAAAAGTTGCGGGCATACATTCTTTCACAAATTTTTTGGTTTTGGTGCACTGTTTAAAGCAGGGGTAGTCAACCTTTTTATACCTACCGCCCACATTTGTATCTTTCTTGGTAGTAAAATTTTCTTACCGGCCACCGCTTCCGCAGTAACTTTATTTAGCTCAACTGCAAAGTACTCGTAATTTTTGAGTGGAGGTTTAGTAAAAATATGTAGTTAAATTTATCTTTTAATTTATACTTTGCATATGTTTATAATACACAGAAAATTTAATTTGATGCTGCATTTCTGTATCTCCATCGATACTGCGCCTACTAGTGCGGAAGCTGCTTAAATTGAAGAAAAAGAAAATTAAATATAAAAACTATACAAGTATAAAGTCTATTAAATGAACTTTAATTAATTATTAATGAGATCCTTGAGGCTGATGCTGCGAAACTAAATATTTGATATCTGGTTCAATTTTCGTAAGGAACAAACGAAGGTCTCCTCTTTCGAAAATATTCAGACGGTTTCTCTGGTGATAATATGATTAAGAGCACTAAGCCTGATTCTACAAGATATGAGGTAGGAAAGGTATCAATAAATTGAATATCATTTTCCACATATTTGGATATGACGCAGGCATTTTTTTATTTAGCCATAAGTTTTCATATCCGCCACTATCGAAATTGCATTTACTCTCTTCGTCATACCTAAGTTCTAACAGTTCTTCTTGGCAAGTTGTACCAGCATCCTCAATATTTGCAGTAAAAGGATTTTTCATCCAGTCATACACCTACAAGTTCAAAATATCTTTAAATCGTTTTTCCATATCCAATTTAAGTTCGTTAAGGTGGCTACTGAATCTTTCAATCTCCTCTGGAGTTACATCATCTTTTATAGATAGATGATAATTCGGGAAAATGATGAAATTTTCTCTTAATAGATTATAATGAAGATCAAGTTTGTCGGTAAGTAATGACACAATATTTTGGCAATTGATAAGAGTTTTATTAGCTCCTTGAAGCTGCAAATTTATTTCATTAAATCTCTTGAAATATCTGCCAAATAAAAGGCATTATTTACTGTTTTTAATTGTTGACAGAGATTTTTCTCATTAATACTTTCAAAAAAATGTATGAAACTATCATATAATGCTACAAAACGAGACAAACATGTACCCTTTAACAGCCACCGAACTTCTGTGTGTTAAAAGTAACCTAATAAATTCATCATTATTGTCCTGGCAAGCTGTCGAAACATTCTATCATGTTTGGCATTGAATTTGATCTTATTTACAATTTCTAATTATTATAGTTAATGATGAATGGAGACTTGTACTTAAATGTTTTCCTACAAGATGTTATCTGTGCACCACACAATGAATACATAAAACATTTAGCACTTCTTTCTTCAAATAAGCAACAAATCCACGATAGCGACCGATTATTGATGAGACCAGTATCCAACAGTAGCGCAATCAACAATATTGTTCAAAGGTATATTATTTTCTGCAAAGTGTGATTTCACAGCATTAAATATTAACAATCCTCTTGTATGTGTAATGAGATTTATTGCGATTAGCATTTTGTCTCGTAATGTATTATTTTCATCAACATAACGTACATATGTCATCAATAAAACCTTCTTATCTGCAATGGTAGACTCGTCCAATTGTATAGAAAATGAAGAGTTTTGGAGAATACATATAAGTTTATTTCCAACATTAACTGTCATTTCTTTAATTCGTCGCTTTACTGTACTATCGCTTAGGGGCAACGTTTCTAAAGCTTCAGGTATATCCTGATGCATGACTGTTGAGATAAATTCTTTTATAGAGGGTAATATTTAAGTTTCTCCAATATTAAAGCTTTTACCACTTTTTGCAATTCATTGTGAAATGCGACAAGCGGCAGTTAATCCATCTTCCTTCGTTGGATGTTGTTTCTTAAATGATGCAAGGATTGTTGGATGATTTTGAAATTTTTTATATATTTCCCGGAAATATTCAATGGACTTGAATTTATCTTTTGGATGCTTTGTAGCAAGATGTTCTCGCAATCGACTTGGCTTCATTGGATAAGGTTTTATGACACAGTAAACACATTGGGAGTTTATTTACAACAGATTCTATGAAACCCATTTTTGGATACTCCGGTAAATAACCACGAGCATATTTCTTTTTTTGAGACATGGGCTCACAATATTTCACACAATTTATAAAACTTGTTTGAAGCCGTAGGCACGTGCTTACTTTCGTAAATCTATCTACGAACTGGCCCTACCATGAAACGAACTCAACTTGAGTTCGCTGGTACACCCCGCCTTCGTCATGCCCACTACAGTGTAGTACAACCTGCTCTGTCATTGAGTCACAGATGCGTTGTGATAACGGAAAGTAGCTTCAGCATCGGACAAAACTCCTACCGCCCACCATGAAAGCTTGAATCGCCCACTAGTGGGTGGTAGGGACCATGTTGACTACCACTGGTTTAAAGTGTGGTCATGTAATTTCGAATCACCTTGAATAAGCAATATATGATGATAAACGCCACAGTGACATTGAAATTTCTTTTTGTCATAGCATGGTCAGTACTACCGAACAGCGATTGGAATCTAAATAGCTTGCATTGAAAATGTTTAAGCCTTTTCATAATTGCCTTCTATTTTTGTAAAACAATGAAAATATTTCTAATAAATTATAAATCAATATAAAGAAAAGTAAAGTTTGTTTTTCTTTAATTTCAGAGGCATGGAGACGCAACCTAAGGTGGATTCTTCTCAGAAATCACCTTTGCCTACTTCTGTGTCTCCAAATGCATCTGATAGCACTTCTACCAAAGAGCCCTTGGCCACCAATGTCCCTTCTGCATCTAGCGTCAACACCAAGACTGAATCAAAGGAGAAACTAGTGCCAGATGCTAAAAAAGAAGCATCTAAATCAGAAAGCCAAACCGATGCAAAGAAATCGGTCGCCCCAGAAGCTGTAGATGTAAAGGATAAAACATCTGAAGCATCTGAAGGCAAACTATCTCATCCAATCATATCAGTAGACATCCAAAAGACTATGCCTTATGAAAACAAACCTGTTCCTGAAGAGTCACAGAAAGACGTACAGACGACCAAGGCGGTCCCTCCAGAGGTCCTAGCTTCCGTAGTTACCACAGCTGTTGTGAACGAAGCGGCCTTGACTGTCAGTGGGACGGACGGACTTGTAAAAAACGGCACCAAACTCACTAGTGATTCCAGTAAAGTAGATTCCGTAGTAGAACAAGAGTTGAGCAAACTTGGTGAAACTCTGAGTGGTAAAACCGAACTTAAAAAAGAAAACTTGGCGAGTAGCGATCCCAAGGCTCTGCCGAATGGTGATATTGACCATTCTCCAGGATCTGACTGCACCGCAGAAACTAAATCGGGCGTCACGAAAGAAAAAAGCACTATATCTGAAAGCAATGCACAGAAGACAGAAGCTGGGAAGCAAGAGGTCGAAAAGCCTGCCAAACCTGGCGCAGCGGCCGAATCAAATGCACACAGTGATCAAACTGAGACACAGGTTAAGGACTCAGGGACGTGTAATGGTGTACCTGGTATCATTACGGTAGTAGGTATTTCTAAAAAGGAATCGCCTCAAATAGATAGTGCTGATACCGAAAGCGATGGTTTAGCAACGGATTCACGAAAATCTGATGGTAGCAAGAAAAGTGAAAAGGCCAAAGTTGATGAACATTCAAAGTCAGAAGACGTTGGGGCTTCTGATTCGAAGCAAAATGCGCAAAGTGATTCTAAAACTAGCGCTGAAAGTAAAGACGCTAAAAAAGAGCCTACTGGAACCTCGGAGAAGAGAACTGTCGATTTAGTAAGTGACTCTAAAGCCCAAAAGGAAGATTTAACTCAAAGTGAAAAGTCAATGGGTGATAATTTAACGGACAGTGCTAAATTACAAAGTAGTGCCCGCAAAGCGTCTGAAGTTAAATCATCAGCTGTACAAGAACCTTCAAAGTCTGAAACTGAAAAAGTAGAAAAAACTGATGAGGTATCTAAAAATAAAGATGTCTCTAAAACACCAGAGAAAGCTGCGGAACCAATTGATAAAGTTACAATAGGTAGTGAAAGTAAGGTAGAAAAAATCATGGACACAAACAAACAAGAAATAGAAAAAACAGATAAATCAATAGATGATTCGAAGAAAACTGAAGAAAAATCCAGCGAAAGTCAAGCCAAAGATTCAACAGTTACCAAATTAGAAGAAACCAATAAGGCTGCTTTAAAAGAGGACACAACTTCTGCAAAAAATGCTCCGAAGGAAGAAACGACTTCGAAAAGTGATAAAGCTGCTGCACCTGGAAGTTCTGTTCCCAAGGCATCTGATGAGCCACATCCAGCCCCAACTGATAGTGTTCCATCAAGTAAAGATGACACCGTCACGCAAGGCAGTTCTTCCAAAAAAGAACCAGAGGAGAAGAAAGACGCAGCACCAAAAACAGATTCGGAATTACAAAGCGAAGCAAACAAACCCACAGATGACGCATGCGACATGTCCTTAATGATGACGTCCCAAATACTCACTGAAGAAGACCTCAACTCAGACGTTGTCACAGAGAAGCATGAGAAAAAGGATGGACTCTGGAAGTGCGTTGACGAGCCTTCAGAAAAGCCTCAGGAGATATCCGACTCCCAGGTATACAAAAAAGAAGAGAGCTGTCGGATATCTGCTTCGAGATATTCTCCAGAGACATGCGATGTGGGGGTAGGACTAGATGAAAGGAGTATGATACGTGTCGCCGCTCCTGATGGTGGAGAAGAAGAGGTAAGACCACAACTGTGAGCCTGTATTGTAGTGCTTATAATAAAGCCATTAGTATAACCATTTTCTCGGGAAAACTGATGCAATTCAAAAAGATTCTTTTTCAAGTAACAAAGATTCTATTAAACTTGAACAAACCACAGAAATAAGAACAGGATATATTTCCTGTCCTTATGATGTTTCGGAAGAACTTTTAAAACTATAATCACCTTCTCGGGAAGACTGATACAATTCAAAAGATTATTTTTCAAGTAACAAGATTCTATTAAACTTGAACAAACCATGGAAATAAGAACAGGATATAATATTTCCTGTTCTTATTTCATGTTCGTATGGAGTTTCGGTATAACTGTTAAAACTCTAACCACCTTCTATGATAGACTGATCAACAACAATAAACTAAAAAGTTTATTTTTCAAGTAACAAGATTCCATTTAACTTGAACAAACTATAGAAATAAGAACAGAAAACAATATTTTCTGTTCACATTTCATGTTCTCTGTTTTGGAAGAACTTTTAAAACTATAACCACCTTCTCGGGAAGACTGACACAACTCAAAAAGATACCTTTTCAAGTAAAACTTGAACAAACCATAGAAATATGAATAGTAAATAATATATTATGTTCTTATTTCATGTTCTGATGCTATTTTGGAAGAATAATGACGCAAGTAGAATTCATAGATTTGTTTAGAAAACGAAAATTAAGAATACCGTTCATGATTAATATTAATTTCAATATGTGAAAATTTAGAGGTAATGAAATTAGGATTAATAATAGCATATTTTTAATTCTCATAAATGATACCTCTCATTCAGGTGTGTTTTGAAAATTCACCCCCAATTTTGTCGTTAGTTGATTCCTTGTTCAAAAACATGGGATGAAATATTCAACACAAATTCACTAACTATACAAAACATTTTTTCATTAATTTCAACTATTATTTTTATCAACATATTTTTTGACATTTTTATTCATTCGGGTATTTACATCTTGAAACGGACAGAATCTGTATTAACAATGACACCTACGTCGCCAGTCAAATTCAATCCACAACTTTTTACACACTCATTCTAAACAGCACTTGCGCCATTGTTGCTCGGAAGAGCTCACCTCTATCATCAAAATCTGCTTCGTTCTTCTAGAGGATGAGAAACAGTTGAAATTTGAATAATGACGCAATGCTCTCCAGTGGAACTGAGTGTTCTACAGTTCTGTCGTCTTATTGGAAGGATTAATCATGTCAAAAACATGTGACGCATTTAACCCTCATGCTGGTTGTCTCGGCGAGATATCATCATTCGGAATTCAATCAAAATTATTTACGGCGAAGTATCTCGTCGTTAGAAAACTTGGTCAGACCTTAATGAACGAGATATCTCGACGAAACCACTTGGAGGGTTAAATCACAATATTCATATTTTCAACTTGCTTCATTGTTCTTCCTGAACACCGATATGTTACAAACTTGCAATAAGGGTATGAACGAATTCTACACATTTCAAATTAGCTTAAGGTGTATGTATGCACTAGAAATCACGAAAATTAACCAAAATGTCGATCGATTTTTTAATAATTCAAACTATTGTCCAACCCCTTAGCTTTCAAACGATACCAAGATCTTGTAAATATTCGAAATAGTTTTCAAGTTACAAGGGTTTGGATTGGGTACTGTCACCATAGACAAACACGTTTTACAAACTTTAAACTCGATTTCTAAATAACTCTTTTTACAATAGGATGCTTCTTTCGAACAGTGATAAGTCAACGATGAATTGATATATTATAATTACTTTTATGTCATTATAATCTATGTAATACAGTGGATGTTTTGACCCTCAATCGAAATTATTGGTTAAGAAATGAATTTTTAGTTAATTTTTAAATGTTGAAATTCCTGAAAAAATGTCGATTTTTTAAACTTTCTTCGTGAAAAAATTTGTAAAAAAAGAACGTATTCCCTCTAGCAACTTGATGGAAGGTCAAGACATGAAGAATAATATTAAGAATAATTTCCGACAGGAATTGTCTTTCTGAAGACATTAGAATTTGAGATATCACTGTTCAAAGAACATGCTAATTAGCTAATTGTATCTAAATTAGTCAATTAATGAGTAGCTTAATCGTAATTTTTCATACAAAAATGAGTTTAAGCACAAACCAATGACCTGTTGTGAAAAAACTGAATTTTTAAAGTCAAAATTAAGAAAAAAATGTTCTAGTGTATATATACACCTTAATTAAAAAATATACTTAAATATTAAAACAAATTTTAGTCCACCTTTAAAATTTAATTTTTTTGAGTCGTCAATTTATTGGAGAAGAATAATAATAGATTGCATAATAATAAATTTTAATGGATTCGTTAGCAGATGATCTCGAAATCTTGTAGACGTTATTTGTAAGCACGAGGAAATTTTGTTCAGGAAGTGCATCTATTCTTTGTTCAGGAAGACGCCAATACCTCTAAATAACATGTCAAAACTTTTTATTAGGATAAATCGTTAAACTGCCCTTCATCTTGAAATGCATATTATGATTGCTTATCAAACAAAATATTCAAGTTCAAGCGTGTAATGAAACATTTCGACTTACATTTAAAGTTAAAAAGCCTATATTTAATAAATACTACTGGACAGAAAATGCATCACATTGGCTACACGAAATAAGACAATTTTAACTTGTAGATTGCTAACAAAATACTTTATTTTTGATATCTTGCATCAACAGGGACACATCTTCAGTTGTGTACGGGTTTCATGAACCCGAGGTACCCTAGGGATCTATTCTTTTCGCATGGGGCTACAGCCCTTGGTAAACATGAGGGTCGAGATCCAAGAGTGCCCAAGTGAACTTTCTCTTCTTTCTCCTCTTCATCCTTACTTTTTAACATTGTCTATTTTTACTCTTTATCTGTAATCCTATTCGAATGAAGCTCGCGTAATTCACGTGCTTGATTCATCGCTGCATGATTTAGCAGGATCATATTAACAGGATTGGAAACACGAAATTGGTATTTCTATCTAGATAAATCCGCGATAATAAAGTATAGCTTCTTCGGTCTGATTTCTTACATTAGAAATGATTTCTTTTTTCTGAGTTATATTACATATTTGATTATGGGTTGGTTGGTTGGGTTTTTATGGCGCAAGGGCCACACAAGGCCAAGCGCGCACCAAGACAAAAAACTAGACAAAATAAAGACGGTGTAAAATTTATTTATTTATAATTTTAAATTGAAACCAATCGATGTATAAAATCTAAATAAAATTCACAAAACAGATATCAGAGATGAATAAAAACTAATTTTTATTGTAAGGATTTCCCAAAAGGTCTTTTTGGTTGATTATGGGATTATCATTTATATGTTGCAGTGATTTTCAATCACTGTACTGCAAGGATTGACACACGTGTGACATACGGATGGTGAAACGGTTTAAATTTATAAGACATTTCATTTCAACGGTTTAGAACTTTTGACATTGTATTCACAAGTAAAATAATATTTTTTGAACATTTGGCATGCAAAGATTACTAATAATATTTTACATTTGCATGAAGATTGTACTAATATTGCATCATAACCAACAACACTTGCCGTCATGTTAAAGATGCAATATCTTCAGTAAATCTATCATTTGGGACAGGGCTAATGTTTGTCGCAGCCTGGCCAAATATGGCCCTTGCACCATAAAACCCAAACCAAGCAACTTACCTCAACCTCGTTACCAGGTACACAAGGAAATTTAGGTATTCAGTATTTTCGATTATGCTCAAGAGTAGTATGATACATATAGCCTGCAGGATTATTCAAATTCTCAATCGCTGATCAGTCTTCATACGAAGTGAGACTGTCGAACTGCTTCATTTATCACGCCCAACAGTGACATCATTGAAATCCATACCGCGGATGAGCTAGAGTTAAGGATAGTCTTCACAAAGGATATAACGAGGTGAATCACCCGATCTATCTTGTAATGTTCCAATTCATTCAGGATGTCGGTTGATGAAGGTATCTATTGAGTGATGTGGGATGCAGCAGTCAACACGTTTCTCGAATTGTTGCCATAGTCTCCAAGATGAAACACCCCTCCTTCCAAGAACAGCCTCCAATAGATGATCGAATTTCCTTACGTTGTTGGCCGTGGTAGCCTAGTTGGAAGAATAATGGATTAGCAAGCGGAGAGTTGCGAGTCTGGAACCTGGACAAAAGACCGTAGTGTGTGCGGGTGCTGGTGTACATTAAATCTTTGTTTACTTCTTTAAACCACGTTTGGAGGGGGGATGCCAGCTCAGGTGTGACCTCGTCATCTGAACTCGATTCAAGGACGGTTCAAGGTATTGTCTCCGATATTTACCTTCGGGATGGTTCTCGGGCCGTCGCCAATAGCCCAGTTTTGCTCCAGTGCGGCATTAATTACCTACCTACCTACATAGCCTTATCTTACTTTGTGTATGTCGCGATTGAAGCGGCATTTTCATTAAGGGAAGAAAGCAATAGTTAAAATTCTGATAAACGCCATTGTATGAATCAATTCATCGCATTAAACTTATTTTGAATTCTGTAGCTTCGTTTTACCATGTTAATTAGGTGGTATATCCAAATTGTGTCTTTAGAATTAACGCTTGTTAAAATATTTTGTATAGCAGTATCTGATTTCTATAACTCTTGGAGCACTCTCAATCAACAATTGGTTGAGTAATATTCTTATTAGTGTTGTTATGTGGTAGAGAAGAGTCCAAGAACATTTTTCTACGTTTAGAATTGAACAAAAATCGTATCCAACTTTTTTTGGAGTTGCAATAATTTGCATTACTCACCTTTTTTACCAACCCCGAGGTAGTGGGTTTGCCCACTGTACTACTAGCCTGCTTGTTGTAGGCGGCGCAATTTGATTCCTGTAACTTAACCGTATTTCTCTCTATTGTGCCAGTAAAACTTTTATAGTGTGTTTCTTCATTGTTTGACGTTGACAATCTTGTGCTTGGCGCAGCTTGGCCAAATATGGCCCTTGCGCCTTAAAACTCAACCCACCAATCTGAGATATTTTAAAATTAATTTTATATTGAATTTTGTTTTGCGTTTGGTTCAGCTTGTTCATTTTTGGATTTTGTGCCAAAAGACCTATGGCAACTAAAATCTTCAAACCAAAGACTAGGTGCGCACACTCATGCTCGAAGCTTTTTAAACTTTAAAAACTTCGTATCAAACTCGGTTCAGATTACATGGACACTCAGTTATTCATTGCTCGGATAATCAAGGTTCTGCTGTGTATTCATTCTATATACTAATCCATAGTGTTGGATTTCAACCGCTTTGAATTGATAGCGTATTGTAGGTCTTCAGATCTTTTCAGTTGTGTGTACTTCCTTACTCCTTAAATTTAATTACTATACCCTTACTTCTGCCGCGATATAAGTAAATTAATTATTATTTTTAACAATCTGTCATTCAATGAATCGAAACTGATGAATCATGACTTTTGGCTTACAATTTTCAAACCTTAAAGAGTACGTAAACCTTAAAGGAAACGTAATGTTTTTAGAACGAATGCAATTTGAGTTATATATTGGGCTATATATAACTCAAATTGTAACCTGGGATATAACCTGGTACTAACCTGGAATACCCTATTAATAAAGCCAAATTCTATTTTTATTCTTTTTAACAATGGACTATCTAAATTTTCATTTTGTAATTTAATTTGGTTAAGATACACTTATTTTTGTTACAAGGATTAATAAATTATTTGTATATTGTTCCTGCCTTGGTTTTGGGGGAACTAAATGATCAGAATACGTGTTAGTAATTTTGAATCAATTAAACAAATATTGTTCTCGCAAATTATTTCAGTTATAATTAAATAAAACGTAAAATTAAAGAATAGTTTCCTTAAAATATTTGCTTTAGTAATTTTCTGAACAAAAATCCAAATTTTCCAAGTCTAATCTAATCCTATCTAAGCCACCAGATAGTTTCTTTTCCAACAGAGCATCCTATAAATGTCTTAAACATTTTGCATTTTTTTCCAGTCCAAGCCGAATATATACATGCTAAAATTCGATTCCCTCAGAAGATAGGTATTTTATCTAATATTACAGTTTTAGTATCTTATAAGACAAAGTTTCGGTGGAAAAGCTTACACAAATAAAAAACGAAAACAATTGGATGCTAAAATGCCCCAAATAAAGAAAAGTATTCGAGCACAGATGCTCCTAATCCTCCGTAAGGAATCGTATTTGTTTTCATCATGCATTTTAGTTTGAATATATCAGATTTTTTTCAGGAAGAAATCCTCGCAATGTGTGATATGGGTGTTAAACAAAATGTGTTTCCCTGAAATAATGTTACGCATTTAGGGAGTCAGATTAAAAAATATCCTGATTTTGGACAGAAAATAAAGCTATATTTTGCATGTTTAATTCAAATCTGGTCCACTTCAAAATACTCTGGTGATTATTGATACACTTTTTTTTGTAGTTCTACAGCTTCAAGCATTTTCAGTCAATTTTTGGAATTCGCATCATTGCTTCTTCGCATCTGTTTTGATTCCTATTGTGTTCTTAAATCTTGCCCTTTGAGTGTTTCGAAGCCACAGGCCGACTTTGACATATCCTGATCCTCCTATCAAACCAATATGTCCGTCTGCGGATTTCTGTCACCAAAATAATGAGCCCTTGCGTTATGCAGTACTCTATCGACGATTCTTGTTTACTTTTAAAATAGAAAGTGACAATACTTAAAATAATTTATTGAATGAGATCTTTGCAAGTTTAGACAGTTTGAGGTTTGATGAAATAGAATAGTTGGTGTGGAAATGCTTCGTAGGAGTGAGTGAGATGAAAGTTTAAGATGGACATGTGGAAATGCTTATTTAGTTTCATGTTGCTTAGGTAAATAATGAGGAAGAAAAGTTCTATAAGGTTTCACACAAGTTATCTGTATTGTAGCGAAGATAATTTAAGGTTTTTATCATTTCGTTCTGTGCTTTCTTGTTTCTTTGTGATATTTGCACATTGAAGGTTGATTTAGCATCACTTGATGTTTTTAAATACTAATTAGAAGTGAAAGGAGTGTTGGTTATATAGTGGATTGCAGAGCCAATATAACCACAAACGTAATTAGGACTTGATTTAATGTTTATTTTACTACAAAATCGGAATGGGCTATTGTTAGTGTATGGCTGATGACTATGGTGACAACTTTTAATACTGTTATCTATTTTTTAACAAGTTGGAAAACGTGTCTTCCTTTATTTTATTCATACCATTCTATTCGCAGTTCTTTAGCAATTTGTTCATTGAGGGTTTTAACGCTCCTAGTGATTTAGACGAGATATCTCGTCTATTAGGATCCTGTCGGGTTTGTAAATGACGGTATATCTCGTCGAGACGAAGCTGAAGATCGAAGTAGGCAAAACAAATTATCCCTTTCCCTGAACTGGTGACAGTTTGGTACAGGATTTTGCATCAGAGGCACACACTTATTGAATTAGACACTACAGGGCGTTTTTCGACCGAAGATAAACCACCAGGAGGGTTAATGAGGAAATCGTTAAATAATGGGAACATGTGTGTCAAATTCAGTCTGGGAATGAGCCAAACGTTATCTGGGTCAATGTCTGAGAAGTAGGGCTTGTGTATAGTGGTATTTGACCAAGCAAATATGGATGGTACGTAGGTATTTAATAAACGTCGCACTGGAGCAACATAACTGAATACTGGCGATGGTCCGGGATCAAACCCGAAGAGAAAGATCTGAGAACAACACCACGATCAGATGACGAGGTCACAATTGAACTGGTACCCCTCTCTCCAAACTTCCACATCACGCCAACTTGAACAGATCTGGTGCTTTTGAAAAAGAATTCTTTTGACGGGAGCTTCCAATCATCACTGTGTGGGATTATGATCACTTAATTTTAACTTCGCATAGACGGTAAATACAAGGCTACCACAGTCCAAACACTTGTGAAATAGTTGCATTAGCAGCATTATATTTTTAAAATAGTAGCAATGAAAGTGTCCTCTTAAACTCTATTTTAATAGCAATTTTGTTGCTCAGATACAAAATTAATCGGCTAAAACACAAAATGCGCTAATTAAATATGAAACAGACGTTTAAAATCTGGCCAAGGTATTTGAATATTAAAATTAAAAAACTAAATATTTTCTTAATAAGGTTTTCATGACAATCTATCAACCACAGATTCCGAAGTTTTTCTTTTATCGTTGCCACTGCTTTTAGCCACAATTTCGAATTTGTAGTACCTTGGAAAATTTTCACCAAAAGAAAAATCCGAAAAATAGTTTCCGTCCGCTAGTAGTTAAAAAAGGGACTAAATTTTCGTTAACGAGGAATCAAACCTGCCTTGCCTACGACTCACTCGTTGCTAGCGCAGTGGGAAAACACGCTGACCGGTGATAGTCTGGAATAGGTTTTTGCCCCAAAGGCGGCCACTACAGAGCAGATTTTGAAGCAAAGATAAACCACCAGGAGAGTTAAAAATATCCTTCATATAAAATTCATGTTAAATAAAAGGTATTACGATTTCATGTGTACTTAACGGACACGGGTACTCATGTATTCATGAATTCATACCTCAATTCGTGTATTCTTTAGTATCTTAGTACTGGACTCAGACTTACAGTTCCGAACTACTATGTGTATAAATACACTTCATTTAAATATACGCATACACGTGTACTCAAAAGCATGGGTACACAGTTATTCACATGAAATTTTCTAAGTTGATCAAGTTTAATTCTGTGTACAGCTACACTGCTGGCCACCCAAATTGCAACACCAAGAAAGACAAGAGATATCACAACAAAATTTATTTTGTAGATAACATGTTGACCAAGCATCAAATGATTAAATTTATAGACTTCTGTGAAGTGTGGTTCCTGCCAAAATCAGTAGCCAGAGTAGCCGCCATTGTTGGAGATCACCGCTGCCACACGCCTCGGCATTGATTCAAAGAGACTTTGGATGTGTTCTTGGGGTACAGCAGACCAAGCAGCTTCCACACGTTGCCAAAGTTGATCTGGTGTGGCAGCTGGGGATGTATTCTGGGTCAATCGTTGAGCAACCATGGACCACATGTTTTCTATCGGCGAAAGATCCGGAGAGTGAGCTGGCCAGGGAAGCAATTCAATCTGGCGATTGACGAAGAACCCTTGGACAATGCGTGCCACGTGTGGTCGCGCATTATCCTGTTGAAATATGGCTGTGGGCAAGCCCTGAAGGTAAGGAAGGACAACTGGCTCCAACACCTCGGAGATGTAGCGCTGGCTGTTTAAAGTACCGGCAATGCGTACTAGAGGAGTGCGAGAGTGATATCCAATACCGCCCCATACCATAATACCCGGTGCAGGACCAGTGTGGCGGTGCATAACGCAGCTGTTCAGCATCCTCTCTCCACGGTGTCTCCAGACTCGAATCCGACCATCGTGGTGTTGCAGACAGAAGCGTGACTCGTCAGTAAAGACAATTTCATTCCATTCTGCCGTCCACATCCTTCTTTCATCGCACCATTGGCGGCGGAAACGTCTGTGGTTCTGCGTCAAGGGTAGACGAAGCAATGGACGTCTTGCGGACAGACCACTCTGCTGTAAACGGCGTCGAATGGTACGCGCAGACACTGGATGATGCGGTACAGACTGAATGTGCTGTGCTATGGTTCGTGATGTGGCTGAGCGATCCGCCACTGCCATACGCACAATATGCCTGTCATCACATGAAATGGTGCACTGAGGTGGATGCGATCGAACACGTCGGTCCGTCGTACCCTCCTGCATCCAACGATCACATATCCGCATTACAGTTGTTTGGTTTCGTCCAACACGACTACCGATTTCCCTGAAAGATAATCCACAATCTCGGTAGGCCACTATCCTTCCTCTGTCGAACTCGGATACTTGATCAAAAGATGATCGCTGTTTTCTACGAGGCATAATTGATCGTTTTTTTGAAAAAACCACAAGAAAAACACAATTGCCGTACATGAAATCGTCGAAATCTCCAAGCCTTAAATAGCGCTTTGAAGTGGCGCCACAGGCGCGCGTGATGTGCGTCTGCGCTGAAATTCTAATCATTTGCATATCTCACCTCCGCTAATGCATGTTGTAAATTTCATATTATTTGCATGCTTCCTTCAGGGTGTTGCATTTACGGTGGCCAGCAGTGTATAATCGTAAACATCGATCTTTCCCTTCTGGGTAGATCCGGGACCGTCACCAACGCCCGTTGTGTTGCATCAGTGCGACGTTAATTCATCTACCTACTGTAAACATAATATTCTTCAAAGAGTAAGTAAGGACTGCTTAAAATACTATTTTCCTTCTGCTTCCTAAAAAATATTTCTCAATCGCTAAAATAGTAAAAAAGGAACACTCAACTGTTTAAAACACTAGTCAGTTGTAAAATGCGTTATAAAAGTGTTAGGAGTTTAATAAAAAAAGGTAATATTCCAGGTTAACGATGCGGTATCCGTTTCTGAAGCAAGACTACGCGAACGGATAATAAATTATTCGTGAATTAAGAACATAGTTATAAAGTGAAACCCTTGTACACTGTTGGGTTTTTTTTTTATGACGCAAGGGCCATAACAGGCCAAGCTGTGCCAAACATAAGGCATGCATCGTCAAGCAATGAACATATACACAAGGAAACTTTTATATATATATATATATATATATATATATATATAATATATATATATATATATTATTTATTTATTTATTTAAAAAAAGTGAGTGATGCAAATTATTGTAACTGTAAATAAAGTGGGTGGTTAAGCTGTTTTTGTTAAATTTTTAGACCAGAAAAATATTCTTGAACTATCTTCTCTACCACATTACTGTCACACCATTCAAGAAGGCAGTATCTCCAAGTTAAATTGTGACATACCACATATAAATATCTCTAAGTTTTTAGCATCTGTGTGTATATAAGTATCTCCAAGTTCGGTTGTGACATACTGCTCATATAAGATTCTCCAAGTTCGGTTCTGACAAACAGCGCATGTAAGTATCTCTAAGTTTGGTTGTGGCATACTGTGCATATAAGTATCTTCAAGCTTGGTTCTGACATACTGTGCATATATGTAAGTGCTGACATAACTGTGCATACATCTCTAAGTTTGGTTCTGACATACTACTAGCAAGTTAGTATGAGGTGCAGTGGGAAAAACCCTGTTCAGACATGATGTCCCCCCGTGTATACGGATACCACGTACCCGCTTATTTTAAACAATGGCTTCAAATTCCTTAATATACGTGATATGTGTCCTGAGTGCATGGGTACCTGTAGTACATGTTCTAAAACGTGATACCTAGTATGAAGTAATATTAATTTTCCATCGTTGCCAGCCATTGATTGCCAGCCATTGAATTCTATATTCAGTACTTCATTATCTCCCATCAAGGTCGACGGCCAACAAGCCACAGCAGAAGTCGAAGTGACGGAAGACAGTCTGCCCACCAACGCCGACGACGCCAACAACATGAATCTGCCCGAGGCCTCCAGCCCTACAAGCGGCGACAGGTCTTCCCCGAGCAGCAAGCCGTCCTCCGCCATCAGTCGCAAGGACACCGAGTCCCCGCAGAAGGAGAGCAGCAGCAGCAGCAAGCCGGCATCCGCTGCATCGCGCTCTTCCATCCCGGAAGCCACCGTCTACGAGCCGCCGGAGAGACGGAAGTCCGCCACTTCCGCGACTGCCGAAGACAAGCAGGACGCCAAGTCTGAGAAGTCGGCCACTTCCACGACTGTTGAAGACACGCAGGACGCCAAGTCTGAGAAGTCGGCCCCTTCCACGACTGCCGAAGACACGCAGGACACCAAGTCTGAGAAGTCGGCCACTTCCACGACAGACGAAGACAAGCAGGACGCCAAGTCTGAGAAGTCGGAGGAAGACCAAAAGGAATCAGAGAAATCTGACAAAGAAGCCGGGAAGGGATCGGATGAAAGTAAGTACGGTACCGAGAAGTCAAGTAAAAGCCCTGCGTATACTGACACTCATCAGAACGTTGGCAGATGCTAACATACATCTTTAATGTTAAATATTTCTTTATTATCTTACCATTATAATTTTAGAATTTTGGTAAAACTTGAAAATTGCTCTCCTGAAAAGTATGGCTTATAATTATATAGCCCGAAGTCCCCCCACTTCAGTTCTATGTAAACTTGCATTTGTGGAAAAATGTCCCTTGTAATTTTTACGTATTATTTTTACAGTACCTAAGGTAAATGTCTAGTTGATGATACGGCTTTGAAAATGATATTATTTTTCGTTATCTCGGCGATATGAGGAAGTCGCCAAATTTTGCCGCTCTTCTAAGCGGAATGAGATAAGCGCCACCAGAATGACTAGTGTATCCCTCATTCAATCACCAAGCCAAGTCCGTACAGCCAACTAGAGATTAACCATTTCAAGTTTAAAATTAAACATTCTAAAGAAATCCCTATGAATGCATATGCTACCGTTAAAGCTCGAAATCGTTAATGTGTACATTACCTAGGTAATCTGCAGATTAGCTTATTTGTTCCGTTAAAGTGAGAAATTACATCTACAAGATAAGAGTTTTCCGCACTTTACCTAGGTAATGTGCACATTAACGGCTTTCTATTTGTTTCTCTAATTTGATGATCGATTGATTCTATCAATTATTCTGTTGATTGATTGATTATATCAATTATTCTGTTGATTGATTGATTCTATCAATTTGATTCTTTAGATATCGAAAATTAAATCAATAACATTATGTTTCAGCAATTGTCAGTATATTTTATTTACATCTGCTGATTATTATATGAAATTACTTACAACTTTATGGGATAAAAGTATAGCGTGTTTTTCAATTATTAGTAACTAGTATACCGAGTTGTTTTTCTGAGTATTAATTTAAGTGTACACAAAAACGTTGCTGTTCGAGCAAAGATCTTATTTTCACTTTAACTAGTTCCTAGTAGGTAATGTGCAGATTATCTAGGTGATCTGCAGATTTCCTAGGTAATTTGAGAAATGAAACAATTTTCGGCACTTTAACGGATCGGCATAGTTTATCTGCACATTATCTAGGTAATCTGCAGATTACCTGATTTCCGTACTTCAGCGGTAACATATACAACACTGAAAAATATCTAAAATACTGTCTTTTTTATTTATTCTACGTTAAACCTCAGCCTTTTCGCCAAACGTTTTTGTCTGGCAGGCCAATATATTCTATAAACAAAAATGAAGTATGGAACTCTATCAGCAGTATCATTCACTATGAAGTTAGATCCGACCAATCATCGAGGTGGGTTCTTGTCCTATCAGAAAGGACACAGAGGGTAAGTCGGAGAATTTAACCCTCCAAGTGTTTTGACGAGATATCTCGTCCAAGATCTGGTCATTTTTGCAAGAACGAGATACCTCATCGACTGCTCTATTACTCCAAGGGAAATGAAGATCCAAATAGGGAAAACAAAATGTCCCTTGCCTAGAACTGGTGACGGTTTGGAAATGGATTTTGCACCAGAGGCTGGAAACTACATTGCAGTTTTCGACTTGGAGATAAACCACCAAGAGGTTAACAAGCCAATTCGGTAGTGATAGGTAGTCGTGTCCAGTAAGAATACGTAAACAAGCGACTCCTATAGCTCTTCAGTAGATCTTGTGGCAACTGAGACCTTAGCAAGAAGCTCAAGTCTTTCTCTTTAGCTATAATTTTGTAAGTATTAAGTCGAGAATGTGTAAGTTATGTATTTATGGTTATTTTTAGTCTTTGTTGTGTCTTTTCAGAAATTGAAGATTCTGAGAGCAAACCTGAAGAGAAAGCAGAAGTCAGCAGCAGCACCCCAGAACCAAAAACAACTGATGACGCTCCAGAAAGCAAACCCGACGATAAAGCTGAAGCTGACAGCAAAACCTCAGAAGAAACTGCAGCGGATGATAAGGAAAGTGAGGATAAGGAGTCCACAGCCGCAGATGCATCAGCACCAGACAACGCGAAGGAAGAAAAGCTCGAAGATTCCAAAAAATCCTTGGAAAACAAAGAAAAGGGAGAAGCTGACGAAAAAGAGACTGAAGGGGAAGAACCGAAATCAGAAGAGACCAAGGAAACTGCAGAAGAAGATGCCAAAGACGACGCGCAACCCCAAATTAAAGAAGAAATGAAGACCGAAAAAGCTCCAGGTGCAGAAGAATCCGAAGAGAAAACTGATGAAGTTGCAGCTGAAGAAGTCCAGGACGGACAAGCAGATTCAGAGTCCGTAAGAGCCGAAGAGAAAGCCTCGGAAGGATCAGAGGAAACGAAAGAGGAGAGTAAAGCGGAGGAAGTTGAATCGGTAACAGAAGAAAAGGATGAAGGTAAAAGTGACGAGGCAGAGGAAGCTAAAACGGAAGAAGTGCCAAAGGTAAGCTTCGGTTATATGTAATGAATTAAGCCAATCTTTTTGATCTTTATATACTCTTAAGCCGTGGTCAGGAAGAGCAAGGTGCAAAGCAGCACGTTCTGACCAATCGAAGCATTTACACCGCTCGCGCCGGCACCTTTGATTGGTCTGCGCGTGTGGCTTTGGGCCTTGTGTTTCCTATTCGACCACGGCTTTAGAGTAGTGTAGTAGTTTACCAGTATAAAGGACAGCAAATGTAAATTATCATGAAATCAACAAGTGAACACTGGCTGTTGTTACGTATTTCTTTGATCATGGTATAACCTTAGACCTCGGGTATCTAATCGTTGTTCTCGTGACAACAATCTGTTCCAACTTACCTAGAAGGACCATGGTAGGTTGGAAGAGTAGCGGATTACGAACCGAATGGTTGCAAGTTCGAAACTATCCAACCAAAGGCCGTAGTGTACGTGGGGGTTGGTGCACTTTAAGTCTATCGTGGCCTCAAATGTACTCACGCTGGCTTAGTGTGGAAGTTTGGAGAGTGGGGTTCCAACTCAGGTGTTGAACTCGTCATCCGATCGTGGTTCAAAATGACGAGGTGTTGTTCTCTAATTTATCCCTTCAGTATTGATCCCAGACCGTCACCATAAACCCGTTTTGTTGCTTTAATGTGTCGTTAATTCAACTACCTACCAACCCCCTTACCTTATCCCACAACACATACACTAACACCCACAACACACACACATTACTAAATAACCACAACTATTCGATGAAAGAATCCTAAGTGTTCAAATTTTAGGCTATTGAACCCATTGCCCGGGTTCACATTGATTCCACTACTGTATAAAAGTGTCCCGGTTTCAACAAAAAATATCTTACACCTACTTAAAAATGCCCCGGTATGAAAGAAAAATAATATGGTACTCTATATACCATTAATTTCGTATATTTCAAGAAAAGTTACGAGTTACATAATCGTTATATTAATAATATTTAGAACCACATAACACAATTGATATTAAAGGATAGTAAATATATTATATTTGAGAGTCATGTATAAAAAAAATGTTAAGGCTATTAATTAGAAAATCATCTCCAATTATTACCCGTAAATAACCTTTCAACTTTTACAAATGTTTAAAGTAAAACTTGAAAATATTTTTATTTAGAATAAAACTTATACATACAGGTTTAAAAAATATTAAAATGCTAATTCATATTCACATATTTACAATGCGAAAGTAATTTAATTATGTTTTTCAATACGAACAAAATGTTATAAAATTCAACTTCAGAAAAAAGATATTTGTTTTCAAAAATACCTAACACTTATTTGCTTACAAAATTTAATAGAATCCAACATACTATATTTAGGCATGTGTAATACATGACTATTTTTCAAAACACTAAGAAAATAATTCTTTAAATTTCAATGGATTTAAAAGAATGGATTGATTTACAGGTTTTTGTAGATATTTTTATTTAGAATAAAATGCATTCATAAGTTTTAAAAAGCATTCAAAAACTAATTCCTATTTATATATTCATAAAGTAAAATTAATTAAAATATATTACACACACACACTTCTTATTTAATATCGAACGAAATGCAATAAAATTAAAGGTTTCTTTCCATTGTGAAAGCTTCCACAGATTAAAAGAAACTTTAGCGTCAAGGACCAATGATTCCTTTTATGAGTTATTAATTAAAACCCTTAAAGTACTCAATTATACTTCAAAGTGAGCTTAATTAAATTTTGAAAGGCTCTTATACGGAATATTTTTGAAGCTTTGAAGTTTACGAAACCCAATTATTTTTTATGCTCTAAAACTATCATGTGATTAAGTAACACGTCAAGGGCTTTGTGACTCATAGATATATACCCTTCACAAGCAATGAAAATGTTGATGACTAAATATAGCATTATTAATTTAAGGTCAATTGGCACACAGTTGAACCATACTTAGTCTACCTGTTATTTTGTTTGTAGTCGAAATGTCGTTAGAAAGATTAGAGAAGCAGCTATACGTGGTTGCTAATTTTACTTTACATTTTTTCAAGTGAAATTGCTAGAAATTTAGCAATGTTATTCTTAATTTATGTAATGTTTTTAATAATGTTTTGAAAAAACAAAACCGATTGAGAAAATATGCCGTCTTATTGTGCTATCAAAATTTTCTGCCATAATGTACAATACGAAAGTGATTCGTTAGAAGGTATTACAAGACCTTTTTGAGCTGCACTTATAGTACCCAAGACTGACAACAAATAAAGGACAAACCCCACTGATGACAGATTCAAGCTGTTTATTAAAGACTTATATTGTGTGAAACTATTATTATATTGATTTCATCAGTAACTTTACGTGCTCGAAATTATCCCTCTATAAACTACTCCCTGTTGAGAAAATATTAAAATTTGGAGAACATTTGTATGTTAACCCTGCAGGTGGCTCCCTCGACGGTGTATCTCGTCATTAACAAAACTGATCACATACATCGACCTTCTAAAGTGGGCGGAATCGCTATCGTAAGACCTCTGAAAGTTAAATCACGTGGGCTCATTAATCGACTTTGCCGAATTGCTATCGAAGCGCATCCTAGTGGCTTTGATCACGGTGAATAATCACTTTAACCATTCAATTATTTAGGATTCATGCTTTTTCCCACACACGTGACATATATTCAAACCGAGCGACCGGAAGAAATAACATAAAGCTGAGCACACATGCTCCGTCTATTTCACTAAAAGATCGATGGCCAGATCTTGATCTCGACACCATAAAAAAAATCGGCAGTACCTTGACAATCAGATATCTTGTCACAAGCACAATTGATCATATCTTGACAGACGAGATATCTTGTCACAAGCACAATTGATCATATCTTGACAGACGAGATATCTCGTCGAAAACCACATGGAGGATTAATGAGCTACTATGTATAATGTAACACCCCTTTACTTTGGCTGCACCTGTACACCATACAACTGTGAATCGTTGAAAAATACCAATACTTTTATGCCCCCCAAGATATGAGGGACAGACATTTCAAAATTGCAAACACACAAATAACACCACACGCTTCTTTTGAGCTATACTTAGAATTTTGTCAAATTCTGAGACAGTAATCACTAACTATGGAAGACAAAGTCAAGCTGCTATTAAATCTCTAACTCAATGAATCTTACATTTTACCTCAACAGCATACGTGACGTGTCGTAAATCATTCCTTACAAGTGTTTTAAAATGCCCTAGTCAGACGAATTCAATTTCGAAGATTATTTTACATGATAATTAGATGAAAAGTAGTTATCAGCACCCCTTATTTTGACAACTTATACTTCGGTGCTTACACGTTGGAAGGTTTCATATGACCCATTAGAGTTATATGCTGGAGGCTCTATAAACTTTAATACGGCACTAAGACAGAACCCAAGCTGCTACTAAGTCTCTAACTAAATTAATCTTAACATTTTAGCGCAGCAAGGTACGTGACGTGTTCAAAAGCATTCCTTGGTGCTTTTAAATGCATCAGTCACGACGAGCTCAACTTAAGAATATTTTACATGATAATCAGTTGTAAAGTAGCTATAGTGACATCTCGAAATAAAATTAAGTTTTGGCGAGTAAATTCAACAAAGTAGATAGTTGAATTTACATCGCACTGGAGCAACACATCGGGCTACTGGCGACGGTTGGAATCAATCCCCAAAGTAAAGATCCGAGGACAACTCCTTATAATTTTAAATCACGGTCAAATGGAAGATTTCATATGACCCATAAGAGACCCTAAGAACTCTAATACATTAACTACGACACTAATACCACTGAGACAGACTCAAGTCAGGATTAACCCTCCAAGTGATTTCGACGAGATATCTCGTCCATCAAGATGCAAGACCGATTCTGCTAGTTACGAAATAACTCGTCATAAAGATAATGCCGATATTTTTATGATGAGATCAAGATCTGCTCAGTTTTTTTCTACCGACGAGATATCTCGTCCATCAAGTCCAGGTCAGGTTTTTAGTAATGACGAGATATCTCGTCAATCAAGATATGTTCATTTTTCTTTTGTCGAGATATCTCGTCCATCAAAATTTGGTCAATTGTTTTTCTATTGACGAGATATCTCGTACATCAAAATCTGGTCAACTATTTTTCTAATGACGAGATATCTCGTCCATCAAGATCTGGTCAGTTTTGCTAATGACGAGTTACCTCATCGAGACAACCACCACGAGGATTAAGCCTCTAACCAAATGAATCTTACGCATATTTTACCACAGGAGTGTACGTGATCATCCCTGCTTTAAACTTACTCCCTGTTGAGAATGAACGTTACCCTTTGCTTTCTTTAGGATCCGGATGAACCCAAGACTCTCGTGGAGGAGCAAGATTCCTCCTCTGTTAAGGAGGCTGCGGAGCCAGAGGAGAAGGAGGAAGACGAGACGGAAGAGGCTGATGATGACAAAGGAGAGGAAGACCGAAAGGATGAGGAAACGGTGGGAGAGACCGAGGCCGAAAAAGAAGAGGAAATTGAGGTGATTGGAGAAGCGGAAACTATGAAAGATGGGGAGAAAGAAAAGGTAAGCAATTTGCGGGGAGGTTTTGTCCTTCTTTTCCTCCGCGGGACGTTGCTATTGTGACCCCGAATTGGTCAAGTACGAAACGGAGGAATTGGCGATCAGATGTTAAAGAAACTTTTTATTGAAGTTCCTTGTAGGTGTTGGAAGATAAATACTTCAAGTTACGTTTCGAAGAGTCTGTTGGATTGAGTGGGAGCTTATATTTTGAAAAGAGCTTTTCTTGCATACTTTTTTAGCCCTGCTATAGAGTACAGATGAGTTTACATAGTATGTCACATAGAGGTTTTGGGTTTGGTTTAGTTTTCCTCTCTACCGTCATTTTTGTTACACGAGAGCTAATTAGGTAGGGGCCTATTCTGGGTGTCAGCATAGACGAGAATTCGCTGCTTTCAGATTACATCACGGTTGTATTCTTTTATGTCGCACAAGTAAATGTTTTCCTACTTTTATAGTAAAACTGGGATTGACCCCGGACCGTCACCAATAGCCCGTTGTGTTGCTCTATTGTGACGTTTATTAAAATACCTACCTACCTTTTATAGTAAAACGGGTAGACTGATGACGAAAAGATAATAGTAAAATATAACTATACACAATTTCAAAAGTTAAGGATAATGCAATGCCGTGCAAAGTACCTGAAGCAGCGAAGTTTCTCAAATGACAAATGAATATCCCATAAACTATGTGGAATGAAGCAAGAACATTCACATGCTCGTGGTGGTACTGGGAACTAAAGAAATTAAAATAAAATGCTTGGGTGAGCGATGGCCAAATATCCTCGCGCCATGAAACCCCACCGAAACAAAACTTAGGTGAGCAAATTGCAGGTTTTAGCTATTGCGAAAAAAACATTTTTGCTCAGTTAAAGCAATATAACAGGGAATGCACTGGACTCTGACCCGAATGCAGGACTCACAATATACAGACATGCTTTCTACAAGGCAGTTCTAGAGGTTCCATGGCAATGAGTCCCATTTGCCCAGTAAAGCACGTTTATACTCTTCTGCGGTCTTTGGTGGAACGCATTTTGGAATTATTTAATTTAAAAAAAGTGAGGAACGTGTTATGAAAAAATCACAATTCATTTATTGAAATCTTACTACAATATCAATGAGGCATCCCCTTTTTAATATTCATATTTATGATAAAAGGGTTGAGGTTGAAGAAAGAAATGAAACAAAAAATTCGAAATAAATTAAACAAATAATTCGAAATAAATTAAACAAATAATTCGAAATAAATTAAACAAATAATTCGAAATAAATTAAACAAATAATTCGAAATAAGTTAAACAAATAATTTTGGTATATTATTTTTCTTCGTGCAATTTCTATACACGGAGTTAATTCCGACTCTTTCAAACACCACACAAATATAAAAAATGATGCAGCTTTTAGTATACGTTAACTATTAACCATCTGCCAGAATACTGCCCAAAAGTCCACTTAAAGGATCAACTTAAAGCACAACTCACTTATTTCTTAGTTTCGTTCCTACGACTAGGTCGTTAACCGAGTTGATCGATAAGCGAGGAGTTTAATCCTTTTTCTTCATTCTGATAAAGCACATGTTTTCACACTCTGACATTTATGGTGCTGATAGCTAGTTTAATTTAAGGTACTGTTTTGAACTTGAGCGCCGCTGAGTAATAACATGAAATGACAATCGAAGGGCAGTAAGCAAGGTATTCCGATCGCCAACAGAACATGTTATGAGAACATTCCAGTATCCGATTTGTGCAGTTCAACGCCGGTTGATTTGCCGATATCGGTGACTGGACCTACAAATCTGATCACTGAATCATTTGATCACATTGTATATGGGGTACGTATAGAGGAGATTCCCCGGGCTGGAGAACTGATTCGTAAGTGCGAATGGTCGTAGAACAAGTAATTCGATAAGCGAAGAATACCTGTATTAAGGAGATTATTACAAAGATGGAAGAAAAACCATAAAATATGTAGTTAATGAACAACGTGGGATCAATTAGTTCTCCAAGTGTTTCAAGGAAATACCTTGTCCAACATCTGGTCATTTTTGCTAAGGACGAGATATCTCGTTGAGAGCCCTATTACTCCAAGGGGGTGAAGATCCAAGAAGGAAAATAAATTATCCATTGCCCAGAACTGGTGACAGTTTGGGAAAGGTTTATGCACCAAATACTGGACACTACAGGGTAGTTTTCGATAAACCATCAAGAGGGTTATACTTTAACTTACTTAACTGTACTTAGTGTACTCATCCTAGAGCACATATAAATCTATGAATTAACCTATATTTCCATAGGTAGAAGAGGACGAACCGGAGAAAGAAGACAAGCCTGCTGCAGAAGAGGGCGAAGCTGCAGCAGCAGAAACAGAAGAAAAACCGGCAGAAGAAGAGCCCGCCGCAGCAAAGGAAGAAGCAGGAGAAGCCGAATCTGCGGACAAAGAGGAAGAGGGACAGAAAGAAGGAGAGGATGCAGTGAAGGAGGCTTCGGAGGAAAAAACCGACGAAGAAGCAGATAAAGAGGAAGGGGCAGAGGAGAAAAAAGACGAAGACGAGAAAGAAGAGACAGAGGAGAAGGATGCAGACGAAAAAGAAGAGGAGACGGAGAAAAAAGACGCAGACGATGAGGAAAAAGAAGACGCGGATAAGCCCGAACCAACCCCTAAGTCCCCTACGAAGCGGATGAGATCGCCTGATAAAGCAGGGAGGAGAGGCAAGTACATTTCTCCTATTTTATAGAATCGTTCAAATAGAGGAATTGAAAACCCATAAGCATATATTCAAATTCAAATCATACACCAATATGGCATTAGCTCTTTTGAATATGTCATATGCATACTATTTTATACTTGCCAAATACATTATGATTCTTTCTCCGATTTTACTAACGCCATAATAAAATGAAAAACGGACTCATGGTTTGTATTTCGTTAGCTTGAATAGAAATAGTTAAAGCGGCGTAGTGATAGTTTAAAAGTATTTTACAGTAAAAATAAAAATCAAAGCATTATACTATAGTGAACCGAAACTTTTCACATATAATAGGCTAATATTTATTGTAAGCCTTTCAAATATCTGAAAACACAATGTAAATACTAAAGTTAACTGTAAATTTTTAAAATTGCCAAATTTCAGTTTAGTTAAGAAAGATGCTGCGATTGATCTTGGTGTACACTTAGGCTAAAACTGAACAGTAAAAATCAAGAAAAAAGGAAATATTTTACCTGACATTTTTTCAGATATATGTTTTCTTAGACAACATAACTTATAATAAATCATTTTCATTAGAATGTTTTCAAACACCCCTCCTTATACAATTTGTCTTAAAACCATACAAACTTAAGAAAATCAGTGAATAGCCGAACTTGGAAATGAAACTGAGTTAACATTGTAGGGTATTTTAGGCGTTATATATATGCAAAAGGTCACAATACTATTGACTAGGGCAGGGCATACTTACATTTTAGAGTAAGATCTTGATTCAGTCAGATTTTTGAATTTCTGATTTATTATGAACCAGCGAAGCGAAGTCTATGCTCATTAAAGTTAATATTTATTTGAATTTTGTTTTGTATACAATAATACAATTCTTCGGACAATGAAATTTTGTAAACATGTAATATTCATTAAATTTTCAGAATCACTCAATACTTAAGATAGGCAAAAGCTAATTTTTAAACTGGGTATGGGGGTTCTCAAAGAGGTAATAATTAGAATGCGTCTAACCCATACAAATAATTATGGCACAAACAACCGTATTATCATTGCGATACAATTAAGTAAGCAAAAACTTTGAAAATACAGCTGTTTAAAAAAAGGACTTGCATGCAAAATATTCTTACTTTGTCTTTATAAATCCTCAATAGTTTTAAAATGTTATATTCTTATTAACGTTTCCTCTCGCGATTTATACCTTCTTACCTATTTTAGAACTTCATTTGTGCAAACAGAATATTGGAATTCAATTTTGTAACTTCCTGTCATAAATTGCGAAAACACTTAGGGTGACGAATTGACGAGGAATATTTTGTTGCCAATTTACTGGAGGGACCGTACCGTGTTCATGAGTTTCAACTGAGACAAAGGAACAACACGAAATAAAAAAAAGTTTTTTTATTACATATTCAAATGAAGCTTGATTCGTAACATTTCTATTTATGTTAGTGTAAACTTATACAAATTACTAACCTATTTTGGCAAGTCCATACATAAAATAGTCTAGGATCATTTTAGCTTTTAGCTACACGAGGAATAATTAGACTTCTACAGCTTAATGATGTAAAAGGGAGATAAATAATAAAATAGGGTACATCTTTAGCCTTTCTGGTTACAGGTACTTATCGTATTTCTGTAATCGATGATCAAAGAAAGTTAGTGAAATACTTGTTGGTTATACGGCAGAATTAAAAAATTTGGGGTTCGAACCGCAAATTTTACGGGACAATCAATTATTTGGAAATATATATGTACTAATATACTACTATACTAAAGTGTATTCCCTTAATTCTTTTGTTGATAAGAATTGTAGTACTTCGAAAACAAAGTTATTAGTAAACTTCTTACACTCAAAAATACATATTCATTTTATAAAAGTTACATTCATGCACTGAGAATAAAAATGTATGTTATCTCAATGTTCGATATAGGGAAGCACGTTATATTTTCTCCTATGTATGTGTTGAATTTGCAGCTCATAATGTACACAGAAACCGCCTAACAGTAGGGTGGCCATAGTGTTTGTCTGCCAACCAGTAGGTCCTAGGTTCAAATCTCTGTTTGTAAGCTCATGGATGTTGGTAAATCTCCCTTTTGGTATAATAGTGGCTTACCCACTGTGATTCTTCATAAGTTGACGCCACTTCACCCCTTGTAGTGCCGAAGATCGAAGAGGTCAATGGTCTGACATTAGAAATAAAAAATATAAACAACATAGACGTTGATGGGTGGTTAAAAAGAAATTTTTAATACACTATTAGTATTTTTGACCCTCAAACTTAATTTAAAATATTTTTTCTATCAAAATTCGCAGTTTATATAGGTGGGTCAGATTTTCATTTGATACAATTTTGGAAATTTACAATACAACTCTCTTGAGATAAGACTGCAGTGTTACACATGCTGAATCATGGTTGTACGCCATTCAGGTATTTTGTATTCTGTTTCCTGAATGAGTTCCGAGGTGGCCGAGGTCCATATTAACTCCAATGATAAAGGTTTTTACTGTATATCCTTTTAATAATTTAATTAGTTTTATAGTCGTGGGTTGAACATTGGAATTGTGGGTCATGACTTAAAAGAACATATTTTTACGGGATATATCTCTGGGTCGGAGGGTGTTGTTGAAGAGAACCTGGTAAGGTGTTTAACCCTCCTGTATCGACGAGATATCTTGGCATTAGCAAAACTGACCAGATATTCATGAATGAGATTCCTCGCCATTAGAAGAAAACTGGCAGATCCTGATCTGTACCAGATATAGACCTTGGTCGCCATCAAAAATTTGTCAATATCTTGATAACGCGATTTATCTTCATTATCAAAATTGGCCAAATCTTGAGAGCGAGATATCTCGACGAAACCCCACTTGGAGGGTTTTGGTGCAGACGTGATGCCTCAATAAGGACCTTATTTGGCAATGGCAATGGCAATTGGTGATTTATTGGTGGGCTTATTTGGTGACGCGTATCAGTGATACAGCAATATTCAAATGAGAAAGTTCAAACGGAGTGTGAGAAAGGGAAAATAAAAGGCGATAATTATATAATAATAAAGGTAGGAGGTAGTTAAATTAACGTCACACTGGAGCAATACAACCTCGCAATCATCAACCTTGTTATTTTGAACCACAGTAAGATCACGAAGACCACATCTGAGCTGGCACCCCAAATTTCCACACCACCCGAATGTGGGAACATTTGACGCCACGACAGATGTAACACGTACCAGACCCCACGTACACGACGGTCTTTGGTTAAGTCGAGTTTTGAACTCGACACCCTCCAGTACAATAGTAAAGGATTTGAGCTGAATAAAAAAAGAAACGTCTCAGGCACGATATTCATAAAAATATTTCTACTTTCTCGATAGAAAAATCTTATAACATCTAAAATAATACTTAGCATGAAATAAAGATCCTTTTCCTGCGTGAAGTTGGATCTATGTTGCTTTTCTATGGCGTATGTGACCTGAATACAATGATCCTTCTTGAATTCCAGTTCATAAAAAAATGCACGAAACGGATTTTTTCTATTAGCGTTGGAATCGAGTTTTCACACGAAAACATGATTAAAACACGAGATCTCCCTCAATGTACTGCAAAATAACATTGCAGCAGGCGTGCAATTTCGATGAAAAAAGAAAGCACTGCACATTGAAGATATGATCACGCAGAAGCACAGACCTCGAGAAATCTAGTCTAGTCTAGTCTCCTTTCACTCCCTTCAGTGCGCTTTTACGTTGAGTGAATTGCTTTCTGAATCCAGCAACGACTCCGCCTTTGCAGACATTTTTCCTCCTCTAGATAAAATGAAAAATTTGAAATTGGATGTAGGAGGAATGAGAATGTGTATTTGTTTCATTTCAACCGCTTCGACTTTATGAAACATCGCACGTTGGAAAGCGATCTGATTCTTTTTTAAATATGCGTTTCAATTTCTCTTCGTCTAAGTAAATATTTTCATAAGATGCGTCGACTAAACTCTAAGGGTTCTCGGTCTTTGATTCCCTTCAAGAAATATTGTCAGTTTCTTGTTTGTATAAAAAGTAAAATAAATTAAGTTTGCTATAGAATGGATTTATGTAAGTATTCGAAACTTGAAAAACAATGGGTCTGTTCGAAAGTTCGTCTGTTTGAAAGTTACATTACTTACTGTCAGACAAATATTTATGCTCATGAAGACAATCCAATAATTGTTTGTGAGGTAGCCTGAATCATTCTACTGAAGATGTTTATGCATGTTTGTGAAACTCGAACCCCAATGGGTCTGTAAGACTTTACAAAAAATTTACATATTACTTACTGTTAGACAAATATTTATGCCCATAAAGACAATCCAATAATTACTTGTGAGATAGCATGTCATTTTAGTGAAGATGTTCCTTATTTAGACAGTGTGTCTATGTCAAGGTTTTATGCTTCACGAACCCTTGAAAATGTGTATGCAACTGGTTAACTCCTTTTATAGATAGATATAACTAGTTATAGTGAAACAAAGGAAATAAAATAAAAAATGTACAGGATGCATATTAAAGTCCTTATACACCCCACAAAGGAAAGTTTTCGGGGAGAAAGAAAAGAAAAAAAATCTCGAAAGTTTGTTATCTATAGTTATGACAGTGATGAATGGTTATACTAAAACTATTATGCACTACGAGTACCGCTTGCAGCGCCCCTATTTTTAAAAATCGGAAATTAGCGATCTTATCTCAAAAACTGTGCAAAATATGAGGAAAAAATTATTTACAAGGTTACAGAGCCTTACTTATTTAGTGCGAAACGACACCGCGTACATGACCAGTGTGAATAAAAGCGTTGAAGATTTGTATTCGACTCACATCAATGCTACGTCACTACTCGCGTCACAAAGTAGCAAATTGTGAGAAATAGGTAGGGCGACTACAAAACCTGACATGCGTTAGCGAGGCACAACATACTGCACACAGCAATGAATGCAGCACGAAACATGAAGGTGATAAATACACGCGTTATAAATAAAAACGTGAGAAATGAATGAGAATATATGGTAGGTAGTTGAATTTATGTCGCACTGGAGTAAAAAACGGGCCATTGGTGACGTTCAGGAATCAATCCCGAAGGGAATGATTTGAGGACAACACCATCATTTTGAATCACGGTCAAATGTCGAGGTCAACACCTGAGCAATAGCATTGAAGAGAATCGAATACCGACAAATCTTTCTATTCACACGATTTCATGTAGGCAATGTATCATTTCCAACAAAATCAGTAATGCTCGACAACTTTGCATGTGATTTCTCCAGTATCTCGCAATATTTTCGATGGTTGAGAAGCTCAAAACTGATTAGACGTTATGCAGGGAAGTCTATAGGTTGCAGAACGTATACATGTTTATGATCCACACGGAGGGTTAGAGGAAAGTTTTTCGGGATTTCGTCACATTTTTAGACCTAACTTGGAGAGACAAATTTCCAATTAAAAGATTCGCCTACATTCAGATTCAGAGTTTCAATCCACTTTTACTCTTCAACTGGTCTGGTAGAGACTTGTGGAACATCCCTCTATGTGAAAAAAAATTCAGTGAGGACCGTGTTGAATAAAATAGACTATGCAGCCGTTATTTCTAAAAGAATGATATTCATTATTTCTGACAGACCAGGCACTATTGCATAGCCTTAAAATATTGTATATTGAAAACATTTTTGTCCACATCAGAGGGATTTTCAGAGCATACAAGCAAACCAGACTGTCGTCAAAGATTTTACTTCTGCTCTCGCGATATACATATCAGGGCTACGTTGAATGTCGTTTATCGCCGTTTTGGCAACCTTTGGCATTTAAATTAATTGGGGTTCACCAATCAATTCGGAATTTTTATTGACGAAGCGCTGATATCGTATTCAAAAAGACAATTCGAGTGACTTCATGTTTGGAATAAGTTCAAGACACGTACTACCGCTACTTCATTTAGCTTGACAGAAAATGCGTCTAATATAAGCCTAGTTTGAAGCAACAAATGACAAATTAATACATTCGCCTACATGCTAAATATGGATTTCACTCCAATTTCACACTTCAACTGGTATGGTAGAGGCTTGTGAAACATCTCGCTGTATTAGACAAACAAGCCCAGTGAGAACTGCATATGTAGCCATTATTTCTATAAGATTCACAAACTAAACGCTGTGGCATCTCATTAAAGTAAATTGAAAATATTTTTGTCTATATTTTACTGTTAACTTGAAACTAATTTATCTTTGTAGCTAAACTATTTCTTTTTTCCATCTCTATTTTCGTTGTTTGCTGTATTTTATTTCTTTTGCCTATATTTGAATTCATTTCTCATCTCACATTTGCATGTACAGCATGGCATTTAAACTATCACGTGGGAAAACACTTTTACTTCACGGTTTCTCAATTGGGGAAGGCATTGAAGGATTATCTCGAGAACTATCTCACTCCTTATTTATCTTCCTCTATCTTTCAAATTTCCTTGGCACCTTTGGCTTTTCTTGGCACCACCTGCACTTGAATCTGGTACAAGTGAAGAGAGATTTCAGTTGTTTGCGCGTTTTTCCCCATAGGGTCTTTGCCTCAGCTACGCCTTCTGCCTAAGCGCAGCAGCGGATGGGGGACTAAGGAACTGCTACCTGTGGGAAGAATATCTCCTTATGAAGGTATGTTACCATCAAGCATTACCATTAACGGGTTCTAGATATTTCCCACTCAACTAGTGTGAAGAAATAGAAGTCAGTTTCTGATTTAATACTATATTCTCGAGTGCATATGTTTTATAGAAAGGCTCCCAAATTGTTTGAACTGCAGTTTTATCATTAGCTAATGCATTCACTGTCCCCCACGAGAATACTCGTGTTTAGTTTTTTCACCACGAGTATACTCGCGGTACGTACCGTGTTCAGGTTTTCCACCACGAAAATACTTGTGGTTGGTAGTCTTTAGGTTTCCCACCACCAGAATACTCGTATTTCATAGGATATTGAGGTTTTCAACCAAGAGAACTCATAGTTCGTATGGCGTTTGGGTTTTCAAGCACGAGAATACTCATAATTGGCTGAGTGCTCAGGTTTTCAAACCCGTGAATACTCGTGGTTGGTAGGATCTTTAGGTTTTCTACCAAGATAATACTCGTGTTTGGTAGGATAGGTTTTTCCCAGAAGAATGTGTGTAGTTGGTGTGGTGTTTAGGTTTTCCACCACGAGAATACTCGTGGTACGTTAAATGTATTATAATCAAAATCGTAGAAACAACAGAAAATAAACCCATTACTAATTCGAAATGGTAAAATCAACAGAAAATAAACATATAACTATGGCGTAAAATGTATCATGGCAAAAATGTTACAAAAGTGAAGCAAGTTTTTAAGATTACGGTATGTGATAGAAATATTTTAAAAGTTTAGTGTACCTACCTGGGCTCACATATTCTAATAGCGTTCCTTCAACCTATCATTCTATGGCATACTTCAATTCCTGAAGATTGTCATTTGCGAAGAATATTGCGATTACTTTTTTGCATTAAAGCAAATAACTTGTATCGGAAAACACTTACAAAAAAACGCAACTGTAAAAGGATTAATCCCAATATTTTCGAAAATCGAAAAATTATTAGCTAATTTTCTACAAGTCGCGTCGTATCCTCCGATTCATTAATTTTTCTTGGCAATCATTTGAATATAATTTCTACAAATTAGTCTTCTCATTATTTAGTAGAAGTTAAGAATGTGATCCCTGATATATTTATCTCTCTGATATTTTTTCATATCATAGTCAAAATTCCGATATTTTATTTAAAATTTAAAAAGTGAAAAGCATAAAATTATGATACAAGAAATTTTATTTAAAATTTAATTTATTTTTAATATTTCACGAACTGCTTAATTCTTTTTATGCTGGTATTATTCGAAGAGCATGGACTTTTCATCCAAGGACTTACTACAAAATTCTAAGCAGAATAAATTTTGAAAAAGTTTTTAGCACAAAGGAGTAAAAGATTTTCTTAAAATATTTTTGCCTAGTGTAATACAAAGCGTCCAAAATGACCGACCTCATGAATTATTGATTTGTCCAACCTATTATTAGAACAGCTGCTTTTATTTTATTATCCGCAATGTGATTTGAAAACAGGTAAAGTTAGAAGCAGAAATGAAAAATTCATTTCAGTCCTATTTCCGATTTTGAGTTATGAAGCCGAGTTTCACTCGAAAAAATTTTTATCGCTCTGCTTTAATATATATTCCTGTGTCTATTTGCCTTTCGTTCTGTCAAAAGAGAGCCCCAAAAGATCTTATATCAGTGCAATACACTCAGCTCTCTAAGTAATGGTTTTCAAACTTTACCGAATAAATTCTAGAACCGACATTGAGTATGACTGTATGGAAATTTCTGTATAGCTAGTGGGTAGAATAGTCTGCTTTCAAATATTTCACCAGCTTTGAGTACTCGGGATATTCATTTAATCTGCCTGCCTTTCTTTAATTGTCAATTATTGAGATAATTAAATTCCGCGTAGTAAGTTTATTCCTTTATTCACCGCTTTTATAAAAGCACGCAACCCAATATTTGTATAGTAGCTTTTTAAATGTTTGAAATGATAATAGTTTCTCTATTTGTTCTTATTATTTGCAATTTACGTATGCTAATTAGTGTTCTTTGTTTGGTAACATTGCAAAGCTATCTAAACCATCATAAAGGTACCAACAATAAATTAGATTTCCCACAAGTTTTAAATAGTCTTTAGAAGGACCAATTTTCCATTTCAGTTTTTAAAGCCTCTTAAAAATCTTCAATATTCATTGCAAGTCATTCAACAATTTTAAAAAGCATTAGTTTTTACAAGATCGCTACATATTTTATTTCACCTGTATTCAAAACCTAAAGTCATGATACATGTCCACGGTAATGTTTCATCAAAAATCGAAGGTGTAATAATTTGTTGCTTAGCTAAACATTAATGTTTTTACAACTTTGTACCTGAGACCCGAGCTTAGCACTCGTGAAAGCTCTATCACCTGCGCACTTTGGGGCTAATCTATTGCGATCAATATGAAATGTGGTCCTCAACCCTTCAAGTAGTTTCGATGAGATATCTCGTCCATCAATACCTGACTAATGTTGCTAATGACGAGATATCTCGTCACCAAGAATGCTGATTGAATTCCGTATGAAGATATCACCGGTTTATGTTCAAGGTATCAATGTATTTCCAATGTTTTGGTGATGAGATCGATCTGGTCAGTTTTTTCTAAAGACGAGATATCTCGTTTTTTCGAGATATGGTCAGTTTTGCTAACGATGAGAAACATCGTCGAGACAACCACTAGAAGGGTTAAAAATATAAAATAGCCCTGACAAAAGCCTTAAAAGGGATTTGATTTTTATTTTGCTAATAGAATGGAGACACTAAATTATTTCATTATTAAAAGTCAATGTTCTTAAAACCATTGGAAATCCCTAAAAATGAAATATTATCGTTTGAATTTGAAAAAAATCCTCCAAAGTAAATTCCTTAATCCTCCAATTTGTATTTGACCAATAAACTATCATAGATCAATTCAGAATTTATTCTTTAGAAATTTTATTGGCGAAGTCCTGAAATCATTCTAAAAACAAGTCAAGCGAAGTCACTTCTGAATACGTGCAGAAAACACGTTCCTGTGTAGGAACACTACCGCCACCTACGTTTAGTTTTACAGATGGTAGGTAGGTAGGTAATTATATAATTAAAGTCGCAATGGAGCAACACAATAGGCTATTGGCGAAGGTCCGGGATAATTCCCAAAGGGAAAGATTCAAGAATAACGCCTCGTAGTTTTGAACCACGGTTAGATGACGAGAACAACACCTGAGCTAGTTTGACAGAAAAAGTCTCAGACGTATTTTCTTCTGGTTGGTTGGTTGTTTTGGGGTTTTATGGAGCGTGGGCCTTATTTGGCCAATCTGCGCCAAACGCAGACAAGAGCAGTCGTGGCTCAGTTGCTATGCCCCCTGAGCTAGCAACCTTCGATTTATAGGCGGCGCAAGTTCAATTTCTGGCAGGTGCATTCCTCCCTGGGTGTTTTTCTCTCTTCTGTGTCATTAAAACTTTCATTGTGTGTTTGTCTGTCTATTACTTGATGTTGTATAGATTGTGTCTGACGCAGCATGGCGAAATATGGCCCTTGCGCGATAAAACACAAAAACCAACCAAACACCTACAACACAATGAGCAAAATAAGGCAAAATCAGAAAGGTAGACGAGAGTAATAATGAAAGGGAAGAAAGGTCACTTGCATAACTCGGGGTTGTGATGCCCATACACACCTAAATATGTTCCCTTGAGGGCTTTCTTATCCAGGAGCATATTCATTTACCTCAAAATCCCTCTCATACGGCTATAATTTCATAACAAATTCCTAAATTAAAATTGTATGCATCATATATAATAATATATGATAAAAATATATGATAAAGCTGGTAAAGATTATCACTCTTTGTATTATAGATTTTGTAATGTATAGTGGTTAGTCTTGAGGTAGAAAGAAGAAACGAAAGTACTTCTCCTTGGGGAACTTTTCCTTTTCAGAAACTAGAGCAAGATGCTTATAAATCTATCTAGATAGATAGCTAATGATAACGAGCTGCAAGACCCCAATTAATTTGGTCCATACTTCTAATAGTTGAAAGATCTCATTCTTTAGAGGGAATAGTTGGCAGTTAATTATACTTAATTATTTTCAGCAGTTATAGAAGCGATTTTCAGGAATTATTTTATTTTTGTCTCAATGAATTTTCTCATCCTTCTGGGAGACATTTTTGTGTGTTCTTTTTTGTGGAATTGTATTTAAATCTATCGAGCTTAAGCATTTAGAGCCTTTCTAATGAGAATGGTGCATAAAAAGTAGATGGTTGCTATGACTTCGAGGTATTTAACTAGCAATAATATTTATCATAAAGTAAATGAGAAAAGAGAGTCGTGTAATTAATCGATTTTGCTGAGGAAACTTTTGTAAAAATAAGGTTAAAATAATACGGGAGCACATTTAAGTTTGAAAAACCTTTTTAAGTAATATCTCACTTATTCTATCAAAAAAACATATTCAATGATTTTGATATTAATCAATAGATATTACATCAATGGCGGAAATGTAAAACAATTCCACTCAGTTTTTTGTAAATCCTGTTACAGTTAAAAGATTCTTCTTCAGGTAGGTAAGTTTGGAGAGTAGGGTGCCAGCTGAGGTGTTGATTTCGCCATATGACAGTGGTTCAAAATTACGTGGTGTTGTCCTCGGATATTTCCCTTCGGGGTTGATCCCGGACCGTCGCCAATAGCCCGTTGTGTTGTTCCAGTGCGACGTTAATTAATTACCATTACCATCATCAGGTAGGTAGTTGAATTAACGGTCAAATAACGAGGTCAATGCCTGAGTTGGCACTCCACTCTCCTAACCTCCATACCACGCCAACGTGAGGGCATTTGAGGCCACGACAGATTTAACGTGCACCAGTCCCCACGTACAAGGTGTTTGGTTGGATCAAGTTTTGAACTCGCAACCTTTCGGTTGCTAATCCGATACTATCATCTGAGCTTTCGCGGCCCCATCACTCAATGTATTGATGGGAAAGCAAATGCAATACTTACATCAAAACAAGGAAATATTTTTTATTCAAACAGGCTGCATATCTACACAATAGCTACTTGAGTAAGCTAGACATTTCCTTGTGATTGTGTTGTTGTTTTGTCATATTGTGTGAGAAATTCTAAGTGTTACATTGTGCCTCATGCTTTATCACTTTCCATACCTTAAGAGTCATTTCATCAATACGGAATTGTCTAAATTATAAAAATTAATAAATAATTTTGAGGTTAAAACAGAAATGTATATTTTTTCTGCTATTCCGATTTTATAAATGATAAAGCAATTCACGGATTAAAAATAAATACATTTGTTTTGTATAAAACAAACCATGCACATAAAGCAAACCATTTTTAGAATACAGAATCTTTGTAATGACAATTATCGTAAGATAAAAGAAGCCGATGGTACTCAACTTGTTGCAATCATAAAAATAATTTACTTGATTTCATTCTATTGGAGGAGTCACGAAAACATCTTTCCTAAATCCATGTCTTGATCATACCAATTTAAGTTATTAGTTTTACTTATTTTCAATAAAATGTATGACTAGATACGTAACCAAAGACCGTTCTTCTACATGTTTGAGGAACAAGATATGTCTTGTATTATCAGAGTAGTTTAATGTGTGGGTAGCACAGAAGCTCCTATCATGGTACTTCTAACAATCAATATTAGAAGTCATCTGTCATACTGCGTGTTACATTTCTTGTGAAGATGACAAATGGGACAAGATATATCTTTCTTTGAACAGTCGTGTGGAAGAAAGAAAATTATTGTGTAATAGATATGGTGATTCAATGTATTCGTCATCCAGTAAAAGAATGGTTAAAATTTTAAATACAAAATTGGATTAATGTATGAGATATGAATGTGCTTTTACATGTATTATGTTCAGAAACAATTAGGATAATGGAGTTCTACAATGTTGGTACTGAATTTCTAAACCAAAGACGAAAATCCATTTTGGCAATTCATTTTGCTAGTTACATACTGTTCATATTATTTAGCTATTTTGGTTACAAAGCATATATCCAGCAATATAAAATAACCTTTTGTTTGAGAGCTTTTTAAGATTATCAAGCCTTTAAATTTGCAGAATTAATTTCCCTTAAAAGTTTCTTTTTAGCTGTGTATTTAATATGTAATTAAACAGTATTCCTCCTCTGAAAACGATAAAAACGGATAATGCATTGCTTATTAGTTATGTAAGTAACTCAAAGGAAATTTTACTCGCTATTCATGGTTCTAACGAAAAATGTAAAGGATTATAATCCTTTAGCATTATGAATTTATAGTATCAACATGCAATATAAATTGTCTTTACCATTGAAATCTAAGCTTGCGGCTGTTTAAACTTTTAACCCTCTAAGTGTTTTCAATGATGATTGGAATTGATTGGAACTCGTCCAATTTTGATTGGACCAATTTTGTTAATGACGAGATATATCGTCATCAAGATATTGATGATTTTTTACAATGACCTGATCGAGATCAGTTCAGTTTTCTAATGGTCTCGATATGGATGATATCTCGTCCATAAAGATCTGGTCAATTTTGCTAATCATGAGATACCTCATCGAGACAATCACCAAGAGGGTTAATTAGGTGATAGAAAAAAGTTTTAAGAAACTCGACATCTTATGTTTTGTGCATTTTTTCTATTGTTTGAGATGACTTTATTGTTCACAATCATTACGTACTCCAAGATTTCAATTTCTAGATGGAATTCCTCAATACCATTTCAATAATAATACAACTTTAAAGATTTTTAATCAGTTACATACCATTGAAAAGAAATTTACTGCAGGTTTCTCAAAATACGAAATGCTATCTGCCTGGAGTGGATGCTATGTCAATTATTTTGTTATTTACTCCTGTGTATACTTTTAACTTTATTAAGCGTACTGTTGGTTGTAGTGGATAATTTCGCAAAAATAAGTATTTGTTAGTATCTTCAAATTTAATGATATATTTGCATACTATTCTTGACAAATACTTTTATTACTTACACCATCATATTTCAAACATTTTGTAACTGCCTGAATACAATTTATTTCATTATCTCATTCCAGGAGTTTCTCCAATATCCTCACCGCCCAAGCCATTGAAGGTAAGTAAATCATGTTTCAAATTAGTTACACAATAATGCAAGGTTTATCCTTCCTGGTGGTTGTCTCGGCAAGGTATCTCGTCAGTAAAAAACTGATCAGATCTTGATGGACAAGATATCTGGTCATTAACAAAACTGACCAGATCTTGATGGACAAGATATCTTATCGAAACCACTTGGAGGGTTAGAGTGTTTTTGAAAGAGGTAAATGTTTGTGTATTGCAGTCAATGTTGTTTATTATTTAAAATTAGTTTATGGGGTGTTAATTTGATTATTGAAGTAAAATCCTAAGTAAGAAAAGGATTAAGCAAAAATGTTTCATTACTTTTTTGGTTGTTTTCTTAACAATAAAATAAACAGCTTTGTATGACTTTGTATGACTAAACAGCTTTGTAAACTATCTCTTGATGACAGTATGTTTGACCCACGTTCATGTTTATTATCCCTAGTGGTGGTTGCCTCGACGAGGTATCTCGTCATTAGAAAAACTGACCAAATATGGATGGACGAGATATCTCGTCAAAACCACTTGGAGGGGTAATGAAAAGCTATAAAACTAGAAAACCAGGCATGAAATCATTACGCATTTCGCCTATAAAAGACGATGAAATACAAATTCAAATTTAAACTAGCTTCATATGAATTTGAATTCCAGGGACTTACATTTTAAGTAGCTTAAATGAGTTTCACGTTATGCTCAAGCACATTGTGAACTCATATTTGTGTGCTTCAACATAAATGAAAAATAAATTCTACTAAGTAAATTATGTTGTCATAAATAAACTAAGTTTCAAAACCTGTAAAGTATTTACAATAAACCTTGAATTCTAACAATACGGAAATTGAGAATTTCAATGTAAAAGATTGTGTATTACTTTGGTATTTTAATTACCTATTGATAAATAAATTTATTAAACTTTAAACATAACAATACAGAAATTATGAATTTTAATTCCCTTAAAAGGAAGTGATTTTAAATGACTTTCATATTTTAATTATGTATTCACTAATAAATTTATATTGAAGCCGTTTCTTTATTATCAAAGATTCTAGTACGTGGGATTCTATTCTATACAAACCACCATTTAAGTATGTTTATAATAATTTTGAGAAGTTTTCTAAATTTAGGCGGGCAATTTTCCAATTCCATAATTAATTCAATATGTTACTTCAAGAGTTAACGATTACAGTTAGTTACATTGTGTATATACTAATTAATAAAATTATATCTGTATAATAATATACACAAAAGATTAGCTCAAAAGATTACGTTTTCTTGTTTTTTCATACATTTATTGTTCTTAGAAATTCTTTGACATACATACAGTGTAAGTCACAATGTTTATAAACTATTGCAATTATATAGAAAAATGAATAATACAACTTCAAAGTAAAACTCACCATACATCCTTTTGCGTTCGGATAAAAATAATTATAACGCTTTTCAACACTCAAAATTCCAAATAAGTCACTCACAGCTTTTTAAATTGCTATTAAACTTAAAATCCAAAGCCTAATATATATCAAATTATTTTTAAACATTCATAACATATTTCAGCTACAGCAAATTGAATATAAAATAAATATTAAGCGTGAAATATTTAGGTAAAAAAATAACAGTATATAATTATTTTAATAATGACAGTGTGTATTTCATAAAATTTGATTAGGAAATAATAATCTTATGCGTAGATAGATAGGCACTTTTAATACCCCTGTCAACCCCTAAAACATTGTAAACTTTTATTTTGCTGCTGCTTCCGAAAGTAATATAAAAAATTTTCAAAATACTCAAGAAATTTCGAGACTATATAGACAAGACCAGGGTTGCCAGATTGTAAAAAGAAATGGCCCAATTTGACTTAGAAAATATCCAAATGCGCCGAAACAATTTAGTTCATTTTTTCTTAAAAACTTATTTCTTTAATAGAGATTTTCGGTGTAAACATAAACAAACCACCAGATGACGAATAAAATACTTGCGGTTAAGAACGAATTCGATTTTTACAATATATATACCCATTTTTTAGTGACGGTTGACGTTACTTTCCTCCTACTCTAAATTGTTCGTCCAGAGAGATTGTAGAGCCAGACTTCATGGAACAGCATTTTGTATTTCGTGTTAGCCATGTTTTCTGTTAAAAAACTAAACAAATTATAAATATGTGATCAATTCTATGAATGACGTTCTAAATTCTTATTAAAAACAGTTACGTCACTTTCCGAATAAAGCAGGACTACAAAAACCGTGGCACCATCTATATTTAGCTTTACAAGAAACACCCTCTGTAACCAACCCAACAGAGGATTGCTATACAATTAATGTACTGTTTACAATTACAAAAAAATATATTCATGAAGGATATACGTAAAATACAATATTTCAATGCAGTTCACGTGTGAGAGGTTCATTCTGCTCATACAAAAATGATTTAGCTTAAAGCAAAGGTAATGTTCAGCCTAAAAGTGCACTCAAACGTCCAATGCAATCTTTTGGCGTCCAACAAGATATAAAGTGGTGCAATTGGGCCCAAACTGGCAACACTGAACCCAACATTTCTTAACCCTCCTGGTAGTTATCTCGACGAGGTATCTAGTCATTAGCAAAACTGACCGGATCTTATTGAACAAACACCAACACACATTCCCTGCGATCTTATTGAATGAAATATCTCTTCATTAGAAGAAAACACGATCTATATATCATTAGAACAAAATTTACCAGATCTTTATCTAGGCATCATCAAAATCGGCAACATCTTGATGACGAGATATCTCGTCAATAGCAAAATTGGTCAGATCTTAATGGACAAGATATCTCGTCGAAATCACTTCGAGGGTTAACTGAGACTTAACAAGAAATATAGAATAGAATTAAGATGCTATAAAGTAATGTTACCATGGTAACTATTCACTTTACCATAGATATCTAGTTCGCTCAATAGGTTCACATAAAACAACATGCCTTCACACTCAACCCTCATTTGTCTTCCTAGAATTACTTGTTTAGTGAAACTTTATCTCCTGAGAGAGGATATAATTAATGAATCTCACGAAAGCACAAACACTTGAATTAGGTTGAATAGCAATGATTAACACCAGAGTTATTTCCCAAGAATTTCTTCCCTTGTCTATGTGAGAAACAGGGAGGGATCCAATAGGAAAAATCCTTGATGACACAATCAGGCTCCATTATACAATGCGTTTCAATTACCCCATAGAATTTGATATATAAGGTTCAGTTAATTCGAGAATTTAATGTAATGAAGGGAATATTTTCAATTCTTTATAAGCCACTTCACATTATTCTGTAGAAATTAAAGTGCTTCGGAAGTTTTCGAATGTTTCGGTCTTGGTTACGATTTTCTGGTTTGTTTTATTTAAGTAAGACTTAAAATAGTATATTATTATGCAAATGCTGTTTACATCTTAATCGTATTTACTACGTAACGTGTCATTGAACTGATTTAGCTATATTTTTAATATTTGGACAAATTCGGAATATTTAAAAACAGCTAAATCAGTTAATGAGAACGGTGAATAAATATCTAGTGTCTCAAAGTTCTGAATCTTTTCAACCACTTGCTACATCAATTAAAGTGACTCCACTAATAGTTTTATCCGAAAAATAATAATTATTTAATAATTCGAGAATAAAGGAATGTGATCACACAAACCCAATTGAATGAATCCTTACTAAAGATTGTTGTACTCGTTAATCTGAATTAACATTAAATAATGAAGATTTTAATTCAATCAAAATTAAATAAAATCTTCACCGTATGCAGAACAGTTTTCTGATGCAGTTTAAGTTATTTCAATACAACATAATATTTTCTTTTCCCTGTACTGTTCGTATTTGTAGACATTATGAGTAGGATTTTGTAAACGAATATAGAATACATTTTTCTGGTTTATTATGAAATGTAAAACTCCAACATTCATAGAAAACATTACAACAAAAATAAAGCAAGAATACTCTAATAGGTACTGTACGACCTCTATATTTATGATAAACTGCTGTAAACAAATATCTATAAGTTTTCAGAATCCACACCATTTTGCACAGACATCGTAAAACAATTTAAATCGAATTTCTAAACAGCACTGCAAAACAAGAAGTGCAGTAGAAAAGTACATAATATGATCGATATAGTCCCCAATGATATCTACAAGTGGTTTAATAACCTGATATTAAGAATTTAAAGAAATTCTAAGAAATACACAACAATAATAAGCCTATCTTCATAGTTGACAATTACCCATAGTTTGGCGTAGCTTGACTAAACCTGGCCCTCGCGTTATAAAAAAATCAACCAATCATAATTAAGACTATTTAGATGGTAGGCTAAATCGACCGAAATCTGCCGTTTTAAGTAAACTATCCTAGTTTTCCAATTCTAATTCCCATAACACTTATTTCACAGCAATTTTCTACATAATTTTCGAGAGACTTTCCTTTGAAACGTGCATAGAGAAATATATATATATATATATATATTGCAATTTCACATAAATATTTGTCATGCCTAAAACCATTCGCCTTTTATTCAATTTAAATCATAGTATGGTATCTTACTCATACTCCGTTCCAACCCTCTCCTGTGAATATTGTGTCTATTGCTGCTGCATTGCCATTTACGATGGTACTAGAAAATGAATCTACATTTTCCATATGATACTCCCTTCCAATCCCCAGCTATTTCCAGGAACCTTTCCCTTATCATTAGACAAATTACCATGATCTTTTGGTTTTGTGAATCAAATAAAAATTAAACACGAGGATCAAGGGAAACTAATTAACGATTAGCACCGCTAATCACTCTGGAATGCTTGGCCTGGTTGCAATTTCGAACACTTTTAAGCGAGGGAAATCGACGAGGATGTTTTGTTTGGATTATCTATCGACACTTTTTGCGTAGATTTAAGGGGTGCTACATCGTTTGTCTGGGGAAATTTATTGCGAATTTATCTCACCAGTGATGTAAATCTCTCTTTTGTGTGAAAGGTATCTGAAAGTATGTAAAAAAACCGGTTGTAACGATTTGTTTGGGAGATTGATGTCTAGGATCATAAAGGAAAACTTTTAATCTTTGAAAGTATTGTTGACGAAGCGTTTCTGTTTACGATGGGGAGTTAATAAGGTAAAAGGGAGTTATGAAATTGAGGTGGAGTTAAAACGTTCAGAGCTGTTAAAATGTTTTTATTTTTTATGCCTGGCCTCACAATGCCATATTGAGCGTTGCTCATTTTTGCATTATGAGGGCGGATTTGTGAACCATTTTGCGTTACACTGGTGCACTACTGGGGTGGATTCACGTTGCATCTCACATACACACCACTCATCACACATGCATGCATGCCTTAGCAGGACTCAAACCTGGAACATTTCAATCCAGAAGCCAGTACCTATCCCTTAGATCGATTGGTGTGCTGTGCTAAAATGTAATTACTTATAACTAAACTTCTCAATAACAAAAATTTTTAAAACTCGAAGTTTTTATAGAATTCATAAATTATGAGATTATTTTATAAAAAGGCAGAGAAATTGCAATGCATAAAAGTTTATTTATAATTGGGGCTAAATAGTTTTGAAGTTTAAAATCGATATCGCAATTTTGTTGCGTTAAACTGAGTTAATGTACCAAATAATCAGCCAAAAGTTGATTACTTTTAAATATTTTTTAACAATTACTATGTAAACGCCTCCCTGTGGCTGTATGTTAACATATGATAATTTCAAAAAGTAAAGAATAAAGTAAATGGTACACAGGCAATATTCGAAGGTAAAATGAAAGAATAACCACATGTTTATAGCAAAGTTGTCTAAATACATTTCAGAGTTGCAGAACTCTTGGCAAGATTATAATTACATCTTGAAAAATGATGTAATTATAATTTTTATTTTTTAATTGAAATAACTTTCGTAGCAGTATTGTGCATAATTATTGTTTCACCCTCGTATAGTAGGGTTATCTAATCCACAGACACAGTATTTATTTTTAAAGCAATTACAAATTTATCTCAAACTAAACAAATCCGTCACACATTCAGAATATATTTATTCCAAAGTGCGGAAACTACAACGTCCATTTCATCAGTATAATACACTCATTTTTAAAATTTATTTTTTATTGTTAGTTAAACTATTTAACGTATCAATTTGTATTAGTTTATATGAATGTCTTGAGTTTGGCACAAATTGTCCATTTTTTACCTTGTGCCATAAACCCAAATCAACCAACCAAATGTGGTTTAATCATTACCATGGAATGTAAATAAATATGTTACAACATTTAATTTTCGCTGCAATCATTAGGTCGCATTAATAGAGATTGAGGTGGAAATGTATAACGGAAAGCAATTGTGAAATATCAGAATATCCAACATAACTCGAATTTAAACAGTCACATTTATTTTCAGTCCTAAGTTTTGTAAGTACTCCGATGAAAAACGAGGCCAAGAGTTTTGTAGAAGATGTATGTTTCTTTGAAAACTTTCTTTCCCTCACAATGTCTTATCGTGTGCATTTTCCATGTAGACCCCACCATCACCTCAGAAGCCCCAGAAGACGACTTCTCCCAAGAAGAAAAATGGCATGCTCTCGCCCATTAAGACGCCCAAGACTCCAGGATCAGATGCGAGGAGTGAGTTGATGACTTTGTCATCATTCTTTGATTGATATCTGTGCTTTCTTTTTCAGCAAATGGATGCGATAGGGAATAGTTCTCTCTCGCTTGTTCAACTTTTAATCTACCGATGTCACTTCCAAGTACAGCTGCTCTACTTCATGTATTTATTTCTTCATGTCAATGCTTTATTTAAATCAGAAAGGTATTTCAAACCTTCCTGTGAAAACTTTAAGATGGAAGTATGGAACACACAAACTCAAAACATATTCACATAGAGATACATGTTAGCACGCCCTGCTAGAGGGTACCATAACCCTCCCCGTGGTTGTCTTGACGAAATATCTCGTCATCAATAAAACTGCCCAGATCTTGATAGACGAGATACCTCATCATTAGAAAAACTGACCTAATCCTAATCTCGTCATCAACCAGAAATAGCAATATTTTTATTCGGAATTCAATTGGCATTCTTCATGGCGAGGTATCTCGTCATTTGTATCTTTTTATTTAATGTATCTAATCAAGTGATTTGTTTTTTACAATTCATGTTTACTTTTGTAGTCGTTAAAATGTAGCGTTTATTTTACTGATTCTTCTGTAATTAATACCTTTGCACTGCTTTTATTATTATAGACCCTGCGTCATATTACATTACATAAAATCACTACAACAAACCAACTGTTCTTGATTCTAATCCTCTTCATCTAGCACATGCTAGACCAAGTCCATTCGTAAAACGTCCAAAACCATCAAGGGATTCTTTAAATGGTCATATGGGAATACAAACCAACACACGAAGCTTAATTTTAAAATCAACCACTTAGAGTGAAGATGAGCAAAACGAATTAAACAACGCATTAGACCTCTAAGAATATATAAATGAGAGGTTCATCCAGGATCCTTCAAACATTGAAGTAAAAATAAGAAACGTTTGCAGGTCAAAACTAATTGCCTAGAAATGTAGTGTTGTTTATAATTCATTTTGGTCTAGCACATTATAGACTATGAAACCACTCGTCTTTGCGAAGTTCAAAATTATCAAAGATTTATCAAATAGGACACATGGGAATCCAAACAGATACACGAATGCAAGTGAGCCGGTGAAGCCTGTGAGTTCGTGCATTTAGGAACACAGGACACATTTTACGTCCATTTTGAAATTTGAATTTGTGGCCACTTCTGAATCTCGACAAATTCATCTGTGATTTGCGAACCCATAACACCTCCAGAGCATAATCTGGGGGAAATTCCCTATACCAATCATGAATACCAGTCATAATATCACTGCAGATCTTGGATCTAAACTTAACATAAATTGAATAAGCGATCATGAAATTAATATGTTTACTCCTATTTTTATCGGACTCGGTGTATATTTATTTTTACACAGTGGTTTGAAGCTTCCAAAATGAATTAAGTGATTCAAAGTTGCGTATATTTTACAAAACAAAACGAAAACTTTTCGGTTACACACAAATTAAAGTCCAAGTTCAATACTCTAAAATCCGTTTCCTGCGTAAAATACCTTTGAAAGTGTTTTGAGTTTTATACTTCTTTTACATTTAAGTAAAAATAAAACCTTGCATTCCGCCGGAAGTTAGGAAATAAATAAAATAAGATAATAAAAACGTATACGAGAGTTATTCGGGTCACATTGATCCTTCAGAAAGCTTGTATGAGCTTTGATAAATTTTTTACCACCGTCCCGTTTTCCTTCGGTAGTAGGTATTTCAAAGTAAATACCATGGAAAAAAACTAAAAGTAAGACCGAAAAACTAATATCTGTCACCTAGAAGGAACACGATGTATTTCATAAGCATTTCATGGAATTGAACATATTTCTTTCCATTTATGCATACAAAGTAACACTGAAATAGCACTACGATGGTACAGAATTTTTTTACGTAAGTTGTACTAAGAGGAAAGTTATGTAAAGTAACTACATTTTATCTAGGAATATTTATGTATTCATGTCAAATGATTAAAGGAAGAAAACTGACGGCTTTTGGATTTAATCAATGGAATTAAATCTAAATCTTGTGAAAAGGGAAAACATTCATTGCATTAGCAATTCATAGTGAGTTTCAGTGATAACTTTTCTCTCCGTTGTTGTACACAGATCTATTGAGACCTATCTGCAATACTTTTTCGAAATGTGTGTTCCGGCCTCATGGGTATGGTATTTGGTATTTTAATTAACGTCGCACTGCAGCAACACAACGGGCTATTGGTTAAGGTCTGGGATCGACCCCCAAAGGGAAAGATCGAGGACAACACCAAGTGATTTTGAACCACGGTCAGATGACGAATGGCTCTCTCATGGGAGACGCAGATGTTTGATTGTGCTTTGATAAACTGTTATATATTAGGTATTTTGAGATTTTTCAGAGGTCGCGGTAGCCCAGTTGGAAGAACAAAGGATTGGCAACTTGAGGTTTGCGAGATCGAAACTCGTTGCAGCCCAGGACCGTCGAGTACATATGGGTTGGTGCACGTTAAAAATGTCGTGGCCTCAAGTGTCCTCACGTTGGCGTAGTGCGGAAGTTTGGAGAGTGGGGTGCCAGTTTAGGTGTTGTTCTCAGCATCTGACCCGTGATTCAAAATGACGAGAAAATTTGTCCTTGGATATTTCCCTTCGGGATGGATGCCTGACCGTCGCCAATAACCCGGTGTGTTGCTCCAGAGCGACGTTAATTAAAATACCTACCTATCCCATACCATAATGTAAAACAAGAGTTTTGTGATAGAAAACCGAAGTAAGAATTCAAATTATTCCTCTCATGAAGTTCCACTAAGTTCTAAAATATACGGTGGACTCGATATTGCTATAATGAGCAGAGAACAAATAAATCGCATTATCCGCCGAACTGGTATAGTTGTCATAAGTATTTGCTTGCCACTCAGTAGGTCTCCAGTTCAAATCCCCGTTTGTAAGCCCATGGATGTTTATCGCTGTTCCTCTTTGAGTAACGGTGACTACCCAAGGGGTAGTCACCGTTACTCAAAGAATAGCTAGCAAAGAAAGCTCCAGAAATAGCCATCAGTTCTGCTTTTATAGTGCCCAAGAGGCCTAGGAGAAGAGGATTGGGCAATGGAAAAGCAATATACAGGGTACTTCGAAACGATCTGACCAAATTGTAAAGGGTGGTACAGATGCCCAAAATAAACATTTTTTGTTAAAGTATGTGTGTCCGGAAATGCCGCGTTTAGGTGGTAGAGGGCACTAGTTAGTTCAGTCGATAGCATCGTTTCTGTGGAGTAAGGCGTCAATCCCCGCTTGGATTTTCAACGGTATGCATCGCTACACGAAATCAGAGCTCGCGGGTATGCATCTGATGTAAGGAGTTGCAAACGGAAACGGACAAGCAGCTCAAAGGTTGTACAGTGGCAATGTTGCTTCTGGATTTAAATGTGTGTCCTCTACATAAATGTTTATTTTATGCCCCTCTACCACCCTATACAATTTAGCCAGATATTTTCGAAACTCCCGTGTATAAATCACATTAAAAATACTTTTCTTCGTGATACATATAAATACTAAGATTTACATTGTATTAGTAATGGTAATGTAATTAATTAACGTCTCACTGGAGCAATCCAAAGGGCTGTTGGCGACGGTCCGGGATCAAAACCGAAGGGAAAGATCAAGGACAACGCCACGTAATTTTGAACCATGGTAAGTTGAAGAGGTCACGCCTGAGCTGGCACCAAACTCTCCAAACTTCCACACCATGACAACGTGATTTGGGGCCACGATTTAACGTGTACCAGCCCCCAAGTACACGACGGTCTTTGGTGGAATTGGAACTCGCAACCCTCCGGGCTACCGTGGCCCTACAATGAATTAGATATTGGTCTAATGAGTAAAGGACGAAACGTCTCGAAAGCAATTGCATTTAAACACAATTTTCATGTTGTTTGATCAGAAATCCGAAAACTACGATGAATCCAGTATTATTTGTAGAGGAAAAGCAACTGTCATTTCACCAGAAGCATCGCGAAACGAGAGGAGATATATTCAAACATTTGCTTATCAGTATCAGAATTTACAATCACGAAATCTCTTCCGCTGATATCATCCATCTTTTCCGAAAAATGCAGAAGCGAGATCCGCAGTTCTCTTGTCAAATGAGAAGATGGGCCATTTCTGGCATTGCTTCATTTTTCACGTCAAAACAGCCCAGGAAATGGCGGTATTAAGTGTCAAACTGTGTTTGCGCCGAGCATCAATCACAGCAGGATGTATGCAATCTCCTGGATGATAAAACTCGCACAAGGAAAAGCGACTCGGATGGCTCGGTTGTAGAAATCGAAACAATGTTGATAGCGAAACGAACAGCTTTCCGGCAATAAAGCCATTTTGACTTGAGTCGTTAAATAAACGAATTAGCCGGAAGTATAATTCAATCTAGTGGATTTTCAGGCTTCTAAATGGAAAATTACGAAGTCATACTTACTATAGAGTAATACTACTAAATACTTTAAACACACTTTTGACAGTATATGAATCTATTTTATTAAATCGTAAATCGTCACTTAATTCTATTTTAACCCTGTGAGTGTCGCGAGATTCTGAGTAGCGTGTAGTGTCCCTCTTACATCACAATACGCAATGATTAAATAACCACATCTTTCTTAAGAATCCATGGAATTTCTTAAGAATCCATGGAATTTCTTAAGAATCCAATTCTTTCCACCTTTAGAAAGATTCTATTGGTACTTTCCTTGGAAGAGAATCCTTTGGAAAGATTCTATTGATCCATGTTGAATAGAATCCGTTGGAATAACTCTATTCTGTAGAATAGAAGCTCTTAAAAGATTCTATCACTCCTTTTCTTAGGATTAAATCCTTTGAAAGAATGTATTGCTCATTTCCCTATAATGAAATCGTTTGGAAAGATTTTATTGCTAAGTTCGTTATAATAGAATTGTTTAGAAAGATTCTAGGCTCACATTTCGCACGAATAGAATCGTTTGCAACGATTATATTGATTATTTCTTTACAATCGAATCCTTGGTAAAGATGGTATTGGCTCATTCTGTACAATATAATACTTTGGAAAGATTCGCAGCTGACGTAACTTGTTTTCTTTTCTTTTTAAATTTTGGCAGATAACATAAAAAATGCTGTTTCGCTTAAAATATGTGAAATGTCAAGAATCAATGTTTATAAGAATAACAAATCCTAAGACTGATTCAGTTCGAACTTGCAACCCTCCGTTTGCTAATCCTCGACTCTACCACCTGGGCTACCGAGGCCCATTTATATAAGGGATGAAAAATGTTAAAAACATGGGTTAGAGACTGCAGCACAGCTAACGAGACTGATATATCGAAGGTTAATTATAGTAATTATTTAAAGTTAATTATAAGCGAATAAGTTACGCCCATAGTATTCTCCCTCTAGTTTGCTTAATGCGATAGATGCTCCACTATGTGAAGGCCTGAGGGCTATATAAGATCACGCGTTTATTTCAGTATGAATGGTCTGGAATAGATGATTACGTCCTATTGACAGTCCTTTATTGCCTTTAGCAGCCAAGTGTGAGTACAAGCCATCAGTTTTAAAAATGATACTGAGTGGAAACATGGATTGAAGTATAGGATCAGAGGCTGTGTATGTTATTGGAAAACTTCGGATTGTTGTTGGAAGTGATATGCATAGCATTGGCAATTTAATTGTTCATCGTGGATCATCCATCAATGTCGCGCCGATTGTGACGAGTGCTACATGGCTTGATTGAAAGCCATGTTTCCCACGTCTACCAGTCAGCAATGCAGCAGAGGGTGGAATGACAGTGTAAATTCAATCTACAAAAAATTACTTCATAGTTGAGATTCGTTGCATTAACATTGTATCCAAAGTTAATTTTTGGTGTGGTGGGTAAGTTTCCTACAAGGTTTAACCCTCCTGGTGGTTGACCTTCGCGTCGAAAACTGCCCTGTAGTGGCTAGCCTCTGGTGCAAATACCTGTCCCAAACTGTCACCAGTTCTGGTCATAGAGCATATAGTTTTTCAAATTTGGATCTTCATTCCACTTGGAGTAATAAGGCAGTTTTGTCTCGACGAGATATGTCGTCCTTAGCAAAAATTATCAGATATTGGACGAGATAATATTACGGCATGATATTCAGTAAACTAAAATAAAAAATGGCAAAGCACTTAGTTTTAAAATAAGTATTTCATAAATTATAATTGTATACAAAATTTTAATTGAACTATTTTTTGTAGATGAAGGATACAGTTTGTAGTATAAATACATATGATCAAGTCAAGTTAACCTCAATGGTAGTTAACATTAATGTTCTTACAACCTTCGTTCATTCCATAAATTTCATTCAAGTTAATCAGTAATGCAGGCTACAAAGTTTTTTATAGATCTATGATCTAACTAGACAGGAACTCGGATATTTACAAAGAACGGATCCCTGGTTTACCATTTAGTGCAGCACACATTAGGAAAATTTGTGTGTTCCCATTGGGCAACTTTCCAAAAGTCAAACAATCATGCAAATGTATCCCACTTTAAAAAGTACAGTATAGGAAAAGTATCTCCAACTAAATTACAAAGTGCATAATAAAGTTGAAGTAGACGAAATATTTGAGTTTACAGATAGCAAGAATAAAATGTAGCTCTTGTGTTTTTTAACGGAACGGTGTTTAAAGCAGGGTGAAAATAAATGTAATTAGCCGTACTTTTGGAATGAGGCAAAAAAACAAAACGTTGAAAAAATCGATTAATAATGGTTCAGTGCTTGAACAGTTTAAGAATAAATTATAAATACAGACAATTTTTTTTAATTTTCAAAACTAATTACTTACTCTTATAAGATGATCACTTAGAAGCCTCTTCCGTTTTATTTGAAATAAACCACTTAACTTTTTTCGGTGCCCAAGCAACTGCGAAAAATTTAAATACTCACTCGACATCTAATATTGGCAAGGCTAATTTTTAGAAGAAAAAAAATTTCTAAACTTTTTTTAACGCGACAAATACTACAAATCAAGAGAGAATTTTGGCACATTATTATGCGAGTCAATTTAAATAATAGTTGCATTTTTTTATTTGTTTGATTTCAAACTTTATCATTCCATAGTAACTGTCCCAGATTTCGAAGAATAAAATCTAGTGATTTTTCATACGTTTTGGTACAACAAAAAGAAAGAGTGCGTTTTTCATATGCGTCGATTTATAAATCGATTTGCTGTTAGAGGATGAAAATATTTTTTTACTAGAAATCCTGTGTCAGTTTCATACCTTTAAAAGGATTACGAAATAAATATGTTTAATGCGATTACTTCCTAAAACTAATTTCGAAAGTTCTAAAAAGTAAATCGAAAATGTTGGGAATTTTTTTCTGTGATTATTTTTTAAAAGATTAGTTCAAAACATTTATCATTCACTTTGCACGTGATATTATTTAATAAAAATTATAATCTGAAGAACCGAAGTGTTAAAATGTTTACTACAGAAAATTAATTTATTATAGAACAGAAGGCAGATTAATATTTCTTTTCGAGGTATTGCATCAATAACCAGTTAATTAATCGCGAAATTTTCAAGTTTATATTATCTTATTTTCTTGATACTACGATTCCTCTTTATAAAGTTATTATTAAACTGTAATATGGAATCCATTAGCTATTAATATTGCCTTTAATCAGATTGCTTGCACTTGGGAATTCTGTAATTTGCAATCTACTTTCGAAAATATAAATATATATATATATCAAACCATTTGTTGAAAATGTGTCCCAATAAATCTAATTCAAATATTTACAGCCAAAAGTTGTATAATTATAGAATTTTTAGTTGTAAATATTTAAATTTCATTTATTGGGACGCATATTTCAAACAAATTATTTCATATAATTGTGTAACAGTACAAATCAACGACATCTACTAAGAAAGTAATAGATAATGCATAACGCAGTTTATGAATAATGGAATGAAATACTGTGCGTAGGTTTGAAAATGAATTGCATTTTTATTACTTTATATAAAACCACTCGATTTTCAACTATTCATTAAATATTTAATTAAACTACCGAAGGTTCAAACACATATATTCGCCCTGCAACTTGTATCTTCATTACATGACTTCCAAACAGTTTTGATCATCTTGACCAATAGAATCTTTCAAATGACTTTTTCAAGCAATGAATGGGATTATTGTCATTGTGTGTGTTAGGGGGTAAACAGTACTACGATGCTCGTAAATCTTGTGACATTCAGAGGGTTAATGTATTTCTATCTTTTCACTAACAGATTAACTAGTGAAATATGCAGTCCTGTGACGTTACATCAGATGAGACATCGATCTCCATGAGGGCGGAGTCAGTGTAGTGAAATCTCAGAAATCACGTGGGGTTACGAATCGACTTAGCCGATTGGCTATCGAAGCGCAGACTAGGATTTTTGAACACGGTGGATAACCACTTTAACCGATCTATCATTTAAGATTCATGCTTTTTCCCACAACCACGTGACAGATTCTCAAACCGAAGGATCGGAAGAAATAACATGAAGCTGTGCGTAATTGTTCCGTCTATTTCATTCTAAAGTCAATAAGACGAATCGGTGATAATCCTTTACTTAGATGTGTTCACTGATTCCATAAGACTCGATGTATCTCAATCTTTTTGACAAACTTGATATTTAACATCCAAAAACGGTCTCACCTAGGGTTTAATGCGACGACTGAAGCAATCCTCAAGCGCTTCGCTTGGAAGTTGATGCTTATAGATGGTAAAACTGGGTGCAGTGTCAAAACTCGAAAGTATATCGTCACACTAAATCACGTGTGAGTTAATAATGATAATAAACGTGGTGTAAAATTTTATATATTTGGGAGCACTCACCAAATTACTCAGACGTATATGAAGATAAGACACATTATTTATTTAAACATAATGGAAAAACAAATCTAACATGAACATTGCTATTTGCGATTTACAAAAAAGGCTACTTCCCAGGCAAGAATTATCGCGATGGCTACAGCCAGGATGAAAATTGTATAGTTTGTGAAGTCACATCAATTACGGTAGGAAAATCAGACAATACAGTCCTTGGTAAAGTTTTCGTTCAAAAGATTGCTTCAGACACTAAATATAAAAATTAACACAAGTGCTAAAAATGTATGTGATTGTAGATGGTTAATAACCTCAATCATTTCAATACTTTAAATTTAAAAATGTATATTTTTGAAATTTCTTTTCAGAGCTACCACCTATAAAAGCTCCTGTTGGACTAGCACCAAATCCGAACCTCAAAAACATTCGATCCAAAATTGGCTCATTCGATAATATTCGATATAAACCTGGCGGTGGAGACAAGAAGGTAAAGTCCCTGTTTCCATAAAATCATAATTATGTCTTAACTATTCGTCTTTTTTTCGTCAATTTTATCGTCCTAAATTATGTTATGATTGTGTAATAATGCAACATTTCGAATATACAATGTCTGATCAAAACGTATTCGACTTTTCCCAGAAAACATATAACCATTTTACGTATTTAGTTCAAAACCTAGGAAAAAGACCCTGTCTGAGTGTACGATTGCGGGAAAAAAAACCCGAACCACCCCTTTTATTTCGAGCACTATTCATAATAGAGCAAATTCAAAGATGTCATTCAATAGGAAATAATGCCCTCTACAAATTCAAATGCAAAAAATTGCATTAAGGGCCGTCTTCATATCAAATTTTGCACAAACAACAAAATTTTCAAATTAAATACCATGATTTGACACCTTAATCAGATTCTGCATCGTTAAATTAGCCTAAATATGAAAATTCATGACTTGATTACCTTTATATCCGGAGATATTCAATATTAAAGTTGCTGTCAATTTCAGGGGTAATCTTCAAATTGAAAATCGCTATTCGCAGATCGCGATTAATTGTAGTTATTCAGGAACTGTTCCTTTGATGTTTGACTGAAAGAACTAGCATTACAAAACTCTAATTTTAGTTTAAAATTTGAGACGTTATTTTTCATTCTATAAAATCAATTTTATTACGAGTGTCGGTGTCTTTTAGAGACAGTTAGCCATTTCGCTTGATCAAAGCTCATGTTAGAAACTTTTTAATGGGAATATTATCGGAACTAAAATTCTTCAATTATTGCAAAATCTGGGTCATCGAAATGGGTAGGTAGTTAATTAACGTCATCGCAATGGGAGAAAACTGAAATGTATACTGCAATTTTAAACACAAAAATGACATCGTATATTCAAAATTTGTGGAGTTTATTAAGAGATTGAACAAAGCATAATTATTTAAAAAATATACCAAACAACAAAGTTTTAAAAAAATTAATAGGACGTGTAATGTTCTTTCTTATCAATAACCTCTTGAAGTCTATGGCAAAGATTCCAAGAGCCTATTGACGATATCGGGATCTCTCCTGGTGGTATCCCATGATCTTGAAGCAGATCTGTATAGACAATCAGCATTTTTTTATTCCATCAAAATTAATGTATCTTTTCCACAGAGCCTCCATGTTTTCTATTGGGTTCAAATCAGCAGAATTACTAGGGCAGTCTGATACCATCATGCCTTGTTCTTCAAACTACGTTTACACCACAGAACTGGTGCATATGGGGCTGTTGTCCTGAAAATATTGAACACTACATTCAACAACTTCCAAATGCATATGTGGCTAAACAGATTATAATCGTGTCAATTGCCATGAGCCAACGAAGCTTGTTTTAAAAATATGTTAGATCTCTCATGAAACCTGCAATACAATAGAAGTTTCTTCTAATACAGGAAGTTCCCGAAATTAGTGGTGACTAGAATAATTTCACGCAATGCAACCAAAATTTCTTGACTTAACATCAGGCTTAGAGAAAAACAAGCATTATCTACACACACCCAGTCACGTTTACCGAAAAAATTCCTTACGCTCTTTTCAGGAAAAACTATTTTACGTGAAAAGAAAAAAGTAACCATAATTTAGGCTTGTTAAATAGTTTTCAAATGTTTTAATACTTCATCTACTACGATCAGAAATTTTTTGAGATGATAATGAGCAGTCAAAGATTTAATTTAATTGGTTCGATTTCCATATATAGCTATAAAATCTTATCTGCAAGTCGCTAATTCAACTAAGTTTTCTGAGCAAGTGCCCATCAAAGCTAGTTCGGTTGAATTAGGTTATTACATGGTTTCTTAGACGAAAAAACGCGAAAAGTACAGCAATAACTTGTCCTGTAGAGAGTGGTAAAAATAATTTTAGCAATAATTATAAAGTGATAGAAATCGATGTAATAAAGGAAATTAATATGGCATCATTATATTGACATTAAAAATATCGTTCAATTTTCTCTCGTAAAGAAATGGTTTAAAGTGAAATATCGAAAATACCTTTTTTTCATTTGGATTCATTCATCTACTGTAACTAAGAGTATCTAAAACGATAATAATACATAAAATCTATACATATTACCTGCTGAAAGATAAAGCAACAATCACTGAAGTGTTTTTCCAAGACATGAGGTATCATAACGTTGTTGTTGTTGCTAATATCCACGTATAGCGTACAATCCAACTGAAATTTCAATCATCCAAAAAGTGAATAGAGTGATTCATTTAATTGATCATTGATTAGTACATAACTGGCAACAGGCAATGTATTTTAGATTAATATAAATGAAAATTCCAACTATTTTTCAAGAATGTAAACATTCCTCAGGTTTGTCAGGCATTTTTTATACTTTTGGTTGCCCCCTAAATTCGCCATAATGAGGAAAATTTAATGTAGCGCAAAAACTAACCATTGGAATGAGCTGAAATTTTGTATGGTCATATTAGAAGTCCTTCTTAATCAATTCCCTTCAAAATATAAGGTTCCAATTCATAATTTTTTCAAATATTATTCAAATATTTATTATTGCATACTTAATCAATTTGTAACAAAATATTAGATTAGATGGATTTTGTTTGGGTTGTTTAACATTAACATGGTACAAAATATCAGCGCTATAGAAATATTATTTAGGAAGATATCTATAAAAGTCTGAGAAACTGACTTAACATTAGGAGCTTCAATCTTTATGTACTCATAACTTCGAAATAGCAAGTCCTAATAACATGAAATTTGGTATCTGAAGATAAATTTTGATATAGATTCAGAATTGATGTGTCAAAATAGGTGGTTTCCACTGCAAATTATGAAGGTGGTGTTCAATTTAATATGAAGACGGCCCCTTATGCAAATGTTATGCATTTGAATTTATAGAAGACATTATTCCCTTTCGAATGCCATCTTTGAATTTGCTCTATTGTTAAAATTGTTCAAATTAAGAAGGGTAGTTCTTTTTTTCCGCGACTGTACATACTTCTCACAGTGGTTCTACTGCTCGAAGCATTTTGCAATGTCCTTTCTTAGTACTTCCAAAAGGTGCTTCATTATAAGTGGCTAGAAAAGGTAGCACTATCTTTAAAAAATTGAACATGTATTGTAGAATCCTAGGTTATGTATGTAAAATCCCTGCAACTAGTTAACTTATTAAAAAATGAGGTCGAATGCTCTTTGTTTGGACCTTGCATCTGATGCCTAACTTTGCACGAACTGAGCAATCCTGTACATTTTCTTGTAAACGCAATACGAGTTGTAGGTTTTGAATTCAGATAAATTTCTTTTGGTTACGGTTTATTTTTATGTATTCATTTATTCTTACTGTCAAACGGATTAATGTAGCTACATCACAGCGAAGAGAGACAGAATTACAGAACATGCAACAGGGAAGAAGCCGTACGATTATAGTACAGAACAAAAATTAGATAGAACAATAATGGCAAAAAAAGGAATGGTTAATCGAGACAACCATACAAAAAAGTAGACAAAAACGCATTTTTCAAACGTTAAAATTATAAAATTTCTAAAATGTTTTTTTATTGTCACAGAAAAAATTAAGTGTTGGGGTAAACTAGTCATCCTTATGACAAATTTGGCTAGTGGTAAATTTATTAAATAAGTTTTGATGTAAACTGTTACATCATGCACACTTTCACATTTTGACCACGAAAATTGGAGAGTTAGACTTTGGCTTTACTTAACCCTCTTGATGATTTACCTTCGCTTCGAAAACTGTCCTATAGTGTTCAGCCTCTGGTGCCAAAACCTATTCCAAACTGTCACCAGTTCTGGGCAAGGGCTAATTTGTTTTTCCTACTTGAATCTGCATTACTCCTTAAGGTAATCACACTATTCGCATCGCACGGATCGGATTAATTTAGTGTACTGCTCACACTGCATTCGGAGCATCGGCATTTTACTTAGAAAGTGAATGGAAAATGCCGGCCACATCAACATTCCCTTGGGGGCAATACTTCTATTTTTGTTGAGTATAAAAGGAACATCTGCAAAAAGTTTACTTACGACTATTGAAAAATATTACAATTTTTTAAAGAAAATCACGTTTTTGGTATCGATCTGCCATAAAATTTTACGCAGATTTGAAATCCGCTGAAATTTTCACTCTATCTTGAACCATCGTAAAGATAGAAACTTGGATTAGGGGAATCAGAACCACAACTTAATGTGTAAGGTCAACATCCGATGCCCACATAACTCGGAAATTTCGGATGAGTCATCCGCATTGTAAGGACGGAACGGATTTTATTCTCTCTCCGGAATCATCGTAGGAATTGCCGACGTCCAATACGTACGATGCGGATAGGTCTCATTCAAAACAGTGTACTTGTAAATGATTCTAAAATCCGATACGTACGATGCGTGCCGTCTGTTTGATGCGGACTAGTGTGCGCTTACCTTTAGAGTAATAGGGTGGTTTTGTCTCTACGAGATATCTCGTCCTTAGCAATATTGATCAGATTCTGAACGAGATATCTTGTCGGAACACTTGACGGGTTAAAGGAATTCGAGTTCATCGTCATATCCTTTGTTTCCCATGTAAAAATGTGTTACACTTGATACACCTTTTTCAACAGAATCCAATTATCATAGGCACTATACTTTTACTATAGATTCATCGGATAGATGTACATACGTTTACCAGATATGTTGATATGTGTTTCTGCTGATGTAATTAAAATATTTGATACACTGCCAAGGTTTTCAAAAAGCAAATTTATCAGTTTTGTTTACAGATATGTGTATTTAATGTCCATAGAACAGTGATTCTCAACCACTGTGCCGCGGCACTTTTGTGTGCCGCCAAATTCTTAGAGTGTGCCGCCAAATTTTAGAAATGTATATAGTAAAAATTGTAATGCTTTTTTTTTATTAAGAGTAAAGTTTGTTTAAATTAAAGAAAAGTGCACTGTAAAAGAAAACTGTTGTTTTTACAGTTAAATACCATATTTTTAACTGTTTTTATCTTCGGTAACTGTGACCTTTCATAAAGTGAAATATTCGCCCCAACGTGAAGAAATTTCAAGTGTTCCCAGTATCCCCACCTCCACCCCTCAATCAAATAATGTATAAAGGAAGTGAAAAAGAAATATGAGAATAGTTTTATTATCTCTTTTTACTAACAGAAATTATCAAAAAACATCAAGCTCAAATTTCTCATTAAAAGTATTCTTATTAATACCTTGTAATTAATCCCTTAATAAACGTACTGTTGTTTTTGTAGTACATATATTATTTTATTTTACATTCACAATTATTTTCATAAACTATTTTACACAGTGTATTATAGGTAAGTAAACAACTTTTAAACTTATCTTTTTCTTTGTGTGCCGCCAAATTTTGAAATCGTTAAAAGTGTGCCGCGACGAAAAAAAGGTTGAGAATCACTGCCATAGAAGGTTAAAAAGTGTCCTAAGATTACTTCTTAAAAATGTTAAGGGTTTATCTTGGATACATTTTGTAAAGGCATAAAAAATTGTTGGATGTATCGTGGCACAAACCATAGTTTTGACGTGAATACTCGGTCCTAATGTTGGATTGTGGAATAAATGAAGCAGAAGTAGGAAGTTGAACGATTGTTTAGTGTGAATATTCGACAATTAATTTACAGTTTGAACGATTAAGTGCACTTTGATATGAATATTTTAGGACAATTTTATTGATTAAAGGCCTGAAATTGTAGCGTAGCTCGATAGCTTTTAAAGACACCACTTAGGCAGTCCTAGCTCCACGCAATCCAAAGTTACACTTGCCTCAAAGCTCGCCCAGCACCGTGGAATTTCGACATATTGCTAACCCCCTCCGCGCTCAGGGAGCATGCGCATTCGGTCCGAAGGTCGGGTCAGGTACGGAAATCCTTTGTCTACACGAAGGTATAATTATCTTCTGGATGTTTCTTCTACTTCAGAAATCATAAGAGAGAACGGTTGTAACGTTTTCTTGTAGCGTTCGACTTTTCATTCATACCTCCACTGTAACGATTTTAAAAGACGCATTCGTTTCAAAAGTCACTTTTAAAAAATTCGCTTTAAGGGGCATTTAAAAAGCTCCAGACGGAAATGTTTTTCTTTAAAATATTTTTTAATGCATTGAGAACGGCTGCAAAGAAAAGTAGCACGTCATTTTAAAGCTCGAAAACTCTACTTAATTAGAAAAACAAAACGTCTTAGAATTCATATTTGAATGATTTTATAATCCGTGTCTTTTCTCTCTCTCTCCATTAAAGAAACAAAACATTTCACCTGCGGAAGTGTAGCTTTTAACTATAAATGAACTTAATATCTTCATTCGACACTACAACAGACAGGTAAGGTGTAATGTATATGTCAGGAAAACGGCAGCTGCTAGAATCAAAACAAATGTATTCAATGAACATAATCGCGCTATTATTTTAGCAAATAAGATTAGTCTGTTACATTAATAAACTTTTAAACCCACATAGGTATTGATTTTATAGCCTAAAATTATGCCATGGAAAATGTTTCAGTCTGTTTCTTCACAACGAACTGAATTTATTATACTTTAATGTCTAAATATCCCCATGCCTTCAAATATTCTCATGCAACATTAAAGCACGATCATGTTACAATTTATTTCCTCTCGATGTTTTGACATGCTTCAGCGGCATTTAAATTTAGTATTTATTTAATATTAATGTGGGGAAAGTTCCAGAAAGTTAAAAGTCGAAATTACCATAAGGATTTCCCCTTTTTGTTCTTTAATATAAAGGCAAAAAATCTCCATGCTCTTTTACAGCTAAGAATAAAAAGATTTAACTAGACTAATCATAATCTGTTAGGAAAACTTGCAATCAATAAAAAGTAGTGCTGCGTAAAATTCTATTAGAATAACTAACATTAGGATTCAGATAGAATTGTTTCTTTTACTTGCCGAGAATATTTTTAAATAATTGGAGAGGATAGTTATACAAAAATGAAATATTATTCTCCTTTGAATAAATATAAAAGCTGATGGCTTCGGTTCCTTTCTAAAGACTTCGCTCAAATATTATTATAAAAACGCGAAAAGGGGTCACTTATATGCATTTCTTTTTTCACCTATCGTTATTCAAATCCATTGTTTCCGCACAAAAAATCGTTACATTTAGATACCACATTAATTTTGACCTTTCTTTTCTCAAGATAAAGGATTTACTTCACGATAATTAATTTTCATTTTCACTCATTTCTTTTATGCTTTTCACGTGGATTTATTCAGGGACAATGTATTAAATTTGCTGTTGTTTTTTGCAAAATAAAGTACATTTCGGGTCAGAAAGAAAAGCAAATAGTCTAGGGAGAGGGTGATTTCAATATAGGAAAGCAGTAGGAGACTTGTGTAAAAAGCGTCGGTGCTGGTAGCGTGCATTTTTAGACAGTCAACTCAATAGTGGTTTCCTTAATAAAGTTTGCAGGACTGCGTGTACCTAAGCCATTCAACTAAGAGATCCTAAAAAAAATTGTTATTAGTTCTTGCTGGCCCCATTTCTTTTAATGAACTCGGTGTTCAATTAAAAATTTTTTGGACACCCAACAGCAAATAGTTGCAAGCTGAATTGTGCTGTCGGAGCACAGACAAAATGTGAGTATTAAAGTGCAACAGCATATGCTGTAGGTTTAGAGCAGAAACGAAACTCGTTAACAGTCATTTTTTCGGAGACACTAAATACGTATTTTCCTGTGATGATGGGAAATACATGTCATAATGTGTTATGTTTAAAAGATATGTAGCACAATAAAAATGCTCATAATTTTTTATTTTTTACTTTAAAACAAATAGTCTTTAAACAGCTATAAAGTGAAAAGGCAATTTTGCCAGTTAATGAGTTTCTGCTCTAAGTTTTATGATATCTAGGCAAGAATATTTGCACTTTGATAAGGGGAGTTTGGTTGGTCGTTCTTTTTTTGCTACACGACTGTTAATTAGACCTCTATAAATGAAAATAATAAAAGAGTCATATCTTGCATGGTGTCAAATAATTTTTCAATTTTTCTCAAAAGATGGAAGTTTTGACTTTCCCTTAAACCTGTAAAAATTTCAAGTGTTGTTTTGATTAGTAACATAATTATTAGTAATTTTTTTGTCATTGGCTGGTATGGTATTCGAGTGTTAGCCATAGGCGTGAAATATAAGTAGACCGAGTTTTCCTATTAGGAGGATCTTCAAAACGTGTGACCAACATGTCGACTAGTAGTCCTGTGACTACTTTGTGAAAAATTTACTTGGTTTTCCGATTTGGTATCTTTTCCGATTTGGTGATGTAACATTTTAAGACAGGGTAGATGTGTGAATCCACATTTCTATAGAATGGCGACAGAAATGACCAGTCCACTACTATCAGATGATCAATCAATGGACCAATCAGACGATTAATCAATGAACTGGCGTCTTCTCCCATCCCGTAAACCAATCAGGTGATGAATGTTAGGTTCTACTCAGCAGACGAAGTAGTCTAAGGGTCACGTTACTACTAGTTTTTGGTCACATGATCCTGGGCTCATAAAAAGGTTACCACTGCTCACTCTACTTTTATAATTCCTAGTTCCCTGGCACAGACTTATCATTAATTCCACGTCTTTGCATTCTTCACTCAAAAGACAGAACCAAACTCTAAATTTGCTAATTTGCACCTTCCAAACGTTCTGCTTCCCCTTCACACATATAGTTCTTTATCAAATGACTTCAACTTTCACGCAACTCAAATTTCTCATCCCTGGGTCCGCTGCCCTCACGGGAACATCTCTTTTAGGTGTGTACGGGACTCCACGGCAACGATGTACTCCAGTGGTCTTTCCTATTCCCAAAGGATTTACTGTCTAGTAAATACTGGAGCCGCGCTCTAGGGATACCCAAGTGATCTTTTTCTGCTTTCATCACACAACTCTGTTCCCAATCCCTATTTTTTTCCATTAGCGACATCTTTTACTTGATGTTGTCTTACGTTTGGCGCAGCTTGGCCAAATATGGCCCTTGCGCCATAAGCCCCCAAAACAAACAACAGCCAATCCTGGGTCCGCTATTCATGTTCATAATGTCGTTATATTATGTCTAATTTCATTTGACATAGACGAAGAGTATTTTTAGTCCTAATCTATTTCTATTGTATGATAACGTATAAAGCTTAAAAGCTTATTTAATTGCTGGAAATCTTATTCGAATTAAGTAATTCAAATTAATCCCCGTTTTTCGTACCTGTTCCGCAACAATCTGGAAAGAATCAAACCGACTGCATAATCCATTTCAATTAGTTTTATCTTCTTTTAATGCTCTTTAAATTCATTTCCCCTTGATTAAAAAATTTCTTTTTCAATCCCAGAATGCGGTCTTCCTCCTTGGATATTAATTTAGAACGATTGAATTAGCGGAATTCTTTCTGTGGCCTTAAATACAACTCCTAATTTAATTTCCTTTTGCTCTAACCTAGGTGATTAGTACCAAGAAGCTTGAGTGGAAAGCAGCACCGAAAATAGGATCGTTGGATCATTCTTTTAAAAGCGGAGAAAAGAAACATGGAAGAAGTCATTCCAAAGGAGATACGAAAGAAGGAAGGCTGCTGCCAGATGGACAGGTGAGAATTCTATTTCCTCTCAACCCCCTCCCCCAATTCACTTTATCGAAATTTATTTGCACAGAAATGTTGCCCAACGAAAAAGATGATTTCCGTTGTTCCGAATTACGGTTTAACCATCCTGATGCTTTTTTCGGTGAGGTACCTCATCATTAGCAAAACTGATCTGATATCTCAAAAGAACTGATCAGATCTCGATCTCATCATCATTCAAAAATCGGCAATATCTTGATGAGCAGCTATCTCGTATTAGTAAAGGTGGTCAAATATTCATGACAAGATATCTCGTCATTAGCAAAAACAATCAGATCCTGATAACGAGATACTTCGTCATTAGCAAAATTTTTCAGATATTTATGACGAGATATTTCATCATTAGCAAAATTGGTCAGATATTGATGACGAGATATTTAGTCATTGGCAAAATTGATCAGGAATTGACAATGAGATATTTCGTTATTAGCAAAAATGAAATGATCTTGACAACAAGATATCTAATCATGATCAAAATTGGTGAAATCTTGATAGCGAGATAATTCGTCATTAAAAAATTCGTCAGATCTTGATGACGAGATAGATTGATTATATTGATCATTATATTGATTATACAATATAGTGTTCAGTATATTATCAATATAATCAATATTGATCATTATATATCATTATATTGTCAGCAAATTTGGCGGGATCTTGATGGCGAGATATGCCGTCATTAACAAAGTTAGTTAGATCTTGATGGACATATATTTCGTCAAAACCATTGGGAAGGTTAAAAATCGCTCTTGAAGAACCGTTTTTCCTGGTTTTGGAGATAGGTGCTAATTAACTTTACAGAAACACAGCTTTCTTATTTATGTAATTCCATAATTATTTTAGCTTTATTTTTAAGATCATATTCAGATATCATTTTGTACGACGGCAGGATTTGCCATCGTATACCATTTGTGGTATACTTTTGAATAAGTACCGTCATTCCCGGTACATTTCTGGACATATTGTTAAATTTAAAACTTGGCGACTTGGTTGGATTTTAGAGCGCAAGGGACATATTTGGCTAAGCTGCGCCAAAAATCATCACGTAAATCGCCATGAACACACGAAAAAAATTTTACTAACATGGAAGAGAAATACACCCAGGGGTGAATCGAATCTACGCCACCTACAACTCGCAGATTGCTCACGCAGTGGTCATGACAGCTTGATCGTTTTGCATAGAAAAAATGACAAATATACTCAAAGATGTGCGATAAAGTTTCTTGAAGGGAAGATAGCTTGAGATATAAGAAAGGTTTTGGAAGTAATAGGGGCCGCGGAAGCACAGTTTGAAGAGTAACAAATTACAACCGTAGGGTTAGTTTGAAATTCGATCCAACCAAAGACCGTCGTGTACGCGGGAGCTGATGCACGTTAAGTCCTCAAATGTTCTCACGTTGGTGGGGTGTGGAAGTTTGAAGAGTGGGGGGTTGGCCTCGTCATCTTTCCCTTCGGGATTGATCCCAGACCAACTCCAATAACTGTTGTGTTGCTCCAGTTCGACGTTAATTACCTGTATGAATAAAGAATAATGAAAGATATAGCCATTTTCGCGACTAAATCAGGTGTGTGATTGTCCCATACATGATAGTGGAATGCTAATGATTCTAAAGTCCGTTACATTTGCAACTGCCAGCAACATGAACATTAGGTTGGCTAGTGGGTTAGTTGTTTTGGGGTTTTATAGTGCAAGGGAAATATTTGGTCAAGCTTTTCCAAACACGAGACAGACAACACAATGAGGGAGGAAGAAAAAGCAAACAGCAGAAGGGTCAGCAAGGGACGAATAAAAGGGAAGAAAGATTTCTCGGGTACATCAGGGCTGTGATGTCCATACTTCAAGAAGATGTGCCCCTGAGTACCTGGACATTACAACACTTCCATGATTGAAACAATATCAAAATTAATCAAAATGCACCGCTGCCCTCAATCATAAAACATCCGATTTTATCTCTTGTGTTCTTTTTTGCGCAGAGCTATACCGAGTTCGAAAAAAGAGCATTCCTCCTCTTTCATTATCATAAACCGCTTTTCAGTCTCGCCCCCAGATTTGGCTCAAACGTGACATCAACGCGATGAAATTTATTCCACTCATTTTCTGCGCATTCCCCGCAGTAAGTGAACCATTTATCACGAGGTCATTTCGTGCAACGCGCGCGTAACATTTTTCAAAATAAATGAATTTGCCGAATAAAAAAAAATGTGGTAAATCTCGGTTATATTTATAGCACTACTCCGATTCGTGAATAAATAAACTCGATTGAGTTCTTAAGGCCATTCCCATAATAATTTCCATTTCGTGTGTCTTGGAGCAATGAAATAAAACGTGCTCTAACTCTGAATATTTATTAAAAAATAATTCAAATGTTCTTTTTGAACCTATTAATAAACATTTGAAGTACTTTTATTATAAAATTGCTATTCCTTTTGTTTCTGCAGTTTCATTTCGCGGTTGTAGCAACTCGGTTTTGAAGTTTTATACCGATCGAACGCAAGGCACAGTTCGATTGGAATGAAAAAGCATTTTTGTGATATAATAAGCGTAAGGGTTTAGTTTGACTATATCATATTGCATATCAGCATTTATCACCACCAGAGTCGGCTTTCTAACTTACTAATTCGTGACTTTTCTGTTGTTATTCTACAACTGTAGAGTCCTGTGATTGGATATTGTGATAATTTCTTTAATTATGTTTCTGCAGTTTCGTTTCGCGGTTGTAGCAACTCGGTTTTGAAGTTTTATACCGATCGAACGCAAGGCACAGTTCGATTGGAATGAAAAAGCATTTTTGTGATATAATAAGCGTAAGGGTTTAGTTTGACTCTATATCATATTGTATATCAGCATTTATCACCACCAGAGTCGGCTTTCTAACTTACTAATTCGTGACTTTTCTGTTGTTATTCTACAACGGTAGAGTCCTGTGATTGGATATTGTGATAATTTCTTTAATTATGTTTCTGCAGTTTCATTTCGCGGTTGTAGCAACTCGATTTTGAAGTTTTATACCGATCGAACGCAAGGCACAGTTCGATTGGAATGAAAAAGCATTTTTGTGATATAATAAGCGTAAGGGTTTAGTTTGACTCTATATCATATTGTATATCAGCATTTATCACCACCAGAGTCGGCTTTCCAACTTACTAATTCGTGACTTTTCTGTTGTTATTCTACAACTGTAGAGTCCTGTGATTGGATATTGTGATAATTTCTTTAATTATGTTTCTGCAGTTTCGTTTCGCGGTTGTAGCAACTCGGTTTTGAAGTTTTATACCGATCGAACGCAAGGCACAGTTCGATTGGAATGAAAAAGCATTTTTGTGATATAATAAGCGTAAGGGTTTAGTTTGACTCTATATCATATTGTCTATCAGCATTTATCACCACCAGAGTCGGCTTTCCAACTTACTAATTCGTGACTTTTCTAATTATTCTACAACTGTAGAGTCCTGTGATTGGATATTGTGATAATTTCTTTAATTATGTTTCTGCAGTTTCATTTCGCGGTTGTAGCAACTCGGTTTTGAAGTTTTATACCGATCGAACGCAAGGCACAGTTCGATTGGAATGAAACAGCATTTTTGTGATTTAATAAGCGTAAGGGTTTAGTTTGACTCTATATCATATTGTCTATCAGCATTTATCACCACCAGAGTCGGCTTTCCAACTTACTAATTCGTGACTTTTCTAATTATTCTACAACTGTAGAGTCCTGTGATTGGATATTGTGATAATTTCTTTAATTCTTCATGTACACATGATAAATTTCATTCCTATCGAACACAGGCTTGGGATGTTTTGATTGCTTTGGCAACATGTATTTCTAAAAAAAATTAAATATTTAAAATGAATGAATTTACATAAATTAGAATTAAGTTAAATATAAATTTAAAAAAACGAAAGAGAAAATCAAATTTTGCCTTTAAATAATTTTGAAAATTCAAACATAAAATCATATTTTTCCTTCATTTTTTGCTGTTAGAGCGCTTCAAATAGCTCTAAGAAAAAGTACTATATGATAATAGTAAGACAATGAAGTGTAATTGGAAGGAAAGCAGTGAATCAAAATGGTTGTTCATTTCATAAATAATTTATGCTTTCGTAAACAAACTTTTAAGCATTTAAATATTTTAATCCATTCTCTGTCCGATGTTGGGAATTCAAGTCCGCGGGGTAATTGTGGACATGTCTTTATTAATATAGTTCACTTTTGTACCCTCTGCATCTCCTTAAAATTTGTTAGGCTTTATTTCTGTTGTTGCCCTGGGTGTGTTTCTCTTCTGCATCAGTAAAACGTTCTTTGAGCTATATATGCATTTACTGACTGCTTTGCGCAACTTGGCTTGATCTGGCCCTTGTGCCATAAAAAAAATCTTAACACTCTGAGCGTCATGAGACTTCCTAGTAGAGTATATTGCTTTTTTCTCACAAAGCACACATAATGACTAAGTAACCACGTCGATCTGTTCAAAGAATCCTAGGAAAGATTATTTTCGTCAAGGAGCTCAAAACTGGTCTGAAGTCCTTTAGAAAAGACTGAAGGTTACAGAACGGTATATTTAGGTAACACCTCTGTTAACGCCCAGGTTTCTAAATGATTTAAGAGATGATTATATATCTATATAATCAACCCAAACCCATGCACAACACCCTCAGAGAGTTAAAGGTTTGTACTGGAAACTTTAAAACACCTCTTTTATACCTACAATTTTACAATACCTTTAATATACCTCCAATTCTACAATAACATCCCGGTACGAATTCACTACTATCAAAAGCTTAGAGGTATTAGCTTGAAAACATTCTTTTTAAAGTATCCATTAGTACTAATGATCCTGAAAGATCCAAATCAAATAAAACAACAGTTCTATTTTGAAGAATTCCTGACAATTTGTATGAATCATGGTTTTCCAACAACTTTCTACGTGCTACTTGCCGTTCTCTCCTAATGCCATTAACTTAAACTTAAATTACCTCCCCGCGATTGACACGCAAATACAAGGCTCCAATCTCCCTGCCACACCCTCGTTCTTACATAAAGTACCTTGTCCCGCATGACCTATAAATTCGAAATTGAAGACCCCTTAATGAATCGGCCATTTGCAACGAACTTAATGAAAGAACAGCACGCCGTTTTTATTAAATACCTTTCCTGTTCCTAGTTCCGAAATTCTGAAACACGTCGTTTCAAAGGGCGAGGGAGAAGGAACTGGATTGGAAAACTTACTTTCTCACCTTTGATTTCAACACTCTTAGTTTATTTATGGAAAGTGTCGTGACTTTTTTCCCACTGAATGAAATAGCGAGTCTTAATTAAAGTCACGGTAGTGGGTGAGGATTATCTCGGAAGCATTGTTAATTTTAATAACTCAACTATTTATAGATGGTTTGAAGCCGTTTTTATTTGAAATATGTTTCAGCGATGAACGATTAAATAAAGATACTGGCAAACCCGCGACTAAGTTCCTAAGTTAAGTTTCTAAATTTATTTTACCAATTGATGGCACTTTCTCCGTTACTTACATTTCATACCTTATGTATATCCACTTGTAATGATTATATGAATCGATATGTGCATTTCACACACCCAAAAATTTATTTAAATATATAAAGCATCATTTCGCGTACTTACTGGTGGTAATTCTTATTTGTAAGACAGTTCAAGGCAAAAGGTGGACACTTCAGTCATGTTAACAGATAGCTTCTTAACGGCTACTTCAATTGTATCCCATTCACTTGTAAGGGATTCGGTATTTTTTTTATTAGATAATAAAATTACTTGGAAAGATATAAAGCAGCATTGTGTTTAATACTTTTTATTGGTATTAACACTTCAAGTATTCAGCACTTCAAGTATTCAGCACTTAAGTCATGTTACCAATTAGCTTCTGAACGGCTACTTCAGTTGTATTCTATTCACTTGTAAGGGGATTCGGTATTTTTTTACTAGGTAATACAGAGGCTGTTCGGATATTTTTTGAATGATTTTGATGAGCTGTAAGAAAATTGTATAATACGAAAGAATTTTATTTTCGCAGCAGTTAAATAGTTAAAGTATAACTTATCGTCTTCTAACTCAGGGTTTTGTTTACTTTCAAAATGGCGCTTTTAAATAACCATGTATCATGAGAGAATATTTGGATGTCGGAAGTTAAATCTTCACTTTTCGTCTAGTTTGTCTGTTTAAACTGAAACCAGAAGCTTTATTGAAAAATGCAACATGTATTTTCCCTGGTGGAGATATTTATTTTTAACCCAATTTAGAATTCTTTCATCTTCATACTTCAGATTGCTTAGGGAGACACATTTTAATTTCACGCTTCTCAAGAGAATGTCACAGGGTAATCAATGGTCAGATTCTATTTTTAAATGTTATTTCCGTCGGTCTAAAAATAGAATTCGTCGGTTTCCAGGAGAAGTATACATGCCCTAGGGACTACATGTCAGCTATTGAAACGTGAAAAACTTTTTTTTTATGAAAAGTATATTTTTTCTAACTTCCCATCACTCTGTAAGTTTGAAATCATATCTTAAACTTAAAAAGCAACTGACATTTCAAATAAGTATTATCCGTTGTAAATTATATCATTGTCAACACATGTTTCTGATAATTAAAACCATGTAGTGACACTTTTGAAATTCAGTCTATGATAAATAAATTCAGAGCTATTAAATACATGAGCAGAAATTAATTAAGTGACTTATTTTGAAACTGCGTTTTTTGAGATTAACCTTCTGAACACAGGTGATTTCTGAGTAGTGTAGTAATGCTTTTTTCCTTCGCAAAAACCTAATGACTAAAAAACCACATCTATTGGTTTAAAGAATCTCTGGAATTCTTACAAGGAAAAGAAAGATTGCTATTGGTCTATTCCTTAGAAAAGAATCATTTGGAGATTCTATTGGTATTTTTCTTAATAGAATCCATTGGATATATTCTATTGCCCATTTCCTTATAATAGAATCCTTAGAAAAGATTTTATTGCTCTTTCCCTTAGAATTGAAACCTTTGAAAGACTTTATTGCTCATTTCCTTAGACTAGAATTCTTCGGAAAGAGGAGGGTCAACAAAGTTAAAATTGGTCAGTAGTCATGCAGGGAAATCTTCAGGTTGCATGGTCGAATTATGTATTGGAGCCCTTCGGATTAAATGCTTATTTTCATGATGATAAATACATTGACACATTGTAATCCGTTTAAAAGAAAGTACAACACTATCATAAAGCTCGTAACTTATTTTTTAGGTATAAACGAATAAGTCTTTAGCACGAGGAGTTCCATTACTGTATCGATATGAAATACCACTATAAGCTCTAGTAGTACATGTATAGTTCACTGACTACACAAAAAGCTAATTGGTATCCCCGGATCTAGAACCGTACTAAGTAAAACAAATCGAGGACATCAGACGCAGACATTCCATAAGATCAGCACACCAGTACTCAAAGAATAAGACAGACGGCATTCGTTTAAACTAATTTCATCGTTCACTCAATATCAAAGCCCAGCCAATCAAGTGGCAGCTGACGTCAGGAGACTCGGGTCTCCCGCCTTATCTCATTACCCGGAACTCCCCGGATCATTCAATTGAGTACGTTTCATTTGTTCGCAGATAGGTACTGCTCTTCCTCCTAACCCCTGTTATCTACTCGTCCCCATCATCCTGATGTTCTGCGAGATGCGGATTCAGTTCCTTATCCAGAGACATCGGGAGATATAAGGTCCTGATTCGGAGTTGGATTAATCTGTTGTGCCGTTATGATACCTGTATTCGATCGTATTTCTATTTAACCCTCCAAGTGGTTTCGACGAGATATATCGTTAATCAAGATCTAACCAATTTTTTCTTATGTCGAGATCAAGATCTGGTCAGCTTTCTCATGACGAGATATCTCGTCCATCAAGATCTCATAATAGTTTCGCTAATGACGATATTCCTCATCAAGAAGCCACCAGGAGGGTTAACAAAAACGTAATTAAAATTTTTATACTTATCTTTCGAGTTTCAAGTCAGGATAGAATAACTTGTCAATCTCTTGTTTATCATTATGGCGATCTATACCCTAAGATGATCTAAGGTAAAGATTTAGGAACCTTTATAACATTAATGATCAAGGCGATGATGATTACATTAACCCTTCCTGTCTGTTAGACAACTGACAGGAGATATTTCATCCATCAAGATCTGGTCAGTTTTGATAATGAGGAAATGTACCTCGCCTTCCTGTCAGACAACCGACAGGAAGGCGAGGTATATTTTCTCATTATCAAAACTACCAGATCTTGATGGATGAAATATCTCGTCATTATAAAAACTGACCTGATCTTGACGGATGAAATACCTCGTCAGTATAAAAACCTGACCAGATCTTGATGGATGAAAAATCTTGTCATTATAAAAAGTGACCAGATCTTGATCTCGTCATAAAAAATTGGCAATGTCTTGGTGATAAGATATATCGTCCTCAGCAAAATTTGTCAAATCTTGATAGACGAGATATCTCGTCAAACAACTAGGAGAGTTTAGAGACTCTTTATAAAGAAACTTGAAAAACTACACTTTTGTTTCGCAGAACATTAATTTATATAGGGTAAAAGGTCTTCACACACCCACATTTAATATTCCGATGACTAGAAGTGTTATAGATGAGGGTAAAATTAATCCTGCTGGCAGTTGTCTGGACGAGATATCTCGTCATGATCAAAACTGATGTGATCTTGATGGACGAAATATCTCGTCATTATAAGAAAGGTGAACAGATATTGATCTCGTAATCAGAAAAAAATCTGCAATATCTCGATGACGAGATATCTCGTCATAAGCAAAATACTTCAGATCTTGACAGGCGGGAAATTTCGTCGATACCACTTAAAGGGACACACCTCTCTCTGTAAGGAAACTTGAAAAACTACACCTTTGTTTCGCAAAAAATTCATCCATATAAGGGAAAGGTCTGCACCCCCATGTATGTACTTAAAAATTTATTTTATAGCATTATAATTAGTACTCTCCAAAGGCTTAAAAGAATTAAATAAACCAGTTTGTATTATTATTACCCGACTTTTCTAACAAATATAGTTATTCTTCCATTAGTAGGTAGGTAGTTAATTAACTTCAAACTGGAACCACACAATGGTCTATTGGTGACGGTCCGGAATCAGCTGACGAGGTCCACACGTAAGCTGACATCCACTCTCCAAACTTCCACACCACGCTAAGGTGAGGACATTTGAGGCCACCAAAGACTTAACGTGCTCCAGTCCCGCGTACACAACGGTCATTGGTTCAACCGAGTTTCGAACTCGCACTCTTCGATTGTGAATGGAACTCTCTACTTCTACTACTACCTAACTATATTTCCCCACCACGCCAACGCGAGGACGTTTGAACGTTTAACGTGCACCAGCCTCCGCGTACGCCCTTTGGTTGAACCTAGTTTCGAACGCTCAACCCTACTGTTCCTAATCCGCTATCTTCCCAACTGGGATTCTTCGATTGGATGGAACTATTCCTCTACTCTCCATCCTGCGCCTGGTGACATGAAACGAGAAAGAATATGTGTACGTCAGCTCCAATTCTGAAAATTCGCGTTCAACTGACTTTTCCATGCGTCAACGTCGTTCGATCCCATGAAACCCATTCCTCTCCGGTTGGCAGGTGGCAGATTTCCCCGTCCCCCAGGTCCCTGCACTGGATAGAAGGCCATAAATCTCCAGGCTCAAAAGTCTGCCTCCATTTTTGGATCTAATCCGATTCCGGAGCGCTTTTATAAATGTCGAGAGAAACAACATCTCTACAGAAAGGTGCTTGACACGTGCTCGGTCTGAGTGGGATTTATTGCGTCGTAAACTAAAATAACTGTTGTCGGGATTGAGAAAAGCGCTTACACTTTTCCAGTTCCTTCGGGAATATAAAATGGCGGACTTTTGAATTATCACTTTGGTGGTATGTGCAAAAAATGATTGTTCGAACCTGCCTTTAAGAGCCGAAACTTCTCAATATACCTTTACTTCGGATTTAATGATTTGTAACTGAAAAGTTTAGATTTACATAACATTAATTTTCTCCAGCTTGCGCACGGGTATTTGATTAATGTTGGGAGTATACCTGTTTCTTATCGGGGTCAACAAATGAATTATTGTTGCAATCTCTTCTTCACTCAACACCTACCTTCTCCGCTTTAAAGTAATACGGGGCCTTGGTATCCCAGTTGGAAGAATAACGGATTATCAATCTGACGATTGTGCGTTCGAAACTCTGTCCAACCAAATACCGTCGTGTACAAGGTGCACGTTAAATCTTTCGTGGCCTCAAATGCGCACGTTGGCTTTGTGTGGAAGTTGGAGAGTGGGGTACCAGCTCAGGTGTTGACTTCGTCATCTAAACGTGGATCAAAATGACTCGGTTCTTTCGTTTCTGGAATGATCCCGGACGTCGCCAATAGCCCGTTGCGTTGCAACGTTAATTGGCCCCGTTATGTTGCTCCGGTGCAACGACTGTAAGGATACGTACTTGTTTCATTTCGTGGTATCGACGTCATAAATGTGAAATATAAGTAAACTAAGCATCGCTATTTGAGAGGAGCTTCAGAACGTGTGGCCAAAATGTCGACTAGTAGTCACGTGACTGCTCTGTGAAAACTTGACTTGGTTGGCCGATTCGGCATCTTATCGCCTCGTTTTACGATATAACATTGGCGACAAAAATGGCGAAATCGCCAAAGTCTACCACTCTGTCACGCGCATCAATGAGATGATGAATGTTTGGATCCACCGGTAATTTTTATACAACAAACTTAAGTTGGAATTTTACTTCCGCATACATATCCTTTCATTTATATCAGCACCCTGTGGTATTCACTTAAAATATTCGTGTAAGTGTATAAAATTAGGGCTAGTAAAAATATTGTTTCCATGCTGCCTCTAAATTCTGCTCTTAAGTGTACACTCTAACACTTCGAGGTGGAGCTTTCCGACTCACATGCGCATATGAATACAGTTTAACCTTCCAAGGGATTTTGACGAGATATCTCGTCCATCAAGATAGTACCAATTTTTTTATGGCGAGGTCAAGATCTGGTTTTTCTTCTAATGATCGTGATCGTGTTTTCTTCTAATGATGAGATATCGTCGGCTTGGAGCAGGAACTCATTAGCATTTTTTACTGTACAACTGTTTGAAGAAAACTATTAGCTTTTAGGTAAAAAAATATGAATTATAAGTATTTCTAGTGTTGTATAGTTTTTGAACGGATTACAATAATTAAAATATATTTCCCGTCCTTATGAAAACAAGCATTTGGTATCTCCGAAAGAATGTCAGTTAATGAACTTCTACTCTAAGCCGACGATATTTATTCCAACAAGATCTGGTCATTTTTCCCAATGACGAGCTACTTCGAGGATGGTTAACTTCGTATCCCCTACCTCTCCTTAAAGTTGGTTCCTGTCAGGTGCATTCATCCCTGAGTGTATTTCTCTCTCCTTGATCAGTAAAATTTTCATTATGCGAAACTTTCATTACTTCATATTGTATGTCTTGTGTCTTTTGGTTCATGAAGTTTCTAAAGACTATATTTGAGAATCTGTTTACTATGCAATTCAAACATAATTTTAAATATCCATGCATTCTACTTATTATAATCAGTCGTAACTTAAAGGTAAATAAAATAATTTGATCTCGTTCGTTTATATCCAAGATTAAAATAATTTTTTTTCTCAATAGATCCATCGCTCTCACACAAAACCGCTATTTTACTTTAAAGAATTTTACTTACTATCCATTTTTATCATCTTGTATCTGTGAATAAAGAGCAAGGCCCTTTAGCAGTGGTCAAAATCCATCGATCGCAGAAGTAAAATGGGTCATTCACATGGTATCCTGAGTATCGATAACAATTTAAGAGGGGAAAAATTACCTCACTGGACGCGTTTTATTTCCTTTCGACCATTTAGATATTGTCAATGATCCGAATTGGGAGCCCTTATATCTTAAAATAAATGTTAGTGTGTTTTAGGTGCATTGTATAAAATGAATCAGGGTTGTGGAAACATATTTTTACTAACCACTCAGTGATCAAAGTATAATCAATATCAGATGAATAAAATCCGCTTACTTTCCAAAGGTGTTGATTAGTTGATGGTCTTTCAGAAAATATCAAAAACGACGACGATCCCTTAGTAAATTCCTCATATTCCCTACAAGTGGACAATAGTGTAATTAACCCTTCAAGTGGTCTCTACAAGGTATCTCGTCCATCAAAATCCGACCAATTTTGTTAACGCCGAAATATCTCGTCATTAGCAAAGTTGGTCAGATTTTGATCACGATATTGCCGATTTTTGATCAAGATTTTTATGATGACGAGATCAAGATCTGGTTAGCTTTCCTCTAATGACGAGATATCTCGTACATCAAGATCTGGTCAGTTTTGCTAATGATGATATACTTCGTCGAGACAAACACCAGGAGGATTAAAGAACTTCAAAGAAACATTATCGAAGATAATGTAGCGCCCTTAGTAAAGTCTACCTATCCTCCAAAAGTAGACAGTTATGCTGTTGATGGTCGTTCAGGAAATATTATCAAAGATAACTAAGAGCCCTTGGTAAATCCCAAAAGCGGGGAGTTTCACAATAGAAGTACTTCCACACCATATTATGAAAGATGACAAAGAGCTCTCAGTAAATCCTAAATGTGGACAGTTATGTAATTGAAGGACTTCTACAAAACATTATCAAACATGACGAAGAGCCCTTATGAGAGGATTCGCTGAAGCGTTTTACTCTAGTTATGGGACACGATAAAGGCATTATACCTCTATAATCTCAGCCCTGGTGAGAGTTAAATGATTAAATGAAGTACTATTTTTAGAATACTAGAACTATGGGCAGAATAGAAGCATAACACCTCAATGGATGTGACAAATTCTGGTTGGGGGCCATAGAGATGTAATATCTCTATGGTTCCAGTCCCAGTGAAAGGGTGAAATACTTCCCGAAGCGATATTTATTAGGACACTATAATTACGGAATAGAGGCATTACACCTATATGATCTCAGCACAAGTAAAAGGGTTAAATATGATGCCCTGAAGTGTTATTTTTAGGATACTATAATTACTAAGCATAGTAGAGGCATTACACCTCAATGAATGAGACAAATGCTAGTTAGGACCATATAGACATTACACCTATATGGTCTCTCCCATTGAAAGGGTGAAGAGACTCCCTGAAACGCTATTTTTAGGATGCTATAAGCACAGGACAGAATAAGGACATTACATCTCAGTGGAAGGGACAAATGTTGCATGGGACTTAGAGGTATTAAACCCCCAATGTGGTGAAAGGATTAAATGATTAAATGAAGCAGTATTTTTAGAATACTAGTTATGGGCTGAATAGAGGCATTGAATAAATGCTGGTTTTTACCATTAAGACATTACACCTATGTGATCTCAGCCTCAGTAAAAAGGTGAAGAATCGCTGAACGCTATTTTTAGGATGCTATAATTCTGGGACACAATAAGGACATTACACCTGAATGGATGGGACAAATGTTGACTGAGAACATAGAGGTATTACACCTCAATTGGTGGGACGAATGCTGGTTGGACTCATCAGACATTACACCTCCATGGTCCCAGTGCCAGTGAAAGAGTTGAATGATTTCCTGCAAACCGATTTTCCTAAATTTTCTCTATAATTTGAAAAACAATTGCTCTATGTGCTCTATTTTTCCAGAGTCCCTTGCCATCGGGGGACGAAGGGGAAGCGGAGGTTGCTGCTGCAGACGGCGCTGAAACCCTCATCAAACCGGAAGGATCCACTTCCTCGGAAATGCCCGTAGCCATCGCTGCAGAATCTTAAGGATATGTCTTAAATAAGTTGTAATGTAATAACACTACTTAATTGAAATTGTTGTTCCATCTTGGTATAAAAAGCATCCTAGATATTATAATAATATAACAAAAGGAAGAAAATCAAGTCCACATATGAATATTGTCCTGTTCCCCCATTTCCGTTTCATTTCTGCCATCTTTCAGCTTGCGCACTTTTTCAAGTCACTGTTTCTTTCTGGTCGGTGGTCTGTGAAAGAGCTTGGAATCAAAACAAAAGTACTTGTTCTTCCTACGTAGACATTTTTTCCTAGAAACTACCCTTTATTTTTATGTTTGATTAGACATACTGTCATTTCTATGTAGACATTTTCTACTTTTATTTAAAAACAATTCATTTTATAAAAATTATTCTTGGTTTGTAGCAAGTATTTCTGTTTTTATATATAAATATTTTCATTCCTCTTTTTTTCAACCTATTTATTGTATGAAGTAGTGTTTCTAATTTGTAGAATTCTGCCTTAAAAGTAGTTCTTAATTTCAATAAACTAAATATGTTTATTCGAAAGGATGACGAAACCAAAATATATGAGATCAAAAATAATGAAATATCCACATTTATTTCGAAAACAAGGTGTTTTTAGCATTATGTTTTATTTGAAAATTCATTTGTTTCAGAAAAGTAATTTTCACGTCAAAATGATCCATTACTATCAAACTGGTTACACAAAACTAATTTTGTAAAAGTCATATCTTTTGGTTTCGTCTATGTTACTAAATCTGTGATATTAAATTACTAAAATTTCGCGGACACTTTTTAAGATCTTTTAGGAACCTAATTCTTCTAGACCATTCTCATTCGTGCCTGTTCTAGGACATTCTACTTCAAAAGGTGACTAAGAGAGTTTATGTATCAAAAGTCCACTTCAGATCAGGAACAGTGACTAACTATGCATAGCGTGTATAGATGTTGGATACTTATTCGTGAACTTTGTTGTTCTATCCTCGCTTTATTATTGTTCTTGTGTTCACACTCAGTAGAAATGAACACTGGGTATGGACTGGATATTCCAAAACAGCGCGAGTAGATATCTCATGAGCGACTACAAAGTGTGAATTTGTTAAATTATTTTGCACAGTAATTGTGTGAAAGGAACGAAAATTTTAATCCTCTAGTTTTTTCAATGAATTATGAATATTGCTAAATTATGTTTAATGTCAAGCAGAAAAACGGTATCGTTTATTAAAATATTTTAAGCACTATTAGGGCCGTTCCTGAACTATTGACTAACCATGTGTGAACCTCAACATCACGCCCTTTTCAAAAACATTAAGTAAATCGTACTGAAAAACCTCTCCCCAAGAAGTTATATTATTACTTTGACTCAGAAATGATAAAATTTTTTATTTTTTTTTAAATGGGGATAGGTAATTAGTCGAATACACAGCGCACTAAGGTAATACAACGGACTATTGGCGATGGGCAGGGATAAATCCCGAAGGTAAGGATCCAAGGACAACATCTCGGTCGAATGACCGAGGTTAACACCTGAGTTGGTACCCCACTCACCAAAATTCTACACCACGCCAAGGTGAGAACATTTGAGGCCACGAGAAATTTAAGCACACAGAGCACAAAAATGACCATCCACTTATAAGCACTCTCATTGATCCATTGGCCCACCACTTATAATTGTCATTGAGCATCGTCTATGTGCTCATAGGACAATATTATCTCCGTTGCTACGTCCCTGATAATCCCAGAGTTATTGCGAATTGAAATTGGTCATATAAGTACGGAGCGTCCACCGCCTAATCTGTATCGTGCCCTAAGACGTCAAAATCTATTATTTCTATGTATCCAAACGGCCCTTCAGGAAGTTAATAAATATTTTTTAATAATTTGAATGAAACTGAAGATCAAAATTCCCAGATTCATAGGAATCATCGTAACAAAAAACAGACCTAAAAAAGTTGGCTCTCACAATTTTCAGTTTTCCTGCCCATTTGTTGATAATTAATCCAGTAGTATTTTAATTTATCACATTTTAATTGTCATTTGTTCACCTTATCATTGGAGTCATCTTTAACGTAAGGGACGTTTTTAAGTTGGCCGGCATCAATATTTTCATTTGTTGTTCTCAGGAACGGCCCTGTGTATGAATTGGAGTCAAATGTGAAAAATATATTTTCCTTAATTAGAATTGCTTTGAACTTTACTTTTGAAATCTGAATCCATTTTTATACAAAAAATTAAGAATCTGAACAGAGTTCAGCATCGAAACAAAGATGTTCACTTTCTTATTTATTTTTGTTTTCGTATAAATATATTTGTAACATTTAAAGTAGTTTACATTCTTCCTTATATTTTTGTTACCATTGAGTTTCGATTTTCTTAAAATGGAAAAGAGTAATTTGTTTGAACTTTTAAAACCATATGAAGTCAAAGGCCTCATTTTGGAAAAAAAGTGACTTTTCTGTAAACAATAGCATAAAATTGGACTGCTACAAAAAATAGGAACTTGTATAAAACATCAATGCATTCATATTCACAAACACAGTAATTATTTCTCAGATATAAAAATTCCAAATATTTCACATCATACACATTTGTCTAGCAATCCTTATGTATAGGTGCATGAAGTACTATAAAATAGGATACAATATCCACTTTTTCGTTTATACAAGAGATCAATTCATTTAACTTTAAATTCCAAAAAAAGTATCTTACCACAAAGAAAATAGTCAATGTGCTTTTATTTTAATGTGCCCATTTTACATTCGTTTTGTCTTTAGTTCATTTATCTATAAATAGCCAAATGCATCGCATATATTATTCAATATCATTTCATAAAACCATTTTTTACTTATTCGAATGCTTACTTGCAAAAAGCAACCCTATTTCAAACATATTTCTTGTTCTGTTACCTGAAAGTAATCTATTAGTATTAAGTATCTCAGTCACTGATTTCTCTAGCAAGAATTTGACAATTACTATCAGAATTCAACAACACTTAAAAATTCTATTCTACTTTCCATGATTCTAGTTCTAATAATTTAATAGTGTTGAAGTTGTTTTTACGTAGTTCTAATTCAGTGACGTTCCTCGCACTATTCTTCTCACCTTTTCATTGAAATTACTGTGAATATGTACAGGCACAATTTTGTCTTGACATACATGAAAACAGGAATATGCTATAAAAATGCTCCAGTAAAATTAGAAAAAAATTCATTTGTTTTCATCAAAAACATTAGACACTTTTACATTACATACCTATGCAATCATAACACAACTGTAATTTATATATACCATTCACTTCAGCATTATAATGTAAAAAAGCACACAGTTTAAATTTAGAGAGTTAAAGCTTCTGGCCAAAATTGTAAATATTCGCTAATTTATTAGTTTTTTAATGTATGTAAACGGTTGGAACATAATACAGTTCTGATATCTTATAATTACCTGTTTAGTGTATTTAAGTGTGAAAGGAAAATGTCAAAAACTGATAAAAATATATTTAACATCCTTTCAATCTTGAGTATAAGGATGTGCTTTGAAAGGATATATTTTACTCTAAAATCCAATTGTTAAATATATAAATCCATCCACAATATTTGAATCGTATATTTGATTGTGTGTTTTACATTATACATAAGAGTTATTTCATGTTACCTTTCGTACGTTTTTAGTTAAAGCAAATTAAAGGTTCTTAAAACTAAACAAAAAATTAAAGGCATCATATTGTACTTATTTGAATACCAATTGAAAGAATAATTATTCAAATTGTGGAAAACTTAATGTGCGTGCATATTTTTATTTAAACAACATACATCCCAAATAAATTGCAATGTCTGATGTGTTTGAGTTTTATATCTGAATAATAAAAATATATATTATTAACAAATGTTATTAAAAACACACTGGATTGAGTTTAGTAAATTATTTTAGAGCCCATTACTGCAAAACCTTTGCTGTTAACTAGGATATATAATGCTGATAATTTTGTACTTATGATTTTTACTATGGTTATTTTAATCGCAATAAGCTACATTAAATTAGAAATAAGTTTATGTTATACTGTTCCGATTGCTTAAACTTAATAACGTCAATAACAGTTTTAATTTCAGCAAAAACTACAAAAATATTCATAAATCCTACGTTTATTATTAAGAATTAGTTAAGAGATTGTCTGATCATAAACTTAGTTCATACAATAAATTGTATGAGGAAAAACAAGAGTTTATAACAATTTTTATTAACGAACCTTGAAATAATTTTGAAAATTAAGTTCCATGGACAAATACGTAGATCTATAAATCACTTTTTAAAATAAATATATTCTTAATTAAAGCGTCTTTAAAATATTTCTATATTTCTTCCATGTATGGTTTCCATACATATTTACCCTGTTTAAAGCATTAATTTAGCTATTTTGGTATAACAATTACTCTTTCAAGAAACACATTACACGATACGATGCCAAATTATGTTACGAACCTCTTAGGTTAAGATATAAGTTCTATTTACTTCACACTTTTCAAAGTTTGACTTATCTAAAAAGTTAATGAACTGTTTTAGGTTATAGCATTTGAAATGTGCTTTATACGCAATTTTATCTTAATGGTGAACAGTGGAGCTATGCTACTACATAAGTGTATTACTCTAGTCGCTTTACTATATTTTGGAGAAACTAGTCATAGATATATGACGAAGTTGCGAGCAGAGCATGGAATTGGATTAGAAGTCTGAACTTCGTCACATAGTACTTGATGGCCTGTGATATATACATATTATATATGCATTGTAATGTTCTTTGGATTACTTTAGTTTACATCCATATCTTTTACTTGATATTCAGTGCACAGCATAGTTTACTTCCAGCTCCTGCAGCAGATATGTGTATGTATTACAATGTATTGTTGTTATTGGTCTTTGTTAGAAGAAAATCAGATAACAAGTGTTTGTTTATGTGCATTCGTTTAACCCGTAAGTACAGTTCGGCTCCCGCGAAAAGGCAGTTGGGGGACGTGGTTTTGAATGAGTCTATTTATTGAATCAGGGGACGGGTAGAAACTTAAATAAACCCTTTCCTAAATTAGCGTATTTAGTTCTAATTCTGACACCGTGTTTATCGTTCGATTCCAAATTTGGCGAGGGAAATATCACCTATGGCGATCGTCGCGCATGTTTCTTTGTTTTCTGCATATGGCAGCCCTTATCCGAGGCAACCTTTCACACCTTTTCAAAAATCAACTGACCCAAGGTCAACCGCCTTATCAAGGGAGCCGCACTACACAGGATTTATGTTGCGTGTTTACAGACGTTGAGATAAATTACTCCATCAATAATATTTTTCTTTTATAAACTTAGACTTTATTTGAAGTTTATTTTGGACACTTGAGACATTCCAAACAATATTTAATTTCTGAGGAGATTGGAAAAGTTATAACCGCAAATATTTTACTGGAAACCTATTGTATTAGACAAGCTGAATACACATGCCAGTCCCGTCAAAAGACACACAGCGTTTTCTTATTTAATTGAAAAAATATACACAATAAAAAATTTTCTAAAACAATCTGGCATCAGCTGAGGCATAATTTGCTTAACTTGTTCTTTATCATTTTTATACTTGATCAGTTCCGAAACTGGTGTAATCTATTTAATTTTGGAGTCTGAAGTGGTCTTACAGTTTTCAAGAATAAATAATATGCTCAACTATTCCCATAATGGGAAAAAAATTTGTTAAAGAATCTAGTCTAACAAATTTCAAAATTTCCCCGTAATGGGATTATTCAATTAATAAGTAATCCGCATAACTATTTTTTGCGTTTACTTTTAGGATGAGGTTCCATTAACAACCACCCTAATTAACTAGATAAAATTTAAAAGTAAATACTAGTTGGAATACTAGAACTTGCCCGTAAACGGTCATAATGCACTGGTCTTGATTATAACCGCCCAAACCCAGGTACCAGAAGGATAATTCCGCTTCTCGCGTCAACTGATCATTGAGTTGTTCTTCCATCACAAGTGCTCTGTAACCGATTTGGAAGCGTCACTATTATCATCACTAGTGACTCCAACTCAATTTTCTTTTTTATCCCCTACAACTTAAATATCCGAAAAAAAATTCAACTTAATTTCACGTAATAAACCTATCATGTAAACTTAACTTTAATTTTTTCTTCGGGACAAGTGGGACTCTTTTTTTTTCTTTTTAACCCTCCAAGTGGCTTCGACGAGGTATCTCGTCCATCAAGATCGGACCAATTTTGCTGATGACGAGATATCTCGTCAAGATATTACCAATTTTTCATTAGGCAGTGATCAAGATCTGGTCAGTTTTCTTCTAATGACAAGATACAACGAGATCTTCATTGACGAAATATCTCATTCATTAAGATCTGGTCAATTTTGCTAATGACTAGCTACCTCGTAGAGACAACCATCAGAAGGGTTAAGCCCTTATCCCTCTTAGTGGTTGTCTCGTCGAGGTATCTCGTCATTAATAAATCTGATCAGATCTTGAAAGCCGAGATATCTCGTCCTTAGTAAAAAACTCACCAGATCTTGATCTAGTCATAAAAATCGGCATTATCGTGACGACGAGATACCTCATCATTAGCAAAATTGGTGAGATCGTGATTGACGAGATATCTCATCTAAACCACTTGGAGAGTTAATTCCTTTGCCATACATTAAACTCTTTTTCTCAATAATCTAATGCGGAGTAAAAGCGTCTACGATCCAGTGGACTTCAAAAGGAGTGGATCCACGTGATAATTTGCAGCCACCAAACAGCATGGTGTCAATTTGACTTACGTCTGTACTTACGGGTTAAGATTTTGTCTCGTACTGATTTCTTCGGGACCTCCTGTTAGATTTCATGGAGTGCATTCCGTGTATGCTTTGCTTTCCGGCTACGCACTATGTTGCGATTTTCTGACTTTAACTTAGATTACAGCAATGGAAGCTTCAGAACATTCCCGTCAGCGCTGAATTCTTTTTCCGTCTCAAATAAAGCGCATAGTCTTTGTGTTTTTTCTTTATTGCAATAAGTGCGGTGAATGGATTATGTGTTTGTAATGTGAATGTTATGTGTATGCACAAGTGTTGAAATGATAAAGGAAATATTTTTTGAGATACAACAGAAAGGAATTTTTCTTAGATAACATAAGTAATTTCTTCAGTTCCTCAAAAGGCTAATTTGGTTCCATTTTATAATTTAACCCTCCTGGTGGCTGTCTCGACGATATATCTCGTCATTAGCATCTAGCCATTCATTAGATTCAGTCAAAACTGACCAGATCTTGATGGATGAGATATCTCGTCATTAGAAGAACAGTGACCAGATCTTGATCTCGTCATCATCAAAAAATCGGCAATATCTTGATGACGAGATATCGCGTCCTTTTCAAAATTGTTCAGATCTTGATGGACGAGATATCTAATCGAAACCTCTTGAGGGTTAATAGGATTTCACAAGCTAATTATTATTAAAATGGATTTTGCCATGATTTGTAAATGTATCCTGTTTACGACATTATTTACCTAAAGGAACTCTCTATAATCGAATTCTTTAGAGTTGAAATCAAACAAATAGGTAGAAATAATAAATTTGTAATTTGTTAGTTTATCGTATGATCTTTAAAAATGTATTCCCTAAATCAATTGATCATAAGACATATCAAATTAACATATCTCAAGAAACTTCATACACATTTTTAAGTTTCCTGACAATGCAATTTGCCTTTTCTCTATTCTATGAAATTCCAAAATAATCCTAAATAAATGATTTTGCGTCTATATTCTTAGAATACAAATTACGTAAATCTAGAATATAAACAGCGTATACAGCTTATAAAGATGTATATTTCTCGTACGATAATGAAGTACCATAACTATACAAATACCTATTTTCTTTAGAAATAAGGTCCCAGATTTTGTTTAGCATTTTATACAGAATAGTTAGATTTTCCAAATGGATTAATAACCTAATTTTTTAACGAAATTATTTAATTTTTTGCATTTTAATCGCTACCTAATATCAAAGTAATAACATTTTCTAGTTCCTTAATGTAGCTTGAAACAAACCTAATCTTATTAAATTTCTAAATCATGAAGTTTTTTAATGCACCATATTACACGCAATATAGTATTTTAAAATTATAGCGTTCCATAAAATCAATGGTATATCAATTACTTTCCATGAGTGCAAATAATTCTGCTGGTAGCAATACAAATTTTCAGGGATTGGCAATATGATTATGCCCTAATGATTTCTATCAATTTCAATAATATGATCTTTAATGTATTATTTTGTGTTCTATCAAAATAAATGCAATTGTTTGAATTGATTTGTTTCTCAGTACATTTTTGTGAAGTGATACTACCCTATTGGTCGTTGGCTGCTGTTAAGCTGGAAAAAGCGAATGTTTTGTAGAAATATTAATAAAAATTAGAAAATCACCAGTTTTGTTTCCTTCGTTGTTGTTTCCTATTCTTTGTATCAGTCCAGTACATTTGCACAATGTACTAAAAAGATTACTAGCGAATCAACAATACAGTGCGGTTCTGATGAGAAGGTAAATGACCAAGATGGAATCCATTTCAAATAAGGTAGTAAACTAGTCAGCGTAACGGGCTGCCATGCGCAAAATTATGTATGTCGATCGCCATAGGTATTTATTTTTTGCAAACACGTAAACAGTGCTATCGCTTTCGCCACAGATTAAAAACTCGGAGACGGAATCCACGCTGAAGATGCTGTGTTTATGTTTAGTCTGTCCTAATTGTGATCGAATAGGCTCATTCAAAACCACCTAACTGTAATGCCAACAATACAGAGCCGAACTATCTGCTCCCTAAAAGAAGAAACCTAAACAAAATAAAGCCACTAGGAAATTGGAGAAATAAATCACTTGATAGATCAAATAAAAAATCGACAGGAAGTCAAACAGTGAAACAATGTTTTTCGCTTTTCTTTTCAAACCGTTTTGATAACATTAAAAAAGAAACCGTTGAGCCCAATGTATAGGTAAAACAATCAATGCCATAAAATTTCCAGCAAAATTTAAAAGCTAAGAATTAATAATCGTATTATGCAAAATACAATGGAGAAATTAAAATTGCCAGCTACAAAAATTCATACGCAAAAGTAGAATGACTTGGCGAAATTGTAGTTTGTTGTGATGAGATATATACTGAACAGACTATAGTGACAAGATTCTCTAATTTATATATCTGAGTCGACCACAGATATTTTTTTGCAGCAATTGTAAATTCTCGCCTTGAGATGAGACTTACAAATATTAGTAAAAAAGTGCCGCAGTCAAAGAAAAATTTCGTTTTATGATTTATGTGAGGGGAAAGGGACATTTAGAGGGAAATTTAGAGTTACAAAACTTTCTTTTAGAGGTTTATACCTATATATTTCCGAAAACGAAGTAGGTTCGACAGTATATAAAAACATTGTCACGTTTGCTGCTTCAGTACGTAACATAAAAAATATTTTGAAATCTTTCCTCTTTGAATTAGTACGGAACTAATACTTGATTTAAATCCTGTCCGTGTGCAGCAAAAGTAAAAGTTACACTAAAATATGGTGTTGAGATTGATGGTAATTTCCTGACCCAATTGGTTACTGCTCTGTTCTTTAAGAAATCGCAAATATATAATTTAGGGAAATATATATTCAAATGTTAATCCTTTTTTCAGTTTGACAGTATTACCTGTGAACTACACTTCAACCATTCACAAAAAATGACAATAAATTTGTAAAAAATGCTTCTTTAGATATTCTTAAGAACACTTTAATTTAAGAAAGAACTATTTCTCATACACAATAGTTTTTCTTTGTAAGTAAAAATGCTCTTAATTATCTCATTTAATATGAACTCAGAACATCAAGTGATGAAAAAATATCCTTTCTTCAAGCATGTTAAAACATTAAAAAACCGGTGTTTAAATTAATATAACAATTGTAAAATCAAAAATAAAACTCAAAGCAATCTTTTTTGTACAATAGTTTTTGTAGCACTCCGTACATTTTGTATGGAATAGAACTAAGAAAGAGCGTTTTATTTCAACATGCCATCACATGGAAAAGAAACTTTCAACAAAAGAACTGTCTCTTGAAAATTATTTTTATAACTGCTTTTGGCATCTAAATCCATGCCATTTATTGTTCATTCTAAGCTTATATTTTTATGGAATAAGAAAAGTTCATTATATTCCAGTATGTATCAGGGATCCATGTAAATTGCATAAACGGACTTGGATGTTCTGTTAAAATGCTTAACAAAGCACAAAAGAAGTTTATCTTTTAATCTATGTGGGTCAGTAGGCTAACTAATAAAAGCTGTAACAGTAGTAAAAGAAACTCAATTACTTTGATTCTGAAAGTTAAAAAGTCATGGGAAACTATTTCAACGATTATGCCATACTTTCTTTCATATTTAATATAAATGTACCGGGTTTTGAGTACAATACTTTTTACACTATAACCCTCTTAGGGGTTCACACGCATACATCCGTTCTGCAACCTTTAGTCTTTCCTGGGTTACTTCTAACCAGTTTTGACCTTTTTGATGAATAAAACCTTTTCTATCATTCTTTCAACCGATGGAAGTTTGTTTTAGCCATGATATGTGTTTAGAAGTAAAGACAATACTACACTACTCGGAAATCTCGTGACACTCATGGGGATGTTTACTAGACAAGAGATCTAAGATCACATATGTACAACAAAATTACTTCTTAAAATTCTTTTCCTGAATATTCATTTCTCAAATTCTAAATCCATTACTGCCAAATGTCAGTAAAACAATTAAATATTTTTAAGTTTAACGAAATCAGTTACATTTCACCAAGCGCCTTCTTTGTAGAAAATAATAAATGATATCGAATTTCCTTCATTCCAAATTCCAGTGAATATCAAATATAAATCGAAATACAATGAACTGATATAAGACACTGACACTTTCAAACAAAGCTACACAGAACTGATGTAGCTTTGTTAGAAAATTATAGAGCTTCTATGAAAATGCTTTCCTATTTAACTTCTAATGTTCGTTCTATAATAGAGCAAATTGAAAATATATGATCAGAGCAAATATGTTAATATAGTACAAATATGTTAATATAGTACAAATATATTAATATTTCTACTATATTAATATATTTGTAATATAATAAGCTTTTAAGCTGGATTTATTACGGAAAAAGCGGTGTTATGCCACTTTCTAAAATTGTATTACGAGAAAAAAAATGTTTAGGCTAATACAATGGTGGAATTATCCTAGGTCCCTGGCCAATGCATCGAACCATAGAAGTACCCTTGCAAGCCCTATGCGGACATACGAGAACATCCCTTTGTGAATACTGTTTAATTCTTTGTCCCTAACCTCCCTTAACCCTCCAAATGGTTTCTACCCTTACCCTCGTCTTTCAAGATCTATCCAATTTTGCTGATGACGAGATTTCTCGTTATTAAGGTATCGCCGAATATTTTTTATGTTGGCGAAATCAAGATATGGTCAGTTTTCTTCTAATGACGAGATATCTCGTCCATCAATAAATATCTTTTCAATTTTGTTAATGACGAGAGATACTTCGTCGAGGTATCTTACCATCAGCAAAAGTAACAAGATCTTGATGGAAGAGATATCTCTTCCTTAGAGTAAAACTGACAAGATCTTAATTTCGTCATCATCAAAAAATAGGTAACAGTTTGATAACGAGAAATCTCATAATCAGCAAAATTGGCCAGATCTCAATATCTCATCGCAACCACTTGGAGAGTAAGGAAGTTTTGGAACACTATTTTTAAAATTGATTTTGTAAACATTAGAATTACATTACATCTTGATGCATGTGTCCGACGTATTAATGCCGATTTCACGATATCTTCTATAAGCCAGCGAAGCAATATACGTAATTATTTTCGTGACGCTCAGATGGTTGTTTACTAGACAAAAGAGAATTAAAATCACACATGTAACAAAAATGATTTCATAAATTTCAATTTCTGAATGTTCATTTGTCAAATTCTAAATCCATTACTGCCGAATGTCAGTAACACTGGAATAAATTGTGCACAAAAAATGAATATGGAGATGGAGTCATAATTGAGTTAGCATATGGAAAACTCGTCGCCGTGCTGAATTTATATATATAATTTCGTTCCCAGCCAAGTATGAAATAAAATAAAAAACAATAAAGTTAAAATTTCGCAGAAATACTCTACTGTTGCTCTTTATTATACTCTTTCTTATAATAATTTTCTTTCGTACTTCCTAGTTTGTTGCATGACCGAAACAGTGTTTGAAACGAATTTATATTTTGAGAACTTTTAGTTTCTTTATGCTTTCCCGCTAGCGAATAAAGCTTCAAAAGAATTTAGAAAGAGCAACTCTTACGCTTCTCATTAAATCCTCTTACAGCAAGGTTAAGCTTCAAACTAAAATAATTTTTTTAATTATTTACACTACCAGAATTACCCGCCTTACTCGAGCTGAATTGGTTAACTTGTAGGTTGAAAAAGTTTCCAGAATAATCACTTTCCCTTTCGCAGAAATTACATACATCATTTAAGCGTCTGGAAAATAATTTTTAACACCTTTTCGACATTTTTTTTATAATTTCTACAACTTCGGACATAAATCGTATAAATGTATATCCATTTCACTTATGTTCATCCATGTTTAAGACAAAACCACGAAAATGATACTAAAGTGACGATTTTCAATTTAGGGATTATGAATACCCTTTCTTTACCCTCCAAAGGGTTTCAACGAGATATCTCATCCATCAAGTTTCGACAAATTTTGCTGATGACGAGATCACTACGTCATCAAGACAAAAGCAATTTTTTGATGATGACAAGATCAAGATTAGGTTGGATTTTTTCGTAATGACCAGATATCTCATCCATCAAGATCTGATCAGTTTTGTTAATGACGAGATAGATACCTTGTTGAGACAAACACCATTAAAGTTAAATTCGTTTACTGTAAAAATGCCGTAACTCAATTCGTAAAAATGACACACCTAAGGCGAATACTCTAGCACTCATAGTTTTCTTATTCATATTTTTTATTGGCGGAAATCTTGCACCAGTTATGCGTCATTATCGAATTTTGCCATCTTTAAGGGAAGGATGACAAATTAATTTGATGAGACATCAATAACTAACTTGTTTTAATGCGAATACATTTTTTCTTGAAACTTAGGGGCACGAGCAATTAAAAATTAACTTGTTTAAAAGTTGAATGCCTTCAGTACAGACAAAGCAAAAGTAACCTATCACCATTTTTCAAAAAATGGTAGGTCGATTTGATAATGTTTCTTAAAAAAGAAAATCACTGTTTTCACAAATAAATTTTTAACAGATATATGCTGCTCTAATATGGCTTCAACTCGTAAAGTAGGCAACCATTACCTTCTGTCACTATTACAAAGACGTTTTAATACTTCAAAAGTCCTAATTTGGATTTTTCTAACATTAATATTCTTTCAGTATTGGCAAGGTTTAATTTAAAATTTTCTTTACTGTAACTTTATAGCAGCTTTAAACTCAATCCTTTGTGGATTGTTGTCTCGTCCGATGAATAGGAATTACAATTTAATGAAAAATTAATGTTTATTAAATTTGCAACCACACAGAAAACAGCGAAATAAAATTAAAAAAGGTGTTCAAAGATAATAAGTCGTAATTTTTTTATCACGTGATCTCTCATTGTTAGAACTGACAAGTAAAAAGAACAAAATTTTTAAATGCAAAATTAATTTCAAACGAAAAAATTAGAAAATAATATTATTTGACAATGAAAAAAAACTTTCGTTGAGTACGCTCTACACCTTAAGACAGAAAAATACCACTTGAAATAAGAAACAGCAATAAACGTAAGTGCACAGTAAACAAACACATTTTGTTTTCACGAAAAACCACTCATTCACATGATAGAGCTTTACCAGAGAACATATCGTTGCCTTAAAACGAAACACAAAAACAAATATCACAGTTCTGATATAACGAAGAGGAAAGTATTCTACTCATTAGATAAACCCAGTGTTTCTCACGAAATCTTACCTTCATGCAAATAAAAGTAGCTATTGGACACGCACACACTCTCAGTCTAAAGATCATCATCTTCTGGACTAGAAAAGCTACAAAACTCATATCGTGAAAATTTTGACTGAGTGTTTTCCCAGTAGCCCAAGATGTAAAACTCGTACTGTTGAACCTTGACCTCCAAGTGGTTTTGATGAGATATCTCGCCCATCAAGATATGACCACTTTTACTAACATGCCAAAATTTATATCAGTTTGACGAGATATCTCGTCATACAAGATCTGACCAATTTTGCAAATATACCAAAAATTATATCAGGGTGACGAAATATCTCGTCATCAAGATATTGCTATTTTTATGCTGATGAAATCAAGATCTGGTCGGTTTTCTTTTCATGACGAGATGCCTCGTCCAACAAGATCTGGTCAGTTTTATTAATATAGCAACAATTATGTGAGGATGACGAAATATCTCGTCATCTAGATATTGACAATTTTTATGATGACGAGATACACACTATCTGGTCCGTCTCCCTCTGATGATGAGATATCTTGACCATCAAAATCCAGTCCGTTTTCTTCTGATGACGAGATATTTCGTCCATTGAGATCTGGTCCGTTTTCTTCTGATGACGAGGTATCTAGTCCATCAAAATCCGGTCAGTTTTGCTAATATATCAACAATTATGTCACAATGTCGAGATATCTCATCATAAAGATATTGCCATTTTTTTATGATGATGAGATCAAGATCTCATCAGTTTTCTTCTAATGACGAGATATCTCGTCATACAAGATGTGATCAATTTATCAAGTAACAAAATACCTCGTCAAGACAACCACTAGGAGAGTTAAATATCCTTTTATAGTACAACATAAGCAAATTTCTTAACGTAAAAGCTTAGAGAATAGAAGGGAAAAACTTCCAAATCACTAGATAATATCGCTTGACAGATTCCACTTTTTCTAATGAGGTTCCAAAGGACAAACGAATGAGATTCCCTAAAACGAAAACCGCTTTCTCACAAAAAAGAAACCTTTGTCAGAAACCACATTTCTTCTTGAATAAATACATACGTTTAAAAAAGTAGAAAAAAGGCATTTCTTACGGAGCTGAATCAAAATGAAAGATTCATATTTCACGGTCTGAGGTCTGAAAACTTACACACTGAACAAGTGAGAATGTCTCGGGGTAAAGAAGAGGAGAATTGAGAAGTCTGTTTCCTTCTAGTTTTATTTTCTTGCAATTCCAGACAATCCTCAGTGGAATGGGTAAGAATTTCGCTATTATCATAGAGGGAACAATGAAGCAGCAAACCTTTGTTTCCACGAAGATTTTAAGAGAAATGTTATTTTCATCGTTTCGCATGAGCGGCTCAAAACACAAAGCGGGTTGTTTATTTCCTCCTTTTCAATCCTTTTTTAAATGTAAAAAATGAGATGAAGGTATTAACACTACAAAAAGAGTCCTTTTTACTTTCTGCATAATTAGTTGGGGCCGAGGTAATCCGATTGGAAGAGTAACTGTTGCGAACTCGATCCGACAAAAGGCCTCCTTGTCTGTGGGGGTGGTGCATGCTAAATTCGCCGTGGCCTTAAATGTCCTCAAGTTGGCGTGGTGTGGAAATTTCCTTGGTAGGTAGTTGAATTAACGTCGCACTGGAGCAACATAAAGGGATATTGGCGACTGTCCGGGATCAATCCAGAAGGGAAATGTCTGATTTTTTAATTCGAACCACACGATCAGATGACGAAGTCAACACCTTAACTGGCATATCGCTCTCCAAACTCCCACACCCATCCAATGTGCGAACATTTGAAGCCACGACATATTTAACGTGCACCAGCCCCGACGTGAACGAATGTCTTTGGTTGGATCGAGTTTCAATCTCATAACCCTCCGGTTGCTAATCCGCGGCTCTGCTAAATAGGCTACCACGGCCCTGTTCAAATCAAATAGGATCAAAGACTAGACACATTTATAAAATGCACCATTTCTGATCGTTCCACTTTTAATGTAATGTTGTTTCATGCTAAATTTTAAAATGCTAGTTATAAATTTATCAAAGAAACAAATTCAAAGTTATGAATTAAACTGTCAGATAGTTCAACATTGTATGAAACTCAAGGACCTCTAGTATGTACTTAAGTAATTAGGTTGTCAGATTTCAATTAAATTAAAGTGAAAGTCAATTTGCTTACGCTTGGAAATACTGTTTTTTAAATTCTGTGTAAACAGAATTTCGTCAGAAGTAGTTACAGGTCTTACTACTTTTCCTTTATTAATTTTTATTAGACGCAGCAAGAGGTAGGTAGGTATTTTAATTAACGTTGCACTGGAGAAACACAACGGGCAATTGGAGACGGTCCGGTAGGTAGGTATTTTAATTAACGTCACACTGGAGCTACACAACGGGCTATTGGTGACGGTCCGGGATCAATCCCAAAGGGAAAGATCCGAGGACAACACCACGTAATTTTGAACCACGGTCAGATGACGAGGCAACACCTGAGCTGGCAACCCACTCTCCAAACTTCCACACCACGCCAACGTGAGTACATTTGAGGCCACGACAGATTTAACGTGCACCAGCCCCCTTTGTACACGACGGTATTTTGGCTGGATTCGAACTCTCAACCCTCCGGTTGCTAGGCCGTTACTCTTCCAACCGGGCCACCGCGGCCCTTGGCGACGGTCCGGATCAACCCCGAAGGGAAAGATTCGAGGATAACACCTCGTAATTTTGAACCACGGTCAGATGACGAAGAGACAGCAAGAGACTAGCTTAGAGAGCTCTTAGTTCAAATGCAAAAGAGCATCCAAGATTGATTAAATTTCCCAAACACCGACATATACCTTATTTGTATTGATTTAAACACCAAGAATTATATGTAGGTAGGTAGTTGAACTAAAGTCGCACTGGATCAACAAGACGGGCTATTGGCGACGGTCCGGATCAACCCCGAAATGAAAGATTCGAGGACAACACCTCGTAATTTTGAGCCACGGTCAGATGACGATCTCAACTCCCGAGCTGGCACCAAACTCTCCAAACTTCCACACTACGCCAACGTGAGGACATTTCAGGACACGGCGGTTTGCACCAGCCCCCACTAACACGACGGTCTTTGGTTGGATTGAGTTTCGAACTCGCACACTCCGGTTTCTAATCCACTATTATTCCAACCGGACTACCGTGGTCTCAAGCATTAAATAGAAAAATTCAATTTTTTTTCACCAAATTTAATGCCATACTTCAGCGCATAAAAAATCTCTGCTGGGTGTGGTAATATCGTCGGCTTAGAGCAGAAACTCTTTAACTGCCATTTTTGGGAGTGCATTTTTTGACACTAAATGCTAATGAGAAATATCTTGCCAAGTTTTAATCTGTGTTGACCAAAATATAACACTATCAAGATGCTTAGAATTTCTATTTTTGATCTAAAAACTAAGTCTTTAACGGCTGTACTGTTAAAATTGTCTTTGTCAATTAACGAGTTTCTGCTCTAAGCCGACGGTTTTATAATGATAAAAAAATCAGTGATGAATATTTTTTTGTTTTCACACCTATCAACGTGGTTTTGTTTTTAAAAAATTCTGAATAGAAAAAAAATCGACTACCAACGCAAGATTATGAAATTATTTTCCTTTCAATTTGTTTACGCGTAAATTAAGCCTTCAACACTGCATAACAAGATATCGAGGAAAATGTTTACTGGGGACCATTCCTTAGAAACGTCGAAAACCTCTAGCAAACAGATCAAATTAAAGTGCATAGTTTTCCGATAGTTTGAAACCCTAAGCCGCGGAAGGGTTTTAACGGGGTAGAATCCCACGATTGCTTTTTTGTGTGTCAAAACAACTTATTTACTAGGTTTTCTTCCAGAAAAACCAACATTCGCCGAATTCTGTCTGAGAAGTATTTTCAAGGAAGAGAGAGAAGAGGAGGGCACTTTATTGAGCGTTTTCTGTTTTCCATTATTGATCGGGGAAATTCACCACCGAGTTTTTTAACCTCATTCAATAAAGAACTCGTTTTTTCAACTTTTTTTATTACTTTGTGTACAAGAGAGTTGGGATTCGCACCCTGAAAGGCAATAATGGATGGAATCAATGCAGGTAGGAATGATTTATGATGTATAAATTCAAATGAATGGGTGGGTATATAAATAGATATAAATGCAAGTTTTCTGAAAAAGCGGGGGTTTTATTTTTGAAGTGGTTGCTTCTAGACACATCAATTACGCATTTTTATGAAAAGTAAGGGAGCTACGCGTATTTTTGTTGTTATTGTTGGTTTTAAAAAAATTTATTTGGTCTCCAGTGAAGAATTTTAATTTAGTAGGTAGGTATTTTAATTAACGTCGCACTGGAACAACACAACGGACTATTGGCGACGGTCCGGGATCAAACCCAAAGGGAAAGATCCGAGGACAACACCAAATAATTTTGAACCACGGTCAGATGACGAGGTCAACACCTGAGCTGGCACTCCACTCTCCAAATTTCCACACCACGCCAACGTGAGGATATTTGATAACACGGCAGATTTAACGTGCACCAGCCCTCTATTCTTAAATTTAAATAATGCAGAGGTCAATTGAACGTTATTCATTATTTCGCTACAAGGGCAAAATTGTGAACCAGTTGATAGTCTCAGATAAGCAACTGGAGGGTTGTGAGTTCGAAACTCTCGGTTTGAATCTCAAAACTTAACCAGAGATCGTCGAGTACGTGGGCTGGTGCACGTTAAGCTTGTGGCCTCAAGTGTCTTCACGATGGCGTGGTGTGAAAGTTTGGAGAGTGGGGTGCCAAGACAGGTATTGACCTCGTCATCTGACCGTGGTTCAAAATGACGACGTGTTGTTGTCGGATATCTCCCTTAGGGGTCGATTCCATACCGTTCTCAACACCCCATCGTGTTGTTCCAGTGCGAAGTAAATTAAACTCACCTACCAAAACTTCAAAAACAACCTGAACGTAATTCATTTTGTAGTACATTTTAGAACATTAAAAAATAAGGTTTGTATGGCTATCAGTCACATCTGACATCTACGAATTCTCGGCATTCTTCGAAGAGTTATTTATGGACCTGCTGAAAGGATTTATGAAGAATATTTTTTTGCTGAAAATATTCGACTATTTGTCTGAAATCTAAGAAATACGCGGATAGTTTTACAAGTCTGGTAAAAAAAGCACCGTTTTTTGGAAAATATTGATTTTATTTCTCAACATAGACTTCTCTAAGGACTACACACTTTGGACCAGCGAGTTTTTAATGTTTTCAACCCTTTGGAAAAGTAGCCATTGTCAAAGGCTGTAAAATATGCATTGAAGACGGAGATGACATCCTTATTTGAAGAAAATTTCTTACCACAGAGTTTGAGAGCCAGGCACAGGGTTTAGTCCATAGGGTTGACGAAGAATCAATCCAAAGCCTAATTTATACAATTTTTCCATTGCAACGGTTGATTTGTGGGACGACACATTCTTTGAGAAAGAGAACTTTTTGTACGCCACTATTGGCCAGTTTTGTTTCAGTTCTTTCAGAAGGTGCAATACCGTTGCATAATATGCTCTTGTTATTGTTTTCCCTTCTTCAAGTAGTCGATTAGGATGATTCCTTGGGTATCCCAAAAAACAGTGGCCATCACCTTTCCAGCCGACAAAACGATCTTCGCCCTCTTTGGCACACTTTCACCACCCGCTGTCCTCTGTTTTGACTCCTGTTGTGTTTATATCGCAGTAGTGGACCCATGTCCACAGTGACGAATCGACGCAAAAAATTGGTTAAATATTACCAAACACTGAATTGAAATGTCCTTTCAAGTGCGTTTTTTATAGGCAACAATCCTGGCCCACATCGCACGCACAGCTTTTTCATGCAGGATATTGTGTATTCCATTAGTTGAGATGCCTATAATCTCAACAATATCGGGCACTTTCAATCTGCAGTCTTGCATATTGATACCATGGAATTTTTAACGATAACCGTTGTGGTGACTTCAACTGGTCGTCCAGCGAGCGCTTCATCTTTAGTACATGTTCGGCCCCGTTTCAACTCATTTATTCAGAAATAAACCATGTTAAATGCTGGTGCAGTCCCCACAAACTTCATTCATCTCCTCTTTGATCTAGAGGCCCTTCCACTTCTTTAATTAAAAATGTTTTATCACTGCATCGAACTCATGTTTTTGCACTTTTGTGGTAGCTGATATAATGCTAGCTCTTTAAACGTTTGTAGAACGCGAATAAAGCTTAGCTTCTGTCTGAAATTTGGCATGAGCTTGTTTGAACAGTAATATAATACTTACCAGCCGTGAAGTCACTAAATTAATTGTGGTGACATTGCATAGAAATTTACTAAACTTATCGATTTCTTGGGTCAAGTCAGTTTTATATTTCAGCATTACATAACCTTCGTATCTTTGATATTTCTATCAATTGTTTTATAGGAGAAAATCTTACAAAAATATACCTAAAACAATCTACTCTTTAGGATAAAAAACTCTTTCAAGCTTGTATATTTCCACACCTTTTCAGACAAGATCCTTGGAATTTGAATCTGAATATTCTAGTGTGGGTATACCCACTACGCTAGCAACCTTCGAATTGTGTAGGCGGCGCAGGTTCGATTTGTGTCAGGTTCATTCCTCCCTAGGTATATTTCTTTCTTCTGTGGCAGTAAAACTTTCATTTTATGTCTATTACTTGATATTTTATGTCTTGTGTCTGGCGCAGAATGTACAAATATGACCCTAGCGCCATAGAACCCCCAAATCAACCAACCAACCTGAGTATTTTAGTATCTTTAATTGGCCCTAAGTTGCAAAAACTCTAAAACATTTTTAAATATGAAAATTCAGGAGCGGGTATATTTACTTCTTATGGACAAGGCTCCTAAATTTCCCCTATATTGTTTTATTTCTTACTAAGTTCAGACTGCATAGCAAGATTTACAATGGTTAATGTACACGATAATATGGCCAGCTATATTTATAAAATTGGAATGAGCTTTGAAGGAATTTCCAAAATGTGTCAAAGCTGCTACAAACTGATAAACTTTATACTTCGAAAAGCATTGTAATAACTCCACTTGTCAAAATAACTGCTTCAAAGGGCACATCACAAAGTAATCCAGTTAACGACGCTCATTTATTAAGTATAAACCACCAACCTTATAAAAGTTATAAATTTATATCACATTCATAATTGGCATCTATACTTCGATTAGGGAGAAATGAAACTAACTTTTGATCCCTCCAAATGTGCCATTATTCAATTAGATATCTCAACTTCAACCAGAAACTTTTCTCTTTAAAGGGGGACAAACTTCTTAATTCATATTTCCGGTAATAATATGATGTAGGTGGAAATGATTGAAAAGAACTCTTCCCAGCATTTTGAAATATAGTATGAAGTGTGATAGTTCTGCGTCATTATGAGACGTGGTAAACTTAATTGGAAGGCGAAACTGGCATAGAGCGACAGACTTAATGGTTTTCATCCCCGCTTTGGGCCCTTCTGTGGTGATGCCACAGGCAACGGTTGATATTCAGCAGTTATACTTCCCGAGTTGTTATTTTGAAGGTTGAGATTGTTTTGTAACGTGTTAGTAGCATGACAGTGGCATAGAAAAGATCTGTATACAGGGTGTTTCGAAAATAACTCGACAAATTTTAAAGGGTAGTATAGGAGCTTAAAATAAACACTTTTTGTCAAAGAATGTGTGTCCGAAAATGCCACGTTTGGGTGATAGACGGTACTGTTTAGGTCAGTCAATAACATAGTATATGTGCGCAATTATCACATATGACATGTCTTTTCGAATTCTCGGTATTCTTCTAAGAGTTATTTATCGACTTATTCAACGGATTTATGAATAACATTTCCATGAAAATTATTCGGTAATTTGTTTGAAATCCAAGAAATTCACTTCTTGGGACAAGACACAGTTTTATATTACAGCAATATTTAACCTTCATATTTTTGACTATTATTTTATCTGAAAAATCTTACGAAAAGTATGTCTAAATATTTATTTTTTAGGGTCAAAAACACTCTGTAAGGCGTCATTCCCCTCTCCGATTTTCTACGGCATGCTCCGAATTCGTGTAGCTATGAACACCATACTGGTATTTTTTTAATATGCAAATTTGACCTTCCGCTTCTATAAAATTAGGGACATGTGGTTAAATTAATTTTAATTTGGTTTTCCAATAGAATTAATTCAAGTATCAACTGTTGGGAGGGAAAACTGGTTACTTAGTTATTTCAAACGAATTTTTTTAAGACAATAAATTTTGCAGTGCATTTTTGCAGATATTTACATGTTAACGAAAAATTGTATTTGCTTACATGCACACCAAAACAACCATTTTCGTCATTTCGGAAGCATGCTCGAAAATAGGTCTTTGTGGAAATCTCGGAATTTGAAAAACAGGTACTGAAAATTTTCCGTAAATTAACTGTAACGAGAATGTCAAAAATTTAGAAACCTTAGATCAGATCAGTATAAAAGAAATAAGGCTCTTTCTCTTTAAAACGAACAAAATTTAAATGATTACTACGATATCTACTGATGTAACATGCTGCTTTTGACAGTTAAAAATATTTTTGACATAGTTCGATGAAATATGTGTAATATATTACATGAAACGCATTACATCTATACAACAGAAAAAAGAGTATCCTACAATGTTAGAGAATGGACGTATAGTTCTTCAAACACATTCCACTAGGGAGATCGTGGCAGTCTCAGTGTTTACCATGGCACAATGGGAGATGTTGTCACAACGCAGCCACCGTGAAACAAATAAAATTGTTAAGCATAAAAAGAAGTAAATATTTACAACTGAAATTATACTATTTTTTAAAAGTAGTAAGATTTGTCAGGAATTACTATACCAAATATCAAGGCAAGTCACACATAACGTTCGGTAACCTTGCAACCTGCAGTCGTCTCAGCATGAATTCTAATAAATTTTGAACTTCTTGATCAAATGAATCTATCCAAAAGATTCTATTCCAAATAAAGGACAGATTGAACCTTTCCAAAAGATTCTAATCTAAAGAAGGGAGCAAAGAATCTTTCGAAACGGATTATATTCTAAGTAAAAAAGCGATAGAATCTTTCCAAAGGACAATATTAAGGAAAAATCAATAGAATCGTTCTAAAGGTCAAAATAATCCAGATTCTTTAGAAAGATGCGGTTATTTAGTCATTATGTGTGTTGTGGAGTAAAATAAAATATGGACTTCTCGGAAATCTCACCCTGCTCAGGTTGTATAGGTTAAGGTACGTATAGGTTAAATAAGGATATGTGTAGGTTAAGTATTCATTCATTTATTTCAACATAGTTGAAATTGAATTGCCTGTTTTAAAAAAACATTCGCTCGAAATAAACCAAGTCAAATCTTGGAATTTTATCAAATTTGTTCGTCAATCAGTTCAAAATATCATTCCCTTCGTCAAAATTCACCCCTTTAAAGCTTTCATTCGGGAATCATCGCTCAGCACAATCTCAAAATACCTTTTTGAAAATATTGTTTACAATACATCATGACTTCCCTGATAAACGAGACACTTTAAGCCGTAGGTACCGACCTAATTAACCCTAGTGCTGCGAAAAACGAACGTAGGATAACAAAACAAAACAAACCCTGCTAAACGAGAGAACCTGAAAGATAGATAAGAGCATTTAGTAATGAATGAAACAGCAGAAAGTATCGATTTCGCCGTCATTGCAACAAGCTTCAGTATTTACTTAAAACAGCCGAAGGGAAAACTTTCCTCAAGTGAAACAGGAACAGCACCAAACAAAGGGGACAAAGCTTTGCTATCGGAAACATCAATTTTCATTACGACCTAGCCTGTGCGGCCTTTATCTTTTTATTTAACCCACAAGCAATGTTCCGTTCAATCAATAGATGTGGTGTTTAAGCTTCAGTCCAACACATTTTTTAGTGAGGTATTGAGCTGGAATAAAAATAAAGTTCTTATTTTGTAAAGTTTCGTAAAGGATCGACTCATTATTCGGTCTTCAGCGAAAATGAATTTCTAGTTGGATTCGAGTTGAGTTCAGTTGATGAATGAGATTTCATAGAAAATTTCATCTTGAGAGCAAATGCAATGACAAAAAGTTTTCAATTAAATTTTGTATGAACTAGAGCTCAAGTACCCAATATTTCTCATGATTGGGTCCTTTTCATTCCATGGAAATATTAGAATCGATAAATTTATACTAGTAACGTACGGAGCCCAGAAATCGTCCTCATTTGTATATTGGAGAATAGCAACAAGCGGATATAAACAATATAGAGTCAACCTCAAAGGGATTCATCGTCAACTTTGCCACTTGGTTTCAATATATTTGATTTGAGCTATGGACATGCATAATATTGCTAAAACTACATGAAGAGCTAGAAATTCTTCAACAGTCAGATTAAGTCTGAGAAATTCTTCATCAGTCTGAGAAATTCTTCATCAGTCTGAAAAATTCTTCATCAGTCTGCTTCAGTCTTATAAATTCTTCATCCGTCTGAGAAATTTTTTATCAGTCTGATCAGTCAGAAATTCTTCATCAGTCTGAAAAATTTTTCATCAGTCTGATCAGTCTGAGAAATTCTTCATTAGTCTGATTCAGTCTCAGAAATTCTTCATCAGTCTGAATACAAAAGACGATGAGAAATATGGAAGATAGAAAATGGAACAGAAAAGAAATATGAGCGGAAGCAAAAATGAGCTTCAACGTCAAAAAATACCGAGTCGCTTTTAAAAAAGAGAATGGGATGCAATTGCCAGGAACCAATTGTGGTAAGTTAACTGCTAACACTTTATTGGAAACAGAATTAACACCAGCATGAAGTACACGGAATTCTGCTATAGATTTTTGATTTATTCCATTTCGTTTGGCTGTTTGAACCGTCCATATCTGTGCTTGTTTTCCTTATAAATGGGTTTGAAAAAAGGAATCAAATGTGAGAAACCATGAAACCGATGAAAATGTTTTAAATTAAAACCTTTAATTCAGATGCTTTGACAAGACTGAGAGTTGTAAAATTTCAAGAATCTATGAAACTTTTTAATCAATTTAAACATTCTCCCATTAGTTCAATATATAAAGTTGAGTAATAGGGTTATTTGAGATTTCAGTATATCACCCAATTCTAGGGAAAGTTTAACTCGGGAACCATGCGAAGGTCTGTTAGTAAGCATATATATATATATATATATATACATATATACACTGCTGGCCACCCAAATTGCAACACCAAGAAAGACAAGCGATATCACAACAAAATTTATTTTGTAGATAACATGTTGACCAAGTATCAGATGATTAAATTTATAGACTTCTGTGAAGTGTGGTTCCTGCCAAAATCAGTAGCCAGAGTAGCCGCCATTGTTGGAGATCACCGCTGCCACACGCCTCGGCATTGATTCAAAGAGACTTTGGATGTGTTCTTGGGGTACAGCAGACCAAGCAGCTTCCACACGTTGCCAAAGTTGATCTGGTGTGGCAGCTGGGGATATATTCTGGGTCAATCGTTGAGCAACCATGGACCACATGTTTTCTATCGGCGAAAGATCCGGAGAGCGAGCTGGCCAGGGAAGCAATTCAATCTGGCGATTGACGAAGAACCCTTGGACAATGCGTGCCACGTGTGATCGCGCATTATCCTGTTGAAATATGGCTGTGGGCAAGCCCTGAAGGTAAGGAAGGACAACTGGCTCCAACACCTCGGAGATGTAGCGCTGGCTGTTTAAAGTACCGGCAATGCGTACTAGAGGAGTGCGAGAGTGATATCCAATACCGCCCCATACCATAATACCCGGTGCAGGACCAGTGTGGCGGTGCATAACGCAGCTGTTCAGCATCCTCTCTCCACGGTGTCTCCAGACTCGAATCCGACCATCGTGGTGTTGCAGACAGAAGCGTGACTCGTCAGTAAAGACAATTTCATTCCATTCTGCCGTCCACATCCTTCTTTCATCGCACCATTGGCGGCGGAAACGTCTGTGGTTCTGCGTCAAGGGTAGACGAAGCAATGGACGTCTTGCGGACAGACCACTCTGCTGTAAACGGCGTCGAATGGTACGCGCAGACACTGGATGATGCGGTACAGACTGAATGTGCTGTGCTATGGTTCGTGATGTGGCTGAGCGATCCGTCACTGCCATACGCACAATATGCCTGTCATCACGTGAAGTGGTGCACTGAGGTGGATGCGATCGAACACGTCGGTCCGTCGTACCCTCCTGCATCCAACGATCACATATCCGCATTACAGTTGTTTGGTTTCGTCCAACACGACTACCGATTTCCCTGAAAGATAATCCACAATCTCGGTAGGCCACTATCCTTCCTCTGTCGAACTCGGATACTTGATCAAAAGATGATCGCTGTTTTCTACGAGGCATAATTGATCGTTTTTTTGAAAAAACCACAAGAAAACCACAATTGCCGTACTTGAAATCGTCGAAATCTCCAAGCCTTAAATAGCGCTTTGAAGTGGCGCCACAGGCGCGCGTGATGTGCGTCTGCGCTGAAATTCTAATCATTTGCATATCTCACCTCCGCTAATGCATGTTGTAAATTTCATATTATTTGCATGCTTCCTTCAGGGTGTTGCATTTACGGTGGCCAGCAGTGTATAATAAAAACAATCAAATTACAGAATATACAAAACATTAAAACGTAAAATAATAGAAATGCAGACCAGCAAAATGCCAAAAGATCAAAAAGTCAAAATATTAGAAATGCAGACCAGCAAAATGCCAAAAGATCAAAAAGCAGATAAGTAAAAAGCCAAAAAACCAAAAAAGTTGGGGGTAAAAAATAGTCAAGCAGAATCCAGAAAGCAGAAGGCAGAACTGTCCATGTATGCGCGCTAAAGCTGCAGACACAACATGGAAAGTAAAATAATTCAAAATTACAAACCAAAACAAAGAGAAATCCAAAAATTTTAAAATCAAGAAATTTAAGAAAATTTTGAAAAAAATGATGGAAGTGTTGGTGGATCAGGGCGTCATTAGGGAGGAGCCTCACCCAGTCAACACAATATGGTGTTTTCTGCATGTGAGCGGCAGTATACCAAAAGTAGCTCACACACCCCTCCAAACACCATAAGAAAAACAAAAATTAGAAAAACAAAACCAGGGACAACCAAAGACACAAACCAAAGATAAATTTAATACAAAATTAAAATTAAATTAAAATTAAAAATTAATTTTTAGATATTTACAAAGTACTTTGTAAATATCTAAAAATTATCCTTAATACCATTATTGAAGAAGGTTTCACTTGGATTACTAGTGATAATAATAACGTTTTAAATTATATAAATAAAAATATTATTAATAATATACTTACCTACGACTTTAAAGACCTATTTACTAGCATACCTTTGGACAAACTTAAAGATGTACTTAACTACTATTATCATGACTTTAAAAATCTGATTACTATTGATTTTGAGGATTGGGAATTCTTGGTAAACTTCTGTATCTATAATAATTTTATTTTTAACGGTGAGCATTTATTTATTCAAGTTAAGGGTATACCCCAAGGCTCCAATTTTTCTTCCATTCTTGCTAATTTATTTCTTCATTATTATGAAAAAAATTTTTGCCTACAAATTAATTCTGCCTTTAGATATATTGATGATTTAATTGTTTTCAATGATACCAATTTTGCTAACCTTTGGAATTCAATTTACCCTGATGAATTATATTTATTGAAAACCAATTCAGATAACAATAAAGCCGTCTTTCTAGACTTGAATATATATACTTTAAATAATAAAACTGATATTAATATTTATGATAAGAGAGATGATTTTGAATTTCCGGTTTTTAAATTGATATATTGGGATTCTAATATTTCTAAAAAAATTTATTACAATACAATCGCTGGTCAACTGATACGTTTCAATAAAATTTGCAACTCTAAATCTAACCTTCTTTTGCAATGTAATAATCTCATTAACACACTTCTTAATAATAAATACCCTCACTCTTTTTATAGGATTATTTTTGAAAGATTTAAGATAACTAATATTATTTAATAGCTTATTTCGGAGACTATCCTGTTGACTATCAATTTAAAAAAACTGGATTTGAACACTATTTTTTCGACTTCCGATTCCGATGTTCCGGTTCGGAATTTCGAGTCGGGGTTCCGTGTCGGAATTGCTGTTCCGATTTCTGATATACGGCGTTATGAATGGCATTTGTTGGCGGTCCTCATGTAGTTTGCGGCGGGTTGTTGTCGATCTTAGGTCAATCTATTTGGGTAGGTTTGTTTTCTCCTTTTAAATTTAAATTTAATTTTAATTTAATTTTGTATTATATTATCTTTGGTATGTGTCCTTGGTTGTCCCTGGTTTTGTTTTTCTAATTTTTGTTTTTCTTATGGTGTTTGGAGGGGTGTGTGAGCTACTTTTGGTGTTCTGCCGCTCACACGCAGAAAACACCATATTGTGTTGACTGGGTGAGGCTCCTCCCTGATGACGCCCTGATCCACCAACACTTCCATCATTTTTTTCAAAATTTTCTTAAATTTCTTGATTTTAAAATTTTTGGATTTCTCTTTGTTTTGGTTTGTAATTTTGAATTATACATATATATATATATATATATATATATACATACGAAGAGAGAGATGAGAAGAAACCTAAAGCGAACCCCCTCAGTACAATTATCACTACAGATAAGTCCTTAGCGGTCCCCTTTTCTCCCAGTCTTTGTCTTCCTATCTAAGTGGTCATTATATCTTGCCACCCACTTTCACCTTTGAACTCAAGCCGTCTCGTTAACTTGGACCTCCCAAGAACTCTCCTGCTTTCAAATCGCCTAAGTAAGATCACATTCCTCCTTCGTTAAACCACACCGATTTCTATCAATGAACTTTCTTGTTAGATCTCCAGGTCCAATATATTTCTCTTAATCCCAATCCCTCTAGCGAGATCATAGAAAACTATCCCTTCTTTCACGAGCCTCTTGGGCTAAGGAGCCCTCAGAGCCGTTTCAAACTAAAAACCCTGAACAACCTCCACGCCTTATGATGTTACTACTTGTCTATTGAAGTAATAAAGAATTGTTGTAGAATAGTTTCCGCCTCTCCATTTGTGGAACCTACATTATATTCAATACAAATGGATCACTCTCCGGTTGCCTTACACCACACTTGCCACTCTCGTCACGACTGCAGGCTTATAATTTCTGTTATTATGACAGATTTTAAAGCCGACAGGAAGGCAACTTGTGGTTTAGGAACCTCACCTTGAAGCCTAAGTTTTAAGAAATTGAACGAACTCTCATCACTACACCAAAATGATGTCTTATAGAGAAGATTCTACTGCCAGCTACCTAGTTTCTGAAGAGTTTTCGGAAAGAATACTTTAAAAAATAATAGCAATTAACATAGCCAAAGAAAATTTCGACGTTGAAGCATGGATCAAGTATTTTGAGTTGAAAACAACCAACTATACAACCTCAAGAATCGAACTAATCTCACAATGCTTAAAAGGCGAAGCGTTGAACTTTTACTTGAATCATTGTATCGTCGAAACCAAATGGGCTAATATACGTCAAGGACTTATCAACTATTTTTCAAGGACCTCTCTGGTATCTTTTGATACCTTCATCTCTACAACGTGCGACAAACCTGGAGACATTGATGCGTACTTCAAAAAGAAATTTGACATTGGTCAATGATTACACCTTTCAGACCAAATACTACTACAGGGACATACAAATGGTTTGCCTCGGAATATCTATGAGCTCATCATCGTAAAGGAACCATCAACCATTACGGAATGGTTAAGACTTGTCCTCAATTTATGCAGTCAAATACCTAATGATGAAGCGAACAAGCAACAATGAAATAGCAGAATGGACCGAGTACCCGTTTCCGCAGCAATTCCCCGTCCAGAATTTCAACCCCGACAAAGATTTCCAATGCGGCCGAGATTTTGTATGCTTCCCTTGCACAAAGAGCCCTTCAACTACAGTGACCGACGTTTACAGGACCGGAATCCCCCTTGGAGAACTTTTCCTCAGCGAAGGAATCCTCCACTACCTCAGCTTGCATATCAACCAGCTACTCAATATGCACAAACGCCTGATTTTGAATGACCATACCTCAAAGTGACTATTTTTGTGGTCACAAAACATTCATTGGATTGTTGGACACAGGCACGAGCAAATATCATTCCTGAACATTTACTCAGACATTTGAAATATGAGACAATAAAATGAACCTTAAGATCCAAATTCAACAAGTTAGTTGGTGCTATTTCGAGTAAGTGAAACTGTTTTGATCAATATTGCAATTGGTTGCATTACAAAAAAGTTGAATTTTTGGCCATTAACTCTGCCTTAAATAATGCATTGCCAAATATAGAAACTGAATTTATTTAATTTGAAGATCAATTGCAAAAGCAGACAAAAATTTCAAATTGATCATAATGTAACTTCAAATGCTCCTATAAGTTCTGTACAAGTATCCCATCATTTTTATAATCAAGGTTATTCACAATATTCTAATCAACACAATAAATTTAGAACATGTGAAAATACCGTTAGTAAGAATATCTATGATGAAAAATGTTCAAAAATTGAAAATATGAAACGTGAGAATGTGTACTCTTAAGATGAGAATGATAATATTAAGAATGGTACTAATAGTAATAACATTAAGGACTGTACTATTCCTAGTGTTAACTCAAATAACGTGGTAATATCAATTATGGTATTAACTCCGATGGAAAATTAACTGCTCTAATTAACAAATACAAAAATGTTTTTGCCAACAATAAACATGATGTAGGCTCAATTAATTTAGAACCTCAACGAGTTATTTTAAACTCGGAACTGCCAATTGCTTGTCGCCCATACAGAGCCTCGCCTAAAGATAATGCAGAAATCAAAAACAAATTGATGAACTTTTAAAGGCAATTGTCAAACGTTACACCCTTATGCAGCTCCTGTAACATTAGCTTACAAACGAGATGAAAACTCGTTTATGCATCGATTATTGAAATTTAAATGAAATTACTAAAACAGATTTCGAACCCATTCCTCGTATCGATGCTCTATTGGATCAATTGTCCCATGCAAAAATATTCTCAACACTAGATTTAGCCTCTTTATATTGGCACATCAAAATTAAGGATCAAGACACAGAAAAACTTGCATTTACCTCAAATTTTGGTTTGTACGAATGGAAACGATTACCCTTCGGATGGCAAAACGCTCCTTCAATATTTCAACGTGCCATAAAGTAAATTCTAAATAAGCATCAAATTAAATTTGCCCTCAATTACTTTGATGGCATAATTGTATTTTCCCAAAATTATGAAGAACATCTGGAACATTTAAAAATCATCTTTGAGATATGTGAGAAAGAACATGAAACTCAAATTTTCAAAATGCAAGTTTGCAAAAACGAAAATAAATTTCTTTGGATATGAAATTGAGAACAGAACTTACAAACCAAGTAATATTAACGTCGAAACTATCAAAAAACTTCAACCACCCAGAAACACCAAAGAGTTACAAAGATTTCTTTGTGGTATTAATGTCTATAACAAATTCGTTCCAGATTATGAGAAAATTCGAGCCCTTTTGAACAACCTTCTTAAAAAAGATGTAAAATATCAATAGTCGGAAGAATGTCAAGCCTCATTTAAGAAATTCAAAGATATTTTAATCTCTAAGCCCGTGATAAGTTTATTTAACCCGAATTACCCCTGCCCTTTTCTCCCGGCCTTGAAGCCCACAGGGATTCAACAGATACATAAAAAAGTCAATTTAAAAAAAACAGAAACAACAAATACGAATTTCAATGAAAATACTTAGAAATAGAATACATGAAGACACGTTTAAAATGGCAAATTAAACATAAATAGAAATAATTAAAACTCAATCAGAGTCTAATGGTAAAGGACACAGTTTTGTAATGGAACACTTAAGTTCTCCACTCGAGGTGGTCACATTCACTACACGAACCTTTCCATCAGAGCCAGAAAATGTAGCACTAATTCTCCCTAACTTCCATCGGAGAGAGAAAGGAGTTCGTTTTTAATAAGCACCAAATCTCCTATCTTCAGATTGGCCTTCGGACGAGCCCATTTTGGTCGTTGTTGCAATCTTGCTAGATATTCATTGCTCCACCTTTTCCAAAAATGCTGGAACAATCTTTGCAGTAACTGCCATCTATCGAGGTGATTGAGCTTAATTTCTGTGAGGCTAGGCTCTGGAATTGCAGTAAGAGGAGAACCAATGAGGAAATGCCCAGGAGTTAGAGCAGTAAGATCACTTGGATCCTCTGAAAGGGCACAATGGGCGGGAGTTGAGACACGCCTCGATTTGTATCAATAAAGTCAAAAATTCTTCATATGTTAGTAACGAATCTCCAATAACCCGTTTCAAATGAAATTTCATACTTTTAACCCCTGCTTCCCACAGCCCACCAAAATGGGGAGAAGCAGGAGGGTTAAATTTCCACTTCAGTCCTTCACTTAAAACAAAACTATTGAATTCAGTATCAGTTTTGCAAGAAGCTACAAACCTCAACATTTCTTTAAGTTCTTTGTTAGCACCAACAAAGTTCGTAGCACAGTCGGTGAATAATTCAGCTGGTTTTCCACGACGACCAACAAATCGCCTGAGAGCAGCAAGGAAAGTTTTTGTAGAAAGGTCACTTACTAACTCTAAATGGATAGCACGCGTGGAAAAACAGACAAACAATACTGTATAACATTTTAGCGATTTTTGTCCACGTCCCTTATTGCATTTCACTTGAAAAGGACCAGCATAATCAATGCCTACCTTTGAAAATGCTCGAGAAGGAGTCACTCTTGAAATTGGTAGGTCAGACATCATTTGAGAAGCTGATTTGGCACATAATCTAAAACAAATAATGCATTCTCGAACAATTCTCCTAACAACATCTCTGCCACTCAAAATCCAAAACTTTTGGCGTATAGTAGATAGCAGAAGTTGAGGACCAGCATGAAGATGTAAAATATGAAAATATTTCACAATTAAATCAGTGAAGTGATGTTTTTTAGGCAAAATCATTGGATGCATTCGACTCTCAGGAAAATTAGAGTTGTTCAACCGTCCACCAACTCGAATAACACCATTCGAATCAAGAAATGGATTTAGAAACAACAGTTTACTTTTACTAGGCAGAGGCTTGTTCTCCGACAAACAATGAATGTCTTCTTGAAACGCAGCAGCCTGAACAATAGTAACAATAAAAGTCTCAGATTTTTGAAGTTCTTCAGTTGTCAAAAGATCGAGCTTTCTCTGTTCAACAGAAACACGACAATTATATATGAAACGTAAACACCATGCAAAGGTACGATACAATTTCATGAGAGAAGAGAATTTTCGAATGAGAGGGGGTTCTTCCTGCAAACGTGCAACAGCGGAAACAATTTGCTTCCTCTCTTCGCAAAGCACATTTTCAGTTATTGTGTTTATGTCAGTACGCATTGGCATTTCAAACGATGAATCACTTAACCAATGGGGCCCAAACCACCAAAGGTTACAAGAAGGGAGATCAGAGGGATAAAACCCACGTGACGCACAATCTGCAGGGTTTTCTTTTCCTTGCACATGGTACCAATGTTGATTGGGCAAAATTCCTTGAATTTCTGACACACGGTTAGCAACGAACGTTTGCCAACGTCGAGGTTCAGAAGCAAGCCATGACAAAACAACAGTTGAATCGGTCCACGCATAAATTTCACAAAATTTTCCCGCTAAGGACTCTTGAACTGTTTCAAACAGATGTGCTAGCAATAATGCAGCACAAAGTTCAAGTCTAGGAAGGGAAATGGTTTTCAATGGTGCGACTCTTGTCTTGGCTGTTAGAAGGCTCACTTTCGCTTCGGAATTAGCTGAAACACTTCGTAAATAAACCACGGCACAATAGCCTTTCTCAGATGCATCACAAAAGAGATGCAATTGCGTTTGCAATGCATTAGATAGCACAACACATCGAGGAATATGGATGAGCTTTAGTTGATGAAGCTCTGACCGGAATTTGGACCACTTTTGCTGAACCTTTTCACCAACAGGATCATCCCAAGACACATTTGTCTTCCACAGTTCTTGAAGGAACATCTTCGCCAGGATAACTATGGGGGAAAGCCATCCCAAAGGATCGAAAATCCTAGCTACTTCAGACAGAATGGCTCTTTTTGTAGCAACTATTTCAGAAGAATTTCTAACACTGACTGAAAATGTATCACTAGATGGCTGCCAGTTGACACCAAGTACCTTGATTGACTGATCAATCTCTATCTGCATGGGAAGATGACTTTCTTTCAACTCTGATGGAATGAATTTCAAAATTTCAGGAACGTTTGAAGCCCATTTGCGAAGCTCAAAACCTCCGTTTTTCATCATCATTAAAAGTTGAGAAGACAGTTCACAAGCCTCCTCCAGAGTATCTGCACCGGACAGAAGATCATCAACATAAAAATCCTGAGATGCTCTCTTAGATGCTAAGGGATAATTGTCCCTTTCTTCAATAGCCAGCTGCCGAATGGCTCTTGTTGCAAGATATGGGGCAGATGCAGTTCCGTAGGTGACAGTTGTCAGTCGGAAATCACGAATTGGCTCGCTGGAATCATTTCTCCACACAATACGCTGAAAATCTGCATCTTCTGTATGAACTCTGATTTGTCGAAACATTTTGGCTACATCAGCAGTTACCGCAATCTGATGCATACGAAATCTCAGCAAAATGGGCACTAGGTCTTGCTGGCACCTGGGACCCACCATGAGAATGTCATTCAGGGATGTGTTGTATGATGATTTCGCTGAAGCATCAAACACCACTCTTAACCTTGTAGTAGTGCTTGATTCCTTGAAAACTGCATGGTGTGGCATGTAAAAACAAGAGGAGGGTGATTTCAACACCTCTGATTCAGGAACAATCTCCATGTGATTGTTTGAAAGGTATTCTGTCATGAAAGCCTTGTACTGCTCATAGGAAGGATGGTGACACAATCTGCGTTCCATGTTCTTGAAACGCCTAATAGCCATTTCCCTGGTGTCGCCAAGTTGACAAGGAGAAGATTTGAATGGCAATCGTACAACGAAACGACCAGTTTCGTCTCTAACATGAGTATTAACGAAATGCTCCTCACAAAGCTTTTCTTCTTTGGAGAGCAAGCTAGCAGTGGGAACAGTCTCTAATTCCCAGAATTTTTTCAACACATCATCAACGTTTGTTTCCACAAAATTTACTGCAACTCTTTCATTTCGAACATTTGGATGAACTGTAATTGGCCCACCTATTAGCCAACCAAGTTCAGAGTTTACAGCAAACGGCATTTTGTCACCGCTGAGTCTTGTTTGTCCAGTAAACAGTGGTAAAGCAGCTGTCACTCCAAGTAGAAGTTCTACTGAACCAGGATTGTTAAAATTAGGATCTGCTAACAATAAGTTTTTGATATGAGCAAAATCTTTGGTACACTGATAATTGGGCAAGCAGCCAGTGATTTTGCATAAAACATGTGCCTTTTCTATATATACAGGAGTCTGTTTGAAATGAGGGGTAAACACTAAATTCACTTCCCCTTCCGATTTTCCCAAAGATGTTTTTCCTAAACAGGAAATATCAACATTCGCTCGAGAACGTGAAAGACCAAGTTTTTGAACACAAGAATCTGTGATGAAATTTGCTTGAGAACCCGGATCAATCAGAGCTCTGCAATTTTGAAAGAACCCGCTTGAGTCGCGAATCTTAACGACTGCGGTAGCGAGCAATGTTTGTTGACACTCAGGACTTCGTCGCTCCCCTCGAGAAACACAAGAGTAGGAGGAGATGGGTGGGTGCGAAGGAGAACTATTTGGCTCGTCAGGATCCTCTCCTTCGACCCCGTCGGATTGCCCGAGGTCATGACCTGTAGAGTTGGGGGAGTTGTAACGTTCGCTCGGCGACTGGAAATGGAGAAGCGTATGATGCCTTTATCCACACTTCTTGCACTTATGGTTAGTTTTGCACTGATTCACACTATGGCTGGAATTCAAACAATTAAAGCACAATTTTTTGCTCTTCACGAACTGAAATTTCTTGTTTATTCATATAAATTTTGTGATTTGAACAGCACATTTCACAAGTAGAAAACGATGCAGTCAAAGATGTTACCTTTTGAGCTTTCCGCGGAATCACCGATTCTTTTGCAGCTTGAAGACTTCTTGCATGATCTTTCAGGAAACTCAGCAGTTCTTTAAGGGACGGGACACGGTCATCTTTCAACGATCTTTCCCACCAGGCTCTTGTTGACGAATCTAGTTTTTGTTGAATTATGAACATCACAATGGTGTCGGCAAAGTTCTCTATCTTTTGGTCAAGCACCTCAAGAGAACGCACGCATTCACTTGCAACATCAACCAAATTCAAAAGGGATGAAGCACTTTCGGTTTGCACAAATTGTTGAGAAAGCAGCTTTCGAATATGAGCAAAAACAAGTTCACGGGTGTTTGAAAAGCGTTCTGACAAGAGATCCCATGCAACTTTATAATTAGCATCAGTTAATGGGATCGACTGAATTATTTTCAAAGCATCACCTTTGACTGCACCCTTCAAATATTGCAACTTTTGCGCATCAGAAAGTTGTCTGTTGGAATGAACGGATGCTCTAAACAAATCACGAAAGGATATCCACTGTTCGATAGAACCACTGAAAACTGGAAGTTCTAGCGTTGGTAATCGAACTTCATGGTACGGATTCAAAACATGACGAGACTCACGAGCACTAATTTCGGGAGTATTTTCACTCAGTTTTCTTTCCGTACGCAATAAAGTAACGGCCAGATTATTCAAGTTTTGTTTCAGTTCTTGAGACTCCTTGACTATTGCATCTAATTCAGTCTCTTTAATCAGTTCAAAGATGGAATCATAAAGTTCAGTAAGTCTCTTACGTGTCACTTCAAGCTCATCTTTGAAGAATTGGACCTGGAAAATGTCACAGTTCAAAATTTCTTGTTCAATATTTGTTTTCAACAAGAGAAAATTCGAACGTTCAACAGTTTTTTTACGCAAATGCACCTTGAGAAGAGCCATCACGATGAACCAACTGGAACTCGGTTGAAAGTATCCAAGCGTCAGTAGCGAAGAACTACGGCGTAGTGCAGTTCACAAGGGAGGCACAGCAATGGCGTCGACGAACGCGTCGCTGAAGACAAAGAAGCGCTGATACTTTTACTTAGTAAAATACCTTTCTGCGGCGAATCGACGGACCAAATGTTTGGACACGTCAATCGATCCCGTTCTGTGCTTTGTGAGTTAACAGAATAGAACTCAGAATTAACAAATAACAGATTTATTAACAAGTAACAACGGAGAGCGAAGATGCGAGGTTGGTTCTCGGCAGGCAGTCCCCTCGCAAGTGACAGATAAACAAGAAAACAGGGGGGTGGTTAAGCAGCCCCCTTGAACATAAACATGCAGGCGCGATGACATCCCCGGGAGGTCAGGTTGTCCGTGCGCCATCTCGTAGGAAAATACTCAACAGTTTATTTAACCCGAATTACCCCTGCCCTTTATACCCCGATGGAGAAGCAATTTCAGGAATTTTAAAACAAGAACATCCAGATGGTTCATTACATCCAGTTTCCTTTTACTCTAGAAAATTACGACCTTACGAGAAAAATTACGCGATAACAGAACTCGAATATTTGGCTATAATGTATTCTGTCGAAAAGTTTTACTGCTATCTTCATGGAAATCACTTTACTATTTACACGGATCATGCTGCCCTGGTTTGGCTCAAAAATTTTAAACACCCAACCGGTAGGCTTTTTAGATGATCATTGAAATTGTCTATGTACAATTTACAATTAAATACAAAAAGGATCTACTAATGTAGAAGCTGACATGCTAACTAGAAACCCCATAAATCATTATATGCTGCCAAGACCACAATTATTAACTCATTCTGAGCTCAAAGTCAAGAAAATTATAATGTTTTAATAGCAAATATAAAAAAATTGGATAATTTTTAGACGATTAGAACACAAGGTTTGAATAAAGTTGTCCCATTTTCACTACGTTTAAAATTGCTATTGAAAGCACATATTGAGTATGGGCACCTAGGATTGTCATAAATGTTAAATTTATTATCGCTACAATATTATTGACCTGGTATAGTAAATGATGTTAGGAATTATGTCCGACACTGTGAAGTTTGTCAATTGAATAAAAGGGAAAACAAAAGAAATATGGCTTGTTAAAATCCCTTCCCACAAGTCATGAACCTTTCGAATTAATTTTCGCGTATACAGTTGACGGATTAAGCTACTATGGCTCTCCGAAAAAGTACCTACATATTTTAATAGATCATGCAACAAGATATATTTGGATATTCCCTTCACAAAGTGTGACATCAAATGCTTATTATTAACTGTCTTAAACAGGTATTCCAAATTCAAGTTCCAAAGAAAATTCTAAGTGACAGACATGCAGCCTTCACATCACCCAAATTTAAGCATTTCTTGCAAAAATATAACGTCACTCAATTACTAACTTCTGCACACAGACCCCAAACTAATGGTAAAGTTGAGCGCGTCAACCAAACCCTCATAACTAAGTTGAAATGTAAAATTAATGCTTAAACAAATAATACTCCTTGGACCCAATTACTTAAACAAGTTACGGAAGAATATAGCAATACTCCTCATTCGATTACTACGTTCCTACCTACTTATTTAATGTATGGAAAACTTCCTTATGAACCTTTATTTGGACCAAATTTATATCCGCCCATAGAAGAGACCCGAAAAATTGCCGAAGAAAGAACTAAGAAATTCCATGAGATTTCAAAAAAGATATACGACACCCGTTTTACTAAAAGTGATTTTAAAATTTGAGACTAATGTATGATGAATTTGTTTATCCCAATAGTCGAAAATTAAATCCAACTTTCACAGGACCATACGTTATCCTGAAGAAACTTTCTGACGTAAACTATGAAATAAATAGGCCTAACCTCTCCACAACAAGAATTCTGAAGTAGTGCATTCGACTAAATTACGTCATTTTTATCCGGCATGTAATTATCAAATCTCTCCTCTTCCAGTTAGAAAAAGTAAATTCCATTTGAGTTGCTAATAACGCCAAAGTGTCTGTTTCTTAAATACCAGCTCGTAAGGGAAGTCAGAATAGCCTTGCTTCACATCTTCGCGTAAAACCAAGTAGCCCTCGTTCTCGTTCAAAGAGAATTTAACGCCCACGGAATTTACGACTTTCACGTCCTTTCGGAAAGCAGCGAATAGCACAAAATGACCCCACAGAAAGGGAGAATTTTCTCCCCACAACTTCGCATTTCAGTCTTTCTTCAGAACAATCGTTATGACCTTTAACCTGTCACCGTATCCAAATCACCCTTCGAGAATCATTCTTCTCTCTTTGCTTCTCCAATTCAATACACACGCGTCGTCCAATTATTTTTCCTGTTTGTGCATAGTCGTTACTGGCAAAGTGATGAGGAAATGTTTTGCCATCAATTCTTTACTTTTCGCATAAACTGATTTTGAAAATCACATGTTAAATGAGGAAGACATTTTTGGAGCTATCTATCTTTTCATCGTGCAAGAAAATATGATAATGATGTGAAGTAATGACAAACATCATGCAAATGATACTATTATATGATGCATGAATGTATTCAATTAAGAATTATTAATGTGTCGAATAATGTAAATAATTTATTTCTATGGTGAACAATGTTATGCAAAGTAATTTATTTGAATAACTCATTGTCATTTAAGTCATTCTATTGTGTTAGTAAGGGATGAATCAACGAAAATTTCTATCTTTTGTATTTACTTGCAACATGTCCTAATCTTTCTACCAAATTATTGTATATGAAAAGAATTTAGGGTAATTTAATTTTTCAACGTACGAGGACACTTTGGTGGAAAGCACTTTCCTCAACATTCCAGTCTCCCATTACGTAGATTTATTTCTATTTTTGTACTGATTGATAATGAAATGGTTGTACTGATACTGATTTTGTACTTATCAATGAACGAAATTCCACACAAATTGATCACAAAATACATTGATTTTGAAGTTAAAAATTATTAAATAAAACTTCATTACATACAACACAGCACACACATTTTCAACGTTTCAGGATGCTTGATGTAAATTAGTAGCTTACAATGAGCAGCTATTCATTTAGAAGTATATGGAGCTCATTTCTAGCCTACTTACAATAACGCTCTCGTAGGTACAGACAAGTCGTCCCTATTGCACATCTAAGCTCCTGAGTTTTTTCATCTTCCTTTTCACACGTTTTGTTGCGTCAAATTAATGAATAAGAGATAAAAGAAAAACGAATGAACATTAGAGTTTTCTACTGTAACAATGAATTTAGAAATTGTTTAGTGATGTGATTATGATGTCGTATATGGTTCATCCCTAAAACTTACAATCCTGTATATTTCATCAGTCATCCTGCATAGAAAATTTTGATACAATACATAAAAAATATTTGAATATTTTCTGAACAGTAAAAATTTAAGAATTGTCACTAAGAGGAAATATGGAAGCTTTTATGAAGGTGTAAGGATAAATTTTGAAGTCTTTATACTAGATGTCTTTTACTTTCATTAACTATCTTTTGCAAATTTGTAAATTAATATTGTATTATATCAAGTATTTAGGTATCATATTTGTTTCGAAATGTTATTTTGCATCTTTGTTATATTATATGTTGTGTATTGTTGAGAATTTAGTGATATATATATATATACAATTCTCACTACGGATCAATATTAAGTGTCTCCCTATCTAAGTGGTCAATATATCTTGCCACCCACTTTCACCTTTGAACTCAAGCCGACTCGTTAACTTGGACCTCCCACGGACCCTTCTGCTTTCAAATCGCCTATGTAAGATCACATTCCTCCTTCGTTAAACCACCGATTTCTACCAATGAACTTTCTTGTTAGATCTCCTGGTCCAATATACACTGCTGGCCACCGTAAATGCAACACCCTGAAGGAAGCATGCAAATAATATGAAATTTACAACATGCATTAGCGGAGGTGAGATATGCAAATGATTAGAATTTCAGCGCAGACGCACATCACGCGCGCCTGTGGCGCCACTTCAAAGCACTATTTAAGGCTTGGAGATTTCGACGATTTCAAGTACGGCAATTGTGTTTTTCTTGTGGTTTTTAAAAAAAAAAACGATCAATTATGCCTCGTAGAAAACAGCGATCATCTTTTGATCAAGTATCCGAGTTCGACAGAGGAAGGATAGTGGCCTACCGAGATTGTGGATTATCTTTCAGGGAAATCGGTAGTCGTGTTGGACGAAACCAAACAACTGTAATGCGGATATGTGATCGTTGGATGCAGGAGGGTACGACGGACCGACGGGTTCGATCGCATCCACCTCAGTGCACCACTTCACGTGATGACCGACATATTGTGCGTATGGCAGTGACGGATCGCTCAGCCACATCACGAACCATAGCACAGCACATTCAGTCTGTACCGCATCATCCAGTGTCTGCGCGTACCATTCGACGCCGTTTACAGCAGAATGGTCTGTCCGCAAGACGTCCATTGCTTCGTCTACCCTTGACGCAGAACCACAGACGTTTCCGCCGCCAATGGTGCGATGAAAGAAGGATGTGGACGGCAGAATGGAATGAAATTGTCTTTACTGACGAGTCACGCTTCTGTCTGCAACACCACGATGGTCGAATTCGAGTCTGGAGACACCGTGGAGAGAAGATGCTGAACAGCTGCGTTATGCACCGCCACACTGGTCCTGCACCGGGTATTATGGTATGGGGCGGTATTGGATATCACTCTCGCACTCCTCTAGTACGCATTGCCGGTACTTTAAACAGCCAGCGCTACATCTCCGAGGTGTTGGAGCCAGTTGTCCTTCCTTACCTTCAGGGCTTGCCCACAGCCATATTTCAACAGGATAATGCACGACCACACGTGGCACGCATTGTCCAAGGGTTCTTCGTCAATCGCCAGATTGAATTGCTTCCCTGGCCAGCTCGCTCTCCGGATCTTTCGCCGATAGAAAACATGTGGTCCATGGATGCTCAACGATTGACCCAGAATACATCCCCAGCTGCCACACCAGATCAACTTTGGCAACGTGTGGAAGCTGCTTGGTCTGCTGTACCCCAAGAACACATCCAAAGTCTCTTTGAATCAATGCCGAGGCGTGTGGCAGCGGTGATCTCCAACAATGGCGGCTACTCTGGCTACTGATTTTGGCAGGAACCACACTTCACAGAAGTCTATAAATTTAATCATTTGATACTTGGTCAACATGTTATCTACAAAATAAATTTTGTTGTGATATCTCTTGTCTTTCTTGGTGTTACAATTTGGGTGGCCAGCAGTGTATTTGTCTTAATCCCAATCCCTCTAGCGAGATCATTGAAAACTCTTCCTTCTTTCACGAGCCTCTTGGGCTAAGGAGCCCTCAGAGCCGTTGCAAACTCCAAACCCTCAACAACCTCCACGCCTTATGATGTCACTACTTGTCTATTGAAGCAATAAAGAATTGTTATAGAATAGTTTCTGCCTCTCCATTTGTGGAACCTACATTATATTCAATACAAATGGATCATTCTCCTCTCCGGTTGCCTTACACCTCACTTGCCATTCTCGTCACTACTGCAGGCTTATAATTTCTATGATATATATATCATAGAAATATATATCATATATATATATATATATATATATATAATAAGTAAAGCCACCTTAAGAATAGATTTATCCGAAAAACAAAATATGTAAATGTGGAGTGAGATACTTTTTATTTTTCTCTCTGGTAGTACTTTGAGTTTTCGAGAGGTAACTTGTGTTGATCTCTTCGGCCCAGCCTCAGACAAGTACAGAAAAAACTCAAAGCATCCCTTTTAAAGGACTCTTGGCTTTACCTCCCTTGATAAAGTAAGCAGGCTCACTCCACATTTACATATTTTATTTTATCTTGTTTCTCGGGGAAATCTATTCTTAAGGTAGTTTTTACTTTAGAGAGATCATCATCATATATTTAACAGTCAAAACTTTTATGAATTTTGACTTGAACTCTATTGTCTTGATTTACGTTTGCATATCACAGTTTCTCCAACACTTCTAGTATAGGGTGTATTCTAAAATACTCTGTTATATTCAGAAGCATACAAAATAAATTTTAAACTGTAAATAATCATTTATTTTCTTTAATAATAATTTTTTTCACATTTTCTTTTTAGCGCTGCTTTCTGTCATCCAGATTTCTCATTGCTTTCTGTCATCAGACTCTTGAAAAATTTCATTACAGTGGCGAGTCCTTCAGTGTAGCAACTCTATACAGCTCCAAAGGTTAAATCGAGTATAATACAGCCAAGCATCAAAATCGGCGAACGAATCCGTAATGGTCGATAATATATTGATTATATATCCCTCGTAGGGCATTCGACGTTAAACAAATAACGTCGATTTGATTTCTGTGTCACGTACGTTACTGATTAGGAAAGGTGGTTGAGGGAGTCAAAAAGCATTTTTTGTCAAGGAATGTGTGTCCGGAAATGCCGCATTTAGGTGATAGAGTGCGCTGTTTAGGTCAGTCGGTAACATTATTTCTATGGCGTAAGGCGCTGTTCGTTCCCTGCATTTGCAACTATTTCCGGCATATGAATTGATCCCTGAAATATGATCTTTAAAGTAAACCTAAAACAATAATATAATTCCTTAGCTAAGAAAAACGGTAATGAATTACTGATTTTTAATCCTTAACAATATGCCCAGACTTAAAATCTGAATTGATTGAAAAAGAGCTTCAAACCTCCAAGTGATTTCGACGACATATATCGTCCATCAAAGTGACCAATTTTGCTGAAGACGAGGTATCTCGTTATCAATATTGACGATTCTTTTATGACGACGAGATCAAGATCTGGTCAGTTTTCTTCTAATTTCGTGATATCTCGTCCATCAAGATCTGGTCCGTTTTGAAAATGACGAGATATCTCGTCCATCAAAATTTTACCAATTTTATTAATGACGAGATGTCTCGGTCGATTTGTTGGTAATGACGAGACCATCAATTTTCTTCTAATGATGAATTATCGCGTCCATCAAGATCTGGTCAATTTTCTTCTAATGATGAATTATCGCGTCCATCAAGATTTGGTCAATTTTCTTCTAATGATGAATTATCGCGTCCATCAAGATTTGGTCAATTTTCTTCTAATGATGAATTATCGCGTCCATCAAGATTTGGTCAATTTTCTTCTAATGATGAATTATCACGTCCATCAAGATCTGGTCAATTTTCTTCTAATGATGAATTATCGCGTCCATCAAGATCTGGTCAATTTTCTTCTAATGATGGATTATCACGTCCATCAAGATCTGGTGAATTTTCTTCTAATGATGAATTATCACGTCCATCAAGATCTGGTCAATTTTCTTCTAATGATGAATTATCTAGTCTACGGGTCGCCAAACTTATTTGACCATCGACCCCTTTAAGAGTTTCTTGACTTTTTATCGACCCTCTATTTTACTATTACCTAATTATAATAAGACAAGCAAAAATGACGCTTATGTGTGTTTTTAGTGTTTATTTTGTAGTTAGTGATTATTATATATACAATATAGTACACATTATTATATTGCTTAACGTCAAAGGGATACGTTTTTGTTTTTGACGCCCTTCTTAACATTACATATTTCATAGGAGGGATAAATAATATATAGATATAAAATATAAATTATTTTTTCTATAATAAATAACAATAATACACTCTTCCTTATAAATATGAAAATAAAACTTTTATTAACTTTGTATGCAATTTACTATGAAGGATGTGCTTCGACAAGATTAGTAATGTTGGGTTCAAAATTAGCAAGTTTCGGCCTTAAATTGCCAGGGAATTCTATTTCTAGCTTATTTCTTTGTAAAATCACGGTAAATCATTGGTAAATACGTCATTTTTGGCCTACTTTATTGGCTTCCGTAACTATTTTCATGACCTTGCTCCATCTTACAGGTCCTATTCATGTCACTGTTCCCACGATTCATTGTCATTCAGGATGGAGGTGATCCAAGTTAACCGAATTTAATATTACCGTACAATGATGTGTTATATTTTTCTAAGCCACCAATATCAATTTTTCACCAATCACTTAAGTTCTAAACCTCAAATTTGAACCACTCAGAAATAAAAATACCCTTCAATTATTTAATAGGCAACAAAAAACTTCTCAGCCTCAAGGACTGAGGCCATTCATCCCATTTTATTCTATTGAAAGGCTTCAGGTATAGAAAAAAAACCAGCGAAAGGAATTCTGTACCAAAAAATCAATCAAGCTGATACTTCGGTCCCTGTGGCAAGAGAGCGAAGTTAGGTGCCCTCTGGGCAAGTGTCATATCTGTACAAATCCCAAATGAAAACTTGAACGTGCTCAAAGCTGCTATTCCTGGTAACAACGGAATCGATACGGGCACGTTTGATAATGGAAAAGCCGTTGACACTATCGAATTGTTTGAGATAGTGATTCAAGTCCGTTGGTATTGATTCTAGGACGTCTCCTATTTCCGGTGGGCCATTAACAATTTGCATACCATTTATTTCTAAACTCTGCCATTTCTGATTTATTTTTAGGCATTTTTAGAAGGGGAAATATTTGCGAACTGGAAATGGTGTCTTGCTTTGTTTCGTGCGATGATTTAAACAGTTCTTTCTCTTTTGTGTTCATTTGTAAGCACTTTGATGGTTCAAGTTAGGGAAGTGCCGCTTCTAATGATTCCAAATGTTCGAAAGGTCAAGGAATAAAAGTTTGGAATTCACATTTAACAAAGTAGAAATAAAAGCAAACTAAATTTATAGAATACTAGCTGAATTACCCAGCGTCGCTCGGGTTGAATTGTTTATAATTCATCGTAATATACTCAATGTTATTCCAATGGAAATTTCGAATTATTTTAGCCCCTGCAGACCCAGGACAAATCGAACGGGGTTAATATATAGCCTATGTGTCCCGCAAAATTCTATAGGATGAATGTACCAAATTTAGTGTGAGTTGGTCTGACATTGATCGTATAAATACGCAATGTTATTCATATGAGGATTTCGAATTGTCTTTAGCACCCATATCGACGATAAAAAAAAGACCATTTTCTATGAAAATAATCTCGTATTATCATAAAAATTTACATTCCAATAATAAAGCTACAGTTTAAGAATTTACAAACGGGATACATAAACCATATGATACTGAGCAATTTTCAGTGCAACAATAGCCATCCGCGATTTCATCATACTTTAAGATTCTAAATAAACTCCAAGGTTATCTTGAGAGGCTATTTCTGTAGATGTTCTGACGTCATCTACATAGCCAGACAGGCAGAAAGCGCCCCTAGCAAGTGCTCTATCCTGGATGATGGGAAGTAACACCCCTTTGCACATCCAAGACAAAAAGAACGGGGTTAATATGTAGCCTACGTTATCCGCAGGGTTCCAAAGAATAAGTGTACCAAATTTGGTGTAGATTTGTATATAAAACAGTCAGACAGACAGATGCCAACTCTGCTTTATATGTATGGATAAAAAGAGTATGTTATTCAAGTGCGACGAATTTATATTAAATTACAGCTCGATTAAAATCTTCAGTTTTTCTTTAATTTATCGGTTCGATTAGCCCTCATGGAAGATATGAACGTAGAACGACATAACAGAACCAATTTTTCATTTCTTTCAATTTATTCTTTCCATACTGTAGAACATTTTTACAGAAAGCTACACAAACGAAATTAAAAAAAGCATCTACATATATATGCACACTTCATTGCTTTTGGAGGTTTAAATAAATAAATTGTGCATGCTTGAGGAGCAGCTAAAGATGATAGAGTTATAAACAAAGATCAAAGTATCCTTGAACGATTCCTAATTTCCGCTGAGTCATCAACAATTTGCAAACTATTCATGCCAACTCTGTCTTTCTGAATTTGTTTTAGAAAAGGCAGTGTTGCAGAAAGAGTAATGTTTGCGTACTGGAATTGCTATTCCACTTTCTTTCACGCAACAATTTAACCCTCTCAGGGATTCACACGCATATATATGTTCTGCAACATGCAGTCTTCCCTGCATGACTTCTAACAAGTTTTGACTTTCCTGACCAAAAGAATCTTTCAACCAATAGAGAGATGCATTTACTTAAAAGGTTATATTTGTTACAGGGGGAAAGCGATACTACACTAATCGGAAATACGATGGTCCTCAAAGGATGAAAACAATCATTCCCATTTCTCTCTTTGGTATCATTACGAAGCACTCATTATGATATAAGTACTATTTGTCTACCACAAGAACTGCTTCCGACAAGGAGTCTGGGTGATGGCGGTCGCTATAGAAACAGGGCTCGTTCATTTTGAGTAAGGGTGATTCTCGGGAATTACTCAGTTATATTTTTTCATTGGCAAATGCTGGCGATGGAAAGAATAGTATAAATTCCGTTTCTGCGGTGATAAACAGGACAGACTTCTGGAGCAGCTGTCGTGGTAAACAGACACTATGTTGTTCATCGGTGTTTTTTTTTGGGGGGGGGGAAATCGCGTGAAAACGTAGATAGAGAACCAGTGAAACTAATTATAGACGAGCTGATGCAGTTTGTTTTGGGTTGTTTGGGGGTTATATGGCGGCAAGGGCCATATTTGGCCATGCTGTGCCAAACACAAGACGAACGATTTCAAGTGAAAAATGTCGTAAGAGCAAAATAGGATCTGGGAATGGAATAATGGGATAAAAGTAGAAAACGATCGCTTGTATATCCCTTGTGTGCGACCCCTGTGTTCATTAAAGACAGTAAACCCCATGGGAAAGAAAAGATCACGAGTACCACGGGTCCGTGAAGCCAGCATACACTTACAGGAGATGTGTCCCTTAAGGCGCAGGAAGTTTGGTATATATATATATATATATATATATATATGCAACTGCAACTGCAGAATATATATATATATATATATATATATATATATGACGCAAAAATAATGACGCAAAAAAGTTAACTTATACCGCTTGTGCACAGCTGTTCAAGCAGTCAGATTAGGGACCGTATACACAATGCTAAAAAGCATTTTTTTCGGTCGGAAAGTGCAACATTGTGCAAAGTAATGTAGTATTGCAACTGCAGATGAAAATCGCACTGAATAATAGTAGACAATGTAATCTTCAATAAAAATATTGTAGAAAAATGGTTTAAATAAAAATAAAAGGAAATTTACGACGCATGTTCAAAATGTTTTCCATCTGTTGCAATGCAGAACTTGCTCTTCATTTTTGGCCATCGTTCTAAATTAGATACGGCCCCCTTAAAATGGAAACTCTTGTATCTCCGTTACTATTCAACCTACAGAAATATGTTTTTTCTACTAACGATAGGGATACAGGTAAGGAACATTTTTGCTATCTCGGATTTTTATCTAGAGGGGTTGTATAAAAATTAAAAACTGAATCCTCTTAAATTGTTAACACGTAATAATTTTATTCACATATCTGAATTACTTACCTTATTTGGTGCACTTTCGCAATTTACATTGCCTACCTATCTCCAAATGGTAAAAAGATAAATTGCGGAACAACCTTTTTGGGACACCCTGTATATATTACATATTATACATACACTACTGGCCATTAAAATTGCTACACCAGGAAGGAATGCAAGTAACAGAATGATATTTATTGGACACATACATTATAGTGGGAAGAACAAATGATTAAATTTACAGGAAATTTGGAGGTATAGATCCTGAGAAATCAGTACCCAGAGCAGCCACCTCTGGTAGGAATAACAGCACTTATCCGCCTGGGTATGGAGTCAAACAGAGATTGTACGGCATGTACGGGTACTGCAGTCCATGCAGCTTTAACACTATGCTACAGTTCATCGACTGTAGTGAATGGCGAGTGGTGACGTGCCAGTCATTCGGCTCCATTGACCACACGTTTTCAATTGGCGAGAGATCAGGAGAACGTGCTGGCCAGGGCAACAGTCAAACATGTTCTGTATCAAGGAAGGTCAGGACAGTAGGGGCAACATGCGGTCGTGCATTGTCCTGCAGAAACCTAGCGTTACGGAGGCCTCGAAGATAAGGCAGAGCAACGGGCCTTAACACATCAGAAATGTAACGGCTGCTGTTCAAAGTGCTGGCAATTCGAACTAGAGGTGATCGAGACGTGTATCCAATGGCACCCCATACCATCACTCCAGGTGATGGGCCAGTATGACGATGTCGAATGTAAGCTGGCAATGAGTGTTCTCCACAATGCCGCCAAACACGGATGCGGCCATCATGATGCTGTATACAGAACCTGGATTCGTCTGAAAAGACGACGTGACGCCATTCCTGAGTCCACGTTCGTCGTTGATCACACCATTGGAGGCGCTCCTGTCTGTGATGCAGCGTCAAGGATAGTCGAAGCCATGGTCGCCGTGCTGACAATCAATGCTGCTGCAAACGTCGTTGAACTGTTCGAGCAGACACTTGTTGTCTTGCAAACGACTCCATTTCTCGACTCAGGGCTCGTGACGTGACTGTACGATCCCTTGTGGCCATGCGGATAACATGTCTGTCTTCGCGGCTGTTAGTGATGGGGGCCGCTGAGATCCTGCACGACGTTCCGTATGACTGTCCTGAAACCATTGATTCCATATTCTGCTGACAGTCATGGGATCTCGACCAACGCGAGCAGCAATACTGCGGTACGATAAACCGCAATCCTGGTAGGCTACAATCCTTCCTCGATCAAAGCCAGACACGTGCTGGTAGGCATTTATCCTTCTTACACGACGCATTACAACAACTTTCTTACCCGAGAACAACGTTCAAATGTAATTCCAGTATAAGAAACCTGCTGTCAAATCTCTTCTTTTATAACATTGTAGGTGTCACTAACGCCGTCTGCTTTGCATGAATGCGTTGAAAATCTAATCTTTGCATATTATAGCATGTTCTATCTGTCGTGCAAATTTCACGTGCGAGTGTGATCATTATATAAGAAATTTGGTTTTAAAACAAAAGTATGTGTATTGATGCGAAATAGAAAATAAGAATTACTTTTCGTAGATATTAAAGAAAACACATTTGAATTGAAATTGTTTTACTTTGTTTTTCCTTATTGGCTCACAGGGAATCGGAATCCATAAGGTCGTTAAATTCGAAAATTTTGGATAGTTTTCCCTCAGTAAATCAGAATTAGACTGAGAAATTGCAAATCAGATTTTGATTGTTTACTAACAAGTTGTTCATCAATCATGGCTTTTCTTTCTCGTTGGAGAAAAGAAGACCTCCTCGAACTCGCAGATGAACTTGGTGAAGAAGTATCGGATAATTGTAAACTAGTTGAGATAAAGAAAATAATCCTAACCAGTGAACATTATGAAGAAGAGGAAGTTAAAATTTCTTTAACTCGTATTATGGAAGATATGATACAGAGAGAGAAAGAAACTAAAGATAAGGTAAAGTTACCAGACAGGAAGCAAAAGAAAAGGAAGAAGTTGCCAGACAGGAAGCAAAGGAAAAGGAAGAATTTGCCAGACAGAAAGAGAAAGAAAGGGAAGAACGTATTATTCGAATGGAAGAAATCTCTTTAGAGAAGAAAAAGCTAGAAATGCAAGCTGCAAGTGAGCGAGAACTATCAAATAGAGAACGGGTGCCAAATCATAAAATTGAGCTTATCAAATTGAGGAAAGAAAGATGAAATGGGTCTATATTTAATAAATTTTGAATGAGCTGAGATAGCAGATGTGCCTAAAGAGGATTGGGTGTCATATTTACTAAGTGCAAATTTACTTTTATTATTGCCTTCGTAAATTTTGAGCATGATTGCTAGAGAATCGTCTGAAGATGCAAAGAGTTATAATTATGTGATAGATATTATTCTTAAGAGGTGCAAAATGAGCTCTGAGAAATTGAAGCAGATGTTTTACCGTCATCTCAAAGTCCCGGATAAAACATAGAGGAATTACGCTCATGAATTTACAAGCTACTGTGATGAATGGGTTTCTGATTTGGAAATCAAAATTTTGAAAAAAGAGATTTGCATATCACTGAGCAGACGAAGAGACGAGAGCCGTCTGAAGTAAAAGAATATTTTCTGGAGGAGTGAATGGACTTAAATTCTCCGTTAGAATGAGCTAAAAAAGTAGATGAATTTCAAAGCTTATAGGACAGTCTTACACCCAGAAATACCAAAGGTCCCCAGAATAAAACAAGTATCAAGAAAACATATGTTGGTTTTCATAAGTTTAAGGGAGAAAATAAACCCTTTGGGAAAACAGAAGTAAACCGAGAAGATAACAAAGAGAAAAATTTTGAACAAAGAAAACAACTTCAATGTTATGAATGCAATTCCTATGATCATCTTCGACCTCAATGTCCTAAGTTGAAGAAAACTGAAATCATAGCGGCTAACGAAATTATGGGAAAGGGAATAATACATTTGATGTCTCTCTACATTAGTGTTGGAACTGTAAATGGATCTCAGATTTCTATCTTACGAGACACAGGAGCCAGAATAGATTTAATTCCTAGGAAGTTTGTAAAGTCAGACATGTAAACGGGTGAACATGTACGGATAGCATTTCCTTTAGCGGATAGTCCTATTTGCTTGCCTATAGCGGAAGCAGATTTAGAGTGTGAGTTGGGTCATGTTATAACCAAAGCTGCTGTCAAGGATAACTTCCTAGATAAAGAACGCTACTTACTAAGCAACAGGACAGTTGTACTTATAGAAGAGATGAAAAAAGACGGACTCTGATAGTGAAGTAAAAGACCCTGCAACGTCCAAGTGCCAACGTTCTCCATCTTTAAATGAAACATCGAAAGACGACTGCCCTTGTAATAGTAACAGTTTTAGACCTAGTAATGTCACTCCTAAGGAGACTGGAATCGTTGAAAATTTGTTATGTTCATATGGTTTCATGCAATGTTGCGAACGACAAGCAAGATTTTTTTCACTACAGTCAATTTTCTGGAAATGATAATTTAAAACGTGGTGATGCAGTTGAATTTGAAATGACTTATAAACGTCGTACACAGGAAAACCAATTGCTAGTTCTGTTTTCAAAATTACTTCTAAAGTTAGTAATGTGTGAAGAGATAGTTTCTGGATTTGAAACCACTGAAAAAAAAGGAAATATTCTGCTGAAAATGTTGATGGAAGTATAGAGCTTCATCCTCCTAAAAAGGTCACTTTTAGCATTGCCATTGACAAAAATACAAGAAACCTTAGATCTTGTAAAATGCGTTCGGAAAAGCCCTTACCTGTAAGATACCGTGGTGTTATCTGTGTTCTTAAAGGAACATTTGGTTTTATTAAAAGGGGTGATGTAAAGGATGTTTTTCCACTCTAGTGAATGAAAAGTGTTCAAAAATCTTAATCTTGGTGATGATGTTGAATTTGGAATACAGGCTCGTAACAACAAGGAAGTTGCTGTAAGTGTAACTAAATTACCCTTAGGGACAGTGATATTTGAGGACGTTGAAACCGAAAGTTTGGTTGGTGAAATAACTGAATGCTTATACAAATCTAGAAGTCGTTTGAAGAAAGCATAAAAGTTAGAAATGAAATTGAATTTACTGTGATTCAGGATTGCGAGATGGTCTATAGAAAGGGAAAACAGCACATAAACACTGTGATGCCAAATTGTTTCCAATTAAAGTAACTAACTAAAGTTATTTTCTGTTAAATAAACAAAATTCACAACTATATTAACTCAGTTCATGACTTAACAACTTGCCATACTCTCCTGTTATGTCTGAACATTATTCTATTATACTTAGTACTTCTAAAGGAAACTGAACTAAGGAAATTGAAAAGTTTTATCTCCAAATAAAGGTAAATATATTAAGCACAATCCAGTTACTCTAAAACTTCAAAATCTTTTACTTAAAAGTTGCTTTTTATAGTGAACTGAAAAGAATGCAAGTGTGTGTGTGTGTGTTACCTTTATTTCTTTCACCAAACAATTCAGCAGCTAAAGGAAAACTTAATTAAGACTCTGGATTTGCAAAGATTGTCTAAATCTAAGACAATAGTGAAATTAAAGAGAGTTTCAAAAGAAAAGTACAATGAGAATGCGTTTATATTGTCTAAAACTTCTCAAAAGCAGATACTTTAAAAAACTGTTTTTTTTCAGCGAAACGATTACTGCGACAACTTAGAAGACAGTACTTTCCAGCGTGTTCTTATTTTTAGTGTTAATTTTCTTGAATATTCGAGATTTTCTAGGGTTGCCGGTTAAAAAACTTATGATACAGCAAATTCAGAATTAAGAGTAAAAAATAACGTAAGATAATAAATTAGTTTTATTTATGTGTTATACATAGCGTGAAGAACCAATCCTCCTTCATTGAAAAATTCAATGATTGATTGAGTTTTTATGGCACAAGGGCCAGGTTTGGCCAATCTGAGTCAAAGAAAAATTCAAAGATGCCATTCGATAGTATATAAATTCATATACATAAATATTTGCATAAAGGCTGGTCTCTCTCAAATTGCACGCAAATTTTATACTTTTTCAATAGCAACACATAACTTTGAAATGTGAATCTATATCAAAATTTAATTTCTCAGATACGTTGCTACAAGTCATTTGGACCTTCAGTTTCTGTATTATGAGTACTAAACTTTTAGAGCTCCTAAAGTGAAAAACTTTCGCACAGCTTGTCGCTATAATGATTTTATGTCGCTGTATTGATTTTATTATATGCGGTCGTTGTGGTTTTTCACTAAGAAACAAACTCTAGCTAGGAGTAAACAGTTAAAATTTTCCAGTCTTGTAGTCTTTCTAAATTTATTTCCGTCAAAATCAAGGTTGCTATTCAAATCATATTTTCGAAATATTACTTCTTAATTAATATTTCATAATATTTTTAAAGCATTATACCTATATTTGTTTGTGTGTTCTTTAGTAACACAAAGTAAAATATCTTGATGTGAACATTATTTATGAAGATTAAATTTTAAAAAATTGGAAATAACCTTATTATTTAGAGTTCCAAAATTTTTGCTCAAAATTCAGAAATGACTGGACCAAATGATCTGAAGCTTAGTATCTGAAGCTGAATTTTGGTATAGATGGGAAATTTGGCAGTAACAAAAGTTAGCACTCTCATTCGTGACCATGGTGGGGTGACCACATGAGCTGCCGCGTACTGGGTATGTTTTAACTTTATACCAAAACTTTTTTAATTTCTTACACTGATTTTTAAGTCTCAGACACTTTAAATCATTGTAATTTTTACATCCCTCTATTAAACAGCACTAATGACGTGATATCTCGTCATTAAGATATTTGACGAATTTTTGGTGATGACGAGATCAAGAACTCGTTAGCTTTCTTCTAATGGCGTGTTATCTCGTCCATCAAGATCTGGCCAGTTTTGCTTATGGTGTGGTACCACGTGGAGACAACCACCAAGGTTAAACCAGTAGAGCGATAAAAGTGTAAGAAAGTATTGTTTGGGAGAAGAATATACGATAAAGTCTATAAGAGAAATAATTTGTAACCTTCACTTCAAATTAACCAAAGTTAATTTTTGAAGCATTTGGTTTCAGTGCTCGAATAGGTTAAGTCCCAAGGAGCGGAAATACCTTTCAATTATAAAAACGTCATTAATTCGGCGATTTATTTTCAAGCAAACATAATTTCTGTACAATTTGTGACACCTATGCGAAATATTTTCAGGTCGTTTTAAGAAATTTGGAGGAAATGCACTCATTTAACCTTAATGTTTTCCTACATATTAATCCAAATCAATGTTATATCTCATTGATATGACGGACAGATCCTCGCCAGTCGGAAATTCATTCTCGGAGCTGACTGCATTGATAAGATAAGTTGAATCGGAGATTCGCTTTAAGTTTTTATGGTAAGTTTTGAAACACCGTGTGTATTATTGTAGAGTAATATAACTGTTTTTGGATCGACCAGCTTAGTAGATACATTGAATATCTTAACCCTCCTGATAGTTGTCTTGGCGAGGTATCCCGTCATTAGCAAAACTGACCAGATCTTGATGGTCGTGATATCTCGTCATTAGAAGAAAACACACCAGATCTTGATCTCATCGTCATAAAAAATCGGTATTATCTTGAAGATATCTCGTCATTGGCTCAATCTTGAAGGACGATATACCTCGTCGAAACCACTTGGAGGGTTAAGAGGAATCTCCACTCAAATTATTTGGGCACCCCAGATATACGAGATTAAGTAGATGAAGTAATCAACCAATCATTTTTGAATAGGGCATTCTATGCAGCAATTCGTATTCTATCCTTTTTACTCGTGGTCACATGAATACGATTATTTCTATGTATTACAACTTATTTCATGTATTAATTTACGTTCATGTATGTATTCAAGTAGTAAGAACAATCATTTTAAACACGTTTTAAAATCGAGGGTGTAAATGTAAACTAACATTTTAAAGTTATTACTGTGGTCTGAAACTTTATATTATTAACAAACGGGTCATTCTTTTGAACTACAGAATCTTTTAGCCGTATAAAACGAAAAAAAGGATTTGATCATTTAGTTTCCTTTTAACTTGCAAACATTTTTAAAATTCTTTAAAATCTGTTAAAATCCGCAGAGATCTGTAAAAACGAACGTGAATTTGTTTATAAAACGACATTGCACGACTACAGTTCATACTTTTGCAGTAGATGGCGTAACTATACTAACACATGAAACACATTCATTCGATTTATTTTAGTGCTGCCATCTTCCGACTGAATATTGAACAGTTTGATTCCTTTCCCACAATTGCTCTTAACCGTTCTTCTCAATTAGAAGAGTCGCGGATTAGCAACAGGAAGCTTTCGAGATTAAATCTCAATCTAACAAACACCGTCGTGCACGAGGGAGCTAGTGCACGTAAATCTGTCGTGGCTTCAAATGTGTGGAAGTTATTAGAATAGGTGCCAGCTGAGATCACATCGTCATCTGATCGTGGTTCAAAATGACGAGGTGTTGTCCTCAAAACTTTCCCTTCGGGGTTGATCCCGGACCTTCGCCAATAGCCCATTGAGTTGCTCTACTGCGACTTGAATTCAACTACCTACCTAAATCGCTCTTTAATGGTATTCCGAATAGGTGAATGGATGGTTTGCAGACAATACACTTGTTACGCAATAAAAGAAATTTCATTCTTGACTCTTTGTTACACATGTAATATGATGTTGAAAGATTTATGAAGAATCTTCCGTTTTACAGTTTAACGTTAAAATGCAATAACATTCCTTGCGCCTACTCAAAAATGTCAAACACATATGATGAAAACAACTTCGGCGCTTGTGTCAGACTGGTGGAAGAAAACGCCTCGAGTGTCTGTCTATTACTCCATATATGAAGTCTGCCCCTGACTGTTTCCATAGAAACTGAACGTATCCTATTTTCATAGGGGATGCTTCCAGAAATGTTTAAGACTGTCTGTCTCACTGTCGCACTTGATGACAAATTTGAAACATTTTTGTCATGATTTTTACATAAAGATCGAAGCAAGTAAACTACCTCTTCCGCACCCAAAATTTGAGAAAATTGTAATTAAATGAAATCATTCCGAATCCTCATCACCCCTACTCAAAATGAAGGAGCCCTGTTTCTATAGCTACCGCCGCCATCCAGACTGGGTATCGAGAGCAGTTCTCGTGGTCGACACACAATACCTACAGTCGCACCAACTTTAGGAAAATTTTGAGCAATTATAAGATCCTTCAAATGTGTCTATTATGCAGATCAATACCAATATTATTGTATTATTTATACTACGCTATAGAGAGCAACTATGAAATCATGTGGCTCAAGATCTCATAAGACTTGTGCGCCCCATTTCCTGGTGTAACGGTCAAATGTTCTGAGTGAGGTAGAGCCTCCCTCTCTATATTACCATACTCGTATTACCTGAAAGTTTGGAGAATCGGGTGCCAGCTCAGGTGTGACCTCTTTATCTGACTGTGGTTCAAAATTACGTGGTGTTGTTCTCGGAACTTTTCCTTCGGGGGTTGAACATGAACCATCGCCAATAGCCCAGTGTTGCTCCATTACGATGTTAATAAAAAACGAAGTCTGTCCAAAAAGAAACCGAACTTTGAAATTAGAGGGCTAACGCGTCAACCTAGAAACTTCACTGTAATGACGTTATGTAGCGTTAACCTTGTGCTTGCACCTGCTCATTTCTCGAGAACGCCACGTCATTTTGTCACTGTTTTATGAGGGGTAGAGTGAACCAGTGTTTTGTGTGTTCGGCGATTATTTATATTGCGAAAATGAAAGATCTTGAAGAGCAACGAGTTTGTGTGAAGTTTTGCGTACAATTGGCAAAAACCTTTACTGAAACATTTCAGACGTTGCAATAAGCTTATGAAGAAGATTGTTTAATCCGGTTCCAATGGCTATGAATGGTACCGACGTTTCAAATCGGGCAGAACACCCACCAAAGACAATCCGAAAACTGAGCGCCCTTCCACGTCAACGGGCGATCTTCACGTCGAGGAAGTGAAAAAAGCTCGTCAGAGTCGATCGAATGTGATGTTGATCGCCTTTTTTGATTGGTGAGGAATCGTTTATCATGAGTTCGTTAAACGAGGTCGAACAATTTCTTTTACTTGGATGTTATGAGGTATTTAAGAGAAGCAACGTGACGGAAGAGGCCGGAAGTTTGGAGAAATAAAACCTGAATGCTTCACCATGATAACGCACCCGCACATTCGTCACTCCCTATCCGTGAATTTTTGGCCAAAAAAGATATGACTGTCAAATTGACCAGATGTGGCACCTGCGGTCTCTTTTTGTTCCCAAAGTTGAAATCCACCTTGAAAGGTCGACGATTTGAAACAATAGAAGAGATCGAAGAAAATTCGCTGCGAGACTTAGGTGCAATACCACAAAAGGATTTCCAGGAGGCATTCCAGAAATGGAAGACACTTTGGGAGCAGTGTATAAATAGAGGAGGAGAGTATTTTGAAGGAGACAAGTCTGATTAAAAGATACTATCATCAATTATTGATTTATTCTAAAAGTTCAGTTTCTGTTTGAACAGACCTCATACGTACCTACCTCTACATTTGAACCACGATCAGATGACGAGGTCAACACCTAAATTGACACCCCACTCTCCAAACTTCCACACCACACCAACGTGACTTCATTTGGGGCCACGACAGATTTAATATGCACCAGCGCCCAAGTACCCGACGGTCTTTGTCTGGTTCTCGTAACCCTCCGGTTGCTTATTCTTCCAACCGTGTAATCTACCCTTTTATTCATTCCTTCATTGGTGTTATTTTAATATTTACTCCTCCCTCTTTAAGGGAGGACTGACCTCCTCTACAAAATTATTGCCAGTGGGGCCCTAGCAGCGACCTCAATGGAAAAGAGTCAAGAGAATCTCAGATGTATCTTTGCTTAGATTTCTTTCAGTCTGCTGCCATTTTCAATCCATTTAATCATCCAGCACGCTTTCTTAAAAATAACCCAAACATAAAAATTGTTTGGGATTAAAATAAAATGGTCTCCTTATAAATCATTCCACGAGATAGATCTTCCATTTTTCAACCAAAACCATTTTCAGGTTCAAGAAAAAAATCATTCAAATCGCCAAATTATGTTCAATTCCAGGTTAGATAGTTAATTAAAGTTCCACTGGAGCAACTGCTGGCGGTGGTCCGGGATCAATCCAGAAGGGAAAGATCCCCGAGGCAACAGCGTGTGACGAGGTCAACACTCTTGTGCGCTGGCACTTCACTCTCTAAACTATCACACCACGCCAAGAACATTTGAGGCCACGAGAGATTTAACGTACACCAGTCCCCGTGTATACCACGGTCTTTGCTTGGACCGAGTATCAGACTCGAAATCCTCTGGTTGCTAATCCGTTACGCTTCTAACTGGGCTACTGCGACCCCGATAACAATTCTAAAACCGAATGGATGTTCGTTAATTTACAGCTTATGCAATGGTTAGAGACCGTGCCTTATTTAATCGATATTACATAATTCGAAACGTATATTGCGTACATCCGTAAGGGTTGTAACAGAAAAGCCCCGAAGCACACAATGGATTTTTTTAAACGATGAATCGGGTATTTGTCTAGGTTGTGGGCGATGTAAAAAGGTACAATCGGGATATTAACATAAAACGGCCGGCGACCACGCGCAAAAAAAAAACACGTATCGCTGTTCGAGTTCTAAAAATTGTCTCCCTATGTCATCCAGCCCTCTGGAGCACATCTGCTTTAGGTGTGCATGGGCTTCACGAATCCGAATTTCCCAAGAAATCTTTTCTTTTCCCATGCGGTTAACTGCCGTACTCCCGGTGATACCCAAGCGATCTTTATCCGCTTTCATCGCACTCCTCTATTCCCCAATCCTTTTTTTCCCTTTCACGGTAATTTTTACTTGACGTTGCCTTGTGTTTGGGGCAGCTTGGCCAAATATGGCCCTTGCGCCATAAAACCTTAAAACAACCAACACTATGTCGTCTCTCCAGTTGACACTGGGGGACAATTAATTAAGAGTGGGGCGTCGTGCACCCATTAAAATCCATCTGGATGGGAAGGAGATCTTCACGATAGATAGTTCGAGATTTACAACCGGTGGTCAGTGGGCGTGGGTGTTGACCTCTGACAACGAGCCGTTACTATTACTACAATAGAAAATATTCTGTCAAAAGTGGGATGAAAAAAATTATTGGGGTCTATTATTCGGAGGACAAATAATTCTTTAAAAGTAGCGTTCACACCAGCTAATGAAGATAATCCTTTTCTTTAGGTTTTAGGTGACATTGAACGAAACTCTCCCATTCTGTCCCGGCAATGGAACTGTTTTTCAGAGTTCCTTTGGCTAAATGGACTGACAAAATCCCATCTGGTGTCATCGGTAGTTTGATAACGGTTTAGAAACAAAATCCCCAGAGTCAGCAATTCAGCTGTGAACGACTGGGATATTTCGAAAGCAATTACCGCAAATATGAATGCGTGTTGCAGTAGTAGCCTCCGATTTTATGATCCAAATGGCAGTAATAGTTTATGAGATTTATGGTGCTGCTTTAGTGTCAACCTCAATGTAACAGCCAGACAATGATATCTCGCTTTCTCAAGAAGTCTTCACGTCTCCTGTGTAATTTAGGTCAACATATGGTAAAGTAAGTATCCTTAATTTGCATAATAATTTAATATGCTTTTGCATATTACTTGACTATTTGCGTATTATATTTAAACAGATTATTTTTAATATTGCATTTAAATTCGTTCCTTTGGATACCCGTCATAATATAGCAAATTTAGTTTGAACACGATTTTTCTTCGGCATTCATTTCTATGGCAATCATATTCTACTTTTAGTGTTAAAAAATGATCAAATGATACAATTTAATATAAATTAATTGAAGGAATCAATACAAATTAATTGAAGGATGTTCAAATCATGGCCATTTTTTATGTACCTTTTCACAAAATATACTGAAAGTAGAGGTTCGACATTTTTTACACTCAGTAGACTTTCGGAATTCTCATATACAGGGTCTCCTCGACTTATGACCGAGTTCCGTTCCGACTCACAGGTCGTAAGTCGAATTGGTCGTAAGTCGGATTTATATTTTTCAACACTATTAAAAAATGATCAAATTATACAATTTAATATAAATTAATTGAGGGAATCAATACAAATTAATTGAAGGATGTTCAAATCATGGCCATTTTTTTATGTACCTTTTCACAAAATATACTGAAAGTAGAGGTTCGACATTTTTTACACTCAGTAGACTTTCGGAATTCTCATATACAGGGTCTCCTCGACTTACGACCGAGTTCCGTTCCGATTGATAGGTCGTAAGTCAAATTGGTCGTAAGTTGGATTTATATTTTTCAACACTATTTTCATTCAAACGGATTATAAAAATTGTACAGAAACACAAAAATTCAAACTATGTACGTATAATTATTGTACATAATGTGAAAAATGCATCATATGTATTCTATTGTATCTTTTTACCCTACCAATGTAGTTATCTTTATTTACTATTTTTATTCTTTTATGGTCGTAAGTCGCATAGGTCGTAAGTCGAGGAGAAGGTGTACTGTTTGAGGACAGTATTATAACTGCATAATATTTTCGAATAGATTTTTATGTAACTCTAGCTTTAAAACCCGGTTATGCCAAGATTCAGACAAACCAAGTCACGCCCGTTTCCTCAACAGTTTCGTTACCCCATCCAGCAGCTTTTTGAGCTTTGTCCGCTATACGTGTTTGTGCTCGTTCCTCTTTCTCAGTTCGGGAGAGCTTTTGACGTTTCGTAATCATTCGAGTTTGATTAAAAATTTATCTCTTTTAGAATAGCATAAATATTCTACTAATATTTATATAATATTAAATTACGTAGCGAACTAAAGACAAAGTAGTTGCAATGATCATGGAATGTAAATTCCACGACGTCAGAGCTCAGAGTTCGAGGTTTTGCTACTTCAGATTCCTGCTTTGCGTACAAGATTAACTAAAATATCCTCAAATTCTACTGTTTCTTTCGTTAATTTAATAAAAAATTAATCTGAAGGTATACAACGATGACTTTGGTATCATCTATAATTGTGTAGAAAGTGTGGAAAAAGTTTTACTTAAAGGAACAGTGGACTTTCAAAATCACCAAAATCAATAGATAATTTTTGCGTTACAAATTAATTGATATCAAATTCTGTGGGTAGCAAAATAATTTTTCAATTGGAATCTTTTGAAATGGAGTTAGAAATACAACTATATAGTAGACAATTAGTAAGTCTTTTACAAAAATGCATTTTTCTCTTATTAAGATTTTTTGACAATCTTCTGAATTCGAAATGTTTCCTCAGCATCTGGTTTCAATTGATTAATATTAAAATGTTTTGGAAAATCCTTAAAATCTCTTTCATATGTCCAAGCGCAAATTATAAATTCATCAAGCTTCTAAAATTTGAAATTTTGGTTTAAAATGCTTGCTTAACCTATGCTTCTTTTTTCCAAACTTTTAGGTGTTTTACAAATTTTTTTTGATTAAAAATTGAGCAATACACTTAGTAAATACCGTTTATTTGATTTATACAAATACAAACTATTATGTGAATTAAAGTTTTGACAGTACATTGAAATTTAATGCGAATGGGACCTATCGATTTATCAAAATTTCTGTTAATTATATGTAAGAACTTCTGGACTCTCTGAACTTTGGATATTTTTAATCAAACTTTATACCTAGGCATTTTAGTAAGAAACAGTTTGTGTAAATAGAGCATTGAAAAGATTTGTTTGCTTTATTCATTTGAAAGAATACGTTCAATTATTCATTTAAAGCAGGGGTGTCAAACTGGCGGCCCGCCGTCCGCATGTGGCCCACGATGCTCTGAAATAAAATAAAAACAGGACAATATGTTATGAAGAAAATGGCACTTAAAGGAGATCGAGGCAATACCGTACACACAATTTCGTCACGTTAAAAATGTGTGAGCAACTATTTTCGTCCATGAAATTAAATAAAACGGCCTACAGATCAAGATTAACTGATAAACATATATCTGCCGTAATGAAGATTGTCTGTTCTCTGTCTTTGAATCCAGATATTGGAAAACTAGTAGGAAAGCGCTGGCAAGTTTCGGGTAAAAAAATTAATTTTAGTTTTATAAATACATTAAAATAAATAAACGTTTAAATAAAAGCAATTATATAGCAATATTATAGATTATTACTCTAAATTCACTTAATTACATAATGTGTTTTAATTATCCTATCCATATTCCTGAATCCTCACTTCAAAATATAATTTTAAGAAAATTTGTAAATGTGATGTGGCCCGCGTGAATCTTACCAGTTGCATTAAATGGTCCGTGTTTTAATTGAGTTTGACACCCCTGATTTAAAGGAATGCATACAAGTATGCTATTAAAGAAAATACACCTGTTAATATGAGGGTTATAGAGGGTATCCCAAAAAGTTGTTCCGCAATTTATCTTTTCACCATTTGGAGATAGGTAGGCAATGTAAGATGCAAAAGTACACCAAATAAGGTAAGTAATTAAGATATGTGAATAAAATTATCACGTGATAACAATTTAAGCGGATTCAGTTTTACATTTTTATACGACCCCTCTAGATAAAAATCCGAGATAGCAAAAATGTTCCTTACCTGTTCCCTATCGTTAGCAGAAAACTACATTTCTGTAGGTTGAATATTAACGGAGATACAAGAGGTTCCATTTTAGGGGGTCCGTATCTAAATTTAGGATGGAAACTGACCCACGGTCAAAAATGAAGAGCTAAGTTCTGAATTGCTGCAGATGGAAAACATTTTGAATATGTGTTGTAAATTTTCTTTTATTTTTATTTAAACCATTTTTTATACAATATTTTTATTAAAGATTACATTGTCTACTATTATTCATTGCGATTTTCATCTGCAGTTGCAATACTACATTACTTTGCACAATGTTGCACTTTCTGACCGAAAAAAATACTTTTTAGCATAATGTATACGGTCCCTAATTTGACTGCTTGACCAGCCTCCATCATTATGCCTCCGTTACTGTTCAACCTACAGAAATGCAGTTTTCTGCTAACGATATGATGCAGGTAAGGAACATTTTTGCTATCTCGGATTTTTATCTAGAGGGGTCGTATAAAAATTAAAACCTGAATCCGCTTAAATTGTTATCACGTGATAATTTTATTCACATATCTTAATTACTTACCTTATTTGGTGTACTTTTGCATTTTACATTGCCTACCTATCTCCAAATGGTAAAAAGATAAATTGCGGAACAACCTTTTTGGGACACCCTGTATATTAATTACCAGTCTCAACCGAGGGACATCAATGTTGTTCACTTGAAATATCTGAATTTTAATCTTTTGAAATTATTTTCAAAATACTTTTAAGTAAACCTATAGTTTCGTCCCGTCTGAAATGTCTTGTTCCGTTCAAAATGTCTTTGTCAACAAGAGGGGGAAAAGACCTCTATTAGATTTTTTCATTCGAAATACACAAATATCCTCAATATCTTTCATAAATGCAATGAGAGCATTCAAAAATCACTTACTTGTGTTAGCAACCCTCCAGTATAAGTCCTCCCAGTTTACTCTCCTAGTGGTCGACTCGACGAGATATCTCGTCATTAGTAAAACTGGCCAGATCTTTATGGACGAGATATCTCGTCATTAGAAAAACAAATGCCCAGATCTCGTCGTCCAAAAATCGGAAATATCTTGAAGTCGAGATATCTCGGCATTAGCAAAATTGGTCACATACTTATGGACGAGATATCTCGTAAAAACTATTTGGAGGGTTAATAAGTGCCAACTAATAAAAATACCTTTTAACAAAGTCTCATAATATTTCTTCGAGAAACTATATCCGAAGACGTCCAAGGACGTCAAACTTTTAGGTTTTTATTTTGCTAGGGCCAGATCTGACCAAAATATGTTTTTTCAATCAAGTAAAAGGACACACACAAGGAAAGTTTTACTGACTGAGAAGAGAGTAATACACCTAGAGTAGTTACAGCAATTGAACCTTCACCGGTTATAGCTAGTAGACTGTAGCGCATTGGGCAAACCCCTGAGCCACTTCTCAAACTTTTAACCCTCCTGGAGGTTTCTCTTCGTGTCGAAAAGTGTCTTATAATGGTCATAATATGATGCAAAAACATGTTCCAAACTCTCACTAGTTCTAGGCAAGGAACAATTTGTTTTTCCTACTTGGACCTTCATAACCTTTTTAGTAATAGGGCAGTTTTGTTTCTACGAGATATCTCGTCCTTAGCAAAATTGACCAAATCTTGGACGAGATATACCTCCTATAACGAGATATATCTCGTCGAAACTGCTTGTAGGGTTAAGCAAACACATCTTAACCCACTGAAATTAAGAGAGTTCCGAGTATTGTAGTATTGATTTAAATCCATAGCACATATAAGTAACAACATCGATTCATTGGAAGAATCCGACGAAAGTTTCTATTGGTCAGGAATATAAAACCTGCTTATAAATCATACGTTGAAGACTATAGGGTAAGATCGGATAAATGCGTACGAATCCCTTAGGTTAAACCTTTCAAGATATTCAATCTTTCCTATCTTAACGTAAACATATATTTCAATGTAATTCCTTTTGTACCTGGCAGAGATATCAAGCCAAAGGCATCAACCATGGCGGAGATATCATACAAGATCAGACCACTAAAGGAAGAAGACGTTCCAGAAGTTGTTGAAATCTCACGTGCAAATAGATTTCAATACCCTGTCTCAAGTCTCCGCTCGTGGATGACATTCGACCCGGAAGGTATACTGGTGGCTGTCAGTGACACAGGTGAGGACAATACCTGTCGAATAGAAGGAGCGCGTCGTGTCCAGCCTCTCACGCAAAAAACGTTCCAAACTGTCACCAGTTTGAACGAGGGATAATTTTTTTAAACTTGTTTCACTCTCAGAATGACACGTTCGTTTTGTCTAGACGTATATCGCTTGTATTTAATAGTATATCGCTTGGTTAGCAAAATTGACCAGAACTTGGGTGGCAGGAAAGGTAGTTAATTAACGTCACACTGGAACAACACAACAGGCTATTGCCGACACTCCGTGATCCATACCGAAGAAAAAGATATGAGGATAACGCCTCGTAATTTAGAAACACGGTCAGATGACGAGGTCAACACCTCAGATGGAACATCACCCTCCTACCTTCCACACGGCGCAACCGGGAGGACATTTGTAGCCAGGATAGATTTAACGTGCACCAGCTCACGTGTACTCTGAAGTTTTTTTTGGACCGAGTTTCGAACTCGCAAACATCTGTTGCTAATTCGATTCTCTTCCAAATGTGCTATAGCGGCAAGACCAGAACTTGGACGAGATATCACTTCTAGATACTTAGAGAGTTAATTCAAGGAAGAGAACAGCGTTGAACAAAGAAGCGTCGCTCATATCAAGTTAAATCTTTATCTCTTTGACAGCATTAAATGGCATATAGAGGAATTACTAAAATTTCAAATTTTCTGCAAAGATGGAAGCATATTCTGGGAATTAATGTGGAATAACGCGTTAAGCATTATGTGTTGAGAGCCTGTTAAATAATAAGCTTCACATAAAATCAAATATTTCGTCACCTTTTGAACAATCAAGATATTGCAAAACTAAAAATTGTCTTTAATAGTATTTACTCATGCGATCTTGGTTAAGTAATCGTCTACTTGATCAAACATAGAGTCACGCAAACATCAAGTAATCAAGTCACGTATTAAACATGAAAACAGCCATAATATTTGTTTAAAAATGAAACATGAGAAGTAAAACTCAAGAGATAAATTCACATGAAAAAATGCATTTCCAGTAAAACTTTCCCCTAATTATTTGTATAGCTTTTCATAATCATCCGAAGGCTACTTAATTATTTTATGTTAAACATTCAGAATTTTTTCGCGTATATCAGTGACTTTTTTCGTTTTTATCGAGTTCTTCATTTGTATTTAATATACTTTTAAGTCAACAGCCATGAACATCTTTAAGGTTGTCTTGGAGATCATGTACATAGAGATAAAGTAACTTTCATTACACGTTAATGCTAAAATTCATAGAACCGTCTATTCTTCTCATAATATGTAGTACTTTTAGTTGCAGTCCATCACAAAAATAACTATATCTTATGAATATGGGATCGAATTCAGCTTAAACTTTTGTTTTCATTTCTAGGAGCAGTTTTGGGAATCTGCGGTTGTGTCAAGAACAGTGAAAAATTATACTTCGGTGGTGTTTTCTGCGTTAAAGAAGAATATAGAAATCTCGAAATAGGACACAAGGTACGAGTTATTATTACCTGTATGTTTTTTACTACCTGAGAAAAGTCACCTACCAGATTGGAATACATTGGACAAAAATGCACACATGGCATTAGCTTTTACACTTGGGTCAAGTCTGCTTCATGAATTTTACAATAAATTGGATACTTTTGGTTTTATATCATCGCACCTACATTGCTATAGGCTATTGTGATATACCAGGCAAAAATGGTTGTCTTCTACCCCAGCCGTCCAGCCCTCTCCATTACCTCCATGCTTCTAAGTTGGTAGAGCGAAAGATAAATAAGTCCGTTTGCGACCATCAAAAGCTTAAAGCCACTGACAAAACATGGAGCAAGCTTTTATCTGGCCCTGTTTCACTAATTTGAAACGACATATTTTTACGGAATTTTTTAATTTTAACTGGACACGACTTTTTAATAGGACACTTACACAGCATTGGTGTGCATGCTTCTCCTGACTGCCCATTTTGATCGACGGGGAGCTTTATGGATTTTAGCCATCTTTCATCTTGCACTTTTTATCTGACGATCACATCTTAGTTGACGTCCTTTTTAGACAGGCTAATTTGTACTGGGCTGCCCGTAGGAAATTAGGGTCCCTGGACTTTTCCTGACGTAGGAAAAACCTACATTGCAACAGAGCTGGAATAGAATATTCCAAACTTTTGTGTCTAACATTAAAATTCAAAGTATTCTACCAAACACTCAATGTTTGAAATTTTAATAGTGCGCTAACGAGGGATGAACGAATAAGTTCGATTAAAAATAAAATGTTGAAGACTTAAAACGCATTGAGTAGTACTACATTAGACTTCTCACAAAAATACAAGACTAAACCAGGAGGAAGTTCACATAAAACCAGATTAAAATTGCAGGTTCTTTTGACTAGTACCACGTATTAGTTCTCACAAATACAAGACTATATAAATTGTTTTACAGATCTTCGCCCTTTGCTATGAACACGCGAAGTCGGAGAACATCGGCTGCAACTGTGCCAGCGACAAGCTCAACTCCTACAAGCGACATGGCTTCGGCGTCTTCGAGAGCAACTGGTCCTCCTTGGAGTACGAAACCTACGAAGTCATCAACCACGAATTGCTCGAAGACAACCTTCCAGAAGAAGTGGAAATAAAACCTTACCATGATAATCTCTTCCTTGCCATGATAGCCTACGACTACTCCCTGATGGGGTTTGACAGGAGGAAGATCCTGGATTTGAGCGTCCACGAGGACGACTGCTTGACCCTGGTTGCCATGAAGGGCCGTACCTGCGTAGGATTCGGAAGCATCAAGTACAACATCCAGGGGGCAGGGCGAGTGGGTCCCTTGTACGCAGATGAGCCCTGTGTGGCTGAGACTATGTTGAGAAGACTTATCACTGGCTTTCCTGAAGCGAAAGGCATTGCGATGGTGACGGTCAGCAACAATTTGCATGCTAATAATTTCCTTAAAAAGTTGGGCATGACGGTGCAGGACAACTCGCTTAGGGTGTACACGAAGGAACGGTTGAATTGCGACACTAACAAGATCTACGCTCAGTTTGATGTGGACTTTGCGTCTCTCTAACTCTCCAAGTGGTTTCGACAAGATATCTCGTTCATCAAGATCGGGCTAATTTTGCTAATGAGATATCTCGGAATCGATGTATTGTCGATTTTTTTATGATAACGGATCAATGTCTGGTCATTTTTCTTCTAATGACGAGATAGATGGTCCATCAAAATCTGGTCAGTTTTCTAATAACAAGATACCTTGTCGAGATAACCACCAGGAGGGTTAATGTCCCTACCAACAACCACTGCATTGTATTAAAAAAAACTTGCAATAATGTGATAAACCTGTTTTTCATATCGAAATTAATTAAGTAATAATGTTGATAACAGTTGACCCAATTGCAGTTTGTTCAGCTTTCAATAGAAAATAAAATATTTTTTAAATAGTTATATTAACTCCCATGCTTTTAGGCAGAATTGTAACAAAATCAGACGAAACATTACAGAACGAGCTAATATAAATAACAAGTAACATTCTTCAAACAAATGCATATAACTCGGATCTGGTGAGTTGAGTCATGTGGTTTTGAACGAGTCTATTTGTCATATTAATGTATTTGTATACCTTCGGAGGCAAATTTTTGAAATTATCACGGAACTTAGAAGATTTTTTATAGATTTCACTATTGATTTCTACTAGAAAAAGTATTTTATGGCAGAAAATATTGTGATAAAAATAATTTTTTTTATGGAGTAAAAAGTGCAAAACACCAGCCAAAAATACCACGTACGCAAAGCGTCATATTTAAAAAAATAATGAACATTTTTTCCAGTTTGTAGAGTAAATTATCTTCTAAAAACATTGATTCATATATTGAACTACAATTATTACTATATTGTTATATTTAAATTATTAGTTGTGGACTTTATGTCACTCATCCCTGAAAAAAACATGAAAATGTGCAAAAAGCAAAAAATATTCTGGTTTACATCCTGCTCAAATTTTGAAATGATTATTCCTTAATAGTAGTAATTCAAACCCTGCTTCATAATCTTTAGAACATGTTTAAAAAATTTCGAAAGAACTTAATTGATGCATTCTGAGGTATCGTGTTTTGCGAAGGATAACGTTTAGCGAAAATTGTATTTTGAGAAAATGTAAAAATAATATAAACCTCCATGTCAAATATAAATGTCTAAACTTTAATATTTCCAGTTTCTAATGGTCGTATAAGCAAAATCCGAATTGATTTAAAGAGCTAGAGTTGCAGTATAATATGCAAAAGTTGAAAATGTGAAATTTGGGTGAAAATGTTGTTTTAAAGGTATACAGATAAACCTTAAGGATTAGGTTAAACGTAAACAATGACTTCCTACAATTGGCGTCTTTATCACCTTAAAAACCATCTCGATGGGAAGATAGTTCGAGAATAACGACTGGCGCAGTGTGTCAATTTAGCAATTTAGATGGATAAAATTATTGCATAAAAAATACACTGGTTTGGGGGTGGTTTTTTGAGGCTGTGAGGGATAAAAAATACTGGTTTGGTATATATTTAACGATTTTTAGTTACTATTTAAATGATGAAATATGCTAAATTTATAGAAAATTGTAAACTTTCTCCATATATACGATATGCTTCTATCAATTATTAACCGTATTTTTTCTTGTAATTTTATATTAATATACACATGAATAATGGCCAGATATACCCATAACGGTTCCACTTAAAAATAAAGTACATATATATAATAGGAAAAACTAAAAGCGTAAATCTTTATTTGAAAAATATTTACCAAATTATGTACTTGGATTCCCAACTGCCTAAATAGTTATAATTGGAATCAAGGGAAGATTCTTCAAATTAAACCTTTCTGGAAACATTGGCTGCGTTTAGTTTTAGACCTTGCTCTTAAACTTGCAATTAGTGGATCTGAGGTTATGAGTAATCTATTCACTAAATCTATTCGTAACAGTTCTTGACCCTTTTTTATAGTAAATATTTCCCTTATAGCCTATTATGCATATTTCTTGCATTTTGTGCTTCTTCTAAAACATGACCAATTCGAAAAATACAAGACGCAATAATATCCTTTCCATGGACCAGTATTTTATGTATAGTTTACGGGCTTTGGGGTACGGAGGATTCTTTCTGATGTATATATATATTGAACTTGCTTCGTGCTCAGCAAACTTATCGGAGTTTATCTAAATACCGAGATTTGAACATTTTTATGACGGAAGCGCTTGATTAATACTACTTTAATCCCATTTATTTCTACATACCTCTCGGTATTTTTAAGAAATCTACGTGTGGTATTTCTATCTTTAGTATTTCCTGTGCTGTTTGGGCACATCTATCAAAACAGCTTTAAAGTTATGTTGCACATTATTAACTTCCCTAGTAGTTAAATCTACTAATTACTTGGCAAAAAGAAATTTGATGGAACGACAATGTCTAGTCAATGATGGAGCAGGATTTTGCTAAATAATTTTTTTACTCTCATTAGTAAGTTTCCAAAGGTACTTAGAAATACTAAAAAAACTTTGCCCAGACTGATGTTCTTCACAAAAAAATGTTGGTATCTTCTCTTTTCAGCACCATCACAGCTCCACATTATATTTATATTATTAACTTTTTATTAACTATTTTATAACTAATTTTATTAACTAACAAAACCAGTCTCATAGACTTCCACATTAATTGTTGCTAATCTCCTCGTCTAGCTCAAACTAGACCAAATCCACAAGTCCATTCACGCGCACAAAGACATACATTCAGAAAACAGGTCTCCGGACAACTCCAGGCACTAGAGAATGTGAGCTGGGAATATTGGTATTTAAGACAAACAGGATGAATCTTGCGACCACAACGAAATGTCGGACATCTCAGATGGCCACTGTAAAGCGGAAGAGCGCTTTCTGAATATGTCTGTCTCAATTGAGAGCAAGAGATCTTCCGAGGTGACGATCCGTGCCTTCTTATCAAGAATTTTTGCTAATACAGTAAAGCTCAAGGAACGTCAATGAGTGAGAAGCGGACAATGGCCATCGATAAACTCTTTCGCCATGAGTAATAATTCCATGTGTTATTTCATGAATTGTACATACCGTATGACAGAACGGTTGATGGAGTTACTAGTGCTACAGTTGAAGTTTGCGTGATAATGACCACAAAAGAGTAACAGCCATTTAGCTTTTTTAATTTTGTTATACGGAGTATATAAAATAGAGTTAACGTCCTTTACGTTGAGATATATTTTTATATTGGTGCAAAGAAAGAGTGACGTCAACTATAGCTCAAGCACATGATTTGTAGATACTTTTACTGGCTTTTTAATACACGGGTGTTTTTGATAAATGTACTATTTGTCTCAACAAGGTTACGACTTTTCGTTTTATATACTTTTAACTATAGGCTTAAAAATCTTTTAGAGGCCTTCCAGGCTATTTTTGAAAGCACTTTGTGAATTACTCGGTAGATCTTCAATCCCAATATAATAAAAGGTAATATTTCCTTGAAGTCGAGAATTATTTTTCAGGGATAGTTATCTGTATCTGTTCACTTTACTCCTCTTTTGCTCAATATTTTCGCACGTAAGTTGAGAATTTTCGCTTTAATGCTATGTAAAACATTCAAAACAGTATCTCGCAACAACTGTTAATCCATTTCTTGAGAAATATATGTTATAATAGCATCGATTTTCGTTTGATTCGAATTTATCACCCAAATGTCAAAAGTGGGCGGACGAAAAATTGCCAGTCATTCAGAAATTTATGGAAATCTCTCAGTTTCACAAACTTGCGCAAGAAATTTTTTGTTCTGTGCACGTCAAATTAGGCAAGCTATATATATAATACAATATAATGTTTTAGTGATATAAGGCGATATAATATGTTAAAAGTCAAGTGAAATTTGAAATCAACAGTTGCGTTAGACGCTAATTTACTACATATTCAAAAGCATCGTGCAAATTAATGAAATTGTATCCAAGAAAATAAAAGCACGCAAACATACCTCAATGAACAGAAGATAATGATAGTTTCCACCAAATAGCGCTAAAATATAGAACCTATACTTTACAGTTTTTCTCAAAGTACTAATACGCATTAGCCAGAATGGTTTTACAGCCAACGCAGAAAGCAAAATTTTGAACCCCTGTATTTCCTGACAGGAGAAATAGTTTAGAAAAATACCCACCTGTTCTTGCTAATGGAACATACTGTTTTGAAGATATTTATTTTTGACAATCTGCGACACTAAGAAAATTGAATTTTATCCACCTAGATTTCGAAAATGACATGCTGTGCGGCGGTCAGTGGTGCAGGTGTTGATCTTGACGCCGAACCGCTACTATGGACGTTACAACAGAAGACATATTCCGTCAAAAGTGGACAAAATATAATTTGGGACAATTATTTGTAAGACAAATAACATTTTAATTGCACGCTTTGTATAGCGCCTAAACCATTTAATGAAGATAATCCAGCAGTAGCAGGTCGGAAGAGTAACGGATTAACAATCGGAGGGACGCAAGTTCGCAACGTAGTCCAAACAAAGACTGTTGTCTACACGGAGGCTGGTGCACGTTATAACTGTGGTGGCATCAAATGTCCTCCTCTGGTTGGCGTGGTATGCAAATTTGGAGAGTAGGGTGCCAGCCACGGGAGAGGTGAATTCGTCATCTGTCCGTGGTTCAAAATTACTGGTGATTATCCCGAATCTTTCCGCTGGGAATTGATCTCGAACCGTCGCCAACATCCCGTTGTGTTGCTCCAGTGCGACGTTAATTAATCATCAATTACAAACCCTTAGTTTAAAGTTTCAGATGACATCGAAAGTGAGCCACTCGAATACTGTTTGGGTTACGGAACTGTTTTTTCAGAGTTCCATGAGCTATATAGACTGAGCAAAATCCCACATGTGGTGTTATCGGTTCAGAAACAAAATCTCCTGAGGCAACAATTCAGCTGTGAAGGACTGGAATTTAAGTCAAGCAAATATAGCAAAGATGTGTTTTCAGTACCCTCCGTATTTATGATTGCGACATTAATTAAATTCCTATCTACAGGTTTTAAGATTGAACGGCAGTTATAGTTTATGGGCGATTTTATGGTGCTGGCTTTGTTTTTCATTTGAATGTAGCAAACACGCGAACATATCTCGCTTTCTGAAGAACTCTTCACGTCTCCTGTGTAATTTAGATCAGCATACGATAAAGTAAGTATCCTTAATTTCCATAACAATTAAATATATTTCGCATATTACTTGACTATTTTCGTATTATATTCAAACAGATTATCTTTAATATTTGCATATTGAATTTAAACTCGTTCATTTGGATACCCGTCTTATATAGAAAATTTAATTTGAACACGATATTTCTACGGTGCGGCATTCTTGGTATACTTTTAGTGTTAAAAAGAGTTGCATGTTCAAATGACAGCCATGTTCTATGTATCTTTTCGATAAATATACTGAAGATACTGGCTTGAAATTTTTTTATGCTCAGTAGACATTTCGGTTTTCGCATATACTGAATCGAGGACTAAATAGCATAATGCATAACATTTGTGACTTATTTCTTTTTTATTACTCTATTTTTACAATCCAGTTTCGCCAAGAATTTCTGCTGCTTCAGAAAAACCAAGTCGCACCCCTGTTTTCGCAGCAGTTTTGTTGTGTCATCGAGAAGCTTTTTGAGCTTTGTCGTCTATACGTGCTCGTTGTATTGATTCGAGTTTGATCAAATATTGATTCTTTTTTGCGTAACATAAATATTATACTAATATTTATGCAATGGTTAATTAAATATAATAAATAATAACATTTACTTCTATGGTTATCGGACTAACGACGTTTTTGTATTGATTCGAGTTTGATAAAAAAATTGATTCCTTTTTGCGTAACATAAAACATCTTCATTCTCTTTAGGACACTTTTGTTTCTTCGAGATAACTCGGCCTACCGAGATACATCTCATATATCGAGATATATCTCGTCAAAACTACTTGGAGGGTTAAGGAAACACATCTTAACCCTTTGAACGCCTCGAGAGGTCCGAGTAGTGTGGGAGCTTTAATTCAATAACTCGTACAAATAACATCGATTGGTTGGAAGAATCCTACGAAAGTTTCTATTTGTCAAGAATGTAAAACCTTCTTATAGCTCATGTATTCCAGAATGTAGGGTGCATGTCGGATAAATGCGTGCGAATCACTTAGAAAGTTAAAACTCTCTATATATTCTAGCTTTCCGTCGGAACGTAAAAACATATTTCAATATAATTCATCATTAGAAAATTGCATAACAAATTTGCAGCATCCCTGTGACACTGATAAGACTGTTTTTGTACTTTGCAGAGATATCAAGCGAAAATCATCAACCATGGCGGAGTTATCATACACAATCAGACCATTGAAGGAAGCTGACGTTCCAGGAGTTGTTGAAATCTCACGTGCAAATAGATTTCAATACCCTGTCTCAAGTCTCCGCTCGTGGATGACATTCGACCCGGAAGGTATATTGGTGGCTGTCAGTGACACAGGTGAGGACAATACCTGTCGAATAGAAGGAGCGATGGTTTAACCCTATTGCTGGGTTTATCTTCGCGTCACGCAAAAAACGTTCCAAACTGTCACCAGTTATGAACAAGATATAATTTTTTTCTCTGAACTCGTTTCTCCTTTAAAACGTTTGTACGTACACCGATAATTATCGAATGTCGGAGACGTAATTATTGGAGTGGCGGTGTTCAGGCATGGTCTCTTGTACATTGCGTCCGCTTTTTAACGGAGATCTGCGTCATTTTCGTTTGAACGTGATCAAATTGTATTAATTGTATCTTCTAAAAAAAGAAAGGAAATTGTTATTTTGCACTGGATGTACTTTGCGAAAGCGTAGAAATAATAGACGCTTTTGTATTCATCCACTAATAACCGAACGATATGTGGAATGTTAAAATCAGGTTCCAAGAACTCAAATACTTCCTTCCAGGCATTTCGTTTACGAATTTTATCTTTGTAGGCATCAGTGAATTTATCCCACAAGCAGTCTCTGCTGTTCACTAGCTCAATCGATGTAACAATATCATAATTAAAAGTTCTAACACTCATTTTTGTATCAATAACTTAAAATGTGGGCAGCCGATTACTGCGACTTAAACGCAGATGAATATGTAAACAACTGCAATTATGGAATGCGAAGCGCTGGCGCACTGGATATTTATCAGTCCGGTTTAGCAGACCGTCCGATAATTCAAGATGTGGGGTAGCATTTTTGGCGGATCCGATAATATCGGACGGTCGTGTACAAAGTACCAATATAAAACAATGTAATTTGAAAGTGTGCGACTCCGACATCCGATAATTATCTGTGTGTGTATAAACGCTCTTAGAGTAATAGAGCCTTGTTGTATCGACGAGATATCTCTTCCTTCGCCAAATCGACCAGATCTTGGGTAGCATGTTAGGTGGGTAATTAATTAACGCCAACACTGGTTCAACAAAACGGGCTGTGGCGACGGTCCGAGATGTGTACCGAAAGAAAAGATGAGGACAACATCTCGTAATTTAGAACCACGAGGTCAACACCGGAGCAGGAACCTTACTCTCCTAACTTCCACACCACTCCACCTTGAGGATATTTGCGGCCACGACAGATTTAACGTTACTAATCTGTTACTCTTCCAATTAGGCCAAAGTTGCCCGACTAGATATTGGACGAAGTATCACTTAGACACTTGGAGGGTTAATTCAAGGAAGAGATCAGAGGTGAACACAGAATTGTGACTCATCCCAAGTTAAATCTGTATCCCTTTGACAGCATCAAATGGCGTTTAGAGGAATTACTAAAACTTTTACTCCAGTTTGTACTGCAAAATCAGATGTATGGGCAGTAGCGTTCCATAATGGTGTCTGCACGTCCTCGGAAAAAATAGAATTGGTCAAAAGCCAGGTGGCATATGCTTCCATCGATAAACAGGAGCCGTGGTAACCCATTTGGAAGAGTAATGGATTAGTAACGGGAGGGTTGAGAGTTCGAATCTCGATCCAACTAAAGACCGTCGTGTACGCGGGGGCACGGGCTCGTAAAATCTGTGATGGCCACAAATTTCATCACTTTGGAGTGGTGTGATAGTTTGGAGAGTGACGTGCAAGCTCATGTGTTGACATTCACCTCTAATTATTTTATAGTTTATCATAATCATCCGAATACTACTAATTTTTTTATGAAAACTAAACATACATTCAGAATTGTTTCGCGTATATCAGATGTTTTTCGTTTTTATCTTGATTGGTATTTATTTTTTTAAGTCAAGAGCCATGAGCAAAATCTTTAAGATTGTCTGAGACCATGTAATATTCATTACATGTGAATGATAAAATAAATACAAAACCGTCTATTGCTCTCATAATATGTAGTACTTTCTACTTGTAGTCCATCACAAAAATAATTATATCTTGTGTATATGGGATCGAATTCACCTTAAACTTATTTTTCTATTTCTAGGAGCAGTTTTGGGAGTGTGTAGTTGTGTCAAGAACAGTGAAAAATTATACTTCGGTGGTATTTTCTGCGTTAAAAAAGAATATAGATCTCGCGAAATAGCACACGAGGTACGTGTTATTATTACCTGTATGTTTTTTACTACCTAAGAAAAGTCATTTACCAGTTTGGAATATATTTGATAGAAATTCACTCATAGCATTAGCTTTTATATATTTGAGTTATGTATATCTGTTTCATGAATTTCTAAAGTAGATACATTTGTTTTTATATCATCCCACATTGCTACAGAGCTGGAATATTATAATAGGAATTCTTCCATCCAACAATAAAATTCTCTCAAAGTATTCTATCAAACTTTCAATGGTTGGAATTTTAATAGTGATCTTACGACGGGTTTAACGCATCAGGTAACGTTACGACGGGTTGAACGCATTAAAATTAAAATATTGATTTCTTAAAATGCATTGAGTAGTACTACCTTAGAGATCCCACGTTAGAGATCCCATGTAGAAAGTTATAAAAAACAGACAAAACTTGAAAGTTCTTTTGATTACAACCACATCTTAAGCTTGGAGATTCATTTTACTAGTACTATGTATTAGTTACCACAAATACAAGACTATATAATGTGTTTTTACAGCTCTTCGCAGTTTCCTATGAACGCGCGAAGTTGCAGAACATCGGTTGCAACTCTGCCAGCGAAACGCTCAACTCCTACAAGCGACGGGGATTCAACGTCTTCGAGGGCAACTGGTCCTCCTTGGAGTACGAAACCTACGAAGCCGTCAACCACGAACTGCTCGAAGACAACCTTCCAGAAGAAGTGGAAATAAAATCCTACCATGCCACCCTCTTCTCTGCCATGATAGCCTACGACTACTCCCTGATGGGCTTCGACAGGACGGAGATCCTGGACTTGAGCGTCCACGAGGACGACTGCCTGACCCTGGTTGCCATGAAGGGCCGTACCTGCGTAGGATTCGCAAGCATCAAGTATAACATCCAGGGGGTAGGGCGAGTGGGTCCCTTGTACGCAGATGAGCCCTGTGTGGCGGAGGCCATGTTGAGGAGACTTATCACTGGTTTTCCTCAGGCGAAGGGCATTGCGATGGTGACGGTCAGCAACAATTTTCAAGCTAATAATTTCCTTAAGAAGTTGGGCATGACGGTACAGGACAACTCGATTAGGGCGTACACGAAGGCGCGGTTGAATTGTGACGCTAGCAAGATCTATGCTCAGTTTGATGTGGACTTTGCGTCTTTTTAACCCTGCAAGGGGTTTCGATGGAATATCTCGTCCATCATGATCCGAACGATTTTGTAAATGGTGCGATATCTCGTCATCGATATATTGCCGATTTTTTTATGATGACGGGATCAATGTCTGGTCAGTTTTCTTCTAATGAAGAGATAAATCGTCTATTAAAATCTGGTCAGTTTTGCTAGTATGGAGATACCTTGTCGAGAAAACCACCAGAAGGACTAATGTCTGTAGTGTTGCAAGTACTTCATAGTATTCAAAAGAGACATGCAGATAACACTAATGTGTTGAACCTGTTTTTCATATCCAAAGTAATGAAGTACTAATGTTGATAACATTTGCCTCAATTGCATATGTTCATCTTTCAATAGACAATAAAATATGTTATAAATTGTTCTATTAACTCCCATGTTTTTAGCAAGAATTGGAATAATGAGACAAAGCATTGGAGAACAAGCTAATATAAATAACATTTAACACTTTTCAACAAAAAGTATTTACCTCATATATGGGGAGTTTATTTAAGTGGTTTTGAACGAGTCTATTCGTCATATTTAAGTATGTGTATACCTTCGGAGGCAATTTATTGAAATTATCACGGAACTTAGATTTTTGTAGATATTGCTACTGATTTTACTAGAAAAAGTATTTTGCGGAAGTAAAAATTGTGTTTATACTTTCTTTAATGGAATAAAATGTGCAAATCGAAACAGCCAAAAATACCATTTACGCCAAACGTCATAATTGAAAAAATAATTAAAATTTTCCAGTTTGTAAAGTGAATTATCTTCTAAAAACATAGATTTTTATATGTTGAGCTACAATTATTTCTATATTAATATATTTAAATCAATTGTGAACTTTACGTTAGTCATCCCTGTTAAAACATGAAAAAACTGCAATATGCAAAAAATATTCAGGTTTACATCCTGCTGAATTTCTTAAAATGAATATTTCTTAATAACAATAGTTCAAACATCGCTTTGTAATGTTTAGCATGTATAAAAAAATTCAAAAGAACTCAATTGATGCATTCTGATACATCGTGTTTTGCGGAGGGTAACGCTTAGCGAAAATTGCGTTTCGAGAAAAAGCTAAAAGCAATTTTAACCCTCATGTCAAATATAGATGACAAAACTTTAATAAAAATTTATATCTCCTCTTCTAATGGTCGTAGGATAAAATCCGAAGTGATTTAAAAAGGTAAAGTGTTGTATAATATGTAAAAGTTGAAAAATGTAAAATTTGGGCGAAAATGGCCTTTTTAAAGGTATATAGATACCTTAAGGTTATGTTAAACGTAAACAATGACTGTCCACAATTGTCGTCTTTATCACCTTAAAAACCATCTCCATGGGAATTCCTTCACGATAGATAGTTCGAAATTAACGACCTGTCCACAGTGTCATTTTAACAGTCTAAGTGGATAAAATCATTGCATCAAAAATACACTGGTTTTGAAGGATAAAATACTGGTTTGGCATACTATTACGATTTTTAATTACTATTTTAATGAAGAAATATGCTAAATTTAAGGAAATTTGTCAATTTTGCTCCAGATATAAGATGCTTCGATTAATTATTAACCGTATTTTTTCTTGCAATTTTATATTAATATACACCTGAATAATGGACAGATATACCCATAACAGTTTCTTTTAAAAATAAAGTACATGTATGTAATAGAAAAACTAAAAGGGGAGAAATCTTTATTTGAAAAATATTTACAAAATTATATACTTGGAATCCGAACTGTCTGAATAGTTATACTATTATATTGAAATCAAGGGAAGGTTCTCCAAATAGATTCAACCTTTTTGGATGCGTTTTGTTTTAGACCTTGCTCGTAAACTTGCAATTAGTAGATCTGAGGTGGTGAGTAATCTACGTATTAATCTATTCGTATCAATTTTATAGTAAATATTTCCCTTATTCCCTATGTTTATTTCTTGCCTCTTGAGCTTCTAAGAGCTGACCAATTCGAAGAATACAAGACGCAATAATATCCTTTCCATGGACCAGCATTTTGTATATAGTTTATAGGCTTTGGAGTACCAAGGATATTTTCTGAGGTATATATATTGTACTTCCTTCGTGCGCAGAAAACTTATCAGAGTTTATCCAGAAACCGGAATTTAAACATTATGACGGAAGCGCTTGATTAATATTGCTTTAATCCCATTTACTTCAACAGACTTTTCAGCTTTTCTAAAAATCTACGAGCGGTATTTCTATCTTTAGTATTTCCTGCTTGCTGTTTGGGTACATTCATCGAAACAGTTTTAAAGTTATGTTGCATACTATTAACTTCCCTAGTTGTTAAATCTACAAATTACTGGGAAAAAAAGAAATTTTATAGAATGACAATGATAGAGCAGGATTTTGCTGAATAATTTTTTACTCTCATTAGTAAGTTTCTAAAGGTACTTAGAAATACTAAACAAATTTTGCCCAGACTGATGTTCTTCAGAAAAAACTGCCGTAATCGTTTCTCTTCAGCGCCATCACAGCTACACATTATAATTATATTTATATTATTAAGTTTTGACAAAACCAGTCCCACAGACTTACACATTAATTGTTGCTAATCTCCACGTCTAGCTCCAGCTAGACCAAATCCACAAGTTCATTCACGCGCACAAAGACATACATTCAGAAAACAGGTATCTCGGGTCTCGGGACAACCCCAGGCACTAGAGAATGTGAGCTGGGGAGTTTGGTATTTAAGGCAAACAGGATGAATCTTGCGACCACAGCAAAATGCGAAACACCTCAGATGGCCACGGAAAAGCGGGAGAGCGCTGTCTGAATATGTCTGTCGCAATTGAGAGCAAGAGATCTTCCGGGGTGTCAATCCCTGCCTTCTTATTAAGAATTTTTTCTTATACAGTAAAGCTCAAGGAACGTCAATGAGTGAGAAGCGGACAATGGCCATCGATAAACTCTTTCGCCATGAGTAATAATTCCATGTGTTATTTCATGAATTGTACATACCGTATGACAGAACGGTTGATGGAGTTACTAGTGTTACAGCTGAAGTTTGCGTGATTATGACCCCAGAAGGGTAACAACCATTTAGCTTTTTTAATTTTGTTATACGGAGTATATAAAATAGATTTAACGTCCTTTACGTTGAGATATATTTTTATATTGGTGCAAAGTATTTTTATATTGGCGCAATAATATATAAAATCTTTTAGAGGCCTTCAAGGCTATTTTTGAAAGCACTTTGTGAATTACTCGGTAGATCTTCAATCCCAATATAATAAAAGGTAATATTTCCTTGAAGTCGAGAATTATTTTTCTGGAATAGTTATCTGTACCTGTTCACTTTACTCCTCTTTTGCTCTATATTTTCGCACGTAATTTGAGAATTTTCACTTTAATACTATGTAAAACATTCTAAACAGTATCTCGCAACTAACTAACTAACTAACACCAACACACATTCCCGTGCCTAGTGTCGTGAGACACTGTACCAGTTTAAATAAATGTGGTTGGGATGAATAGAGCATGCCACCGAGGTGACATGTCTATCCAGAATTTAGAGCACATTACATTTATACATTATATCTATAAAGTAATTGCATTTATATTGTACTAATTTACACTATATACATATATACAACATGAGAGAAGAAAAAAAAGTAGGTTTTTCAGTCTCTTTGGATGACCAAGTCCTGATGATTCTCAATGAATCTCATCATGTTAATAATTTTGATCCTCGAGCCTTTGGTATTAGCAATGTTCCTGAGCCATGCGATTTGAAGGTGGTCGGCAGGCGTCCTCATATGCCATGATGCTGTAAGGGAGCAGACTGTGATGTAATGTAGAGGTGTGCCGATTTCACCACAGGAGCAATTTTTTGAATTGATTTTCTTTAAACCTCGTTAGGTAGGATGGAAACGGACCATGCCCTGTGAAGAAGAGTGTCTCTTCCCTGGTTCAACTTGCCGATTTTAGTGATACTCTAGGCAACACATCATGTACCATCCTACCTGTTTCTCCTTCATCCCATTCTTTCTGCCATGCACCAAGTAGCCAGCTAGTGGTTTCCCTCCTGCAATGAGTTCTGGGCCATTTCACCCCTTCATCAATGCACTCCGTTGTGGTTGCCTCTTTTGCTAACCGATCTGCTTCTTCGTTTCCTTCAAGGCCCGCATGGGCTTTAATCCAGCCTAGACAAATTTCCTTGTTATTTAATAAACATTGTATTCTTCATGCCAGTGGACTCGGCGTTTTTAGATTTCTAAGTGCCAGGAGACCAGCTCGGCTGTCTGCATTCTCGTGAACCATAGCTGGGTTATACGCCCCCCCCCCTTCTTGAACAAAAAGCACTTCCCACTCTATTTTCCATTTTGGAGCCATCGGTGAAGTAGCTTATGCCGGAGTGAGGTACTCCCACTGCTAGGTTTATTCTGTCATATGAAAGAGTTTTAGCTGGATGTACAGACCAACCTATTGCCCTTTCCTCGTAGTCATCTTTGTCATAATTTGCATTTCCAAGCTTTGTACTTATTCTCATTCTCATTTTGACGCACGCTGCTTCTTTTTGAACTGAAAGATGTAGTGGTGGAATTCCCACAATTGTTTGAAGGGCCAAAGTGGGTGCTGTTCTGTAACTGCCTGTAATTGAGATCAGAAATTTTCGTTGTATCCCATTAAGCTTTCTTATAGTTCGTTGAGTTGGGTTATGACACCAGACCATTGCACCATGACTCAACATTCTTTCTGTCACTGTTTTCTACAGCAGCTTTCGAAATTTCTGCCCTATTCCCCATCTCGTTCCAGCTATTCTTTGAAGCATTTGAAATTGGAACATGGCTTTTTGTCCTAAAGTCTGTACATGAGCTGCCCAATTTAGCTTCTCGTCTAATGTAAGTCCTAGGTACTTTAAAGTACTAGTTCGTTTTATTCCTTTTTTATTCCAGTAGATGGAAGGTCCTCTCGAAAGATTACTAAGGAGAAGGTACTTAGTTTTTCCTTCGGACACGTTCAGACCTTGCTGATCTGTCCAGGTTTTTAACAGGTCCAGTGCATTTTTGGCTAACTCACCTAATTTGCGCTCTGATTTTGCCGCGATAATAAAGGCAAAGTTGTCAGCAAATGCTTGCATGTGGACTCCTTCCGGTCATGGTAGAGCTAATGCTTCATCGGCCACGATATTCCACAGCACTGGTCCGCTGCACGATCCCTGTGGACAGCCTTTCCCTTGTTCCTTGATTGCCGGACCCTCGCTTGTCATGAGCATGACTTTTCTGTCCTCAAGTACTTTAGCAAGAGTATTTTTAATATTGGAAGGGCATTTAGATTTCGCTAATCTGTTTTTGATGATTTTATAGTGAAGATTGTCGAATGGCCCCCTCAATATGAACCGACACTACAGCGACATGCAGTTTTTTCTTTTTCTCTTCGTTAATTTTGTTTAGCAAGGTTTCTAGAGCATTGTCAACAGATGAGCCGTCCTTAAATCCAAACTGGAGTGCATGTCTTTCTTTGTTTTCAACTTGATGATAAGTCAACCTTTGTACAAGCAATCTCTCCAAAGCTTTACCCAGAGTTGGAAGAAGAGTAATTGGTCGATATGATTTTATTTCATCGTGTTTTCTTCCTTCCTTGTGGAAAAGAATGATAATTCCTACTTTTAGGGGCTTAGGAAAGGTCGCAAGATTTAGACATTTATTGAAGAAAGCAAATAGAAGTTCTGGAAATTTGTTATTGATAATTTGCAACACGAGATTATCTATACCATCATATCCAGGTGCTTTGCCTTTCGGAAGATAATTGACAGTTCTGTTGACCTCGTCTTTGGAGAAGTCTGGGTCCCTTGGCGTATTAGCGAAATTTTCAACCGTTATACTGTTGCAGTTGTTACACGGGTAAAGTGATTCCAGAATTTTACCCGCGAGTTCTTTGACAGAACCTGCGTTTCCGTCACCTGCTATTTTGAAAATTTCATCTGGTATTGTTCCCTCAAGCAGCTTTACACACGTAATAAGTTCGTAATTTGTAAAGAAAAGTTACTTTCCATAGATGAGATTTCTTTTTAAGAAATGTCGCTGAGAGAAGCAGCTGCAGCTAATTCGAGAAGCGGGGGGCAAGGCTATACACGCTCTCATTGCAAAAGGAAGTGTTCCACAAATAAATGCAGTTGTAAAAGCAAGGGACTCTTGTGCAATTCAAAGTGTCATAATAGTTTAAGTTGTTGCAATAAATAAGATTTGAATCACATAATTAAGTAAGTTTTTTATTACTATTATTTTCTTTTCTCATATAGAATGTACTGTATAATTAAGTAAGTTTTTAATTTCTATTAATTTCTTTTCTCATTTAGAATGTACTGTTTGTCTTAAGTTCTTGGTCACTCCTCTCAGAAAGAGAGGCGAAAAGTTACGTCACCCTTGTGTCGTTTTATCGCGACTGAAATACAGAGAAGAAAATATAAATCTCCGACATGTTCAACATTCACCATTAGTGCATGGTGAATGTCGATATTTGACGGTGTAAGTCAGAAATAAGGGTATTTAGCAAATATTTCGGACATACACCAAGCGACTATGTGAATGTTGACATTCACCGGTGAAAGTCGACATTATCCAGATTTCGGTCTTTCACTGTAACATACCCACGAACCGGGTATTCCTATTGTGAGGATTCATTGATGGACCCCTCAATTAACCCTCCCAAAGGCAAACTCGCCGACAAGTCGTAAAAGAGCCTGACAATACGTTTCCATCTCTCTGGCGCCAGACGGTCGGGACTTGATCAAAGACCAACAAAAGAGAATTCGTTCCGGAAAGCGCCCAGGTGTTTAGGAGTGCACCTGCCAGGTGATTAAGTCCACCTGCTAGGTAATCAAGCCACCTGCGCTAAGTAGCTGATCCCATTTTACGTCAGACAGTCACCATCGAATCAGCAACCTCAAAAACGAACAAATTAAAAACGAACCAATTAAAAGTAAGAACCAATCAAGAACGAACCAATCAAGAACTAACCAATCGAAAGAACCACCAGTGGAGCCGTCCCCTGATTGTGCCGAACCGACGACCTGCGAAGAGTTCGGTGCCAACTCGAGTAGAGTTTCATCTAGAGACTGTTGAGATACCTTTCTCCCACTCAGAGACTTTCGTACGTAACCGAGATTACGACAACCCGTCGCATCCCCTTGGCAGAGGCATCGAATTCGTGAAAGTGCCTTGTATATAAACCCTCATCTAATCAAGAAATTGTTGTGAATAAAATTAATGTTTATTATGTAAGCGCTAGACTGTTCTCTGTAGATTTGAATCTACCACGCTACCAAGAGAATCATTACACTATGATTTTATTTTCCTTCACATATGGCTCTTATACCAAAATCACATCTGGTTCATATTTCTCTGTCATAAACAAGAGTTGGCTCGTTGGAGCTCTTGCTTTCCTTAGGTTTATTTGAACGAATGTCAATGTGGGACGAATTTGTGTACTTATGAATTGAGTTGATGTGTGGTGTGACATTTTAATAGGAGATTGTCTTTTTGAATATTTTGACTTCTTCTTGATAGCATGGACATATAACATCTGCTGAAGAGTGAGCCATGTTTATATTGGCTCCATATTTTTCCACTTGCTCCCAACAGTTGATGCATTTGAGAGATTGGCTTTTGCATTCAACTGTTTTATGTGGGCCAGAACAATGAGCACAGTATATTTTGTGAGTATGGCAATTGTTTTGAGTGTGGCCATACATTTGGCACCTATAGCACCTCTTGATATTAAAATGTTCTTTAACATTGTATGTTGACCATCCAATGCTGATCTTTCCCTTGATTTTAGGTTTTTGAATTGTGGGGCTGGTAACGATACAATGCAATGAATTTTATCTTCATTGGTTTTAATTTTGAATTTAATTTGTACCTCTTCTGGTAATGCTTTCGTTTCTGTACAAATAGATGCGACTATCTCTTCATCTTCTGTTTCTTTCGGTAATCCAAATATTTTTAGTCTTGGTGTTCTAACTGCAGGTTTTCTGGATTGGATTAAATTAGTTAAAACGCAATTACTGTTTATACATTCCAGCAGCTTTTCAACATCTTCTCCGTTGCAAACTACAGCAATTCCATTATTTTGTAATGATCTTGTCTTTTTTACCTTTATTTGTTGTTTTGAAGGTTTAATATGCTGTTTCACGATGTTTTCTATTGTGCCTTGAGAATCTTCAATTTTCGATTTTGGGTAAAGGAGGATTGTGGAAGGTTTCTGCTTTGTATTGGGTTTTGATTTCTTAATCTCATAAGATTTCAAAATTTGTGAGGCATTTTCTTGCGGTGTGGGTTGCTCATAAGCAAGTCTCCTTCCAAGTTCCTGTAATATTGAGTTGCATACGTTTCTTGATGACTTTGTGATGTAGTGCCTAGATGGTGTAATTGGGTTAATGATGCGTCCCAGTTCTGCTAGAAGATCTTCCGAAGGAGTATCTTGATGAAAGGAAAATTCTCCACTTTGTGACTCTAACAAAGAAGTCATGGAATTGATAGAGTTGCTCCGTCTCAGGTTGTACGAAGAATTAACTGCTGTCAGGGAGGGCTCGAGGATGTTACTGACAAATTCCATGTCTATTTCAATGAAGGCAAAAATCTTATTTTTCAAAGATAAAGGGGTTCTAAGAACAGTGAACAGAAGAAAACATAATAAATACTTGAGATAAGCATGGAGTGACTGAATCACTTTCCTTGCACCTGTTTCGCCTACAACAATTTAAAAGAAAAATTAACTTTCCCAGAACCAAAGTTAAAGCAAAGATTATTTTAAACGATGTTTCTAACAGCAGCTTAATAGAACACTTATTTAAAGCTGTAATTATATCTGAACAAAATCAAATGAATTTAAAAAAAAGCAATGGACAAGAATAAAAATGCGTTAAGTTTCACTACATGAACACATTTAATTTTAAATCACAAATATTCCATATATAATTTTTTTAAGTATTATGAAACCACTAAATATTTGTTTTCCACCATGACATTATAATTTACAAAACCAAGATATATTAAAAGGTATACGATGGATTATAATAATACACTAAATTAAATACACTGATTCACTATTTTTTAGAAGTTTGAGTCCTTTAAATAAATTGGTTTTTCACAATAATACCATAAGCAGTACAAAATTAAGAATACACAACATTCGATATGTTTATACCAATATGTAGTGCTAAAAGGGTACAGTATGGTAAGTAAACAAGGTACTACGTAACACGACTTAAAAAAGAATAATAGTGAGAGGGAAAAGACCTAACTAAGAAGTGAACCCAGCTAAGTTTCTCGACAGGGGAGAAAGAACTCGGGGAAGGGGTTCTTATCTTTCTGGTCACTGATTGGTCAGTAAGGGTGTTACTTGCGAGGAGAAAAAGAGGTGGGCGAAATGACGTACGGACCAAGGCTACTTAAGGGGAAAGGTAGGGTCCATCAGAGTGGTTTTGAAAGGGGAGGAAATGTGACGTCACTCGGAGGAATCGGCTGGTAGACAGATACGGTTCCTCCATGTGAAACCTATGAACGTCAAGCAGATTCTTTTGTTATTAGCTTTCGTTGTAATATATTAAACGATGCTGATTATTATTGGGTTTCTTGTGTTGTCGGCGAAGTGTTTTTTTTTCTGGATTGAGCCTTTTGTAAATGCGTTAGTCAATAAGTTAAAAAATAAGTTTTAAAAACAACTTACTCCATGAGATGAAACATCTTCTAACAAGGCGACAATTATCCTTTCATGTTGGTTTTTGAGATTTCTTAAATTTTTGCACTTTTTTATCACTTTTTCGTTTTATAGCGGCACAGTTCATATATTTGATTCGGAAAAAAGTTCTTGTTCTTGCAAAAAGTTTGAGAGCTGAGGCATTTTGCGTGGGAAATTTTTCCTGTAATATTTGTGTGAATTTATTTATTACACCTTCACATTTATTTAATTGCACAGGTCCAAGGAATTGCATGAAACACTTCTCAAGTTCTTTCACTGTCTCAAACCAACACTCAGTTGGTAAAACTAAACCACCCAGAGATAAAGCCCCAATCCACGTTTGATTATTTTCCTTCTGAATATGTACAGTATTATTTCCCAAACTTTTATCATGCACTTTAAAAGCAATGTAGCCGGCAATAAATCTTATGCTTCGTTTGAGCAGTCTCCTTTTATGTTTAAAGATGATTCAACTGTTGAAGCTCCAGTATTTTCTGATGATTGAGTTCGAACATTATTTTCAATTATTGAGTTCAAGACTGCACTGTATCGACTTCAAATGATGTGTCCCTTTCTTTTTCTTCAATCTCGGTTAATTCATCAACTTTAACAAGAGAGTTAAATAACTGGACGCTTAAAAACTGGTCATCATCACTTGTATTGTTAGTTATGGCACTAGATGAAGGTAGTGGGAGTTTATTGCACAAAAGAATTTGTCGCAGTTTGTATTTGAAGTCGATGGGTAGAGGATGGTCGTAAAATTTTCCTAAGCCTCTTATTTGACTGAAAAGATTTTCCAAAGAATCTTGGTTTACTCTACAGGTTAAAATGTATTTCAGTTCAGCCTGTTGAATAAACTTCAGAAGTACAATTAAAGATGCAATGGAGACTAACCATCCTTTTTGGAAAGGTTGCATGTTTGATTTACCGACAACTCTCATCTCTTCAATATAATATTTTGCTTTGTGCAAAACATCCATCTGGGACTCTGGTTTGAGCCCAAACCACTGTAAATTTTTGTCACTTATCGGAGTCCTGGAATTGAAAATATCAAAGCAACCATCAATGGTAGAAATGAAATTCTTTGTTTCTTTCTCACTCGGAAAATAATAATCTAATGCCTTTGCAACATGATCCGACAAAAGTTGTGCGGCCATTCTCACATTTTGTCTTTCATTGTTTCTAACTTGAATATGCCCCCAAGATAATTTTTGGCATATTTTCAATTCGCCAGAATCGGCTTCCAATAACTTTTCAAATACGGATTTTTGAATCACTTTATCAGAGGGTAATTTTATTCCTCTATCTAATATATGGTTTCTTAATAACTTTAAAAGATGATGGAAATCGGCAAAAACCCAGATGTTTCTTGTTGTATCGATTGGATTTAAAAATGAACTGTTTGTTGGTGGTATTGATAATTCCTTCCAGATGCGGATGTTTCTCCCACCTAAATCTGACACGATACCTAACACCTTAAATCCAATTTCTTCTAGTTTTCCTATTAATTTAAACAATAATAGTTTTGTCATTTGCTGGTCAAAGTTATAATAAATTGGCTGCTTCCAATTCTTAATGATACCTTTCGCCATGACAACTTGAACATTGCTGTAAGGCCCTAATATTTTATCCTTTGCTGAATCGTAGCAAACACGAGAATCGATATTCATTTCATCGAAACAAATAATTGCAAATTTTTCAGCTTCGGTCATGTTGCAACCTTTAGTCTTCATGAAACTTAGAATTGGGGCTAAAACTCCTTCAGAAAAGTCTAATCTCTTACACCATCTTTTCAAAGTTGTACTGGACGGTAGTGGTATTTCCAAATGATTTCGAAGATAGATATATGTTTTATGAGATATTGCTCTCAAAGCAATGGCATTGGTCTCTTCGTCGTTCCATTTCTTAATGCGCTTGCCGTCCATCAAAACCTGAAGTTGCGAATCTGTGAAAACTTTCCTTCTATTCTTTTTACTTATCTTTTTAATTTGTCTTTAAAATTTCGTTCTAAATTTCTCTTAAGATTATTTATTTTTAATAAACATAATCTTTTCTGATTTGAGTGTTTGATTTTTCCAGTTTATTTTCTAATTGTAAGATGCAGTCCCTTAGTTTTTGATTCTCAACTTGCAGTTCTTTGATTCTTTTCTGGCTTACAACTTCAGTTTCAAATCTTTCCTGTTTCTCATTCGGAATTTCTTGATTATTTAATGTTTACAGTTTTTTCAGAGAAGTTGAAGGATATTTTCTAATGCTCGTTTGCGAATATTTCGGTTTTCTAATCTGTGTAATGAAGCTCTTTGTTTGAAATCAGCTTCAAACGGAAGATTTTTAGAAGGTATGGCAGTTTTACTCAATACTTTCCTGCTATGAAGTCCCAAAAGTTCATACCTCAGATCACGTTCATAGTCGTTTTCCGTAAAATTAACAGAACAAATTCTCGAGTAATGAGGCTTGAAAGAATCTTTTCTTTTGCACTTTGCGATCCATTCATTTTTGTAATACTCATCAGCAGGAAATCTATGAAACAGCACATCCGGTGTTCTCTTCCTGTAATTTTTGCAAGTTGCAACTGGACAGCTCGACATACTTCAGGAGACCTGTTATATAGATCTCAAATAGATGTAGAACTCTCTCTATATATATCACGGCTCTTAAAACACAGATAAAAAGAAAGGAAGTCTAAACGGTCTATTTACCTCGAAACATATTTAATTCTGAAGGCTTATGTTATATAGATATACTTTTCAAATAGATGCAAAACTATGAAAGGTTCTTAAGACTGGGAAACAGTAAAGGAACTTCCAGTACTCTAATAGCGAAGCTTTCCACTGAGTGACAATGACGAGACACTTGCTCGCTGGAAAAAACTTTCCTCCACGTGACGTCAAAACATCACCCCTCTTTTCGCGGAGAAAGGGACAAAGGATGGTGGACTAACCTGTCTCCTTTACTAGCCTTGGTACGGACGCTACTTTCGAAAGGATGGAGGGGTTGAAAAAAAATGGCTTCTTATGTAGCACTATTTAGGGAATCTGTGTATCGTTTAAAGGAGGGGTAATAGGAAAGAAATATTTCTTAAAAACTGCTATTTAGGGGTTAAGTTAAAAAGAAATGTATTGTCAGGACTATGAAGTATTTAACTTAGGAGAATCTTAAGCAAGATAAAAATATACTTGTATCTTACAAACAAAATAGAATTGAAGAACCAAGGGGGAATATATTAAAACTCAATTATCTCTAGAACTAGAGAATGTATAACTTAGCTGATTATATCTGCTTCTTCAGAAAGTATTCCTCCTTCGATTTTGGCTAAAAATTCAGATCCTGAGGTAGATTTTCACCAAAAAGTAAAAGGATAAACTAGGAGCCTTCTATGTAATGTTACGCGTTGTATCGCCGTCCGTACGTCTCAGTATCTCGCAACACAGTTCATCCATTTCTTAAGAAGTAAATGTTATAATAGCATCGATTTTCGTTTGATTCGAATTTATTACCCTAATGTCAAAAATGGGCGGACGAAAAATTTCCAGTCATTCAGAAATTTATGGAAATCTCTCAGTTTCACAAACTTGGGCAAGAAATTTTTTGTTCTGTGCACGTCAAACTAGGCAGGCTATATATAATACAATATAATGTTTTAATCATATACGGCGATATAATATGTTAAAAGTCAAGTGAAATTTGAAATCAACAGTTGCGTTAGACGCTAATTAACTACATATTCAAAAGCATCGTGCAAATTAATGAAATTGTATCCAAGAAAATAAAAGCACGCAAACATACATCGATGAACAGAAGATAATGATAGTTTCCACCAAATAGCGCTAAAATATAGAACCTATACTTTACAGTTTTTCTCAAAGTACTAATACGCATTAGCCAGAACGGTTTTACAGCCAACGCAGAAAGCAAAATTTTGAACCCCTGTATTTCCTGACAGGAGAAATAGTTTAGAAAAATACCCACCTGTTCTTGCTAACGGAACATACTGTTTTGAAGATATGATTTATTTTTACGAAAATGACACGCTGTGCGGCGGTCAGTGGCGCAGGTGTTGATCTTGACGCCGAACCGCTACTATGGACGTTACAACAGAAGACATATTCCGTCAAAAGTGGACAAAATATAATTTGGGACAATTATTTCTAAGACAAATAACATTTAAATTGCACGCTTTGTATAGCGCCTAAACCATTTAATGAAGATAATCCCGCAGTAGTAGGTCGGAAGAGTAACGGATTAACAATCGGAGGGACGCAAGTTCGCAACGTAGTCCAAACAAATACTGTTGTGTACACGGAGGCTGGTGCACGTTATAATATATAACACGTTTGAACCACGGACAGAATGACGAGGTCATCTGTCCGTGGTTCAAAATTACTGGTGTTGTCCTCGGATCTTTTCCTTGGGAATTGATCTCGGACCGTCACCAATAGCCCGTTGTGTTGTTCCAATGCGACGTTAATTAATCATCAATTACAAACCCTCAGTTTTAAGTGACATTGAAAGTGAGCCTCTCACACACTGTATGGGCTACAGAACTGTTTTAGAGTTCTATGAGCTATATAGAGTGAGCAAAATCCCATCTGGTGTAATCGGTTTAGAAACAAAATCTCCTGAGGCAACAATTCAGCTGTGAAGGACTGGAATTTAAGGAAAGCAAATATAGCAAAGATGTGTTTCCAGTACCCTCCGGATTTATGATTGCGAATTTAATTAAATACCTGTCCACCGGTTTTAAGATTGAACGGCAGTTTATAGTTTATGGGCGATTTTATGGTGCTGGCTTTGGTTTCACTTCAATGTAACAATCAATCACACAGGAACATATCTCGCTTTCTGAAGAACAACTCTTCACGTCTCCTGAGTAATTTAGATCAGCATACGATAAAGTGAGTATCCTTAATTCGCATAACAATTAAATATATTTCACTTACTGCTTGACTATTTGCGTATTATATTCAAACGGATTATCTTTAATATTTGCATATTGAATTTAAACTCGTTCACATTTGGATACCCGTCATATTATAGCAAATTTAGTTTGATTTTTCTACGGTGTGGCATTCGTGATTTTTTAGTGTTAAAAGGAGTTGGATGTTCAAATGACAGTCACATTCTATGTATCTTTTCGCAAAATATACTGAAGATACTGGTTTCAAAATTTTTTATGCTCATTAGGCATTTCGGTTTTCTGATATACTGAATCGAGGACAAAATATTATAATGCATAACATTTGTGACTAAATTTTTTTATTACTCTATTTTTACGAACCGGTTTCGTCAAGAATTTCTGCTGCTTCAGAAAAACCAAATCGCACCCTGTTTTCTCAGCAGTTTTGTTGTGTCCTCGAGAAGCTTTTTGAGCTTTGTCCTCTATATGTGCTCGTTCATCCTTCTCGGATAGGCCCAGCTTTTGACGTTTTGTATAGATTCGAGTTTGATAAAATATTGGACCCTTTTTTGCGTAACATAAATATTATACTAATATTTATACAATATGGAATTAAATATAATAAATAATTACATTTACTTCTATGGTTATCGAACTATCGACGTAGCTAGATAAAAAAGTTAGTGACCAAGGCATGAAAATTCCATCCACAAATTCTATTGTTTCTTTTGTTCTTTAATTTATTAAAAAGTAATCTAAAAATGATACAACGATGACTTTGGTATAATATATTATTCTTGTGTAAAACGTGAGGGAAAAGTTTTACTTAAAGTAACAGTAGCTTTCAATATAACCTAAATCGATCGATAACTTTTGCGTTCCAAATTAATTGATATAAATTCTGTGGAAGTAAAAATATTTTTTTCAATTGCAATCTTACACAAATACTAAGTTACAAATAGACCATCAAAGTTACAAATATACCATCAAAGTTACAAATACAGAGTTATAAATGCAACATAAAATATTTAATAAATAACTAGTAAGTCAAAAAAATGCCTTTTTCTCCTATTAATTTTTTGACATTCTTCTGAATTCCAAATGCTTCCTTAGCGTCTGATTTGTATTGATTACCATGAAAATTTTTTGGAACATCCTTGAAATCTCTTACATATATCAAAGCACAAATTATATTATTAATTCACCATGATCCTAAAATTTTGGTTTAAAATGTTGCTTTACCTATACTTTTTATTTTCCGAAATGTTAGATGTTTTAGAACATTTTTTTGCCTTACTATTGAGCTAAACACACTTACTAAATATAGTTAATTTGATTTATACAAATACAAAATGTTATGTGAATTAAAATTTTGACAGTACATGGAAATTTAATGCGAATGGGACCTATCAATTTATCAAAAATTGTGTTAATTATATGTAATAACTTCCGAACTCAATATTTTTGGATCAAGCTTTATAGTATATAGGTCTTTTAGTAAGAAACAGTTGGTCAAATATAGTATACTAAAAGATTTATTTGCTTTATTTATTTGAAATAATACATTTTAAGTATACCATTAAATTATATTATACACTTAAGGTAATATGAAAGTAATATATCTTTAAAATCTCAATCGAGCGAGATCAATGTTGTTCACTTGAAATACCCGATTTTGAAATCTATAAATTATTTTTAAAATACTTTTAAGTAGAGAGTTTAGTCCCGTCTATAAATGCCTTGTCCCGTTTAAAATGTCTTTGTCAATGGGAGGGAAAAAATCTCCTTTGTCAAATTTCTTTCATTCGAAATATACAAATATCCTCAATATCTTCAATACAATATGCAACGAGAACCTTCCAAATCTCTAACTCGTGTTAGTCGCCCCAGTTTACACTCCCGGTGGTCGTTTTGACGAGATATCTCGTCAAATGTCTGGTTAGTAAAACTAACCATATCTTTATGGACGAGATATCGCGTCTTTAGAAAAACAAATGCATTAGCAAACTCAGATAATTATGGATGAGACATCTCGTAAAAACCGCTTGGAGGGTTAATACGTACCAACTTATGAAAATATTTTTAACAAATTCTTCACAATATTTCTTCCAGAAACTATATCCGACGATGTTCAAGGACGTCGAATTTTTAAGTTAGTTAGTTTTTATGGTACAAGAGTCAGATATGACCAAAATATGTTTTTCCATCAAGTAAAAGGACACACACACAAGTAAAATTTGACTGACTGAGAAGAAAGTAATACACCTAGAGTAGACAGAAATCGAACCTGTAGCAATTACAGCTAGTAGACTTTAGCGCATAAGGCAAACCCACTGAGCCACTTCTCAAACTTTAACCCCCCCCCCCTGGTGGTTTCTCTTCGTGTCGAAAAGTGCCCTGTAATGGTCAGCCTCTAACACAGAAACCTGTTCCAAACTCTCACTAGTTCTAGGCAAGGAACAACTTGCTTTTTTTGTTGCTCGGATCTTCATTCTCTTTAGTGCACTTTTGTTTATTCGAGATATCTTGGCCTACCGAGATACATCTCCTATATCGAGATATATCTCGTCAAAACTACTTGGAGGGTTAAGGAAACACATCTTAACCCTTTGAACGCCTCGAGAGGTCCGAGTTGTGCATTATTGCTTTAATTCAATAACTCGTATAAACAACATCGATTGGTTGGAAGAATCTTACGAAATTTCTATTTGTCAAGAATGTAAAACCTTCTTATAAATCATGTATTCCAGAATGTAGGGTGCATGTCGGATAAATACGTGCGAATCACTTAGAAAGTTAAACCACTCTATATATTCTAGCTTTCCATCGGAAGGCAAAAACATATTTCACTAGTCATCATTAGAAAATTGCATAACAAATCTGCAGCATCCTTGTGACACTGATGTAAGACTGTTTTTGTACTTGGCAGAGATAGCAAGCCAGAATCATCAACAATGGAGGAGTTATCATACACGATCAGACCACTGAAGGAAGCTGACGTTCCAGGAGTTGTTGAAATCTCACGTGCAAATAGTTTTCAATACCCTGTCTCAAGTCTCCGCTCGTGGATGTCATTCGACCCGGAAGGTATACTGGTGGCTGTCAGTGACACAGGTAAGGACAATACCTGTCCAAAAGAAGGAGCGATGATTCAACCCCCCTGGTTGTTTCTTCATGTCTAGCCTCACGCAAAAAACGTTCCAAACTGTCACCAGTTATGAACAAGAGACAATTTTTTTTTCTGAACTTGTTTCTCCCTTACAGCGTTTGTACGCACACAGATAATTATCGGATGTTGGAGACGTAATTATTGGAGTGGAGGTGTTCAGGCATGGTCTCTTGTATATTGCGTCCGCTTTTTATCGGAGATCTGCGTCATTTTCGTTTGAACGTGATCAAATTGTATTAAACGATTTTATTCGACGTTTTTAGCAACTTATTTAAAATTATAGTTAATGTGAATATGCGTGTATCTTAAAAAAAAAGAAATTGTTATTTTGTACTGGATGTACTTGCGAAAACATAGAAATAATAGACCCTTTTGGATTCATCCACTAATACAAAGGCTGTTCGGACATTTTTTGGACGATTTTAATGGACTGAAGCTCAATTTTTTACATGTAAGTTTTGTACTTTAAATCTTCCATTTGATATAGCCCTTATTCTTAACTATCTTTCTAGACCTTAATTTCCATGATAATAATGACTTTTGTAGTATCGACAGGGGTATTTTGTCCAATTCTTGTTCCACAGTTTTCCAGTCCTTGAATGGTTTTCGATCGACGCTTTGATAATGCCCTTTTTAAAAGTCCAAAAGCACAAAAGTCCATGGGTGAAACATCTAGAGATTTAGCAGGAATATCAGTAAAGGGTATTGATACCAGTTTCTTGTACCATTTTTTCCAAGAATTTAATAGTCGATTCAGATGTGTGGCTGCTTGCTTTAACCTGTTGCAGTTCTACTGATTGTTGGCACTGTGGGTAAAGATATGGTATTTCTTTTTTGAATATTGGGGATAAAATATGGTCTTGATAATATGTGGTAGTTGATTTTTACATTTTTTCCCCTCTTTTTACTTTTAATTTTCCATTATATGTAAAACCGGCAACAATCATAAATCTTTTAGAGAAAGTTCTCACGTTCCCTTTGACTTGGCGGATTCTCTTTTAAAATCAAAGATCTTACCTTACAAATATTCTCAGAATTTTTTTTTTTTGGATACTTTTTTGGAAATATTTTTCCACTTTTACGTTTCTTTCTTTTCTTATTAATAATATTACTTACCGTACCTTTAGATATCGAAAAACCATGTCTTTTACAGCGTTTTGGAATAATTGAATAAGAATAATTCTCTTCGGAAAGAGAGGAAACATAGCCTTCCATCCATTGCTTATTTAAAAGCGCCATTTTGAAAGTAAACAAAACTCTGAGTTAGCAGACGATAAGTTATACTTTAACTATTTAACTGCTGTGAAAATAAAATTCTTTCGTAGTATACAATTTTTTACAGCTCATCAAAATCGTTCAAAAAATGTCCGCAAAGCCTCTGTAGCCGAACGATATGTGGAAGGTTAAAATCAGGTTCCAAGAACTCAAATACTTCCAGGCATTTCGTTTATGAATTTTATCTTTGTAGCCATCAGTGAATTTATCCCACAAGACGTCTCTGCTTTTCACTAGCTTAATCGTTGTAACAATATCATAATTAAAAGTTTTAACACTCATTTTTGTATCGTATCAATAATTTAAAACGTGGGCAGCCGATTATCGCGATTTAAATGCAGATGAATATGTAAACTGCAATTCTGGAATGCGAAGAGCTGGAGAACTGGATATTTATCGGTCTGGTTTAGCATACCGCGTCCGATAATTGAAGATGTGGGGTAGCATTTTGTGCGGATCCAATAATATCAGACGGTCGTGTACAAAGTACCAATATAAAACAATGTAATTCGAAAGTGTGCGACTCCGACATCCGATAATTATCGGTGTGTGTACAAACGCTCTTAGAATAATAGAGCCTTGTTGTATCGACGAGATATCTCTTCCTTCGCAAAATTGACCAGATCTTGGGTAGCATGTTAGGATGGTAATTAATTAACGCCACACTGGATCAACACAACGGGCTATTGGCGACGGTCCGAGATCTATACCGAAAGAAAAGATGAGGACAACATCTCGTAATTTAGAACCACGAAGTCGACACCGGAGCAGGAACCTTATTCTCCTAACTTCCACACCACTCCACCTAGAGGGTATTTGTGGCCACGACAGATTTAACGTTACTAATCTGTTACTCTTCCAACTGGGTTGCCCGATCAGATCTTGGACGAGGTATCGCTTCGAAACACTTGGAGGGTTAATTCAAGGAAGAGATCAGAGGTGAACACAGAAATGTGACTCATCCCAAGTTAAATCTGTATCCCTTTGACAGCATCAAATGGCGTTTAGAGGAATTACTAAAACTTTTACTCCAGTTTGTACTGCAAAATCAGATGTATGGGCATTAGCGTTCCTTAATGGTGTGTGCGCGTCCTCGGAAAAAATAGAATTGGTCAAAATACAGGTGGCATATGCTTCCAACGATAAACAGGGGCCGTGGTAACCCATTTGGAAGAGTAATGGATTAGCAACGGGAGGGTTGCGAGTTCGAAACTCGATCCAACTAAAGACCGTCGTGTACGCGGGGACAGGGGCTCGTAAAATCTGTGATGGCCACAAATTTCATTACTTTGGTGTGGTATGATAGTTTGGAGAGTGAGGTGCAAGCTCATGTGTTGACATTCACCTCTAATTATTTTGATAGTTTAACACAATCATCCGAAGGCTACTAAATTTTTTTATGAAAACTAAAAATACATTCAGAATTGTTTCGCGTATATCAGATGTTTTTCGTTTTTATCGAGTTCTTGATTGGTATTTATTTTTTTAAGTCAAGAGCCATGAACAAAATCTTTAAGATTGTCTTGTAGACCATGTAATATTCAGTGCATGTAAATGATAAAATAAATAAAACAGTCTATTGCTCTCATAATATGTAGTACTTTCTACTTGTAGTCCATCACAAAAATAAATATATCTTGTGTATATGGGATCGAATTCACCTTACACTTATTTTTCTATTTCTAGGAGCAGTTTTGGGAGTATGTTGTTGTGTCAAGAACAGTGAAAAATTATACTTCGGTGGTATTTTCTGCGTTAGAGAGGAATATAGATCTCTCGAAATAGGACACAAGGTACTAATTATTACCTGTATATGTTTTACTACCTAAGAAAAGTCACCTACCAGTTTGGAATATATTTGATAGATATTCACTCATAGCATTAGCTGCTATACAGGGTGTCCCAAAAAGGTTGTTCCGCAATTTATCTTTTTACCATTTGGAGATAGGTAGGCAATGTAAATTGCAAAAGTGCACCAAATAAGGTAAGTAATTAAGATATGTGCATAAAATTATCACGTGATAACAATTTAAGCGGATACAGTTTTTAAAGTGTATACAACCCCTCTAGATAAAAATCCGATATTGCAAAAATGTTCCTTACCTGTATCCCTATCGTTAGTAAAAAACCATATTTCTGTAGGTTGAATAGTAACGGAGATACAAAAGTTTCCATTTTAAGGGGGCCGTATCTAATTTAGAACGGAAACTGACCCATGGCCAAAAAGGAAGAGCTAAGTTCTGCATTGCTGCAGATGGAAAACATTTTTACCATACGTTGTAAATTTCCTTTTATTTTTATTTAAACCCTTTTTTCTACAATATTTTTATTAAAGATTACATTGTCTATTATTATTCAGTGCGATTTTCATCTGCAGTTGCAATACTACATTACTTTGCACAATGTTGCACTTTCTGACCGAAAAAAAATGCTTTTTAGCATTGTGTATACGGTCCCTAATCTGGCTGCTTGAACAGCTGTGCACATACGGTATAAGTCAACTTTTTTCCGTCATTATGCCTCCGTTACTGTTCAACCTACAGAAATGCAGTTTTCTGCTAATGATAGGGGTGCAGGTAAGGAACATTTCTGCTATCTCGGATTTTTATCTAGAGGGATTGTATACAAATTAAAAATTGTATCCGCTTAAATTGTTATCACGTGATAATTTTATTCACATATCTTAATTACTTACCTTATTTGGTGCACTTTTACAATTTACATTGCCTACCTATCTCCAAATGGTAAAAAGATAAATTGCGGAACAACCTTTTTTGGGACACCCTGTATATTTGAGTCATACATATCTGAATTTTACACTAAAGTGGATACATTTGGTTTTGTATCATCCCACATTGCTACAGAGCTGGAATATTGTAATCGGAATTTTTGTATCTAACATTAAAATTCTCTCAAAGTATTCTATCAAACTTTCAATAATTGGAATTTTAATAGTGAGCTTACGACGGGTTGAACGCATCAGCTACATTAAAATTAAAATGTTGATTTCTTAAAATGCATTGAGTAGTATTACATTAGAGATCCCACTAAAACCGACTAAAAATGGAGGAAGTTCTAAAAAGCAGACAAAACTTGAAGGTTCTTTTGACTACAACCTCATCTAAAGTTTGGAGGTTCATTTGACTAGTACTACGTATTAGTTCTCGCAAATGCAGGACTATATAATGTGTTTTTACAGCTCTTCGCACTTTGCTTTGAACACGCGAAGTTGGAGAACATCGGTTGCAACTCTGCCAGCGAAACGGTCAACTCCTACAAACGACGGGGCTTCAACGTCATCGAGAGCAACTGGTCCTCCCTGGAGTACGAAACCTGCGAAGCCGTCAGACACGAACTCCTGGTGGACAACCTTCCAGAAAAAGTGGAAATAAAACCCTACCATTACACCCTCTTCTCCGCCATGATAGCCTACGACTACTCCCTGATTGGCTTCGACAGGACAGAGATCCTGGACTTGAGCGTCCACGAGGACGACTGCCTGACCCTGGTTGCCATGAAGGGCCGTACCTGCGTAGGATTCGGAAGCATCAAGTACAACATCCAGGGGGCAGGGCGAGTGGGTCCCTTATACGCAGATGAGCCCTGTGTGGCGGAGGCCATGTTGAGGAGACTTATCACTGGCATGCCTGAGGCGAAGGGCATTGCGATGGTGACGGTCAGCAACAATTTGCAAGCTAATAATTTCCTTAAGAAGTTGGGCTTGACGGTGGCGGACGACTCGCTTAGGGTGTACACGAAGGAACGGTTGAATTGTGACACTAGCAAGATCTATGCTCAGTTTGATGTGGACTTTGCGTCTTTTTAACCCTGCAGGTGGTTTCGATGGGATATCTCGTCCATCATGATCAGAACGATTTTGTAAATGGTGCGATATATCGTCATCGATATATTGCCGATTTTTTTTATGATGACGGGATCAATGTCTGGTCAGTTTTCTTCTAATGAAGAGATAGATCGTCTATCAAAATCTGGTCAGTTTTGCTAGTATGGAGATACCTTGTCGATAAAACCACCAGGAGGGTTAATGTCTGTAGTGTTCCAAGTACTTCAAAGTATTCTCAAAAGAGACATGCAAATAACACTAATGCGTTGAACCTGTTTTTCATATCGAAAGTAATGTAGTACTAATGTTGATAACAATTGTACCAATTGCATAGTTTGTTCATATTTCAATAGACAATAAAATATTTTATAAATATTTCTATTAACTCCCATGTTTTTAGGACGAATTGGATTAATACGAGACAAAATATTGGAGAACAAGCTAATATAAATAACACTTAACACTATTCAGCCAAAACCATGTACCTCGTGTATGGTGGGTTTATTTAAGTGGTTTTGAACGAGACTATTCGTCATATCTACATATCTGTATACCTTCGGAGGCAATTTATTGAAATTATCACAGAACTTGGATTTTTGTAGATTTTACTAGAAAAAGAATTTTACGGCACTAAATGTTGTGTTTAAACTTTTTTTAATAGAATAAAAAGTGCAAATAAAAACAGCCAAAAATACCATTTACGCAAAACGTCATAATTGAAAAAATAATTAACATTTTGCAGTTGATAAAGAGAATTATCTAAAAATGTAGATTCATATGTTGAACTACAATTATTTCTATATTGTTATATTTAAATCAATTGTGAACTTTACGTTAGTCATCCCAGTAAAAACATGAAAAAACTGCAAAATGCAAAAAATATTCAAGTTTACATCTTGCTGAATTTCTTAAAATGAATATTTCTTAATAACAATAGTTCAAACATCGCTGTATAATGTTTAGCATTTATAAAAAAATTCAAAAGAACTTAATTGATGCATTCTGATATATCGTGTTTTGCGGAGGGTAACGCTTAGCGAAAATTGCGTTTCGAGAAAAAGCTGAAAGCAATATAAATCCTCATGTTAAATATAGATTACAAAACTTTAATACAAATTTATATCTCCAGTTCCAATGGTCGTATGAGTAAAATCCGAAGTGATTTAAAAAGGCAAAGTGTTGTATAACAATATGTAAAAGTTGAAAAATGTAAAATTTGGGTGAAAATGGCCTTTTTAAAGGTATATAGATACCTTAAGGGTATCTTAAACGTAAACAATGACTGTCCACAATTGTCGTCTTTATCACCTTAAAAACCATCTCCATGGGTATTTCTTCACTATAGATAGTTCGAAATTAACGACCGGCCCACAGTGTCATTTTAACAGTTTAGGTGGATAAAATCATTGCATCAAAAATACACCGGTTTTGAAGGATAAAATACTGGTTTGGCATTCAATTACGATTTTTAGTTACTATTTTAATGAAGAAATATGCTAAATTTAAGGAAATTTGTCAATTTTGCTCCAGATGTAAGATGCTTCGATTAATTATTAACGGTATTTTTTATTGCAATTTTATATTAATATACACCTGAATAATGGACAGGTATACCCATAACAGTTCCTTTTAAAAATAAAGTACATGTATGTAATAGAAAAACTAAAAGGGGAAATCTTTATTTGAAAAATATTTACAAAATTATATATTTGGAATCCGAACTGTCTAAATAGTTTAGTTATATTGAAATCAAGGGATGGTTCTTCAAATTCTACCTTTTTGAACGCGTTTTGTTTTAGACCTTTCTCGTAAACTTGCAATTAGTAGATTTGAGGTGGTGAGTAATCTAAGTATTAAATCTATTCGTATCAGTTTTATTGTAAATATTTCCCTTACTCCCTAGGTTTATTTCTTGCCTCTTGAGCTTGTAAGAGCTGACCAATTCGAAGAATACAAGACGCAATAATATCCTTTCCATGGATCAGCATTTTATATATAGTTTATGGGCTTTAAGTAGAGATGGGGAAAAAAGAACGAACTGTTCTTTTACACCAGTTCTTCAAAAAGAACGGGAACAGCCTGTTTCCACTTTTCACAAAAACCTGTTCTCGGTTCGTTTTGTTTAAAGAAACATAGCAATTTTCTTATACTTCGATTTTAAACAGGTGGGAATTTTGCAAAGTTATCTTTTCTCGAATTTTCTAAGTTCGCAAAAAATTTTCGTATATTCTAAATTATGCTAAGTCCGAAACACAGCTGTTCATCCTACAATTCGTGACTCACTGTTTCCTGTTGATTCATTCATCCGTTCTCTGTCCATAAACCTACTCCCTGCTCTGAGACTACTTCCTGTTTGAGAGCAGGAATCAAATTTACCGAATGAATTTGAGAGGAGATTAGCGTAATAATTGTGAAATTTTATAATTGTTGGGCAATGACATAATGAATTTTTTGTTTTAAACAAATTTTAAATTTTTTTTAAATGCTACTGATCAAGATTTTGTTGTCCAGCTTTCTCTCTGGTTGTGTCGCCTCTACTCGTTCTTAGGATTTGCAATGCTTTTAACTTTATTTTAAAACCAAATTTTACAAAATGGAAAGCAAAATTTCAAATGTGTGGACATATTTCACTGTGAAAAGGAAATTCGGATCGGGTGTGTCATGCTCTCTATAAGTTGAAAAGGGATCTCATTAAGTCAGGTATTACGATTTTAAAGACATCTCGGAAATAAGAATCCCACCATAAAACTATTGTGTTGAAAAGCGAAAGTGATTTTTTGACTTGTATTTTTTGTTTTAAACGTGTTTAGATAGATCATATAATATTAACCTGTTTTCAAACCAATTTTACTTTCCAAGTGGTAATCCCGGTGTGCGTTTTTTGTGTTTATAATCTTTTATAAGGGCAACTCCCTATTGCATAACGTGATTCAAAATTACCTGGTGTTGTCCTAGGTCTTTCTCTTCGGGATGGATCACGGACCGTCGTTTTATTGACTTAAATGACCATTTTTTGACTTAAAAATTACATTAAAATCTATAAAAATTATTAGTTTCACTTACGTATTTGTTTTGTCCTAGGTACCTCATATCTGTTTGGAAAACTACTTGAGATGGTTCAGATGTGGGACATTATTAGTTGCCACTGGGGAGAGAATTTAAACGTTTCGATTTGCAAGAACGTTTTCCAATTTACGGAAAAATTCTGATTTTCTTTTCTCAATTACTGATAGTTTGGCGCAGCTTGAATAGACTTGCCCCTTGCGCCATAAAAAAATCAATGAACCGATAACAATACGAAGAGTCCGAGTCATTTGTATTTTTTTATATATGCACGCCTATATATACTACAAAGTACTAACAAAGATGACGTCAACAAAATTCGGTCCCTGTCTATTGCGAAAACTGCTGGCGCCACATAGTCTACGAAGAGGAACAGGGCTTGCACATTTCGAGTAGAGAGACATTTGAGAACAGAAGAACAGGTTAAAGAACAGTTCTTTTAAAAAGAACGGAACATCAAAGAACTGTTCGCCGAAAAGAACAGTATTTCCCATCCCTAGCTTTAGGGTACCAAGGATATTTTCAAAAGTATATATTGTACTTCCTTCGTGCGCAGCAAACTTATCAGAGTTTATACAGAAACCGGAATTTAAACATTTTTAAGACTTGGAAGCGCTTGATTAATACTACTTTAATCCTATTTACTTCAACAGACTTTTCAGCATTTTTAAAAATGTACGAGCGGTATTTCTATCGTCAGTATTTCCTGCTTGCTCTTTGGGCACATTTATCGAAAGAGTTTTAAAGTTATGTTGCATACTAATTAACTTCCCTAGTTGTTAAATCTACAAATCACTTGGAAAAAAGAAATTTGATGAAATGACAATGAGGGAGCAGGATTTTGCTGAATATTTTTTTGCCCTCATGAATGTCAGAATTGGGATACAACAGGAACAGTTGCTTTCAAAAGAGTTCTACTTTTTGCAAACACAGAACATTTATTACGAAAATATTTAATTTGCACATTGACGTTGATTGACAGGAGTCCACATCGAACGTTAAGATTCAGAAGTAACAATTTAAATTCACAGAGTATTAATATGGAGCCACTAAGGTCTCCAGTAGAAGACGAATCCGACCCCACAAAACGACGATTTTTCTTTTATTCAATAACTGATAATATGAAGCATTTACACAAGGAGCCTCTTTAGTGAAATTAATACCATTTTTGAGAAAAAGGCTGCTGAAAAGTGTGAAAAACAGAAATTTCCAAAACCATTAGCCACATCCCCTGCTGTTTCATTGGCTTTGTGGATTGGACTCCCCGGGCCACGTTTCGCAGTTTTACCAGACATCTATCCTCAAGGGATTTGCAGTGATCGAGGAAAGTTCTTGCGTTTAATTAGCGTAGCAGAGATGTTATCTATTTATGTTTACACATATTTGAGTATATTCAATTCATTGAACGCGATTAACGCTCAATTAAGTGCATCCTATTTTATTTAAAAACAACCGATCTGTAACTATTGATTGCGTAGATTATTTATTCTTTTAAAAATCAGGGTCTTCGGTAGTTAAGCTTGGCTCATCATATGCAGATTCCTAAGATATGACACAATTATATAAAATTGGGAATTATTGTTGGTAAAGTGCCTGAGTACCGGGGAATCAAACTAGAGTTTTTATGAAAAACTAAATCTAGAGAAACCAAACAGCAGGAAGAGTACCTTAGACCTGAATGAAATATTCTACAATTAGCTTTAAGTATGAAAGGGTTTATCAATTTTAACAGAACACCTAATGTAGTCTAGTGGAAAGTATTTTACGAAAAACAAATTTGAATAAATAATCTCGTCAAAACATTCTGTTACAATGATTCTTAATTTTCAAATCAACAGGAAATTTTATCATGGAGCAAGTTAGTACTTTTTACATATTAACAGAAGAATTAAGGAAGCTGTCAGTTTGACCGCAAAGTAATTTTAACGGTCTATAAATATATTATTTTCTCACCAAGGGCCGTGGTAGCCCAATTGGAAGATAAGCGGATTAGCAACCAGAAAGTTGCGAGTTCGAAACTCGATCCAATCAAAGACCGTCGTGTACGTGGGGGATTGTGCACGGTAAATCTCTCTTGGTCTCAAATGTCCTCACGTTGGCGTGGTGTGGAAGTTTGGAGAATGAGGTCAGGTGTCGCCTCGTCATCTGACCATGGTCCAAAATGACGAAGTATTGTCCTCGGATCTTTCCCTTTGGCTTGCTTCTGTTTGGGGACAGTCAGATGTGAGAAAAGTAAGGTGTATCATAGTTATCGTGCATTCTATTAAAAGGATCGTGAGAAAGTGAAACAAAAACACTATGCAAAATATATTGGCATTAGGACTATCTTTTTCCATCGAAGAATTTATTTGAAAGTTGGCTCCATTTTGTTTGAAATAATTATATTCCTGTGTCCATACATGTTTTTCAACACTGTTGTTTCGAACCATTAAGAACATCCTTTCCCAGACCGGGATTCGGGACCGAGAGTCAAGAAGACGTGCGTGGATAAGGAATTATTCCGATGCGGCTGAGATCCTTCATTCGCCGACACTAGTTTAATTTTTGGCTACGCAAACTCACAAAGAATTATGCAATTTTTCCGGAGCTTGAGCTATAAGTTGAGTTTTTGAGATTTTATTCCACATTGAGTAGTGCTTGAAGATTTAATACATTTGCTTCAAATACCCACTCCCGGTAAGTTTAATTAATCTATACTATAAAATGTCATTTATTGGTGTTTGTGATGCCCCTACCCGTAAACTAAAGCAGCACGAAATAATAAATGCAAGGGAAACAAAACTGAAAAGTTATTCCAATTGAGATAAATCTGTATGTACTTTGTGCAGGAAATTTACAAAAGCGAAAATTTGTGTGAACTGATGAAAGGAATAATGTAAGGAAGTGGTTGGTTTGGGGTTTTATGGCGCAAGGGCCATATTTGGCCATGCTGCTCCAGACACGACATACAATATCAAGTAATAGACAGATCCACAATGAAAGCTTTACTGGCACAGAAGAGAGAATTACACCCAGGAGAGAATGCACCAATCGAACCTGCGCCGCCTATACCTCGAAGGTTGCTAGTGTAGTGGGCATACCCACTGAGCCACGATGACCCCCAAGTAATGATGTGATTTCTTTTCAATACATTAATTTCAACTTAAATAACTTTTTTAACTTGCTAAATGACTACTATAGATAAGAAACAGTCAGTTATGAAGTTATTTTGAATGATCTAATTTTTTAAAAGTATGCTTGCATTTTTTTATGTTTATTCCTTTTCAAAATGTGGTTCGTTTATTTTGAAAATTCGAAGATAAAAATCTGAAATCACTTTTTTGTAGGATGAATTAGGTAAGAAATTATTGGATGAAAGTATCGATAGAAGATTAAATTTAAACAATCAGGAGGGTTTTTTTCTCATGTTTGGAAATTGAACATTATTTCTTCTACTCCAAACAAGCGGTTAAAATGACATTCCACCCAAGAAAAACGTGAACCCCCAATGGAAAAGTTTAAGCGAGAAAAGAAGACACAAATTTTTTTCCAATTTGCATATTGAATGATCTACGATCCCCTTTCACTAAGCAAATCCCTCGAGGACAGATATCCAGTAAATCCGCGAAACGGGGCCCAGAGTTCAATCTACAAAGCCAATGAAACAGCAGGGGGAGTGGTTAATGGTCTTGGATATTTCTGTTTCTCACATTTTTCAGTAGTGCTTTTCTCAAAAATGGTATTCATTTCATTAATAAAGCTCCTTGTGTAAATGCTTCATATTATCAGCTATTGAATAAAAGAAAACTCGTCGTTTTGTGGGGTCGGATTCGCCTTCTGCGAGTTTAATAATTCAAAGCGAAATCCGGTTCAGTTGTGTGAGAAACGTGTAGGCGCCAGGGTTTGACTTTCTGCCAGTACGTCACGCTCATTTCTCCACTCAGAACGAGTTTCGCGTTATTGGAGCAAACCTATTCCCTTTCTAGAAACCTTGCCTTTCGATGGTAGGTGGGGAGGGGAAACGATTCAGTCTTGACATGAACAAGTTTGCAAACGTACCATAGAAATAACTAAACAAACTTTGCCATATTCATGCTTTTCAGAAAAAATATCGGTATCGTTTCAGCGCCATTTCAGCCGCACATTACAATTATATTTACATTATTATCTTTTGACAAAACAAGTCACAAGGACCTGTTCATGAATTGTTGTTGCTGTTGCTAATCTCCATGTCTAGCTCCAGCTAGACCAATTCACAAGTCCATACACCCGAACAAAGTCATACACCAAAAGAGATTCAGAAAACAGGTAGTCTCGGGACAACTCCAGACACTCGAGAATGTGAGCTGGAGAGGTTGGCATTTAAGCCAAACAGGATGAATCTTGCGACCACAGCAAAATGTCAGACATCTCAGATGGCCACTGAGAAAGCAGGAGAGCGCTGTCTGAATATGTCTGTCGCAATTGAGAGCAACAGATCTTCCGGGACGATCACTATGAAACCAAGAGTGTACCGGTGGAACGATCCATACCTTTTTATCAAGACTTCTAATAAAGACACATCAATGAGTGAGTAGCGGACAATAGCTATAGACACCCTCCTTCGACTTGAGATATAATTCCGTGAGTTTTGTCATGAATTTTACGAAACCTTATAACAGAGTGATTGATGACTGACTAGTGCTACATCTGAAGTTTCCGATAATGATCCTAGAAGGGTATCAACCGTTTAGGTTATTGAATTTTCTTGTATGGAGTAAGCAAATTAGAGTTAATGTCCTTTACGTTGTTGACATATAATTTTATATTGGTGCATAGAAATATTGGAGTCAACAAAAATGGACTGACGAAAAATTTTCAGTCATTCTGAAATTTAAGGAAAATCTACCTATCAATTTCGCAAACTTGCGCAAGAAATCTTTTGTTCTGCGAATGTCAAATGAGTCAGGCTACGATGCACATGCAATGTTTTAGTGATATGCTGCGATATAATATGTTAAAAGTCTAGTTGAAATTTGAAATCGGCATTTGCGTTAGACGCTAATTAGTTACATATTCAAACGTATCGTGCAAAATGGTATTCAAGAAAAAATAAAAGCACGAAAACATACCTCTATGAGCAGAAGATAATGATAGTATGCACCAAATAGAGCTAAAATATAGAACCTATACTTTTCAGTTGTTCTCAAAGTACTAATACGCATTCGCCCAAATGGTTAAACCTTTACAATACGGCGGCCAAATTTCGTTAACGCCTCGTAGAACGGCATATTTCGCTTAACTTCCTTCCCTTTCAGAAATTGGGCGAGAGTCTTGAATGACTTTTACTGACCACCTAGCGCGCTTTCCTTTCATAGTGTTGTCCCAATGGCGCTCAATGGAAATTGGGGAATGGTTGTTTGAAAAACCTCTCGGGTTCCCACTTTTCACTATATGGGCACTTTTCTACCCTACTTGATTCTTCGTACAAGGAACTGTATGAAGTTTGAATTAAAAATGGTTTATGGAAATTATTACAGTAGCAAATGCATATTAGTTTTACTTATATTAGTATTTCAATGATTGATTTTGATAAGCACAAGTCAAGTTTCAAATTAAATACAAGATTTTGATAGTTCATTTTTAAAATGGTCAATGTTATTTTGTATAATCGTTTATCTTCTTAATTATTGTTCATAATATTCATATTTTGGTAGAAAATAGAGAGTAAAGTGTTTACATTACAAAAAAATGACAGATACTTTCTATTTAAATAATTAATACGTAAACAAACACATAAAGAGTACACTTATGTTTCGTTCTCTTTAGGGGTATTATTTTATTGCACATGATTAAAATTTTATTATTTTATGAGTTTGTTAAAAAAAATGATTAAATAATGAAATGAATGTTTGCTTGACCGGTGGTATTCGATAGGCTCAATACCCCTTATGAGAAAAACTTACTACTGTGCTCTCAAAAGACTTTTTTAACTGAATGTGGAACTCCCGTCAATCCTTGTTTTGAAATTTATTGAAAATTGTACATGTAGGGAAGTAATTGGTTGTTATTTTAATAGATGTTGTAAAGGTTTTAATTCACTTTATAATAAGTTTTAGAACTCAGTCATAGACAAGAGAAGATATATAAAATGATTGTAAATTTCCTTATCAAGTGAGTATCATATGCACACCAGTCTCCAACATTTTGATCTAATTTTAATATTCTTATAGCTCTCAAGTTTAGATTGGATTTAAGAAAATCACTCCTTTTGCGACAAAGATATTGTCGCAAAAAAAGATGTACTACAAACTTTATGAATATTGACCGACAACTTCATCGGTTATTTTTGCATATGGTTTTAAATATGATTGAAAAATCATCTTTAAATTAAAATAATTTGGAGATCATGGTTCCGCCTAAAATATTGAATGTTTTAGTATAATCAAAATGTTGCAAAAATAAATTATTGGAACAGTTCGAATAATTTTTGGCTAATAAAAAATAACATTCTACCATTATGTTAAGGTCATGAAAAGTGGATGCTTCTTTTACGTTAAAATAACGCCCTCACGCCCACATCTTATTTAGGTGTGTACGGGCATCACGACCCCGAGATACCCAAGTGATCTTCCTCCCTTTCATTTTTTAGCCTAGTCTACCCTTCTGCTTTTTGCTTTTTCTTCCTCTCATTGTGTTGTCTGTCTTGTGTTTGGCGCAGCTTGATCAAATATGGCCCTTGCGCCATAAGACCCGAAAGCAATCAACATTAAAATAACATTAATGCGGCAATTTTGATACTTAGTAAACTTAGAAATTTAAAATTTTCTCATTCTTCAACAAACCCTTGTGCAAATCAGGTAAAAATCAACCAATTCAAAATTGGGAATTTGTAAAGTAAAATATTTAAAGTTAGTGGAAAATTTCCTTCTCTATGTGTCCCATAAGTAGAACCAATCCTAAGAATTTCTGCATTGCTGAAGCAGTCGTGGACTTCCAATCCGATGAGTTTTCACTTTGGAAGTTTGCACGTATGCTCATAATTTGTACAGCATACTTGTTAGTTTCTCTAACTAAAATTCGTAAAACTTCCGAATTGAACATCAGGGGGAAATAATCAAACTCTTATTTCAGTTTTTACATTTGGACGTTTGAGGAAAGCCCACCATTTCCAGGGAAGTCGTAAACAGTTACTTCATCTGATGGTTCGGGAAATTTCCAATTTATATTTGGGAATTCTGTAGATGAGCTATCAACTGCAAAAATCTCTTGTTCGGACACAGGATGCTCAATTTCGTATTCTGAATCGCTATCAGCAAAATTTTCTTCGTCGAATTCCTTCGACCTCTTTTTTCATTAATGGATAAATGGATTTGAATATGAATAAACTACCGCGTAATATATAGTATTGGAAGTAAGTTGATTTCGGTCATGGTCATGTATTGCAATATAAGGGTTAATTAGACCGACTGAAAGAGGAAGATTGAAAATAGTGCTAACATTCGAAATGTTTCCAATCCAAGTGGAGATATAAGAAAGTGCTGTACAACCATTCCGTCGTGAGTGATGCTTTGACAATACAAAGAAAATATGCTTCGATGGTCTCCGTGAGAAACATTCGTGCCCACTCTAGTCAGATTGCTGTCGGTACTTTTTAAGCCATTCTACCAATGTGATAAAGGAAGGTATGTTATTTCTCTAAGAGTATCGTTGAATAAGAAAAGTGCTCCCATAAATGCCACTTCTTGGCGTATTCTTTGGCGTGAGAGAGATATCACCTGTGCCACTTTCTATCTTTCCCAAAGAGTTCACACAATGGTAGATAAGGGAAGCACGAACAAAAGGAAGGACCCTCTTAAAGGCCAGTCGCTGACAGCTCGCAAATCGTGATCGATGTCAGCGGTCAGTTAAAAGGGGGGAAAATTCCAACAGTCCCAAGCCGCTCTATGAAGGAAACTTCTGACGGGACTCATTTGTCCCAGCCGTAAAGGTTTAACCGCCAACGCAGGAAGCAAGATTTTGTACCCCTGTACTTCCTGTTAGGTGAATTGTTTTGAAAAATACCCACTTGTACTTGTCAAGGGGACATACTGCTTTGAATATGATTTATTTTCGACAATCTGCAACACTAAGAAACTTGAATTTTTTACACCTTGTTTGCGAAAATGACACACAGTGATTCGCTCAGTTGTGCAGGTTTTGAAATTGACCCCGAGCCGTTATAACAGAAAACATATGCTGTCAAAAGTGGACAAAAAGTTATTTGGGTGTATATTTGAAAGACAAATAACATTTTAATTGCACGTTTTCTATAGCGCCTACACCATCAAATGAAGTTAATCCCTTTACTTTAGGAAGCCGCGGTAGCCCGTTTGAAAGTGTAACGGATTAACAATCCGAGGATTGCGAGTTCGATTCGAAATTTCGTCGACCCAAAGACCGTCGTGTACAAGGAGGCTGGTGCACGTTATATCTGTCGCTGCCTCAAATCTCCTCAAGTTGGCGTGGTGTGGAAATTTGGAGTGAGGTGCCATCTCAGGTGTTGACCTCGTCCTCTGACCGTGATTCAAAATTACCGGCATTGTCGTCACATCTTTCCCTTAGGGATTGATCTCGAACAATCGCCAATAAGAAGCTCTTTTGCTCCAGTGAAACTTTAATTAAAGACAAATTACCAATCCTTCATTAAAATGAAGGATTGGTAATTTGTCATTGAAAGTGAGCCTCTAACATATTGTCTGGGCTATGGAACTGTTCTTTAGAGTTCCATGGGTTAAATAGAATGACCACAATTCCATATAAAGCTATCGGTTTAAAAATAAAATATCCTGAGACAACAATTCAGCTGTGAAGTAATGGAATATCACGAAAACACTTACAGCAAAGATGTGTTTTGCAGTATTCTCCGATTTTATGATTGAGACATTTATTAAATACATTCTACCTGTTTTATGATTCATACGGCAGTAATAGTTTATGGGAGATTTTATAGTGCTGTTTTGGTGTCACTTCAATGTAACAAGCACCCCAACATATCTCGCTTTCTGAAGAACTCTTCACTCCATGTATTTAAGTCAGCTTACGATAAAGTAAGTATCCTTAATTTGTATAATACTTTAATATACTTTTGCAATCACTTGACTGTTTGCGTATTATATTTAAACAGATTATCTTTAATATTTGCATATTGAATTTAAACTCGTTCAAATTTGATAGCCGTCATATTATAGCAAATTTAGTTTGATTTTTCTACGGTGTGGCATTCGTGATCTTCTTTTAGTGTTAAAAGGAATTGGATGTTCAAATGACTGCCATTTTCTATGCATCGTTTCATAAATATACTGATGATACTGCATTGAAATTGTTTTATACTCAGAAGGAATTTTGGTTTTCGCATATACTGAATCGAGGAGGATTTAATATTATACTGCATCACATTTGTGACTAAATTTTAATTACTCTATTTTTACAAGCTGGTCTCGCCAAGAATTTCGGCTGCTTCAGAAAATCAAGTCCCACCCCTGTTTTCTTAGCAGTTTTTCTGTGTCAATGAGAAACTTTTTGAATTTCGTCAGCTATAACTGCTCATTTATCTTTCTCAAATAGGCACAGCTTTTGACGTATATATATATATATATATATATATATATATATATATAATTCAAAATTACAAACCAAAACAAAGAGAAATCCAAAAATTTTAAAATCAAGAAATTTAAAATCAAGAAATTTAATTTTTAAATTAAAATTTTTGGATTTCTCTTTGTTTTGGTTTGTAATTTTGAATTATTTTACTTTCCATGTTGTGTCTGCAGCTTTAGCGCGCATACATGGACAGTTCTGCCTTCTGCCTTCTGCTTTCTGGATTCTGCTTTACTATTTTTTACCCCCAACTTTTTTGGCCTTTTGGCTTTTTACTTATCTGCTTTTTGATCTTTTGGCATTTTGCTGGTCTGCATTTCTATTATTTTACGTTTTAATGTTTTGTATATTTTGTAATTTGATTGTTTTTATTGTTATATATATATATATATATATATATATATATGTGTGTGTGTGTGTATGATATTATATATATATATTAAATTTTACTTCTATGGTTATAGGACTAACAACGACGTAGCGATATAAAAAAGTTACAGTGACAAAATGAATTGTTCATATCGCCAAAACTCAGAGCTCGAGTTTTTTCTCCTTCAGACAAATTGCTGCTTTGTGGACGTGATTAAATCGAATGTCCACAAATTCTACTGTTTCTTTTTATCTTTAATAAAAATTAATCTAATGATAACACCAACGTTCACTTTGGTATCATTTATAATTCTTGTATAGAACGTGTGGGAAACATTTTACTTAAAGGAACAGTAGACTTTCAAAATCACAAAATCGATCGATAATTTTTGTGTTACATATTAATTGATATCAAATTCTGTGGGCAAAAATAATTTTCAATTGCAATCTTTCGTAACGGAGTTACAAATACAACATAAAAGATATAGTAGATAACAAGTAACAAAATATCTTTACAAATACGTTCTATAAATATTCATTTACAAAAATATGTTTTTCTCCAATTAGGATTTTTTGGCATTCTCCTGAATTAGAAATGTTTCTTGAGCATCTGGTTTTAATTAAATAACTTGAATTCTTTTTGTAAAATGCTTGATATCTCTAATATATATAGAAGTGCAAATTATAAATTCAAGAAATTTCTAAAATTTGAAATTTTGGTTTAAAATGTTTGCTTAACCTTTTTTTTGCAAAATTATATGATTTACGACATTTCTTTCCTTTACAATTGAGTGATACACTTACTAAATATAGTTAGTGTTATAGAAATACGAACTATTTTGTATATAAAAATGTTGACAGTTCATGGAATTTTAATGCGAATGGGATCTATCAATTTATCAAAAATTATCTTAGTTATATGTAATAACTTCCTGACTTAATATTTTTGGATCAAACTTTATATCTAGGCTTGTTAATAACAAACCGATCACAAATACAACATACTAAAAGATTTGTTTGCTTTATTTATTTAAAGAATACATTTTAAGTATACTATTACATGATATTCACCTAACTGTAATATAAGAGTGGTATATCACAACCTATCTCAATCAAGCTAGATCAATATAATTCGCATGAGATATCCGATTTTAAATCAATGAATTATTTTAAAATAATTTTAAGCAGACAGTTTCGTCCATTCTATAAATGTCTTGTCCCCTATATAATGTCTTTGTCCAACTGGAGGGAGAAAATACCTCTTTTGTCAGATTTCTTTCATTCGAAATATACAAATATCCTCAATATCTGCAATAAATGCAACGAGAGCCTACGAAAATCTTTTACTCGTGTTAGTAACCCTCTAGCGTTAGTCCTCTCAGTTAAGACTCCTGGTGGTCGTCCCAACGAGATATCTCGTTATCAGAAAAGCAAATGCCCAGATCTCGTCATGATCAAAACATCGGCAATGTCTTGATGACGAGATATCTCGGCATTAGCAAAATTGTGAGATAATAATGGACGAGCTATCCCATAAAAACCACTGGGAGGTAAAATATGTACCAACTAATGAAAATATTTTTAACAAATTATTCACAATATTTCTTCAGAGTAAGTCACCACTTGCATTTAAGCGATTTCTGGCTTTTGTTCTTATGTGCAAAAGTGATCAAGATACCATTTCACACAGTTAGGTGATGGAAAATGGAAAAAGTGTCCGCAATGCTTCTTGACAAGCTGTGTGGACAAGATTCTGTTTAGACCAGTATTATTCTAAGTCCAGTTTTTAAAATGCCATTTGGATACATGCATTGGCTCGTATTTCAATAAGATCGTCTTTTATTAAATCGCTGTCGTCCATTGAAACTTTCTTGCACCCCTGGAAATGCTTTATCGCACCCCCAGGGTTGCACACACTCCAGGTCAAGAACCACTGCCCTAGAAAGTTAAACCTTACAAAATATCCAATTTTTCCATCGGAACGTAAAAATATATTTCAATGTAATTCATTAATAAAAAATTGTATCAAAATTTCCAGCATCCTTGTGACAATGATATAAGACTTCTTTTGTATTTGGCAGAGATATCAAACCAATATCATCAACCATGGAGGATATATCATACAAGATCAGACCACTGAAGGATGAAGATATTCCAGAAGTTGTTGAAATCACACGTGCAGATAGATTTCAATACCCTGTCACAAGTCTCCGCTCATGGATGGCATTCGACCCGGAAGGTATACTAGTGGCTATCAGTGACACAGGTAAGGACAATACCTCTCGAGTAGATGAATCGATAGTTTAATAATACTGGTGGTATCTGAGCGTCAAAAATTGATCAGATGTGTCCAACCTCTAGTGCAAAAACGTATTCAAAACTCACCAGTTCAGAGACAATACCTGACGAATAGCGGGATCGATGGTTTAACCCTCCTGGTGGTTTATCTTCGCGTCGTGACCAATCTCCGTCGCAAAAAAAAACAGAGGAAATCACCTCGTCATTTAGAACCGCGGTCAGATGATGAGGTCAAAAACAGAGCTGGAACCTCATTCTCCTAACTTCCACATCACCCAACGAGAGGACATTTGTGGCACACTTCTACTCAATGAAACATCGTGTCACGTAAACAAGTCACGTATTAAGAATGAAACAGGCTTAATATTTGTTTAAAACAAAATATGCGAAGTACAATAGAAGAGATAAATTAACATGAAAAAATATATTTCCAGTAAAACACTCATCCCTAATTATTTTTATAGTTTATCACAATAATCCTAAATTATTTTACGTTAACTAAACATTCAGAATTGTTTCGTTTTATCAGTGGTTTTTTTCGTTTGCATCGAGTTCTTCATTTAAATTTAATATTTTTTTAAGAGTCAAGATCCTTGAACAACATCTTTAAAGATTGTCTTTGAGATCATGTATTTGGATAAGGTGTAATTTACATTACAAGTGAATGTTAAGATAAATAATACGTCTATTATTCTCATAATATAAAGTTGAGTTGCAGTACATCACAAAAATAATTATATCTTATGTATATGGGACCGAATTCAGCTTAAACTTATGTTTCTATTTCTAGGAGCTGTTTTAGGAGTGTGCGGTTGTGTCAAGAATAATGAAAAATTATACTTCGGTGGTATTTTCTGCGTTAAAGAAGAATATAGAAAGTACGACATAGGAAACCAGGTACGAGCCTGTATGTCTTTTATTACCCACCTACTAGTTTGGAATACAGTGGACAGAATTACACACATGGCATTAGCTTTTATACTTGAGTCATGCATATCTGCTTCATGCATTTTACACTAAAGTGGATACTACTTTTCTTTTTATATCATCCCACCTATATTGCTACAGAGCTGGAATAGAATAATCGGAAGTTTTGTATGTAACATTAAAATTCAAAAAATTCTACCAAACCTTCAATGGTTGGATTTTAATGAGTTACGAGGATTTGAACGAATAAGATACATTAAAAATTGAATATTGATGCCTTTAAATACATTGTCTCGTACATTACAGTACCCACAAAAACCAGACTAAATTTGGAAGGAATTCTCATAAAAACCGGATTAAACTTGGAGGGAGTTCACAAAAAAACAGTTTAATCTTAGATGTTCTTTTCACTATTAGATTTCCCACAAAAGCCAAACTAAACTCGGAGGGAGTTCTCAAAAAACCGGTTAAGTTTGGATGTTCTTTTGACCAGTACCAGGTACTAGTTGTCACAAATACAAGACTGTATAATGTGTTTTTACAGCTCTACAACCATTCCTTTGAACGCGCGAAGTCGGAGAACATCGGCTTCAACTGTCCCGACGAGAAGCTGCTCCACACTTACAAACGACGAGGCTTCAACTTCTTCGAGCGGAACTGGACCACCTTGGAGTACGAAACCTACGAAGCCGTCAACCACGAACTGCTCGAAGACAACCTTCCAGAAGGAGTGAATATAAAACCCTACCACGACACTCTCTTCCCTGCCATGATAGCCTATGACTACTCCCTGGTGGCCTTCGACAGGACGGAGATCCTCAACATGAGCGTCCACGAGGACGACTGCCTGACCCTAGTTGCCATGAAAGGCCGTACCTGCGTAGGATACGGAAGCATCAAGTACAACATCCAGGGGGCAGGGCGAGTGGGTCCTTTATACGCAGATGAGCCCTGTGTGGCTGAGACCATGTTGAAGGAACTTATCACTGGCATGCCTGAGGCGAAGGGCATTGCGATGGTGACGGTCAGCAACAATTTTTATGCTAATAGTTTGTTAAAGAGGTTGGGTGTGCCGATGCAAGACAACTCGCTTAGGGTGTACACGAAGGAGCGGTTGATTTGCGACTTTAGCAAGATCTACGCTCAGTTTGATGCGGACTTTGCGTCTTTTTAACCTTTCAAGTGGTTTCGACGAGATATCGCATCCACCAATTTTGCTAATGAGATATCTCGTCATCGAAATATTGTAATTTTTTTAATGTTCATGTGATCAATGTCCTGTCAGTTTTCTTGTAATGACGATAGATCTTCTTTCAAAATCTGATCAGTTTTGCTAATAACAAGATACCTTGTCGAGACAACCACCAGGAGGGTTAATGTCCGAACCAACAACCACTTTATAGTATTCATAAGAAAATTGCAGATGAAAGTAATGTGGTAAACCAATTTTTCAGATCGGAAGTAATTAAATACTAATGTTGATAACAGTTGTCCCAATTGCACAGTTTGTTCATCTTTCAATAAACAATAAAATATTTTATAAATAGTTCTATAAACTCCCCTATTTTTAGCCTAAAATGGAATAATATGAGACAAAACATTGGAGGACAAGCTAATTTAAATAACATGTTACACTCTTCAACCAAGTGCATATAATTCGGGTACAGTGAGTTCAGTCACGTGGTTTTGAACGAGTCTATTCGTCATATTAGGGATTAGGTTGAAAGTAAACAATGAGTTACTACAATTGGCGTCTTTATCACTGATTTTGGCATTGTTAATCGTTTTTGTGCTGGAAGCTATAGCCGTTTGTGGGAGTGGGTAGCACGAATAATAGCTAATAACGATCGCCAAATGAGTTTGCGTTTGGTTGCCCTTTACTCTGGCGAGTTAACCACCTTTATTCAATTGCACAACCTCAAGATCGTCTGCCCTCTCACCACACATACACACACATTCACACTCTAGTCTCACCACACATACACATTCACATCATTTGTGGTACAGAAACATTGAAAAATGAACACGTGAAGATTAAGGTACTCAAGAAGAGTTAGATAATTTATTTAATCATGAAAATGCCTATAATTTTGAACTTAATCAGTAACAATTGCTATGCTCAAATGCAAATGGATGCAGTTGGTTATAGACAGTAAAATTACCTTTAAAAGATGCATGATTCGATTAAAAAAATATTCCAAGTTAATTTTTTACCAAAACATCATTCCAATAGCTAATTTCTCTTGACATAAAAATAAAACATTTTTATTTATATTAAGATGAAAAAATCTCTTAAAGAACCACTTTTAAGCAGGTTAATGTTTTGTTTTCCGTTTTGAACAAAATGTCAAAACGGTTTCTCTTGCTAGAAAATGACGTTGTAAAATATAACTGTGAATCACAAATATTTCACCAGAATATAATGCGTCAGCCGACCACGTAAGCGGTAAAACCAAATACGAAAGCTGATTCAATATTAGATACCCTCAGAAACTACTTATAGAAAAGATTATGTTTAATTAGAGAGCTTTCCAATACCACAACAGCAATCAAAAATGAAATATTGTATCTTTACTGTAGTATGTGCTCAAAATAAATATCACTTAAGTGCTAAACAAACAGAACACATATTGATCCGGACTCGTGTTCCCTTTTATTGTAAGAAAAATATATTTCGAAAAATGTGCGCGCAGAAACTTTTATGCTCTATACTAACATAAAAAAGATGTAGACTGAACAACAGAAGGAAAAGGATTAATATGATTTCATACTATTGATTCTTCTGCCTTTTCAATATTGCCATACATGTAGCTATAAAGTATTTTACGTACGAAAACTGCTATAATTGCATGTGCTTAAAATATTCAGGTACCTTGATGCAATGGTTAAAATTTAGATAGCATATAAAGGGATGAATTGGAATATATATACTTCCCTTCACATGGATTGAATTTCGACAAGTAGATCGTCGGTTTAGAGCAGAAACTCATTAACTGACGAAAATAACATTTTACTGCGCAGCTATTTAATGACTAACTATTGATTTTTAGGTAAAAAACCAAAGATAAGCATTTTGATAGTACTCTATCTCTTTAAGATATTATAATTTGACTATGCATTTCTCATCATCATGTAAATGCTAGGTAGGTAGTTAATTAACGTCGCACTGGAGCTATACAACTGGCTATTAACGACGGTCCGGGATCAATCCCGAAGGGAAAGATCCAAGAACAACGCCTCGTAATTTTGAACCAAGGTCAGATGACGAGGTCACTCCTGAGCTTGCACTCCACTCTCACTCTCTTAACATCCACACCACACCTACGTGAGGACATTCGAGGCCACGACAGATTTAACATGCACCAGCCCCCTTGTACGTGACGCTTTTTTGGTTGGATTCGAACTCGCAACCCTACGGTTGCTAATCCGTTTCCCTTCGAACCGGGCTAAAGGCCCATCATGTAAATGAGCATTTAGTGTCTCCGAGAAAATGTCAGTTAATAAGTTTCTGTTCTAAGCTGACGATATGTCTTCAATGAAGTTAAATATTTGTTAATGGTACGTCCACATGATTTACCGTGCAGAGATCTTACGACAGCGACTCCGCCGTCATGCTCTGTCTATTTTATTAGAGGGACTATGATGTCCTGCCACCTAGTGTATCCAGCTTCCAATCTCGGTTTGTAAGCTCTCGGAAGTTGTTGAATGTCCTTCCTAGGAGTAACACCTGTTCGTCCACTGGGTGCTTCTTCAAAAATAGTCGTCATTTCGCCCCTCGTACTGCCGCAAAGCCAAATTGAGGTCAATGATTGGCCAATAAAATTCTTTAACCATCCAAGTGGTGAGGAGTTAATGGAGATATCTCGTCATCAAGACATTGCCGAGTTTTTTATCTGATCAGTTTTCTTCAAATGATGAGATATATATCCATCAAGATATGGTCAACTTTCTTCTCGTCAGGATAACTATCAAGAGGGTTAAATGCATATCCGGCAACAGGTATCACAAAACAGTTAGTATTGGGCAAAGTTTAATCTGATTTAACTAATAACTAAAAAGTAATCATAGTTAATGAGTAACGATTGTTTAGTTTAGTCCTTTTTCACGTTAACTAATGATTGATTTAATTTTAGTTTTAATCAAGTAATTATGACTAAAAGTTATGATTGAAATTGTGCCTCCAATCAACTTTCTGAATCCAATAAAAATAGTACGTGCTTGCCTGAAGTTTGCAACAAAAAAAATGCCTACCTACCCACATGTCGAAAAAAAATAATTCAATAAAATTAAAAAGATAATAACATTATTAATAATAATTATATATTGTTATTTATTAATTATTATTTATTCGCTATTAATAATTATTATTTGTTGTCACCTATTAATTATGAATAATACTAATTATTATTTATTGCTTTATACTTTACACAGCGTAACACAACACAAAAACAAATTACAAAAAAGTAATCATATAAAGGGTCACAAAAATATGTTGGTTAAATTAGCTTGTTTGATAGTAATGAATTTCTATAATCGATTGCAGAATATCATTTAAATTGAGTGTAAAAAATATCGCCAAAATATTTTTGTATACCTCTACTAAGGAATTTAGTTAATGTATTCGTAACTAAAACTTGAATGATTAATTCCTAGTAATTTAATTATTATAACTAATTTAACTTTTTTGACTAAATAATTAACATTAGTTACGATTATTTAGACTTAAAGCACATGATTTCAATTTTAGTTAACTAATAAATCGACTAAAAATTTCAGTTGATAGCTTCACTCCTAGAAAATTTCAAATAATTAAATTCATATCTATAACTAAGATTTTTCAATTTATTTGAAACAAAACTGAATACCTTTCAGATGAAACATTGTCTCTATAGGCAGCGTTTAAGTGAGTAATATATTACTGTTGTTTAACAATTTTTTGAACATATTTAGCGGTCTTAATTTACCAGTATTCCCTATACTTTTTATTTCATTCGTAATGTTTACTCTTATTGTTTTCTTATACATATGTTGTCAATAGCTCATCAACATTTTTATGTGGCACATTATATTTTTGAAGGAAATATAAATGTGTTTTGTAACATTTTACATATTTTTTACCGGCAATCATGTTGAAATACCGTCAATTAGTGTAAACTGACGGCATCAAATGCGTAAAGTTTTTCAGATTATTTTAGTTATTTAATTTTATATAGCAAAAAGCGAACCTTTCTGGGACTGGATATCAAAGAAGGATGATATTAAAACTACAGTTTTCAATAAAAAGTCTAAATAACAGGTTACAATACATTTAAAAAAAATATGTTATTAGTGTTTACGCCTGCATGAATTGTAACGAGGTAGAAACAACTTTGAAAGTCACGTGTTCTGAAATGTTCCTTATATATTGCATCATCTTTTGTGGGATAACTTTTTGTGACTCTTGCATTCTTCTTTCTGATGAAATCTTTTGTGATTCTTTCATCATCTTATAACTGGGGATGGTTATTCGGTGGGGTCTGACTCGTCGGGTAAGTGTGTTGTGGGATTCCTCATGTCATGTTCAATGTGAGCTGTCATCTGTAAGAACCGTTAATGTTGCTATGTGATGTGTTATAATTAAAGTTATGTGAACGAAATTGTGGAGTTTTGTGTTTGTTCGTCTTTTACTCAGTCTAGAGTGAATTACGTTTAACAAGTGTCTATTGAATATGCACATACCATCAATAAAACACATTTTTAATAGAAAGAGCGTTACGACTACTTCAATTTTTCTTGATATTATACTAAAAATATAAGTAATTTGTGCTTTGAAATTATAACTTTTTAAAACTTTCTTTAATTATGTGCATACATTTAAAATGTATGAAAAAAATCTTTTTAATGAAAAATAATGCTGAAGAAGTAATAAATATCTTAATGAAAAAATAATAGCCTATCCAACTTTCTTTTAAAATGTGTTTCCATTACTAGGAATACATTTAAGAAAATGAATGCTTTACAAAATATATGCGCGTCATTAATGAAAAGCATTTATTTTTAAAATTAAAATTATTTCAACCAGTTATTTTACCAAATTATTTTTTACGGTTATTTTATTTTTTTCAGTAACCAATATATTTTTTAGTGAGCTATTCAGTGAGCAATATAATTTGACGTGCAGATATATGAACGTTATTGGTGGGTTTCAATTTGTGTAATACGATTTGAACTTCAAAAACGTGGTGCAAGTTCTCTATCAGCAAACTTGTTTCTAAAATATTTCTCAAAAAGTGAAAATTTTCGTATTTGAAACATACGTATTTTATAATTATTGGAAATGAATTTTCGTAATTAATGAAAACTCGAATTAGTTCCGTTTTCTATAACTATTGATTCGATTACCACTCCTTGCATTTCTGTTTTAAAAATTATTGATAAATCTGTTGCCATTTTCTCGTAATATTTTCACAAAGAATTGTTCTCTTAATAGAAAAATAAAACGCATAAAATGCAAGGATCGACATTTTACCATATATCTTAGATACAAATTGTATACACTAGATGGCAGCACTATTTATCAAACGAAATGAACGGATTTCAAAAAAGGTTAACTATGTGAATGCATAGATGGGTATAAGAGCACAATGATATATTAAACCCAGGACTGACCAACTATGTTAAACACCGTTCTATCTCAAAATGTATTCACAAATAAAGTTTCATATCATTTGGTATGCCATTTCTGGATTGCGAAAATGCAAAGTTTTGAGCTCTAATTAAATTTTTTCACACACTTTTTCAGATTTTCCGAAATAATCTTCCTATCCTGCTGATATTTTTTATTAGGTTTCTGTTAAAGGAGGTAAACAAAAGTCGTGAATTTTCATTTAAAAGTATCGAATGTAATAATAATTAAATGAAGTTCGAAAAATATATGAATGATATATCTTCATGGAAATTGATAGACTTTTATACGACAATGCAAAATTCATGTTATTTCCTATCAGTGAGTGTTTAGTAATATTAGCTTTACTGATCTCTACTTTTTCATTTTTGGGGAAAAAGAAATTACGCCCTTAAGTACATGAGAAATGTTAAATTTTTGCTTCTGCATACCAAAGACAACATTTGTCTCATCCGAATAGTTTAAATACTTCAATAACCCTCCGGTACAATTTGAGGTGAGACACACAAAACTCTTTTCCTTTACCAAGGAACTGCGCTTGCCTTTTTTTAAATTTTATTGGCTAAGTTTAATAATTTTTCTTTGGAAATTTTTTGTTATACAAGCTCGGGGAAGGGGCGTTCCTTTCAGAACTTTATATGCCCCTACATTCGTAATCTTTTGCAGTTTGCATTTTCTAGTTTTTTGTTCTGATCTTTGTATTTTTAATTTGAACTCTATTTTTGGAATTTAACGTATCAAAAATCTAGTCGTCATTCTTATGTTTTCCTTTTGCTGTTTCTGTTGCTGCCTGGTACTTTAAAAATTCTTGTAAAAAGGCAAATAAATTTATTTAGAAAAATTGACTATAATATTTTTGAATAAATTAAAATTTAGATGACATGGACCGCTGACTTGATGCCACAAGAGTCATTCTTCTATACCAACAAGTGTTGCGAGTTCGAATTCAACCAAAGACCGACGTTTACAAAGGCGGCTGATGCACATTAAATCTGTCGTGGCCTCAAATGTCCTCACTTTGGCGTGGTGTGGAAGTTTGGAGAGTAGGGTGCCTGCTCAATTGTGATTTCGTCATCTGTTCGTTTCAAAATTACGTGTTGTCGGATCTTTCCCTTCGAGTTTGATCCCGGACCGTCGCCAATACGCCGTTTTGTTGCTCCAGTGCGACGTTAATTAAATACCTACCTACCTATCTACATCAACAAATATTTGCAAGATCCTTTTTTATTTATTCTAAACAAGTAGTAAAACATTAATATTTGAAATCAAAGCTCACACTACAATAATTTAGGTTTCCAGGAATCGTTTCTTCACCTTGTTTCAGGGAATCCATTCCTCTGTTTATAGGAACTGTTAAGGTTAAGCGAATGAAATTATTTTATTACCCTCCCAAAAAATAGGTCTTACCCTGATAAGCAAATTTAAAATTCGGTGGCATAACAAAATCAAACTTTAAAATCTCAAGCAAAGGCGATGTCAGTTTGGGACGTCAGTTTCTATTTTAATATTCTTAATTTTCATCGCAAGTACCCATCGAAGGAACGCGGTCGCCCTATTATTTCAGTCTCAAACAGTTCCTTGCAATAATTGGATAATGATGTTTGTCATGTGCAATGGGTACTTTCAGCACTGACCCCTCCTCTCATTGAGGCTAGCATACAGTCGAGATAATATGCTCGTTTGGTCTGGTTTGTCATTCTCTCGTTTCCCTCTCTTTGCACTTTCTCAAGTTTTAACGCTCCAAGTGGTTTCGACGAGATATTTCGTCCATCAAGAATTGAACAATTTTGCTAATGGCGAGTATATCATCATCAAGATATAGCCGCAGTTTTGATGAGAAGATCTAGATCTGGTCAGTTTTCTTCTAATGATGAGATATCTCGTCCATCAAGGTCTGGTCAATTTTTCTAATGACGTGATACCTCGTCGAGGCAACCACGAGGAGGGTTAAGAGAGCATTTGGATCACCCATTCATAGTTGCCAAGATTGGGAGGAATTGCTGCTTTTGATCTCCATAACTTAGGGTTAAAATTATTTGTGCTGTATTATCTTTGCGAAATAAGAACGTCGAATGGAGTTGACTTAAGAGGGTTTCTGTAGTATATGGGGTTCTTTTGTATCCAATATCGGCATCCCAGTTATCGATGTTACGATACGCTACTTCCAAACTTACTCCCCTTTCTCCTTTGAAGACTCCCTCTATCAAACCCTTTTCTCCCTTTCTCTGCCAAACCCACTTCTCCCTCTGTCAGACCCTCTTCTCCATCTTTCAAACCATTATCTACTTTTGTCAAACCCTCTTTTCCCTCTATCAATCCATCTTCTTCTGTCAAACTCTCTTATCCCACAGTCAACCCTCTTATCCCTTAGTCAAACCATCTTCTCCATCTTTCAAAATCTCTCCCCTCTCCATCAAACCCTCTTCTCACTCGGTAAAACCTTCTTCATCCTCTGTCAAACCCTTTTTTCTCTGTAAAACTCTCTTCTCCCTCTGTCAAACCCTCTTGTCAAGACTAGAACAAAAACCTCCATCTCTAACTTTTTCCAATGACATGCATCACCCACCAATAAAAAATAGTAAAACGGATTTATTTCGTGTTAAAAAAGGGTAGAACATGAATTTGTTTTGACTCCGTAGTAATGTTGAAGATGAAGTAATGAGTTTGGTAATAAAACCAAAACTTAGGGTGAAAGTAACAAAAATTTGATTTCAGCAGGGACAAAACCATGTGAAAACCTCGAAAAAGGATATACAAATTAAAATTACCAAGAAATGACAAAAATGATCTGCAAATCTCTGCCTTCCAGTATTATGATATATGAAAACGGAATTTCTGTCAGCACGGGAATTGTCTAAGTATGACAAAACTATGGCGTCAACAAAATCCAGATTTTTGTGATAAACTTTTAAACAGGGTATAATGCTTAAACAAACAGCATGTAATAACCGTCAGAATAAAATGTCCTAACTAGGAGGTATTGCCTTCTTGGCTAATACACAAGTATATTCACAAACCTATTGTTCATAAAGATGTTATTGTAATTTGTTTTATTCTGATTTTTCAACTGATACGTAAAGGAAATATTTCAGATATAACAGAAACGATTACAACGTCGTGTTTCTTAATTCGATTGCAAAATATAGAAAGACTTTCAATCTCAAAGGTTCCCGATGCTACGAGAAGGAAAAAATTCTTAACGTTTTAATCCTTTTATACAATAAAACACTATTTAATTCTTACAATCATTTATATATTCTTTACTGTAGGAAAATTTATAAAATGTTCTTTCTACTCTTCAAAATCTGATGAATTTGTACAAGAAATCAATTATCGTTTTAATATCGCAGATTTGAAAAGTAAATGCTGTAGCTGATTGAATGTTAGATTTCAGTAATACTTCATCGCGTTGTTCCTTTCTAAATTTGCATGGTGGCTTTTTCATAAAAAATTGAATTTCTTCTGAAATTTGATATACGGGATTTTTTTCGTTTCCTACAAGAGAAATCTGTCTGGTACTAATGGTATGGATAACTAAGATGTTAAATTTTACTTACCCAAAATGTGAAGTTCAACTCTATAAAAATGCATCGATGAAGAAATTCATTAAAAAAGTTACATCAAGTTTCAAACAAACTAAATAAGAAAACAAAATTCTGTATGTTTTCTTAAGAAACAAAAAAGCTTAAAGATTAACAAAAAGAGAAACTTTAGAAATAAGTTTACACCCGTTACTTACGTAATTCCTACTATTTTTCTTATTCAAACGAATTACCGGGACGAAGAAAAAACGCGTTTCATTAATATTCTTTTAAACATCCAAAGAAAAGTTCAGCATTTAAGTTAACGAGCATTTTTCCCCGCAAAAAAAGAGAGACAAATATTATTAATCAAAAGAAAAATTATCTTCTCAAACATAATTATAACTATTCCGAAAATTCTTTTCCGCGAAACACATCTCGAAACTTTTAAATCCACACTAAACAACGAAAAAACTCCATAAAAACATTAACTTCTTTAAGTTGAAAGGTTGAAAAATATTGCCTAAACGCATTATTAAGTGTCTTCTGTCAGCCGAAGCGTACGCCAGCTTGGAACTCTTTTTGGGAACCCCAAAAACACCGCATAATTATAATAATTTACACTCGCTCCGAGGTTTTCATACAACATTAAGCAACTTTTAAACTCCTCATTTGCGCGATCGCTGTTATGTAATTAAAATAATTCGGCAGATCGGAGAAAAACCCACGAAACCAAATAAGAATCCACAAACAACTTCTCTTTCAAAACCGTTCAATCCACCAACTTTTTTCCCCAAGTGAAGAAGCACGACCACAATTGAGTGTAGCTCCTCTGAAGAGTATCATTAAATAAAAGTTATCAGCGCCCAGATATAACACTCAGAGAATGTCATAATTAATGATTGAGGATACTAAGAGTTCCTCCCTCAGTGTGTTGGGTACCCAGAAAGCGAATCATCATTACAGGAGCGCAGTGGCTCCTTTTAACAATGATTAGACTTTCAACACGGGTTTTTTTTACATGTCTTTTTTTCTCTTTCCGTTAGAAGCAGTGGCGGCGTATGTGATTAAATATGGGCAATTTCTTCTTGGTTTTAGTGGAGCGTTGTCCTGCGCTAATCACGCCATTTTAACCCCTTTTCGGGCAGTTTAGTGTGTTTTATTACTTCTATAAAAGGTATTTTCGATCAAGTTGAAAAAATATCCAAAAGTGAACGGGGACTGTTCGCAAAGTGAAAGGTTATCATTTAATATTTATCCATTTAAGGTCAGCAGACAGGTAGCATTGCAGTAACACAAGGGGCTGTTGGCGAAGGTCCAAGATCTATCCGAATTGTAAAAACATAAAAAATTATATCAAGTTAATGGTTATAAGGATTTAAAATAATATATCAATTTGTCGGCCATTGATGTTTTATTTTATTACGTAAATGTTAAACCTATGTAGAGAGGTATTTTAATTACCGTCGCACTGAAGAAACACAGCGGGCTATTGGAGACGGTCCGAGATCATACTCGAAGGGAAAGATCCGAGGACAACACCACGGAATTTTGAACCAGGTCAGATGACGAGATCACACCTGTGAGCTGGCACACCGCTCTTCAAACTTCCTCACCAAGCCAAAGTGAGGACATTTGAGGCCACGACAGATTTAATGTGCACCAGTCTCCTTCGTACACTTTGTCTTTGTTTGGATTCAAATTCGTAAATCTAAGTAATTCTCAAGTATTTTTTAGTTAAATCGTGTTTTTCTTAACTTAGATAACAAGAAACATAATTAGTCGATGCTGCGACTGGTCGTGTTTAACAAAGATACGGGCAAAAGGTTCCCACAAGGTAGGTCGAAGGGGAATTAACGTCGCTCTGGAGCACTACAACGGGCTATTACCGACGGTCCGGGATTAATCCTGAAGGGAAAGAACCGAGGACAACACCACGTCATTATGAGCCACGGTCAGATGACGAGGTCAACACCTGAGCTGGCACCCCGCTCTCCAAACTTCCACGCCACGTCATTTTACCTATTTCAGAATTTCTGTCTGAGTAACTTTGTTAACTTAAGGGGATAGGCGGTCGCGGTAGACTGGTTGGTAGGAAGGTATTTTAATTAACGTCGCACCGGAGCAACACAGCGGGCTATTGGGAACGGTCCGAGATCAATCCCGAAGGAAAGGATCCGAGGATAACACCACGGAATTTTGACCATATGACCGTGGTTCAAAATTACGAGGTGTCCTGGGATCTGGTTCATCGAGATTAATCCCGGATCGTAGCAAATACCCGTTGTTTTTCATCAGTGCGACGTTAATTCAGGATTCCTACCAACCTTAGAGTAGATAAGATGGTTGCTTTGGGGATTTGATGGAGCAAGGGCCATTTTTGGCTAATCTGCGCCAAACATAAGACAGACAGGTTGCTAGAGCAGCGGGCTAACCCACAGAGCCACGGTGACTTCGAGAGGATGTAAGATATGAGCGTGGAATGAATTTTCTAGAACTCGACAAGACGAAATATTTCCTTAAAAATAAAAATATATTTACGTTGAGTTTAAGGTTTGCTAAAATTAAAGTTAGTTAACTATAACTGAAGTGGTGAGTAGGTGGTAACCTGCAAAACAAAGGTAAAACTGAAATAAATCATGCAATTAAATTATTTCACTAGATGTACTTTTTCAACTCGTCAAATCATATGTACGTCTTCCGTATACAATGCAGTAATTCAAAATGGTTGTTGTTTGTCAAGGTTACAATTTTTTAACCCTTAGACCTTTTCGTAGAAACATATTTCCAATTAGCTTACATCTTGATACATGAGTCTATCGTATAAACACCGATTTCATGATGTTGTCTACAAACCAGCGAAACAATAAACATAAAGGGAACATTAGAAAAACAGTAAGGACAGAAGATGAACAAATTCTCACATGCACAAATTCTTTTAACCCTCCTGGTGGTTATCTTGATGAGTTTTCTCGTCATTAGCAAAACTGCCCAGATCTTGACGGACCAGAAATCGTCATAACAACTGTTCAGATCTTGATCTTGTCATCATCAAACGATAGGCAGTACCTTAATGACGAGATATCTCATCAATAAGGTACGACGGTAAATACGGACGGTAGGTACAGTATGGTTTGACGAGATATCTCATTAACAAAATTGTTCAGATCTTGATGGACGAGATATCTTGTCCAAACCACTTGGAGGGTTAGGAGAATTAAGGAAATGTCCTCTCAGGTGAGTCGATCACCATATGCTCCAATGTCTGTTCCTCATCAAGGCAAATAAGACACTTGTTGGAGTATTGTTGTACTAGTAATTTCAATTAGATAAAGTATTCAAGTCAGGTATAGATTATTTGTTCTACAAGGAGTGCTGTGAATATTGATTTCGAAATAGTTCTACACATCATTTTTACAAATTAATACTTTTTGAAAGTTTTAACTGTTATTTTAATCGCTGTAAAAAACGATTTGGAAACCAACAGTCACATCACCTTTCATGTAGATTTATCGTCACATTAGCTTAATATCAGTTTAAAAATTATGAATTTGTATTTTTATGTATAGAGAGAACTGAAACTGATATTCAAATTCTTCCTTCTTGACAGTTCGTGGACTTACGAACTGCAAATTAAGAACGCACAGTTTACCCCTGCCCCTCAAATCCCCGTCTTTTTGCGCGCAAGTTAATCTTAAAGATATTGTCAGCGAAACCTACAATTACTCTGGCACTTAATGATATTGCGTCAGGTAATTTTTTCCTAGCATCCTATTTTTTACCTGACCTCCACTTCAAGGAGGGAAGAACCTTTATTTTTATTTTATTTCCCTTTATAGGCATATTTGTATTTACAAATAACAAAGGGATTTTTTTCGGTAAACTTTGCGCATAATGTTCGCGTGTAGCAGCTGTCGAAACTTGGGCGTGGCAAATGAGGAAGGTGAGGCTATTTGTATTTTACTGCAACCCAGTTGCAATCACCACTATTAGCTGCTTTTTTTCCATTTCGGAACATTACTCGTTTTAAATTCGAGTTTATTACGCTCTTTTGAAGCTTCTGAAAAAATGAATGCGAGTGCGATTTTTCTGGAGAGTTGTATTGATACAGAAAAAGCAACTCTTTAGGTAAACAGTTACCGGAAATTCGGAAGGGAAAAGTAGTTATGGAATTAAAAATTATAAACCTACAAATGACACAAAATCTTGATGAAGGTCTTTTGAGTTGGAAGAATGCAGTCGTTGAAAACTTGACGCATTTAGGTCCATTTCATTTTCGAGTAGGGTAGGTAAGAAGTTGAAATAATCCCCTTGGTGGTTGTGGACGACTTAGATCCTGTAGAATCAGACAGACAAGTACTTTTTGAAAACTTAACAAATAGATTTATTTAACAAGGAGATTGTAGCAGTGACAACAGACATAAACTTCAAACGACGTTAAGAACAGATGAACAAGTGGTCGAAAAGGTGTGGAAAGTTATCGGGGGTAGTTGAGGGAACTAGACTGGACTGGACATATCACTTTCGGAGCACCCGCTTCCAAGCAACTCATCTCATCATAAAACAATATTATAATAATTACTAGTAACCCGCTATGTTACTAACAATTATTTTAATATTGTTAGGAATTATTATAATATTGTTAAGCAATTATTAGGATTATTACTAGCAATTAGTAAAGGTGGGTGAATTTAATAAAATGCAATTCCACCCCTAAGCAGGCTAAAAATAGATTTGAAGGGGGAAGTGGCCATCGTTCTTGGTGTCAGCTAGAGACATCGCCGAGACAGGCTTAGACAGTCGTTGTCCCTACGAGGTATCTCGTCATTAGCAAAACTGGCCAGATCTTGATGAACGAACTATCTCGTCATCAAAAAACTGACCAGATCTTGATCTCGTCATCATAAAAATTGTCAATATCTTGATGACGAGATATCTCGTCATTAGCAAAATTGTTCAGACCTTGATGGACGCGATATCTCGTTGAAACCACTTGGAGGGTTAACTTCGCACTGAGGCAGCACAACGGGGCTACTGGAGACGGTGTGGGATCAATCGCGAAGGGAAAGGTCCGAGGACAACACCTCGTCATTTTGAACCGCGGTCAGATGACGAGGTCAATACCTAAGCGGGCACTCCACTCTCAAAAGTTTCACACCACGCCAACGTGAGGATATTTGAGATCATGACAGATTTAACGTGCATCAGCCTCCACGTACATGGTGTTTGTTTGGATCAAGTTTCGAACTCGCAACCCTCCGGTTGCTAATCTTCTACTCTTGCAACCAGACTTCCGCGGCCCTTTTCATTGGGAAATGATGATAAAACGGATTTTGCTTATGAGGAAAAGTCGAAAACTATTTTCATGTATGGGAAATTGCAACAAGTAATCACGGACAATTTATTAGGGTGTTATTTAAAATTTTCGTTGTCGTTACCTGTCTACTTTGACTGGAAGCTACACAGTAGAAGCCAAAGAACCATTAAAAATTCAAATCATTCAGTTGAGGTTGGACGAAAAACACAAATCCGTTCTTTACTCTGAAGGATCCAGTAAATTACTTTCTTTTAGTCTCAATCTCGACATGAGCTCTTCGTTCAGAATTATACTACCAAATAAACGCGATGATTAAAGAGAAAGTTTTCATCGTAGATCGGGCGAAAACAACTAAAACCGACTCCTTCAGAAGACCAGTGCATAATAGGTAAATTGCATATCATTGTTTGGAGAAAGATTTCACTAATGCAGGTTCATTTGGGTGAGTCTATTAAATACCGCATCGAGGTTATCCTTTGGGCGAACGTTAAGTAAAGGAAACAAGGAAATTAGTCGATCGAAGCAATAATTTACCGAAATTGGAAATACCAAACTGGTTATTTGGAGGAGAATAGATTAGAGTTTATGTGAAGTAATTTGCCAAGAAAAATAGCTCAAACCCAAAGTTAATCGAGAAGTTTTAATCGGAGGCCACTAATGACTCATTTTTAAATTGTATCTAAATGACCTACCGGTGCTATTAAGGGAAAATGCAATTTCCTTTTCTAACAATTTAATTCGATATTTAAATCTTAGTGTAATTAAGTTTGTTTGAGGTGAAATGTTTTCTCATGATGAAATAATAAGCGGATGCGCGCGCATTGGATTTGAGTTCTTTTCTTTCTGTTTGATTGCGGCCGCTTTCTGGGCCAATAAATCTTGTGTATCGATTGCACCGAGAATTGGGGTTGCATTGTAGATTAAGGGGGGCCATGGTAGTCCAGTTGATAGAGTAAAGGATTAACAACTGGAGGGTTGCGTGTTCGGAACTCGCCCAATCACGGACCGTCGTGTATGCTGTGGATGGTGTGGTGTTGATGTTTGGAAAGTGGGGTGCCAGCTCTAGTGTTACTAGCTAACCAGTGTTTTTAATCACCCTCAATAATCGTATTAACCAGTCAATAATAAGTCTTCTGTTAGGACTCATTCTTTCTCCCAATACCACGTGACAAATCTTCAAACCCTGCGATCTGATTAAATGACATGGAGCTGCTCAGTCTATTTCATTAGAATTTCGATGCTTTTTCACTGTGCCACACTATAGCAATGAGTACGATTTGGGGAAACAAATAATCACCTAGGGTGGTCTCCATACATGAGTTTGCGTATGACAGTCCTATCTCCTGGCAAGTTTAACCACCTATATATATATATATATATATATATATATATCACCAAAAATCAAATAAGAGAACCCAAATAAAAACAAAAACAAAATGCAAGTAATAACAAGAACATAAAAGTGAAACAAATAACATAATATTGATCCTTTAGATGAACAGCTCTGGAAGCCGCAGAGAACAAATAAAGGGAAATAAGCTGAAAGCCGCAGAGAACAAATAAAGGGAAATAATAAGTAAAGTTACCTTAAAAATAGATTTCCATGAGAAACAAGATAAAATATTATATATGAATGTGGAGTGAACCTGCTTACTTTGTTTAGGGGAGTAAAGCCAGGAGTCACTTTTAAGAGATGCTTTGAGTTTTTTCTGTACTTCTGTGAGGCTTGGCCGAAGAGATCAACACAAGTTGCCTCCCAAGAACTCAAAGTACTACCAGAGAAAAATAAAAAAATTTAAGGTTAGCTTTACTTATTATATATATTTGTATATAGACCATCACCAAAAATCAAATAAGAGAACCCAAATATAAACAAAAACAAAATGCAAGTAATAACAAGAACAAAAGGAGAAGCAAAATAACACCAATAACATTGACCCTTTATATATATATATATATATATAGTATTATATATATAGTATATATATATAGTATTATATATAGATAGACCACACTTAGATTCGCTGGAGCCGAGCCACTCTATAATTTTGCATAGGCTAAGCCCTTCCGACAGAATCATTTTAGTCCCGAATATAATTTTCAATGGCCCATATAAACTCTCAAACTATAACGTCAACCCGTTTCTATATACGCGTCGAAACTTCGTCACACCTCCAGAATTTCCGTCGCGGCAGAAGATTAATTCCAGAGCTATTTGGAAACACCTTTTTTAAGTAAGCGTGTCAATCATTTCATAACTTGTAAGCTTTCCGTGTAAATTGATAAGTCGGTTAACCTTTTCAAAGTAACAAGTCGATGAAGAAATTTCCCCCACCGCTAGTGTTAACTGGTTACGGAAGGGTGAACGCGTCTTTGTCCTTGAACCAACACTGGATTTTACGTGTGATTGCTCTTGTTCTCATATCAGTTTTGCGATACGTTTAGGTCGTAAACAAAAGTTATTGTTTAATCCTGTATACAGTTTTTATCAATATTTTTTAAGATAAAAGAAAAGTTTTTAAGTTTATTTTATGCAGGTAGGTAGAATGTTTAATTAATGTCACACTGGAGCAACACAAAGGGCTATCGGCTAAGGTCCGAAAGGAATGATCCGAGGACACCTCGTAATTTAGAACCATGGTCTGATAACGAGGTCAGCACCTGTGTGTGTGCTGGCACCTCACTCTCTTAACTTCCACACCACGCCAACGTGAGCTTATTTCGACGAAACATTAAGAATTATTTCAAATAATGTCCACATTGAAATTATTTTAATTTTTAACCAGATCCCATGATAAATAATCGCCAAGTAAAGAAAAGCTAAAAATACTTTAAACTGTGACGAAGTATGCGATAGATCATAAATATGGCTTGGATACTAAAACCTGTTCATGTTTTTTTTCGAGGAACAAGGGAAAGGCTGTCCACAGGGATCGTGCAGCGGACCATTGCTATGAAATATCGTGGCCGATGAAGCATTAGCTCTACCATGGCCTGAAGGAGTCCACATGCAAGCATTTGCTGACGACTTTGTCTTTATAATCGTGGCAAAATCAGAGCGCAAATTGGGTGAGCTAGCCACAAATGCACTGAACCTGTTGAAAACCTGGGCAGATCAGCAAGGTCTGAACGTGTCCGAAGAAAAAACTAAGTACCTCCTCCTTAGTAATCTTTCGAGAGGACCTTCCATCTACTGGAATAAAGAATAAAACGAACTAGTACTTTAAAGTACCTAGGACTTACATAAGACGAGAAGCTAAATTGGGCGGCTCATGTACAGACTTTATTACAAAAAGCCATGTTCCAATTTCAAATGCTAAAAAGAATAGCTGGAACGAGATGGGGAATAGAACAGAAATTTCGAAAGCTGCTGTACAAAATAGTGACAGAAAGAATGCTGAGTCATGGTGCAGTGGTCTGTTGTCATAACCCAACTCAACGAACTTATAAGAAAGCTTAATGGGATACAACGAAAATTTCTGATCTCAATTACAGGCAGTTACAGAACAGCACCCACTTTGGCCCTTCAAGCAATTGCAAGAATTCCACCACTACATCTTTCACTTCAAAAAGAAGCAGTGTGCGTCAAAATGAGAATGAGAATAAGTACAAAGCTTGGAAATGTAAATTATGGCAAAGATGACTACGAGGAAAGGGCAGTAAGTTGGTCTGTACATCCAGCTAAAACTCTTTCAAATGACAGAATAAACCAAGCAGTGGGAGTATCTCAATCCGGCATAAGCTACTACATCGATGGCTCCAAAATGGAAAATAGAGTGGGAAGTGCTTTTTGTTCAAGAAGGGGGGGGGCGTATAACCCAGCAATGGTTCACGAGAATGCAGACAGCCGAGCTGGTCTCCTGGCACTTAGAAATCCAAAAACGCCGAGTTCACTGGCACGAAGAATACAATATTAATTAAATAACAACAAGGAAATTGGTCTAGGCTGTATTAAAGCCCATGCGGTTCATGAAGGAAATGAAGAAGCAGATAGGTTAGCAAAAGAGGCAACCACAACGGAGTGCATTGATGAAGGAGTGAAATGGCCTAGAAATCATTGCAGGAGGGAAACCACTAGCTGGCTACTTGGTGCATGGCAGAAAGAATGGAATGAAGGAGAAATAGGTAGGACGGCACATGATGTGTTGCCAAGAGTGTCACTAAAATTGGCAAGTTGGACCATAGAAGAGACACTCTTCTTCACAGGACATGGTCCGTTTTCATCTTACCTAACGAGGTTTAAAAAATCAATTCAGAAAATTGCTCCTGTGGTGAAATTGGCACACCTCTACATTACATCACAGTCTGCCCCTTAGAGCATCATGGCATATGAGGACCTCTGCCGACCACCTTAAAATAGCATGGCTCAGGAACATAGCTAATACCAAGGGCTCAAGGGTCAAAATTATTAACATGGTGAGATTCATTGAGAATCATCAGGACTTTATCCAGAGACTGTAAAACCTAACTTTTTTCTTCTCCCTCATGTTATATATATATATATATATATATATATATATATATACACATATATATATATACATATACATATACATATACATATACATATACATATACATATACATATACATATATATATATATACATATATATAGTGTAACAAACTTAGTATGAAAATATAATGTAATTACTGTAAAAGTAATGTACTCTAAGTTCTGGATAGACATGTCACCTCGGTGGCATGCTCTATTCATCCAAACCACATTTATTTAAACTGGTACAGTGTCTCACGACACTAGGCACGGGAATGTGTGTTGGTGTTAGTGTTCATGTTTTTATTAAAAAAAAACCCTTTAGTTAACTTTGAAAGCACATGTAATAAATTAACCCTGGTTTTATCTTCCTTTTGAAAACTGCCCTATAGTAGCAAGCCTCTGGTACAATAACCTGCTACAAATTGTCACCAGTTCTGGGAAAGAGACAATTTTTTTTTCTACTTGAATCTACATTCTCCTTAGAACAATAAGTCAGTTTTGTCTAAACGAAATATCGCGTCCTTAACAAAATTCGTCAGATCGTGTAGGGGATATCTCGTCGAAACACTTGGAGAGTTAACTATAGGACAGTATAATTATTGTGTTTATAATTCAAATTCGTAAACTATTAATACATTTAAAGGTAGCATATTGAAATTGTGAATATTTTTATTTATTTGCTTCACGAAAGGGCAAATTTATAGAAAAGTCTGATCTTTTTAAGAATCTTGCTCTTAAAATGTATCAAACTTTAAACTACATTACACTAGATGGAAAGCCGTTAAGACTGGAATACAACAGGCTCTAGAAAACACTCCTTTTTATTTCCAATGGCAACAGAATATCAATAAAGTTAATATAAAATTAATTCTGAAACTAAGGATATTGAAATATGTAAATGCTGTTTGCAAGACATCACCAAATTTGAGGTTTTATATATCTTCCATATCAGGTCAAAAGGGGTTAAGTCAAAATGGCTACTTCTCCGAATCTTAATTTGAAAATATTTCTCTTTCTCAGAAATATTCAGGGAAAAAAGAAGCATGGCATGTTATAAATAATTATAATTTGGATTCGTAGGTTCCTTTAGTTTTGATCTAAAGCATATATCATTTTTTAAAAATTATAATGATGCACTTGGCTCCTTTCAACCCATTAAAAGTCAGACAACTCCTCTTGCCTTGACACGGAAGATATATAATTATTGCCTAACAAAACATAAATCAGAATTTTTACTTCGAAATAAATATCGTTTCGTAAAATGTATTCCTGGGGTTTCAACACATAACATTACTCCTCCACCAGTACATCCGGCCACGATAGCCCTGTTGGAGGAGTAACGAATTAGCAACAGGAGGGTTGCGACTACGAATCCAACCAAAGACAGTCGTGTACAAAGGGTAGCTGGTGCACGTAAAATCTGTCTTAGCCTCAAATCTCCTCACGTAGGCGTAGTGTGGAAGTTTGGGGTATGGGGTGCCAGCTCAGGTGTGACCTCGCTATTTGACTGTGGTTCAGAATTACGTGGTGTCATCCTCGGATCTTTCCCTTCGGGTTTGATCCCGGACCGTCACGTTGTGTTACCCCAGTGCGACGCTAATAATTGTACTGTGTGAGCTTTGGGCTAGTGTAACTATGGATTGGTGGAGTGACGACTGTATAAATGGTGTCATAAGATATCAAAGGAAGCAACCTGGTGGACCCAGGAATTGGAGATCAATAAGAAGAAAATTACAGCCCTCAGAAGGAGATGGCAAAGAGAGCAGGACGTAACGGTAAAACAAGCCATGCAAATAATCTTCAGAAAAGAACGTGCACTATATATGAAAGCAGTAAGGAAACAAAAATTAGCGTCCTGGAGAAAATTCTGCACTGAAGCTACGTCGTCCTTCAGTACACCCTACAAAATTACACAGAGAAAAACCAAGATTCCCTCAGCTCTTGCTTCAAACTCAGGACAATCAGGCACAGAGGAAGAAATCCTGACTAAAATTTTAAAGGAAATTTATCCGGACACAAATTACCAACCCCAAAATTCCAACTATATAAGTACCATCCTGGAACCAGCAATCACAAAAGAAGAAATAGCGCTTGTCATACACAATCTCCCAAAAGGCAAAGCTCCTGGATTTGACGGAATAGACACAGTAATCCTTGAAAACCTAAATAACAATTTCCCCAAATTATTCCACACATTTTTTAACAAATGTCTTAAACTTGGAGTCTTCCCAGCATCACTCAAAAAAGGTCTCATCTTGTTGTTCCTGAAAGAAGGAGGAAATATTTTTGAAACTTCATCATACAGACCTATCACTCTTCTTCCAGCCATTTCAAAATGGCTGGAAAAAATAATGGTTAATAGATTGCTATTCCATATTCAAACGCATGGCCACATGCATCCACTACAGTTTGGCTTCCGTGAAAATTCATCAACAGAACACGCCTTGCGCAACCTTTTAGAAACAATCCACACAAACATCAGTAACAACAATTACTCTCTCCTGATATCTCTAGACATTTCAAAAGCATTCGATTCTCTCAGGTGGGACTGTATACTAAAACGCCTAAAAACAATAAATTGTCCAACAAAGCTCTTCAAACTTTTCTCCAGCTTCCTCTCGGAGAGAACGGTTTGCATAACAACAGGAACAGCTATAGCGCAAGTCGACCAGACCAGGGGTTGCCCACAAGGATCCTGTAGTGGACCCATCCTATGGAACCTGGTGGCCGATGATCTCTTGAGTAAGCCCTGGCCTCCTGGAGTACACATCCAAGCCTTTGCTGATGACATGATTTTAGTGGTTGCTGGAAGAACCAGAGAGATCCTTAAAACACACTCCAAGATAGCCCTAGACCAAATCTTATCATGGTGTGAGGAAATGGGCCTGGAAATTTCACATAAAAAATCCAAAGCTCTAATTCTAGATAAGCCCAAGAAACTAGCAGCCAAACCAAAAGTAGCCCTAGGTACTACTTCCATTAGATACACAGATCAATTAAAATACCTAGGAGTGACGATAGACCCAAAACTAAACTTTAATGCCCATCTGAATAATATTAAAGCAAAAGCGACAATTAGCCTCCAGAGTTTCCGAAGAATCGCAGGCCGCAACTGGGGTTTTAATCACACACAGAGGAAAATACTATATAAAACAGTAGCTGAGAGATCAATAGCCTACGGAGCCTCAATATGGGCGAGAAATCTCACTTGTCGTAACATAAGGAAACTCAAATCCATCCAAAGGCTCTTCCTGCTTTTCATCTCTTCAGCCTATTCAACTACCCCAACATCAGCTCTCTGTATCACTATTGGAGTCCCACCTCTACATGTCCTCCTTTCACATGAAGCAAAAACAACAGAACTCCTTCGTCTTCATAAACCAGTTCAGATGAACTCTGAAACATTTAATTCACAAGATTTTGAAACGAAGACAGCAAGATGGTTCTCCCACCCATCTATACAAAGCAAAGAAGCAAAAATCTCCATTGACACTCTATACATCCCATCCCCCATTTCCATCTACACAGATGGTTCCAAGACGGAGTCGGGCGTGGGATCAGCTTATTGCCTCTATGAAGAAGGAGCATTAACAAAAACCTGGTCAACTAGGTTACAAATTAACAACAGTGTGTTCCAAGCGGAGTCGGTTGCAATCAGAGAAGCAGTTAGATTGGCTCCTGAAAAAGCAACAATCTTTTCAGACAGCCAATCAGTTTTAAAAGCTCTCCGTAACCCAACATCCAGAAATCCCCTCATCAAACAAATCCAGAACCTCCTCCACAAGAAGTCAGCATTAGAACTACGTTGGATCAAGGCTCACGTTGGACACGAGGGTAACGAAAAAGCCGACAGTCTTGCCAGGGAAGCGGCAACAAACAAAGATGCTCCAGAGGACAAACAAATAGCCCTTCCAGCCTCACACTTCAAGAGTCTCACTAGAGACCATATTCTTCAACAGTGGCAGCTAGAATGGAACACAGACGACACAGGCCGCTCAACATACGATCTCTTCCCAAATGTCTCCATGGATACCCGCATCAAAGATAGACGTCTCTTGCAGTTTTTAACGGGCCATGGCCCATTCCCTAGCTATCTCCACAGATTCGGTTTATCCCAGACCAACCAATGCTCCTGTGGTATAGAGGGAACTCCAATGCATTATGCCTTGGAATGTCCCCTCACAAGCTCACTCCACCTGCGATGCCCATCACCAAGACCCACCTCAGGATGGTTAAACCTAGCACTAAAGCATAGGAAATGCAGAGAAAACATTTGTAAAATCATAGATATCCTGCAATCCCGAGGCCAGGATTTCATAGCAACGACATAAAATTAGTTACCGTATGACCACCAGCTGACCGTCAAGAAAACCAAACAGTGACTCTGGAATAAAAAAAAAACTAATAAACTCCCAAGGGAGACTACTAAACCGGTAAATCCTCACAAGGATAGGCGCGGGGTCTCCCCTGGCGGAATGTATAAATGGTGTCATTCGAAAGCTAGAGAATTACGCTACAATCACAGACTCTGAATGAACAAGATTATCCTTCAATATTAATATCAAACTATACTTTAATCGTTGAAACAGTAAATTAAGTGTTGAACATTCACAATAAACAATCGTTCAAACTTCCTATATCTGCTTGATGCATTGCACAATCCAACATCAGGCTCGAGTATTGACGTCAAAACTACAGTTTGTGTCCTTGACACAACCTACCAATGTGAAAGTAAGATTTTAATATTTAAAACATTTTCCCTTATAACCTCTATGAGTCTCCCTAAGAAGCGCGTCCCACAATTTGAGAATCTTTGGCTTAATACGAAGTTATAATCAAGTATTCGTTGATATCTACTCTATCCTAAGTGTATGTTACAGGTGAAATTCATCTGCTCCGTTTCGAGAAAATATGGGTTAGCCTACCACTGCCGTATTCTTCAATTCATAATTTCCTTTCCTATCTCAGGTGCAATTCTCTACCGTTGTAATGTGAAATCACTGATCGCGATATTCAATGCTTTCATAGATGAAACAATGGTTTGACTTAATGCATTTAAACATTGTACCTCTTTGACATTTTGTGCTGTTAGATGGCGATAATTTTCAATTACTTCATTGAATCAATCATACAGTAAGCAAAACACCTCATTAATTACCTTATTCATACTTAAGCATCTAACCTAAATATCCAACCCAAATCCATAATAACGGAAGTATAGAGAATGAAGTGTATCCAGTAACCTTCTAGGTGTCTAGTTTTTCTAAATTTAAGTTCCTGACATTGAAAGGGGCCGCTAAAAGTCAGCAAAGTATGACGTGTTTTACCTTTCGGTTTCTTTTTTCTGCTTGGACGGAAGTGCAGCCAAAAGAAAGTGGACTGAGAAACTCATTGACGCGGAATTTGTTTTCCGTATATATACCACTGACTTCGTTATTGTCAATTACCACTGCTAATTACAGTATCACAGCCCTCAAGTTCTAGGCTCAAAGACAGTTCTCCAGAACTCTAAAATGATGAAAGTAGCGGTAAGATTTCTTTCTTATATACTCATTTGCGGTTGGCATTTTCTTTCGAACTTTCATTTCTTTGTTATATAACTCTTCCGAAGATGTTGAATTTCGATTAAAATTAATTGTTAATTTAAAATTTTAAATTCTTTACGGTTTTTCATCAAATATTCTTGTTCAATGCTATTCCATGTGCTATAAAAATCAAATCAACTTATCGATTGCTACTACCAATTATTTCCAATAACCGTAGTTTTTAAAAATACTTTGGTTAAATTTTACCACCAAGAGTCTGATTAATTTGTACGAGATTAAGTTTTACCACGAGAGTGGAATTAATTTGTACGAGAATGTAAATTTTACCACCGAGAATGTAATTAATTTGTATGAGAGTGTAAAATTTACCACGAGAGATTATGATCCATAAATGAAGAATTATATGCTTTCCCGAAAAATTCATAGTGATATGAAAAACAAAGACCCACTATAAGAATAATTATTAATATTATCACAGCTAAATAGTTTATTATTCTAAATTGATATTATTTGTGAGATTCTTTCAGGGAATTTATTTTATTGATGTACGCGTTTCTCTTTCATTCTCTAACTCAGTAAAAATATAAAAAGAATTCAAGTGTTTTTAAAATACTTAAATGTGTTGTCTGAAAAACTGTCTGATTAAAAAAAATGTCTGTCTTCTCTTATGTCTAAAAAACTTTAATGAAACCCATAAAAGATGTTTCGAAATAAAAATTGTCTACATCCATTTTAGAAGGCCTGTTCATAAACTATCGTTTGGACAAAGTTATTAGAAAGTGTTCAGCCGATTGTTGAGAAAGGAAATAAAACGATAAATACACCAAGAAAAGTTAATGTTGTGAAGATTGAATTTGATTCTTTCTTGGGATTAGTTTTAGTTTTTCATCCAAGAAAACCTCTCAGAGCGTTAAGTCCTCAGGGGCACTTCTCCGTTAGGTGTGTATGAGCTTCAAAAACCCGAGGCACTCTAGTGGTCTTTTCTTTTCGCATGGGGTTTACTGTCTTTACTAAACACTGGAGTCGCTCTTCTGGGATAACCAAGCGGTTCTTCGTCCCACTACTCTGTTCCCCAATGCCTCTTTTTTCCCTTTCATGACATTTTTTATATGATGTTGTCTTGTGTTTGGCGAAGCTTGACTAAATATGGTCCTTGACCATAAAACGCCAAAACAACACACAAATCAACCCAGAGCGTCACTATTTATCTAAAAATTATTTTAAATGCTCACTTTATTCATTTTTTTCTCACCAACAAAAATTACTTGAGAAAACAATTTTAGAGGCATGCAGTTTTTAATAAGTTAAAGAAAATTGAAAATTCACACAACCTCCAGTGTTTGTGATGAATTGTGCCCTGCTTCAATGTTCTAAGAAACAAAGGTTAGGTTATTTTATAAGAAATGCATCCTACCCTATTTTGGTAGTTAAAAACTACGCATTAACATGACTGCTACACACATACTTTTTTTGTTTTTAATTAGTTGCATTGTTAGTTATTTCACTAAAAATCAGATTGCATCAATCTTGAAACTTTCCCCGTCTATTTACATGAGTAAGCCAATCTTGAACATGAGTAGATTTTTAAAAATATTATTCAAAAAGTTCAATCTTGTCACTTATAAAGGATTCATAGTTTGAGGTCTGCGCGAAATTTTATTGTGATTATTTTCACAAATGCAGATTGAGGTATGCTTCAAAAGAGAGAAATGATTGATATTGGGTACTCTTTCTATTGAGGAACAACGTATTCCTCTTTTGAGAAATAGTAAATGTTGAGTACTTATAATTAAGTCGTGCAGTGAATGTGGTCTTAGGTGTTTAACAATCAGACCTGTTATTCCTGTTCCCTGTTTTTAACACAATAACAATGTTTTCCCTGTTATTTTACAAAATAACAGGGAACCATTTAACTCTTTGTGGGTCTCACAAGCATCTATCCTTTCTGCTACCCTCAGTCTTCCCTACATGACTTCTAACAAGTTTTGACCAAAAGAATCTTTCCTAAGATTCCTTCAATTAATAGATGTGCTTATTTCATTATTATGTGCGGTGTGGGGTAAAAGAGTACTACACTACTCGGAAATCTCATGACTCTCATAGGTTATATTGATAGAACGCCTTATAATGGATGCTATAACTACAAATAAATATTACCAGTTGGTTGAATAGTTTGAATCCTTAGATTGTTCACACAAAGAACTACAAGATTTCACATATTAAGCAAAAAAAACACGTTTAATATTAAGTACTCTAAGTATTTGCAAGCAATGATATAATTAGAGGATGATTGCTTAGAAATACTTAGAGGATGATTGCTTAGAAATACTTAGAGGATAATTGCTTAGAAATACTATTTCTTAGAATGATTACTTAGAAATACTAAATATTTCTAAGCAATCGTCTATATCAAAGAAAATTTTATCTCCTCCAGATTTTCCTAGTTCTCGCATTTGCCGCCGTTGCTTACTCCAACGGAGGTGACGTTATTCACCATGGAAATGGAGTCAGTAGCCGATACTTCGTAAAAGGTCACGGCTATGGAATAGGATCTGGAATCTATGGCCTCGGATATGCTGGTTATGGAGGATATGGTGGATACGGATATGGGGGTTACGGACATGGTCATGGTGGCTATGGACACGGAAACGGCTACTATGGTAACGGACATGGATATGGAGGATATGGTCATGGGCATGGTCTTTATGGTCTGGGATACGGATACGGAGGTTACGGACACGGATATGGAGGCTACGGTCACGGATATGGAGGCTACGGTCACGGATATGGAGGCTACGGACAAGGATATGATGGTCTGGGCTATGGTTATGGAGGATACCACTAAAAATATTAATCATCGATATGGTCTGTGAGTATAATAAAAATATCTTTATCTGTGATTATCTGTGAGTATAATAAAAATATCTTTATATGTGATTATCTGTGAGTATAATAAGCTTATATTTATACGTGAAAATAGCATTAAAACTTTACATAAAAATGTTTCTATGCAGAATAAGTACCTCTAATTCAAAGTAGGATCCTTATTACTGGTACATCAAGTTTATGCCAAAATGGCGTCTTATAAGCAATACAACAATTACTTTTGGTTTGGAGACAAAAAATTTAAATGACGCCAATGTCCCACGGTTAACTAGTATTTTAACTTCGAAGTAAGATGAGATAGAAATAAAATTTTCATAGTAGCTTTGATTTTTTAATATTATATTCCTTTCATTATTTATATGGGTGAAATGTTATTTTATTTCTTTCTGGTTGAATATTTGATCTTTTAACTTTATTTTATTATATATACGCTTCTTTATTTTCTTTCTCTACCTTTTGTTTAAATGGTTTAATCTAGCTTTCTGTATCGATAAAAAAATTTTAAGTGTTCAGGTGATTTAACACCATTAATTGTGAAGCCATTAAGCCACCATGAAGAAATTAACAAAAATTATTATTTTTCACGTATACAAAAATAAATTATAATGCAAAATTATTCAATCATAAAATATTACACTTAAAAAGCCAAAAAATACAGAAATATTTGAAGGTGGGTGTTTTACTTTTCATAAGGTTAAAATTCTACAGGCGTCATCGGGAAGCTACGAAATCATACTCGAAATACCTATTTTAAAGTTTTTATTGCTGCACAAATTATTTACATTATTCAGTTAACTTTAACCATTACCTATATTTATTTTATACACTTCTCGAAGAATGGTACATTCGAATATTTTTTTCAAACACATTTTGAGTACCAAAAGTATACATTAAATTTGCGCAGTAATATTATTAGATGCATTGTTTTAGTATTTTTCTCAGAATATGTGAAATATGTGTTTTAACATACAACCATTTCCATTACATTCTCTCTTTCAGATCTACAAAGACGACTTGTCTGACGAAAAACTATTTATAGTTCCTGTAAGATGTGTAAACAGGAGGAAGATGTAAATGGCAATATCCTAAAATTCTTCTGTGATACTTCGAACTAATGTATGAATTACTAAAAATACTACCTCATAGTAAACTCTCAACCATCTATTTTACTTATAAAATACAAATAAATCATCTTCATTATGCACTTTTAAAACTATCTATATTACAAATTCTGCAATAATGCCGATGTATATACCTTCAGGTGTGAATAAAATAGTGTGTTCTATAACACTGATTATATTTACTTTTTGGTCATAGAACAAACACATTTCGGACATACTTTTTATATTTATGTTTCCAAACTTTTAATTCCATAGAAAAGATTCGATTTACTTCATACTAGCAGAATTACATGACTTTACTCGGGTTGAATTGCTTAACTATATATTAAAAAAGTGATCAGAATAATCACTTTTCTCTTTCGTAGAAAAATGCCAAATCATTTAAGTGTAAGCAAAATAATTTAACATCATTTCGACATTTCTATTACTTTGGTAAAAAATCCTATACACGTATGTCCATAAATGTAGTATATTTTACATACATTGTACACCTGCTGCATGATAAAATTACAAAATGACGATAGGTGACACTAAAGCATACTACAAACGACGATTTTGAGGGGGGTTGAGGGGATTCGGAATGCCCTTTCTAAAGTTCTTTTTCTTAAAATTACTCTGCTCAATTCGTAAAGATGACAAATCTACGGCGAACAATCTCACACTTATAATTTACCTACCAATAGTTTTTTATTTGTGGCAACTCTTGCACCGGACTTGCGACATTTTCGAATTTCACCATCTTTAAGAGAAGGATGGCAGCTTAATTTGAAACGATATTCATCACTAAGCGCTTTTTTAAAAGCGAATACATTTTTTCTTAAAAAATTCTATTTTGTGTCACGTGCAATAAAAGAACTTGTTTCAAAACTTAACGTCTTCAGTACAAAGTAACATATTACCATTTCTAAAAAATGGTAAATCGATTTGACAGCCAGCGTTTTTTTTTTATAGAAAATTAATGTTTTAAAAAAAGAACACATTTAATAAGTTGCTTAAATATAGCTTCAACTCGTAAAATAAGCCATCTTGACCATCTGTCACTATGACAAAGAATTTTTAATATTTCAAAAGTCTGTTCGGATTGTTTAACATTAACACTTTTTTCAATAACGGCAAAATTCCTCTTAAAATTTGTTTTATTCTAACTTACATGCGGCTTTAAATCGAATATATTTTGAGGTTGCGTGCGATGAAAACGAATTACAATTTATTATAAAATAAATATTTAATAAATTTACAATAGAAAACAGCGAAATATTAAAAATTATCAAAGTTGGCGGGAAAATGTTGTTATGAAGATATGAATTCGTCATTCTTTTTTATCTCGTGATCTCACATAGTTGCCACAACTTACAACTAAAAATTGGAAAAAAATTTTAAAATACGAAATTAATTCCGATCGAAAAAAACAGAAAATATCACTGCACATGTTTAACGAACACAAGTTTCCGTTCGTTACAAATTATTGTCTGTCCGAAATATTCAGAAATTTTTTTTATTGCGCAAAGTAAAACTAAGGCTCGAAATAAATAAAGTATCAAAATTAACTTTTGGAAAAATAACTACTATTTCACCAGTACTTGTAAAACAATTCAAGTAATCGCAATGCTCAATATAAATTCCGGCTTCTCCAAAACTACCAAATTATGGTCGATTTAAATAGTTACTCAGTGGTTTAGCAAGCAACTTATCTAAGTACGTAAACAAAGAAAAATTAAATTTTGTATTCACCTAACTAAAATGCAATGTATAAAATAAAGGACATTGTATTAAAATAAATGGAATAAAATCTGTTACTTGTACAAACACAATGGCACAAAATCAGACATAGAACGGGAAAACGGACAGATTGACACAACCAAGTTCAGTCGCTAAATGAATGTAAGCACTCACAATGTGCAAAGATTCATGAATATATATTTAACCATTTGGAAGTCTTACGGGCACACACATATAGGCAGACAGATGGACAGACACCAAACCTACAAGACACGGATTTTGCATTAGGAGGGCCGAAAAAGGTTTAATAGGAACTATTCAACGTATAAAGAAACATTATATTTTTATTTATTTAGATATTCATTAAAACGATCGAATTTCAAAGTATACAAACCGAAACACACATTGTTTCATAACGATGAAAACTTAATTATATTAAGTTACACTCTCTTACATATTAAATTTCAGACATCCAGTCAAAATAAAGTGACATTAATTTATAAATATTTAAACTACAGGACTTTATAAAACTGAGAATTTAAGTTTTTGTTAAGGTGTATGTATACAATAGAAATCGCGAAAATCGATCATAATATAGAATATTTTTAATTGCTTCACAATACAAGTATATTCGAACTCCTTAGCTTTCAGACTATAATAATCTTGTAATCATTCGGAATATCTGTTTTCGTTACAAGGGTTTTTCGTTAGGTACCGTCACCAGGTGCAAACATGTTTACAAAACTTTAAACTCAATTTCTGAAGAACAGTTTTTTTGCAATATGATGTTTTGTTCAAACGGTGATAACTCAACAATGAATTGATCTATTAAAATTATATTTGCAACATTATAATCTATATAATATAGTAGATGTTTCGACTTTCAGAGTTATTAGTTAAGAAATTAATTTTTAGTAGATTTTTTAATGTTAAAATTCATATAAAAATCTTGATTTTATTATACTTCCTTGGTGAAAACAATTGTAAAAATTCTATTTCCTCTAGCTGTTTGATTGAGGGTCAAAACGTGAAAAATAGTATTATTAATAATTTCCAACAGGAATAGTCTTTCTGAACAAATTAGAATTTGAGATATCCCTGATGAAAAACCTGTTAGTTGATTACATCTAAATATGAAAATTCATGATTACCTTAATCTGTTTTTTCACACGAAATTATTTTAAGCACAAGCCAATGACCCATTGTAAAAAAACTGGATTTTCACAGTCAAATTGTTTTAATATTCCTATTGTATTTTGTATACACCAAGAAAATTTTCACTTTTTTGAACCCATGCGTGTTCAATATACAAGAAAATCATGGGCATTCGTCAAACAGGTTGTAAACGCTATTTAAAATTCATACACCTTCACATTACATTTTGAGTTTATTGAGTTACAGTTCACATAATTGATGTAATCTTTTAGTTGAAACGGTTTTATATCATGGAGCAAATTCCACTAGGTAGAAAACTAACTTATAAACTACTAACTGAATTTTAATGTTTTAAAAGTTTTCCTAGCAATTTAAATTTTTGTCTACCCCAGCAACTTCTGCCCATATATTAATTTGTATCGGTGGGACAGCTTTTGGATGAACAGAGTTGGTTGCTGTGTGACTTGAAAAGAATGGCCTTTTGAACTTTGTCTAGGTTATACCTAGACCAAAAGGATTAATAATATTTGTGTTTGCACTTGTACATATTTGTCTTGGGGGATGAATTATCAAAATACATTATTTTATAAAACAGCCCTATAACAGTCTACTAATTTAAACAAACAAACAATGCTACAAGATATCCATTAACTAATTGGCATCACATGTTTCAGGATTTAGAAACACATTTTATGCCACTTATTTCTATTTTAACATTAGAATGGTCTTTTTACACAAAAAACTCCACCGGTGACCTTACACCAGTAGATAAATTACGTAAAATAATTTTAATACATAAATATCTCTACATGTCTTTCATTTTGCTAACATGAAGCATATTTTACAGTCTCTTTTGATATGCTTACGATTACTTATGTCACATAAAGGTTCAGTAAATCGGTTGTCAATCTCAAAGTAAAAATAAAGCAGTATAATTTAGGAAATCTATTTGCTCATTGGCATCACATACTTCGAGATTAAGAAACATTTTGCGCCACTTATTTGAATTTTAACACTAGAACGGCCGGCATTCCCGTTACCTAAAATCACACAAGAATTCTCCACCATTAAATAAATTGCGCAAAAAAGTTTCATACATCAAGTCATCAAGTCATCGAACCATGTCTTTCGTTTTAATTAACTTTAATCTTATTTTATGATACTATCATATGCTTATGATTGTATATGCCACATAAAAAAAGGTTCAGTAAATCTATTGAAAATATCTAAGAACCAAGCAATATAATTCAGGAAATGAAAATGTGTTATTTTTTGACAGCACAATATTCATATAGATTTTAACATGAATGTAACAAATTTATTTTAGATACATACTACCTTGTTTACAGTTGATACAGTGAAAAGTAACTTTGGCAATTTTCGTTCATCATTTAGTGGATTATCAACCGGAAGTTGCGAGTTCGAAGCTCGATCCAATCGAAGATCATCGTATAGATACTTGCACGTTAAATCTGTCATGGTCGCAAATGTTCTCATCTTGGCATGGTGTCGAAATTTGGAGAGCGGGGTGCCAGTTCAGGTGTTAACCTTATCATCTGCCAGTGGTGCAAAATAACGAAGTATTGTCCTCTGATCTTTTCCTTCGAGATTGTCACCGGACCGTCGCCAACAGCCTGATGTGTTGCTCCAGTGTGACGTTAATTGAAGTACCTGTCTACTATGCATCATTCACTTGACTGAACAAAACGTTTATTGTGAGTTAGTTGTATATAAAGTATACACATTTTAATTTCATACTTCTTGCGTTTGGGATGAATTTTCAACTCTAATTCTGATTTATAATTTTGGTGCTTTCACTCATCGACTCTTAAAGTCATGACGAACTCATCGAAGTTTTACATGACAAAATATGAAGGACTTACTTTAACGTAAAATATTTCTTACAGCAAATCCGTCATTCGTTACAAGTTCTCCATATTATGCCATCCGAAATGGTATAAATCCTAAGTACTCGGGAGATTTCGTCTGTGTCACATCAAGGTCATTTTGAGATAGGATTTATGATTTCTTCAAAACATTTGGTCTTTTTCTACGAGTCATCGTTTTTGCGTCTGAGGCCACGTTCACATGGACTTTTCTAACGCGCGTTTGATAAGACTTTTCGAGCGTTACCATGTGAACACCTCTTGGGCGTTTTTCGAGGTCAGTTTCCATTATGCATTAAATTGTGTTCTTTATTCTCCTAAAACAAGTTTCTATCTTTTGAATGGTTAAAGATAGAATCAAAATTTCAACGGATTTCAAATCAGCGTAAAATTTTACGACCTATCGATACCAAAAACATGATTTTCTTCGAAAAAATTATTTTTTATCAATAGTCGCAACTAATATTTTACAGATATTCCTTTTATACTAAGCGTAAGCGGAATTATTGCCTTGTTTTTAAAGGGAATGTCACTTTAATAAGATATTTTGTTGCCCCTTATCAACTGTTTTAATTTTACAGCCATTAAAAATAGGATTAAAATCTTTCTTTCCAAACCTAAAATTGATTTCTCTGTGTTCACAAGAGCATGGATTTGGTTATCTTAGAAATATATAAAAATGATCAATAAAATGCCTAAAATAATCTAAAAAATATTCAAAATGACGTAAAAATTTGATATTCTTTCGATTTGTAAAACATCCGTTCCCTAATTGCCTGTGATTAAAGTGTTTTTGAACTTCATTCTTTATACATAAATAAATGCAATATAATCGACTTGTTGACCAGAAGTGACAACCTAAACAGGTAAATCTTTCGTAACGTATAGTATAGGATGCGTTTCGGTGCAATGCCAATGCCATCAACCTCGGTTGTAAATTTTTGCACGTTAACCTTTCGTACATTTTTCAAAATTTTTCGAATGACGAAATTATTTTGGACCTAGCAACCTGTATGAGCCAGCGCATCACATATAAACAGTGCTTTATGTAGTTCAAATTGTATCATTATTAAACATTTCATCTAAAATCCTAAAGTATTCGTTTTTTACTGTCAAGACTACAGAAAAATCCTATAACCCCTTCACTCTCCAGTGTCGATGATTCACCCACCAATAAAAAATAGTAAGAAGGATTTATTTTGTGTTAAGGGGTGATCACGGATTTTTAGAGATCAAGAAGCTAGCAGATGAGTCATTTGTAATGTGTCTTATCGTAAAAGCGAAACCGCGTATTTCTATAAAACTTAGATTGAAACGAAACGAACTGGAATATGACCAATTTCCTTAAAATTTTAAAATTGACAATGTAAAATAAAATATATCCCCCAAAAAACTACATTTCGAGAACCAGGAAATTTGAAACGGAGTTTCTGTTCATATGGCATTGTGTACAAAGTACTATCAAAAAGATGACACGCAATCAAAATCCGGCACTGCTGACAACCTTTCTTTTTTATGTTATTTTTGCAGGTTTTATCGTGTTTCCTACGATCTATAGTTAATTTGTTATTTAATTTTCCTTCAAATAATTCTCTGTTTTTTAAAACCTATCTCTAAACATTTTAATGTATCAGCACATATAACACATATAACAATAATTAGATTTTCAATTTTAAACACAATTTTCCCTGAGTTCCGATTATCCGAAACGAAAACTAACCCTACAACCTACCCTCTTTCAAGGGTTTTGTAGCACAAATGGAACCACGAATGGAATAACGACTGGGATATATTTTGACTAAAATTTGATTAAAACCCACGATGAAACGAGAAAATTATGTTAAACTAAAAAATCTCAAAGAAAAAAAATATATATCGAAAACCAGGAGATTGCTAATAGAATTTGCGTCTACACATATATATATATATATATATATATATATATATATATGTGTGTGTTATATATATATATATACTCCTGGTTTCGATATATATTTTAATCGAAATTTTTATATTATATGTACATATATATATATATATATATATATATATATATAATATAAAAATTTCGATTAAAGTAGTAATAACACTATCTGCAAAATTAAAATATAAATTCTACTAAAAATAAACTTACAATAAATTAAGTTTGGTAAATCAGAAATTTATTTTCAAAAGTGATATCGTATTTAATGTAACACGAGGATGAGAAAAACTACTGAAAATTGAAACTTACCTTACGCATTTCACGTTGAGGACAAATAAATAACTTTAAAGTTTAGCTTTTGAATTGAATATTTAATTTTAGCTTTATTTTAAAGATGTTTGCCGCACATGAAAACTAGAACGGACAGTTGTCGGTATACGTTATTCCCAGAAATAAAATTACCCACTATCCCCTTTAGTTGTAAACTATCACATTTTTACAAGTTTTGTGTGAAAGCAGGGTAAATTTCTTCAATAAATCGAATACGATTAAATTTTCTCATCCTATTTTTAATGGCAGTAAATATAAAGCAGTGGATTAAAACAAAATACTCCATTCAAGTTATATCTTTTCTATAAAAAAGAGGTGAATACTCCCTTTTGTGTTCGTAATGAATATATTCGTCAAATGCGTATCGCGAAAATATTAGTTACAGTTGAAAAATTATTTATTTAAAAAAATCACATTCTTGGTATCGATCTAGTGTAAAATTTTCTGCAGATTTCAAATGCGTTGATATTTCCCCCCTATCTTTAACGATCGCGAAGATAGGAACTTGTGATCATGTGAACGGTGTAGTACAATCCTATGTATCTCCAAGAGCCTTCTAATAGCTAGAACCACCGGAGATTGTTGAAGCGCCGAAGCTATCTAGCGCATGGATTCTCGAGATTTATCATGAACACTCCAGTAGAACTCTAAGTACTTTGGCTACCCGCGTTTTGTTTTGACGTAAAACTCACGTTAGAAAACGCCTCATGTGAACGGGGCCTAAATCCGAAGCTGAGACAAATTCTCCTCTGTATCAAAATGACACCAACGGACGTTCCAGAATTACTTATCAGAAATTAAAAAAAAACGAAAGAAACATTCCTGAACTCTAAAAAGTCGGTAAATAGAAAAATATCGTTTCAAAACGCAATTTCTTCCTCTCAAAAGTGTAAATATTTGAGCTTTAAGAGGACAAATTCGAGGTCTGAACCAAAAGTATCCTAATTTATTTTTACTAGATTGAAGGCATACCCGAAAAAAATTATTACAAAATTTCAGAGCGTTTTAAACAACGCCTAAATGTAGAGGCTTTTACTCACACACACTCTACAGCCTTTTCAACCATACCAATTTGAGCAAGAAAGATTAAACCCTCCAAGTGGTTTCAACGAGATATCTCATCCATCAAGATCTGACCAATTTTTTTAATGACGAGGCATCTCGTCATCCAGATATTTCCAATTTTTTTACGATGACGAGATCAGGATATGGTCAGTTTTCTCCTAATGATGAGATATCTCGTCCATCAATATTGGTCAGTTTTGCTAATGACGAGATACCTCGTCGAGACAATTACCAGGAGGGTTAAATGAAAGTAAGATGTTCATTTTTCAACCCTCTTTTTTAAAATTTATCACACATAAATATAAAAAAAGTAGCTCAGTTTGTAAATTGAAAGGAAAAAATCGGTTGAGAGTTGAAAATCAAGAAATTTATTGTCATCGACTTCAAATAAATTACAAACATTCTTAGCGGAACTAGTTTTATCTCTCTTTTCCCGAGTTCGGCCAATGAAACCTAAAAATGAAAACACTTTTAGGTGATATTGGTGAAGCTAGGTATGGAGGTATCAGGTAACAAGATTTTTTCATGTTCTCATCTGCTCATGTTCAGAGTTTAATAAAACGGTAGCATCTTATTTTTAATTTAACAGTATACTGGTGATCGCCTTGTATGAGATATACAAAACCTTCTTTTCTGTGTTGTCGAATAAATGCTGCTTCTCGTCCTGAGATGATATCGTATTTTACAGTTAGCTTGATAGGTGCTAGTAGTTCAAGGTTTTGTTTTACAAATTTCTGATATTTGAGCTTTCAAATAAATGAGGTGGAAAGGAGAGGCATATTTTTATCTTAGCGTTGGGAAGGAGTCATAAGAAGCCATTATTCTTCTCTTATCAAGATCACACAGCCAAATTTCATCAAAAATATTTCTCAGCTTAAGCCATCAAATGTTAAGTCATCCTTAGATAAGTCGGGGCCGTAGTAGTCTGGTTGAAAGAGTAGCGGAATAGCAACACCGGAGAGTTGCGAGTTCGAAACTCAATCGATCCAACCAAAGACCGTCGTGTACGTGAGAGCTGGTGCACGTTAAATCTGTCGTGGCCTCAAATGTACTCTCATTGGCATTGTGTGGAAGTTTTGAGAGTGGGATGTCAGCTCAGGTTTTGAACTCCTCATCTGACCGTAGTTCGAAATGACGAGGTGTTGTCCTCAGTTCTTTCCCTTCAGGATTGTGTTGCTTCAGGTCGTTGTTAATTAGCTACTTACTTACCTAACTAAAGAGATCCTACGACTCTGTTCTTTTGATGTTGTTCGTCGTCATCTTGAGATGTGTATGGTATAGTTAAAGTTGGTTAGTTGGGTAAGGCCCAAGGGTCATATTTGGCCAAGCTGATCCAAACACTGTCAAGTAAATCAACATACACACAACGAAAACTTTGCTGACACTAAAGAGGAAAATACAGCCAGGGAGGAATCGAACCTGAGCCACCAACAACTCGCAGGCTTCTTGCACAGTGGGCACTAAGACATGGTGCCCCCAGGAATGGTAAGAACTTCAATTCATCGTTCAGTGTTTGTCTATAGACTTTGTCTTGAGCGTCCAATTAACAGTTGAAGTTGAATACCATTCTGGGATCTATGGAATAAGCAGCCCCTCTTTGTTGCGGCGGGGATACATTTTCATACGGCTCGTAGTGGCAGATTGAATTATCGCAAGTGAAGTCTTTTAGTAAGCGCTGGTGATCCCCGGTATATCCCGGTTTTGAACATATACGAAAAATAGAAATGTTCAATGGGAGAAAAGCACATACTTTTATAAATCAACACTGGTTGCTTTTCGCTTATATTTCTGGAGTAGATTATTACAGCTATATTTCTATGTTAATATCATAGATTAAAATGAAAGAAATATTTTCTAAATTTTATCAGAAATACACATTTTTTTGTAAGTACAATTACAATGTAACATAACTGAGTGTAAAACAAACCAAACTGTTACATTAAGTCTACATCTCCAGATTCATCTTTGCAGTTAAAATCTATAGTTTTGTGTAAGACACTTAATATGTGAGAAGACAAACACAAAAAAGTTTTAAATAAATTTTACCCTGATTATTGCAGTATGAGCAGTCTTGAACATCGTCTATCATTCTCTCCTCATTTTCCCTCCTTTATAAAAGATTAGCTGAAGTTGAAAGACAGAATTTGTATCATAAATTTAGATTTGCCAAGATTGGGCGAAATTGTGTAGTTTGAGTTCCTTTTAAATTTTTAGAACTAAAATGATTTGATGTACTGAATGTACTATCTTTGCGCAAAGAGAAATGGCTAACGGAGTTGGTTTAAAAGGTTGTCTAAAGCTAAGTATAAGATTTGTTTTTTGCTTTCGCTCTAATTTCGACATCTCCAGTTATCAATATTTCGCTACGCTTCTGCACAAGTCAGGGTTAATCCGTAGATTCAAGAAGTTTCCAGATTTAAGTGATCCTCTGTTTAACGCGATAAACTCGCTGTGATTGGCTACCAACGTCTCTTCTCTAGATCACGTGATATTGTTTACACTTCTTTACATAGGTGGAGTATTCTTTGCCTTCCGAACACATTCGAAAGTAAAACAATATATATATTTTACATCTTTTAACATTCTTGGTCTGCTTAAAACGTTCCAGGATTTTTAATCTGTATTAAGCCTGTATTTTTTAAAAAGTACTTCACTTTTACATATTAAAAATAACTGTTTTCAAGAAACTTTTTACAATATAAATTGCTTAAGGATAGCTTTAACATGTAAAATAGGCACCTGTAACCATCTGCCATTATAAAAAATAATTTTTAATATTTCGAAAAGTACTAGTTCGTATTTTTTAACATTAATATTCTTTCAATATTGGCAAAGCTCCATTAAATTTTTTTTTGCTCTAATTTACATAGAGTTTCAAATTGAATTGTTATAAAAAAGATGTCAATTCAAATTTTCTGAATGACAATGATGTTACTTGCCCATTGAGTATAGCTTTCAATAAGACCAAATAATTTAAATTGAAATATGGAAAAGAAATGTTAGTTTTACTGACTGTAAGGGAAACAATTGCAAAAATTTCGAAAACTTTTGAATAATTGCATCATACTATTAGATACCAGTCTTATTTCAAAAGCTTCTGTGATGTGTGAATTCTATTTATTTCCATAAAATGGAATTCTACAGTCACGCATTTAAAAATAAGGACTTTTGTGGAAATCGTCAGACTATACATACATGCCGCCAAGAAATAAACACACGCTTTAGCAATACTAGACACAAAGTATGTACTTCACTAAAATGTAACTCATGAAAAGTTATTTTCAACACAAAATAATGGAACACATATTTACAGCAGCAGCTTGACAGACAGAATTTAAATTACGATAATTGAAAACAAAAGAAAAAATACAGAAATTTGAAAGATCTGAGAAAATTTGAATTTAGACTTCGAAACTAAGAAAAGCTTAAAATAGACCTAAGAAACCTAAGAAAATTTCAAAAGAAATTCCAAATATATTCTGAATAAAATACTCGATAAAAGCGACAATTTATATATCAAAAGAAAAATAAGTTCAACATTTAAAGTATTAAAATTTTAATTTTATAAAAATAATTTTTGGAAAAATTGTTTTCTAGTAATACTGTTAAAAAAACTATCCGAGTCTAAACTTCAATATTACAATAATGCTCAATTTATATCCTAAACTTCTCTAATAATGGCAGGTTAAGGTTGACTAAAGTATGGTAAAGGGGAATTGAGATTCAGCCGCTTTAGCGTGAAACTTGCACAAAATACAAATGGATAAATATTTAATAATTTGTTCACTTGCTATTTGTTTTACAAAGAATATATCATTCTATGAAAATGTATTTCATTGTTTGCGAAGTTTGCACAAACATACATGCACACATACAGAAATAAAGAAAGAATACAGAATAACTTTGGGTATAGTCCATTCACTGTTACTGTGAATACTCAAAGTATATATGAAATTTCATGAAATTATGTACAACTGTTTGAACATAGTGTGGGCACGCACAGACGAACACGAAAAGAAGACCCACTGATTTTATATTAAAAAGACTCAAAGCTAATAAATAACTTGAAATGGGTCGAAAATATTCAATGCACAAACAGTCCATTTTACGTATATACATAATTATGGATATAGATTTGAAAAATGCTTTTTCTCCTTGTTAAAAAAATTAAGAAATTTACTTTCTTTTGTAAATAAATCCGTTTATGCTGTGCATATTATATTTGCTGCAATATTTATTTCAAATATAGAATACCACCACCCCCGTTTCGGGATTAGATAAAGCATCCAAGGTGGTAGGTAGTTAATTAACGTCCCCCTGGAGCAACACAAGGGACGGTCGGGCATCAAGCCGAAGGGAAAGATCTGAACATAACACTCGTAATTTTGAGCCACGGTCAGATGACGAGGACAACACCTGATAAAACATCCAAATATCAAACGAAACGTGCATCCAACAGCTGAATTCTACGAGTTGATTTGCCCTCGTACATTTTCAAACCATTACAAACGGCTCTTACATTTTGTCTTGATACAACACAATAACCCATGTAATGCGCTTTAATGAAAGGTGTTTAAAGTAAAAGGAAGTTGTTACAGATCGAGACAGGTATCAAACTGACAAGGAGATTCGTTCCGCTTGGTAAAGCTTGACATTGAAATACAAAAAAAGAAAGAAAAATGTTACAAATGATTTCATTTATAAGAAATTCCTTAGATCGGAATCTAGATTTCATTGAGCAAGTATAAACCTTCTGATGCGTGACTCCATGTATAAAAGGGTGTAGAATTGAGTCGGAAGCCATCATATCTATTCTTAGCAATCGCAACAATTCTAAAATGATGAAGCTCGTGGTAAGTTTATTTTCTTTTTATTCAGTATCTAAAAAAGAATTTTTTCTTCTATTTCACTCGAAAATGTTTTAGACGCACTGAGAACTTAGAGATTCCTAAATGATTCCTTTTGAAATTTTCAAGATATTAATTCAGAAATTTTTCTGGAAGGTTGTGTGCGATTATTGAAGATTTTTTAAAACAAAGAATTTCGCTTTACAACAAAGAAATATTGCTTTTTTAAGCTTTTTTATCAAAAATAATTTTAAAGTAAAATTTTGAATTTGCAAGATTTGGTTGGGGAAAACCTCCATTTCACTCTTTTCGCATTTTTACGTATGCTGTTGGTTTTTAAATTTCATCCCTTTTAAAATTCGCCAATCTAACTTTTCAAATTTTTTTCATTCAATTTTTCAAATTTCACACTTTCCAAATTGCACGTAACTAAATTCTCATTCTACCAGTCTGAATTCTTGATTTCTCACTCCGATCCGTTAGCGTAACGCTGCTATTTGTGGTTTAATTTTATACTCTTACGTCAGGCGCATCCAGTCATATTTAGGATCTCGCGCCATATCCAATCCAATCCAATAAAAATGAACAAAACTTACTGAACACTTCAAGTTGTTTCCACAAGATGTCACGTCCATCAAAATCTGACCAATTTTGCTGATGACGAGATATCTCGTCATCAAGATATTGCCGATTTTTTTTATGATGACAAGATAAAGATCTGGTCAGTTTTACTAATGAAATTCGTCGCCACGACAACCACTGGGAGGGGTTAATCACCCCTTGGGATAATGGCTTTCTCAAAGTTAGTTTTTTCTTTTCATCTCGTAGATATGGTGCTTTCTCACTAATTGAAAACCTTCATTACTCCTCTCTAAGCAAACTTAAGAATTAATTTTACAGTTAAATTGCTATAGAATAGGTATACCGAGAAATAAATGAACTTAACATTGTAATATTTCAGATCCTTGTTTTGGCTTTGGTGGCCGTTGCCTGTGCTTTCGAAGATGTTATTCACCACCACAGTCACCATGGTCATGGCCATGGAGTCAGCAGCAGATATTTCAAGAAAGCCCCCACTGACTTCGGGGGATATGGAGGATATGGTCTTGGTGGATATGGAGGACACGGATACGGTGGTCTGGGCTATGGTGGATACGGATATGGAGGCTTGGGATATGGAGGATACGGACATGGTGGACATGGATATGGTGGTTTCGGATACGGCTATGGATACTAAAAAAACAGTAAGAGATGGTAAGAGATAAATGGTAAGAGATAATATTTTGAATTTGGGACTTTTAAATTAAAAACACCAATATTACTCATAAACTACATTCCAAATATTTCGGAATGTAGCCGTCGATATTTAATCCGACGAAACGAATTCATTCTTAAATTAAGTTTTCGGAAGTTTGTTAATTATTATATTTGTTAAAATTTTTAAATGGTGCTCTGTTTAATTTTCACTAATTTATATACAAGCTATTTCTAGCATACGATCTCAAAATTATATGCTGATATTTTCAATACTATTTTTAATTATTTTACAAGTAAAAATAATTTATTTGACTAAAATACCAAGTTTAGTTAATAATTTATTTTGATGGGGATTTTGTTTTCACATTCATGGCTATAAAATGTAAAGCTAGTTTTTTAAAAGACCAATCAACGTTAACTGGTTTGAATTTTCTCTATTTCTTAAATGCAATTTTTGTTTGATTCAGTATTAGCTCAAGAGGCTTGCGTGTAATTTTATTAAAAAAATAGAGCCATAATGTCGTATTGCTATATCGTATTAGTTCTTCCTGTAGTTTTTCTTAAGCGTCAGCAAAACAATCTGCAAAATTGTACTCTTATAAAACCAAGCCATTTTTGCTTAGTATTTACATTTGAAACATTGTTTTCTTTAAACCTTTTAATTAAATTACTCGAGGTTTAGCCAATGACAAAGATATCTTAGTTAAAGTGGGTAAAGGCGTAAATTATATTTTATGAGTCCCTTTATTTTGATTGTTAAGATGAATTGAAAGTAATTTACTTATATTTATTTTCTCTTTTCAAGGAACTCAGACCCATGAGGGTATGGATGTATGATGAGCATTATACATGTACCTCTTCGGTAAAGGATATGGTGATAGTGATATGTTGAACATCTTGTTGAAAGAAATAAAATATTAAAAATATTGCTCAGAAAACTGTTTCTGTATTTCTTTTATATGCAACTAAATATTTGGCTAGCATTGCTTTTTATTAATTGAAACTTTTCTTGAAAAGATCGCAGTTTTATCGATTATGGAAACGTATGAATACTATAATACTTTTAAGCTATTTTTACCCCTTAAGAGATTTCCAGGTAACTTTTATCCACAACACCCATAATGACTAAATAATCACTTTTATATTGGTTAACGGAATTCTAGTTCAGATTATATTGGCCAAGATGGTCAAAACTGTTTAGAAGTCTTGCAAGGATGACTGGGTTTCAGAACGGATATATTCTTGTTTGAACCCCTTAGAAATTTAATATAAATATTTACTTTGTTTTCTTGAATTTGTCTGGGGATTCACAGTAGCTATTTGTCTCGAACATGAATTCACTCGTGAAATTAGTATTTTTGAAACCAACTTTAAAGTTTGCCATTCTTAAGAGATTCATTATCAGTCCTCAATTTTAGTATAGTTTTGCAAAAGAATATAATTGAAAATCATCCAATTTCTTTACTTCCGAAAAGACTTAAATATTTCTTATTAGGTACAGAATTGGAAGTAATTAGATCAAATTAATCGAAAGCACCAAAAGATTAGTCACAATTTGAAATTACCTAGAAGGAAAAATATTTCTCGCATAATTAGCAATCAAATGCTTACCAAAGTGCAGTAAAGTGTAACAAAACAATAAATATTAAGGAAATGCAAACTGTGTTCCATCGACGATGCAAAACGTATTTCATAATAATCCATAATCGAACTAAATATCACACCGGTTTGACGCAAAAACATGAGGGACAGGTTTAAAGGTTGGGCACATCTCATTACCGATATTTGCAAAACAGGCAATGTCAACTAGCAAAATAGGCAATGATATTACCACAGCATGTACAATCAATACAAGCGTTAAGGAGATTTCTTACGTTAGAATTACTTTTTTTGCTTAAAGATATATAACATAAAAATTTATTTGAATATCTGTGTAATAAATCAGATGTGTGTTTGACTGAAAAAATGTTTCATTTTAAAAGAATAAGGGAGTTGAAAGTTTGAAAAATTGAGCAAAATACCAATTTTAAAAATCTATCTCCTTCAAATCCATCAATTTCCAAACTGTTTTCAATATATTCATATAGTCCTTGTCTAAAACGCTATGCATGGGACTTGGATAATTTATTACCCTTTATGAATAAAAAATTAAATCTGCATACATCACTTAAATTTGAGCAAGAAAGACTATTTGTGTCATTTTAACCAGAATTTTTTTCAAAAAGAGAAGCTTTCGGAATTTTGACACGAGCAACATTTAATAATCTACACAGAAAACTAAATCTACGTAAACGTAGACAGCTGATGCTGCATTAAAATTTAAAACAATCAAGAAAACATTGTAGAAACGGGTAGAGAATTGAGGAAAGAAAGCCATACAAGTTAGTATTTCTTCGCGAGGGTTATTTTCTAATTTCAAAGGACGCTCTTAGGAAAAACAATAGAAAGGTAAAGAAAGAAAACTCCATTTACAAATTTCGCAGGAATATTTTCAAGTAATCGATGTAACCATTTAAGATTTAAAAAGATTTGAAATTTTGAGACTTTTTGGCACTGACTTCCTTTAAACAACTTCAGAAAAGGAACTTCAATAAATATTTATGCTAATATAAACACGTCAAGTTCACACTGCCTGTTACTTGACCCCCTACTGGTTGTCTCGACTTAGTAACTCGTCATTAGAAGGAAACCACATCTTGATCTCGTTACCATAAAAAAGTAGCCAGTATCTTGATGACGAGCTATCACGTCATAAGCTCAATTGGTAAGATCTTGATGGACGAGATATCTCGTCGAAGTCATTTGTAGAGTTAGATATAGATTAAAAATAATAACAAACATCTCCCATATCCGTGAATGTTAGAGATGTTAATCATGAATCCTTCCCGAATGAGAATTTTTGTAAGCGTCATCCAAGTGAGTAAATTTTGAAGAGTTTTGGAGATCAAACTTCTTTTAACATTCACTACGTTAAAGGTACTGGAAAGTGAATCTGAAAGGGTATTAGTTATATTAGTTTTGAAGAATTTGAGAGATCTAATTTCTTTTAACACACTACTTACGTTAAAGATACTGGAAAGTGAATCTGAAAAGACATTAAGACTTCTGCTAGACTTCAAGGAATTTGTCAAGCCCTTATAAGAGAATATCTGAGTCGCGTGATCATGCAATGCAGGTTTAAAAATTTAAGTGATTATGGTTGCAATAAACAAGTTAGTTGTAGATGAGTATTACAACGAAGAGAAATTTCTGTTGATTAAGTATACAGGGTGTCCCACAAAGTACTCACTGATTTTAAAATTAAATAACTCGGAAATGGAGATCGATAGAAGAATGAAACAAGTGGTATGTTTATTTTGAAAGCCGTAAAAATCTGATACAGAAGTTTCAAATTTAGTTATAAATATTACCCCTGCTACTACTTTTTGTGGAGCACATTGAAGAACACTGTTTTCCGGAACAATCCTCAACACTGGACGAACTTGAAGAGTTGATCTATAAAGCTTGTGCGCCCATTTCCGTTGACACACTACAGAGGGTGACTGAAAATTTCATTCTTCGTTTGCGCCATCTCTGTGCTGCGAAAGGTGCAGATTTGGAGTCGATTGGGATGTGATTGCAACGACTGCTTGCAAAGGGAAGTTTATAGCTTGTTTCTCGGACTCAGTACTGGGACTACAGCGTACAGCGCAACTGTCAGCAACATTTGTAACTAATTTTGAAACTTCTGTATCAGATTTTTACAGCTTTCAAAATAAACATACCACTTGTTTTATTCTTTTATCGATCTCCGTTTCCGAGTTATTTAATTTTATAATCAGGGAGTCTTTTGTGGGACACCCTGTAAGTAAGTATGTGGTAATCATGACCCCAGTCTGAAGACTGAAAATTTCATGTGAGTAAATACCTATGAAACCTGTGTTCAACTGTGATACCCTGATATGTACTGTTACAAATTTATTACATTTATCACTTAACTATCTTTTCGTATGGATTTTATAGAACGATATTAACGAAAAGTTTGAACAGACAAACTACCTGGAACGTACAGATTCAGGAGAGCTGTTTTATAATACATTTATTCAATTTTAGCTGTATTTCAAATCTTTCAATACAGTATTTGAAAACACAACATATCTGATAATAATGTTTTTTCCATGGTGCTGAATACAAATTTCCAAAGATGCATTAAGTTATTTTTAGAATTAGAGTACCAAATAAGTACATATTTTTAGTTTGTTACTGATAAGAGAAATTCTGGTCACTCACTGAAAGTAACCATAATAGGGAATCCTCATTAAGAAATAATTTTCGTTTAGCATTCATATTTGCGTGAAATTGAAACTATGGAAATTGATTGTAATTTCAGAAAATTGTATTGGAAATAATTATATTTTATGATTATTAAATGATAAACGCATCACAATCCAAATAATAAAAATGAAAGTTAATTGAATGATACTTCATTGACCTTGAGACATTTTTATAAAGATATTAGTAAAGTATTCAAAATAAATATTTATTATATTTTCTCGTTGACTTTTTCTTATTAAGAGCTTTAATTCCAACATTTAAAATATAAGAAACAAATTGTTTACAAAATATGATATAATATTAGAAATAGTGAGACTTTTACATAAAATACAAAATATTTGGAACCTGTAAAGCAAAATCATTTTCTTAATAACCATTTAGAGCTCAGAAGTTTTCTATATACATTGTATTCTTATTACTCGACATTTTTAGAATGTTTTGATTACATTACATGATTACTATATTTGTTACAAAAATTACTGGAAATCTAAGTTTCGTATTCATTTAAGTTATTTGCAAAGAAACCTATTAAAATTATTATAAGTAAGATCTCGCATTTGAAATTCGCATCTACGCTTCTATTGTTTAATTATATAGTTTAGTTATTTACAATTAACAAACTCCAGTAAAATCAACGAAATTATTAATAAAACTAATTCATATTTTTATAAAAATTGCAATTTAATAAATAATATATTAAAGTATAAAACACATAATATTTTATACTTTGCTGAATTCCATTGAGAAGGAATTAAGTTTAAAATTTAATTTTCTAATATTAACAACTTTTTTATTCTGATGATATCAAAACTTTTTTTGTGCTTTTAATTTTATAAAACAACACTAGTTTAGGTTTCTAATCTTCTTCAATCACAAAGATCTAGATTTCATTTTTATTTTATCTCACAAATTCAATAAACATGTGTTGTTTCAGGTATTGTTATTATTTTTTATACATTTATTACATTGCTCTTCCACTATATTGCCCATTGAAATATTTGCAATTGGACTACACTTATTCGTAGAATTTTATGAATCAAAATAATCAAATAAAGTAGGTAATTAAAAAGCTTCTATACCTTTACATTAGTAATTTAGTTACATTTAATGATACTTGATGTATCGAAAAATCTTGAAGAATAAATTGAATTTTATCTCCAATACGTCTTTAATACCACAATGTGAATAACATTTAAATATATTTATAAATTATTAAATCAAGTGAAAATTGTATTTCTTTAATCTTCGTAGACCGATACTATCAATATCACGCAAACCATGCATAAACAATCTTTAATCCATTCCCATTGGTTGCAAAACAGACACAGTTGACAAAAGATAATCCGAAATGTTCTTGAGATGAGGTCAGCTAATCCGTTTTTCTTGTCCTTTCAACCATCTTATAGTTGCAGTGAAAGAATTAAAAATGTCATTTCTGAGATTAATATTACTTTTTGAACAAGATTCTGGAACTCGCAATCAATCACTGCAGAGAATGTTTAATGAAATGGAACTGAAAGATCATATATAAGTAGATGGTAGATCAAAATGGAATTAAATTGACTTGAATACTCAAGAAACATTCACTGAAACCTAAACAATGATGAAAATCGTGGTAAGTTCTGGGAATTTTATTTTATGATTTTAACATAGGTCCATTTCCTACTATTTATTCTATAATATTTGGAAATCAATCCCCCATTGATGTGTAAAGTAATCCCGCATTTGAATATTTCAATCAGGCCCTTTGATACACTTCTACTATTTTACTATTTTTCCATGGAACTGTGCTTTTCTGTTTTACCACTTGATTTTCTAGTGCCATAATAGAATTTTAAAAAGTTTCATGAACGTCTTGTACATCGAAAACCTAATACCGATGTTGCTTTTTCATAAAAGTAACATCTGTATTCCGTTTTTCTATACGTAATTTAATACATAGCATGAACAAAATAAATACTTTTTAGAAGTTGTGCATATTTTTTCGTAAATTTTTACGTTCAAATCATACTTTGAAAATGATATAATACAAAGGATTTTATATAATTATCATTCCCTCATTGCTATCATTTGGTTCTTTGTGTACAAAAATAATTATAAATCGTTGGAAAGCGTTATCTCAAACAGTACTATCTCTATAGGTGGTAAGATATTCTACGTATTACTATATGCATAACACGAGTGAAATGTTTTAGCAATATCAGTCGTATTTATAAAACTTATATTTAACATTAACCGCGATCATGTTTTTCATTGGACAAATAGTAACTTTAGAGAGAACACAAACCAAGAATCATGCAAATTACAACCTTAATTGGCAGTTGAAACATCGACATCGTTTGTCGATCGATATCAGCAAATTACTGTCACATTCAGAAACAATTTTTCTACGTACTTGTAGCGCGTGCTCAGCGAAAAGGAAGCCTCGTGTCCGTTGACCACATGCGGAAAAATTATTTTATGATTTTTTTCGCTCGAAATTAATTTCTCATTTTGTATTTAAATTCGTTGTATTTTTAGTACCAAGTTGTGACAACTTATATGAGATCGAGAGGATAAAAAGAATCACTAATTAATATCTTTATAGCAATTTTTTCCCTGTCTTAACTTTAGTTCTTTTTGTCCCATCGACTTTACTTAAGTTTTATTTCGCTCTGTTTTGGGTGAAGGTCAGGGTAACCGTGTTGGTAGGGTAGCGGATTAACAATCGGAGGGTTGCGAGTTAGAAACTCAATCCAACCACAGACTGTCGTGTACGTGGGGACTGGTGCACGTTAAATCTATCATGACCTCAAATGTCCTCACATTGGCATGGTGTGGAAGTTTGGAGAATGGGGTGCCAGCTCAGGTGTTTATCTCGTCATCTGACCGAGGTTCAAAGTTACGAGATGTTGTCCTCGGATCCCTTTCGGGATTGATCCCGGACAGTCGCCCCGTTGTGTTGCTCCTGTGCCATGTTATTAAACTACCTATCTACTTGATTTCTGTGGGGCTGTATATTTAAAAATTATTAATTTTGTAAAATAATTTGAAATTCCTATTCACACTCACCACCACCATAGGTGAGTGGTGACTCGGACGTGATTAATATCACGATCACGTATAAGTTGTTTGCAACTTGATACTAATAATTAAAACAAAGTCTTAATAGAATTAGAAATAAATTCCGATTTAAAAGTCATAAAATAATATTACTGCACGTGGCCAAGGAACACGCACAAGGTCAAGTTAAGCACGCTCTACACACTATTTTCGTGTCACCATATTCAATTATCTTTTCTCACAATATTTCATTCTCCTTGAGGTGATAGTCTTCAAATTCATGCAAGGCAAAAATAGATATTTATCGAATTCTTATTCCAGATCTTGGTTTTGGCTCTGGTAGCCGTCACCTGTGCAGTGCAAGATGTCATCCGTCATTACAGTCACCATGGTCATGGGCATGGAGTCAGCAGCAGATACTTCAGGAAAGCCCCCACAGACTTCGGAGGATATGGATTAGGATATGGTCTTGGTGGATATGGAGGATACGGATATGGAGATCTTGGATATGGATACGGTGATCTTGGATATGGAGGATACGGTGATTTGGGATATGGAGGCATTGGCTACGGTTATGGATTTTAATTGGTAATCATTTCATTATTAAAATTATTCCAACAATTCAAAATAAATATATATTTTTCCAAACGCAAAATTGTCAGTTTATAATGTTTAACTATTTTTTAAGGTGTCAATGATTTTATGAAAGGTATGGGGGTTATTAAGTTTTCTTAAGAAATTTATATAATCATTTAATTTAAATTCAATTATTTTATTCATTTAAATTAATTGTAATCATTTCATTATGAAAATTATTCCAACAATTCAAAAGAAATAAATATTTTTCAAACGCAAAATTGTCAGTTTATAATATGTTTAACTATTTTTTAAGGTGTCAATGATTTTATGAAAGGTATGGGGATTATTAAGTTTTCTAAAGAAATTTATATAGCTTGACTATATTTTCGATGTATTCCTGTAATATTTTCTTTGTGTATCTTTGAATGTGAGCAATAGAAAATTCTGCTCAAAGCACGCTATATTTTAAATCTAGTTACAATCATATAATACACATTGATTATTCGTACATTTAATTTCTATAACTGATAACATCTTGGGAAAGATGAGTTTAAATACCCAAAAATTGTTAATACATCAATTTCTCTTTCTCTTTTAGGTGTTAAGGATTACATCGCACTCAAATTTCTTCTTGAAACGATACAACATCTTGGTAAAGGAGCCTATAAATTTATGTAAACGTCTAAAATTTGTGCAACACACAAGAATGAAATAAAAATTTCATCTCATTTATAGTCTGTTTTTTCTTTAAAAAATAATTCAAAACTTTTTCACTTGTAACATTTCTCAAACACGAAGCATTTTACGAATAACATCATTAAAGTAAATCTTGTTGCTTTGTGTATTAACTTTTTCACAGGAACGAAATTTGATGCAATATTTCATTGCTTTTTTCTCGCGAAAAGAGTACTCACATATATGAATAAAACCTCCATCTATATATTAATACGTGAAGAAAAAACTTTGTACCCCTTTTTAAGCACATTGCGTACACGAAGGAGTATGAGATTTGGCAGAAAATGCCAAACAACGCGTTATTGTTTTTTAGATATGGCTTAACCAAGCTTACCGCATTTTTCCTATGATGTATTTGTACATGCTCGCAGCTTACGTAATAGAACAAAATTCAAAAAATTATATGCAATGAATATAGAGGTATACTCTTTGACAAAAGAACCTTATTAACGTTCAAACTTAAAAATTAAACGAATTATGGTCGAATTTCGACCACTGGGCGACCACTAGTACATGATTAAACTCTAAAATTTGAATCAATTTTCTTTAATCAGGGGTCAATCTATTGCAAATTCTGATAAGAACTTTATTTAATTTTATAGTAATGTGCAATGAATTTCTATCGATAGCATAAATTATATTTAGATTGATCCCGGACTTTCACCAACAGCCCGTTGTGTTGCTTCAGAGCGACATTAATTCAACTACCTACCTACTTTAAGCATGTTTTGTCTACTGGGCTGAGGGTATTATTGAAGAGAGCCTGGGAAAGTATTTGTGGAGTGAATATTATATCGCGATAGGATCTTTGGCAATAAAGAAGTGACAGTTAGGCCCTGTTCACATGGACTTTTTCTAACGCGCGTTTCATAAGACTTTTCGAGCGTTACAATGTGAACACCTCTTGGGCGTTTTTCGAGGTCAGTTTCCGTTATGCATAAAAGTGTGTTTTTATTCCAATAATTCAGTTTCTATCTCTTGAATGGTTAAAGATAAAGTCAAAATTTCAACGGATTTAATCAGCGTAAAATTTTACGTCAGATCAATACCAAAAACATGATTTTCTTTGAAAAAATTATTTTTTTACCAAGAGTCGCCACTAATCTTTTTGCAGATATTCCTTTTATACTAAGCGTAAGAGGAAGTATTGCCTTGTTTTAAAGGGAATGCCACTTTAATAAGATATTTTGTTGCTCTTGTAACAACTTCTCTGGGTAGCGTGGTAGATTCAAATCTACAGAGAACAGTCTAGCTTAAATAATAAACATTAATTTTATTGAGAACAATTTCTTGACTGTATGTGAATCTATTTACAAGGCACTTTCACGAATTCGATGCCTCTGCTAACTGGATGCGACAGGTTGTCGTAATCTCAGGTACACACGAAAGTCGGTCTGGTCGTCGGATCAGCACAAGACGGGAACGGCTTCGCTGGGGTCGTCGGATCAGCACAAGACGGGAACGGCTCCGCTGGGGTCGTCGGATCAGCACAAGACAGGCACGGCTCCGCTGGGGTCGTCGGATCAGCACAAGACAGGCACGGCTCCGCTGGGGTCGTCGGATCAGCACAAGACAGGCACGGCTCCACTGGGGTCGTCGGATCAGCACAAGACGGGAACGGCTCCGCTGGGGTCGTCGGGTCAGCACAAGACAGGCACGGCTCCGCTGGGGTCGTCGGATCAGCACAAGACGGGAACGGCTCCGCTGGGGTCGTCGGGTCAGCACAAGACAGGCACGGCTCCGCTGGGGTCGTCGGATCAGCACAAGACGGGAACGGCTCCGCTGGGGTCGTCGGATCAGCACAAGACAGGCACGGCTCCGCTGGGGTCGTCGGGTCAGCACAAGACAGGCACGGCTCCGCTGGGGTCGTCGGATCAGCACAAGACAGGCACGGCTCCGCTGGGGTCGTCGGATCAGCACAAGACAGGCACGGCTCCGCTGGGGTCGTCGGATCAGCACAAGACGGGAACGGCTCCGCTGGGGTCGTCGGATCAGCACAAGACAGGCACGGCTCCACTGGGGTCGTCGGGTCAGCACAAGACGGGAACGGCTCCGCTGGGGTCGTCGGATCAGCACAAGACGGGAACGGCTCCGCTGGGGTCGTCGGGTCAGCACAAGACAGGCACGGCTCCACTGGGGTCGTCGGATCAGCACAAGACGGGAACGGCTCCGCTGGGGTCGTCGGGTCAGCACAAGACAGGCACGGCTCCACTGGGGTCGTCGGATCAGCACAAGACGGGAACGGCTCCGCTGGGGTCGTCGGATCAGCACAAGACAGGCACGGCTCCACTGGGGTCGTCGGATCAGCACAAGACAGGCACGGCTCCACTGGGGTCGTCGGGTCAGCACAAGACGGGAACGGCTCCGCTGGGGTCGTCGGATCAGCACAAGACGGGAACGGCTCCGCTGGGGTCGTCGGATCAGCACAAGACAGGCACGGCTCCACTGGGGTCGTCGGATCAGCACAAGACGGGAACGGCTCCGCTGGGGTCGTCGGATCAGCACAAGACGGGAACGGCTCCGCTGGGGTCGTCGGATCAGCACAAGACAGGCACGGCTCCACTGGGGTCGTCGGGTCAGCACAAGACGGGAACGGCTCCGCTGGGGTCGTCGGATCAGCACAAGACAGGCACGGCTCCGCTGGGGTCGTCGGGTCAGCACAAGACGGGAACGGCTCCGCTGGGGTCGTCGGATCAGCACAAGACGGGAACGGCTCCGCTGGGGTCGTCGGATCAGCACAAGACAGGCACGGCTCCACTGGGGTCGTCGGGTCAGCACAAGACGGGAACGGCTCCGCTGGGGTCGTCGGATCAGCACAAGACGGGAACGGCTCCGCTGGGGTCGTCGGATCAGCACAAGACAGGCACGGCTCCACTGGGGTCGTCGGGTCAGCACAAGACGGGAACGGCTCCGCTGGGGTCGTCGGATCAGCACAAGACGGGAACGGCTCCGCTGGGGTCGTCGGGTCAGCACAAGACAGGCACGGCTCCACTGGGGTCGTCGGATCAGCACAAGACGGGAACGGCTCCGCTGGGGTCGTCGGGTCAGCACAAGACAGGCACGGCTCCACTGGGGTCGTCGGATCAGCACAAGACGGGAACGGCTCCGCTGGGGTCGTCGGATCAGCACAAGACAGGCACGGCTCCGCTGGGGTCGTCGGGTCAGCACAAGACAGGCACGGCTCCGCTGGGGTCGTCGGATCAGCACAAGACGGGAACGGCTCCGCTGGGGTCGTCGGATCAGCACAAGACAGGCACGGCTCCGCTGGGGTCGTCGGGTCAGCACAAGACAGGCACGGCTCCGCTGGGGTCGTCGGATCAGCACAAGACGGGAACGGCTCCGCTGGGGTCGTCGGATCAGCACAAGACAGGCACGGCTCCGCTGGGGTCGTCGGGTCAGCACAAGACAGGCACGGCTCCGCTGGGGTCGTCGGATCAGCACAAGACAGGCACGGCTCCGCTGGGGTCGTCGGATCAGCACAAGACAGGCACGGCTCCGCTGGGGTCGTCGGGTCAGCACAAGACAGGCACGGCTCCACTGGGGTCGTCGGATCAGCACAAGACGGGAACGGCTCCGCTGGGGTCGTCGGGTCAGCACAAGACAGGCACGGCTCCGCTGGGGTCGTCGGATCAGCACAAGACGGGAACGGCTCCGCTGGGGTCGTCGGATCAGCACAAGACAGGCACGGCTCCGCTGGGGTCGTCGGATCAGCACAAGACAGGCACGGCTCCGCTGGGGTCGTCGGGTCAGCACAAGACAGGCACGGCTCCGCTGGGGTCGTCGGGTCAGCACAAGACAGGCATGGCTCCACTGGGGTCGTCGGGTCAGCACAAGACGGGAACGGTATCTCTCCGGAACTCCAATAAGTTCCATCCGTTTCTCTGGCTGAGAAAACAACTCCAAGCTATTTGCAGGCTAAGGAGTTAGACCACTCGCAGGGTCGCTGGATCGAGCCTCTCGTATAAAACCAAAGCAGGAACTCGAGATGCGCAGCCTACTCCAGGCTAAAAGAACGCGTCTTCTCAGGGTGAGAGAACCGTCTTCTAAGAATATCTTTCCTCCCTAAGGAGTGAACGCTCAAAGGGTCGCTGAGTCAAGCCTCTCGAACGAGAACACAAGCAAGAATTGACGATTCGACTACCTTCTTTCCCCTTGAAACCTCGTAGCCTTTGTTCGCTGGTAGTTTTTTTGATTGGTTCGCTCTTGATTGGTTGTTGCTTTTGATTGGTTGTTGCTCTTAATTGGTTGCTGATTCGGAGGCGACTGTCTGACGTAAAATGGGATCAGCTACTTAGCACAGGTGGGCTTAATTACCTAGCAGGTTGACATTATCACCTGGCAGGTGCACTCCTAATCAGCTGGGCGTTTTTCGGAACGAATTCCCTTTGTCCGTTTTGGGTACAAGTCCAGACCGTCTGGTGCCAGAGAGATGGAAACGCATTGTCCGTGTTTTAACGACTCTTGTCGGCGAGTTTGCCTTAGGAGGGTTAATTGAGTTTGCCTTAGGAGGGTTAATTGAGTTTGCCTTAGGAGGGTTCATTGAGTTTGCCTTAGGAGGGTTCATTGAGTTTGCCTTAGGAGGGTTCATTGAGTTTGCCTTAGGAGGGTTAATTGAGTTTGCCTTAGGAGGGTTCATTGAGTTTGCCATAGGAGGGTTCATTGAGTTTGCCTTAGGAGGGTTAATTGAGTTTGCCTTAGGAGGGTTAATTGAGTTTGCCTTAGGAGGGTTAATTGAGTTTGCCTTAGGAGGGTTAATTGAGTTTGCCTTAGGAGGGTTAATTGAGGGGTCCATCAATGAATCCTCATACTCTTTATCAGCTGTTTTAATTTTACAACCATTAAAAATAGGATGAAAATCTTTCTTTCCAAACCTAAAATTGATTTCCCTGTGTTCAGAAGAGTCTGGATTTGGTTAACTTACAAATATATAAAAATTATCAATAAAATGCCTAAAATAATCTAAAAAATATTCAAAATGACGGAAAAATTTGATATTCTTTCGATTTGTAAAACATCCGTTCTCTAATTGCCTGTGATTAAAGTGTTTTTGAACTTGATTCTTTACACATAAATAAATGCAATATAATCGACTTGCTGACCAGGAGTGACAACCTAAACAGGTAAATCTTTCGTAACGTATAGTATACGATGCGTTTCGGTGCAATGCCAATGCCATGAACCTCGGTTGTAAATTTTTGCACGTAAAACTTTCTTACGTTTTTCAAAAATTTTATTATTTTGGACCTAGGAACCGGAATGAGCCAGCGGATCACAGAGAAACAGCGTTTTATGTAGTTCAAATTGTGGCATTATTAAACATTTTCATTCACTCTAAAATCCTAAAGTATTCGTTTTTTACTGTCAAGACTAGAGAGAAAAAACTTATAAACTTCACTCTCCAGTGTCGATGATTCACCCACCAATAAAAAAATAGCAAGAAGGATTTGTTTTGTGTTAAGAGGTGATCACGGATTTTTTGGACTCAAGAAGCTAGCAGATGAGTCATTTGTAATGTGTTTTATCGTAAAAGTGAAACTGCGTATGAAAAATTGGAATATTTCTTTAAAACTTTTATTAAAGCGAAACTAACTAGAAAATGACCAATCAATTTCCTTAAAACGGGGCCTTACTGGTGAGAGAGCAGTATGTGTTATATATGTGTTATTTGAGTTGATACACATTAAAATGTTTAGAGATTGGTTTTAAAAATATAGAGATTTAATTGAAGGAAAATTAAATAAAAATTATATTTAGATCGTAGTTAACACGATAAAACCTGCAAAAATAACATAAAAAGAAAGGTTATCACCAGTGCCGGATTTTGTTTGCGTGTCATCTTTTTGATAGCACTTCGTAGACAATGCCATATAAACAGAAATTCCGTTTCCAATTTCCTGTCTCTAGAAATGTAGTTTTTTGGGGATATATTTTAGTTTGCACGGTCAATTTTAAAATTTTAAGGAAATTGGTCATTTTCCAGTTAGTTTCGTTTTAATGAAAGTTTTATAGAACTATTCCAATTTTTCATACGCGGTTTCGTTTTTACGATAAAACACATTACAAATGACTCATCTGCTAGCTTCTTGAGCCCCAAAAAAATCCGTGATCACCCTTTAACACAAAACAAATCCTTCTTACTATTTTTTATTGGTGGGTGAATCATGGACATTGGAGAGTGAAGTTTTTAGGGTTTTTTTCTTGACAGTAAAAAACGAATACTTTAGGATTTTAGAGTTAATGAAAATGTTTAATAATACCACAATTTGAACTACATAAAGCAGTTTCTCTGTGATCCGCTGACTCATACCAGTTGCTAGGCCCAAAATAATCTCGTAATTCGGAAAATTTTGAAAATCGTACGAAAAGCTAACGTGCAAAAATTTACAACCAAGGTTGATGGCATTGGAATTGCACCGGAAGGCATCGTATAATATTCGTTATGAAAGATTTACCTGTTTAGGTTGTCACTCTTTGTCAGCAAGTCGATTATATTGCATTTACTTATGTATAAAGTTTGAAGTTCAAAACTTCACTTTATTCACAGGCAATTTGGGAACGGATGTTTTATAAATCGAAATAAATATTTTTTAGATTATTTTTTGGCATTTTATTGGTCATTTTTATACATTTCTAAGTTAACCAAATCTAGGTTCTTGTGAACACAGAGAAATCCATTTTAGGTTTGGAAAGAAAGATTTTCATCCTATTTTTAATGGCTGTAAAATTAAAACAGTTGATATAAGGGGCAACAATATATCTTATTAAAGTGGCATTCCCTTTAAAAACAAGGCAATACTTCCGCTTACCCTTAGTATAAAAGGAATATCTGCAAAAATATTAGTTGCGACTATTGACAAAAAATAATATTTTCAAAGAATATCATAATTTTGGTATCAATCTGACGTATAATTTTACTCTTATTTGAAATCCGTTGAAATTTTGACTATCTTTAACCATTCAAAAGATAGGAACTTGGATTAGGAGAATAAATAACACAATTTAATGCATAACAGACACTGACCTCGAAAAACGCCTAAGAGGTGTTCACATGGTAACGCTCAAAAATTATTATCAAACGAAGAAGTTAGAAAAAGTTCATATGAACAGGGCCTTAGGCATAACATGCATGAATGTTTTTTCCAGTTTGAGATAAAAATGTAAAAATATAATAACATCTAAAATAATAATAGGAACACAAAATCGTTTGCAAGAAAGAACGTAACGCGAGCTCAAAATGCAACGTGTTCAGCATAGTCTTTTTATAAACTGCTACAAAGAGGACTCACTATTTCTCATACTTTTGGCAACTCAACTCTGATTTACATTGAATGCTCTTTCTAGGTGTGGGGAATATTTATTGAGTGATGACACATGTTTAACCATGAAAACTATGATTGTGGTTTTCTCAATAATCTCCAGAACCATGATAAACCTGAACTTATTGCACTGGAGTAACACAACGTGCTATTGGTGACGGTCCGGGATCAAACCCGAAGGGAAAGATCCGAGGATGACACCACGTAATTTTGAACCAGTCAAATAGCGAGGTCACACCTGAGTTGGCAACCCACTCTCCAAACTTCCACACCACGCCGATGTGAGGACATTTGAGGCCACGACACCTATGACATGCAAGAGCCCCCTTTGTACTCGGCGCTCTTTGGTTGGATTCGAACTCGCAACTCTCCGGTTGCTAGCCCATTACTCTTCAAACCGGGCTACCGTGGCCCAAACCCTCAGGGGCACATCTCCACATGTGTACGGACTTCATATACCCTAGGTATTCTAATGATCTTTTCTCTTCCTACGAGGTTTACTGTGTTTAGTAAACATGGGGGTCGTGCTCACGGGATACCCAAGCCTATCTTTTTCTGCCTTCATCCCATTTTTCTATACCTCAATCCCTCTCGTTCCCCTTTCACGACATTTGTTGCTTAAAGTTGTATGTCGTGTTTGACGCAGCTTCGCCAAGTATAGCCCTTGCGCCACGAAACCCTAAAACAATGAATTTAATAAAATATTTTTGATCTGGGCCTGTGATAAAAACATCCAAGATTTATAGATCTCGAATACTTAATTAGTATCAGGGTTATTATATTTTATGTAGCAAAACCTTTTTTCGCATGTTTATGTATAACAAAGATCTTGTTTAATAAAGATTGAAAATATTCGAAAATTGAGAAACTCAGAGATAAGACAAAAGATGTAACAATTGAAACTGTAAAACTTTATTGTAGTTCAATAGCTGTACAATCTCAGCTACTCATATTCCTGGTATAGCAATCCATCTAAAAATCAAGAGTGTTCCCTAAAAGGAAAGTAATAATTTTTAGATATGAGCTCATTTATAGGAGGAAATCATTAAAATGAAATCTTCAAAAGTATATAATAAACGCAGGGAACAGTTTTCACACAGTGTTGGTTCACAAGGAGGCTTGTTTGATTGCTATGTACAGTTTGCCTTGACGTTAGCATGCAACAAAAACTGCGAGGCCTGATTGAGAGACTAACAGAGATTCACTTTGACGGCCTATAAGTACAGATCTGGTAAATTAGGTCACACCGTGCACACAGTTTAGAACAACTTTTTGTCTAGTCATCGGAATAATCAAACGATTATGCAAATCTTGCTAACATACTTAAAATGTAACCTGACCTATAAAATTAGGAACAAATGATTATTCAAACCTTGCTAAAACATTTAAAATATAACCTGACCTAAAAAATTAGGCACACGCAAAAAATTAGGGTGCCACTTAAAAGCACAAAATTATCGATTTAGTTATGTGGTAACGCCACTACTTAACTGGAATTCAAACTTTGCGAATAGAAATACTTCTATGGCTGAGATTAAATTTACTATTTTTAAAGAAACAAGTGCGTGGGAAATGCTGGATGGACTATATTTTTGTAATCCACTGCATAACAAAACCAAGATTGAAACTTAATATTTGTCCGAAGGAATTCCATGAAATACAATCATGTCCAAATTTATCTTTACATATGCAAAAATAATGATATTCCATGAAATATCCGATCGATGTAATCCATTTTTGCAGGGAATATGTGAAAGACAAGCCTAATTAGCATTATCCAATCAAAAGTGATCGAACGGATTCTGATATGCAAATCAAGACGTTACGACATCCAACGGTGAATCAAGCGCTTTGCGCAAAATGAATATCTGAGTGAATTTCTGCAATGCAGCATTTGATTTCAGTGTGTCAAACTCAAAACGGTTTGTTATGGCTCCGAAGTATCATTTGGAAGAATCTGTGAAGTGGCGAATTATCGACCGTTTAGAAGCACAATCATGGAAGCAGCGAGATGTGTGAATATTTCAAGACAGTCTCTATGCTATGGAAACAATTTCAGAACTCTGGAACTGTTGTAAGGAGGCCTGGACAAGGTCGTAAACGAATAACAACTGCTTCTCAAGATCGATATCTGGCAATAACTGCCCGTCGTAAGAGGAAGTCTACTGCTCGGCAATTAAGTTCAGAGGTTGCAGCCGCCACTGGAACTGTTCTATCACGGCAAACTGTATACAGAGGGCTTAATGAAAAAGGCCTTTATGCCAGAAAGTCAAGGGTATGTGTTTCATTGTCTTCACAACAAAAGAGGGATCGCTTTAATTGGTGCAAAGAACATCAGAACTGGAGTAAACACCAATGGACCCATGTTCCCTTTACTGATGAGTCGAGGTTTAGTTTGACATCTGATTCTAAACATGCTTACATCTGGAGGGAATCAGGAACGCGAAATCTTCCTTCGAACATTATGGAACGTGACCGTTTCGGTAGTGCAGGTGTGATGGTATGGGAAGGAATAATGATCGATGGACGTACGCCCCCACAAGTTTTCAACAGCAGATCTGTGACAGGCCAGAGATATCGGGATGAGGTCTTAGAACCTTATGTAAGACTTTTCAGAGGTGCATATGGATCTGACTTTTTATTTATGGACGATAATGCTCGTCTACATCGAGCAAACCTCGTTGACGAATTCCTTGAAAGTGAAGCCATTGAGCGAATACCGTGGCCAGCAAAATCTCCTGATCTGAACCCGATAGAGAACTTATGGGACTACCTTGGAAAAGCAGTTGCACGGAGACATCCTCCTCCTAGAGATATAAATGCTCTGAAGACCGCATTGCTGGAGGAGTGGATCTTAATTCCCCAAACTGTGGTTAACAACATTATTGCCAGCATTAAAACACGTTGTGATATGTGTGTACACGTCAGGGGAGATCACATTCCATATTAAATTCATAAGCCTTAATTTTTTCTGAGTTATTTTTTTCTGAACTCTTCTTGTCATATATTATTGCAATTTTTATTGTTTTATGCTACGGTTTTATATCATATGCAGTGCTCTTAAATTTTTTTCCTTTGTATTTACGTGTTATGATGTTATGTATCATCTTACACAAATTCATAAAATGATAGTTCACAGTTTCTGAGAAATCCGTGATTTTAAGCATGTAAAAATAATTTTGGACATGAGTGTATTTATAACTCTTTTTTAAATATTTTAAATTAGCCATGCTGATACTTTTCTAGTCACGCGAATTTTTTAACACTGAATACATGTGGCGGTCTTTGACAGTATGAACGTGATAGCATAGAGATACGGTAAATGTTTCCGTATATACTCTGATATTTAATATTTCAATTGTACCTCAAAATATACCCGAGTTATAAAAATTAAGATAAGCAAAAGAATATCTTAAATTCACCGAGATATTTTTTAAATGTTGTTCAGTTTTATATCTTCTACTTCAGACAATGAGCAATATTTCAAAAAATCATATTAAGAGGTTTTTGTGGCACGTGGGTCAGATCTGGCCAATGTACGCCAAGCATAGTTTTTACTTTAAGTGAATGGACATGCACACAAGACAAGGTTTTACTGATATAGAAGAGAGCACACAGAGTATTAATTACTTCAGTAGAGGAAAATTTGTATTATTGATTCGTTTTTTAAAAAAAATACTGTAATATAGTTATTCTCCAGAATTTTTAATTTTCCTTCAGAGTTAAATATCCATGTATATGAACAAATGTCTTCCATTCAAGTTTTCGATAAATATCAATTGCGAAAACAGAAACTGATATGTATTTTGATATTAGAATACCTGAAATAAAAAATGACTGCAAAGTTTATCTTTCTGCTACAATATATTTGAATATCTTACCTTTAATATCCATAACCATAGCCTCCATAGCCGCCACCAAGACCATAGCCTCCATATCCACCAAGACCATAACCACCATATCCACCAAGACCATATCCGCCTAATCCATATCCTCCAAAGTCAGTAGGGGCTTTTCTGAAGAATCTTCTGCTGACCCCATGTCCGTAACCATGGTGACTGTAATGGTGGATGACATCTTCGAACGCACAGGCGACGGTCACCAAAGCCAAAACGAGGATCTATAAAACATTTCACTACTTCAGTACTTTTACTCAGAAAGCGAAACTGTAACAAAGGTCTTTAATCGATTGATATTTTTATCTATAACGATTTTCTAAAATCGTAGGACTGAAACTTCTGACAAACCCTTTTCTGTTATTATATTTGTTTAAAGATATATTTCAAATGAAAGAAACTTTCATCTAATGAAAAAACTAGTACCTATATCTATGACCTGGTAGAAACTTGTATAGACACGTATTAGTCCTTCTAGGTCATAAGGAAAATTCTTAGAAAAAACGTTTATAAGGAAATTGTATTACGTTTGGTTTTTAATTTTTTCATATGAATTGGACATCTTAATGTGTTCTACGATTTTTTACGAGTGAAAATCATTTTTATGGGTCACTTTAACCCTGCTTATATGAAAACCCGGGACAACAGTGATTAAAACGATGTCATATGAATAAACCTAAACGCCAGTATTCGGGAACCTTCAACCGATAGTTCTTTCATTAGGTTATTTAATTTTGAAAAACAAATACACGTGTTTTTCTGAGGTGGTCGGTCAGACATTTTTCACTATTAAGTTGTTCCGGCGAACCTTTTTACCAACCCTATTGAGTAGCCTTCTTCAAGTGCTACAGCCAAACACTCGGATTGGTGGCCAAGGTGCCTGCTTCTATATTTAGAACTTCTTTGTTCAAATCCGGGGTAAGGCACAGATGTTTGCCAATCTGCAACGAATGTGTGGCCTCCCTATAAATGGGTTGTGTCTTAAATGTATGCTATGTATGTGAGGTGTAACGTGAAATAGTGTGTAATGATCTTCGATGGCTTCTTGCTTGTTCCTGCTATGTATGAACATAACTTGGGGATGTCCGCTGGATTGGCGAGAGCCGAGGCGAAAGGGGGTCCTTGCCCTAACGAAAAGGGATGACGCCCCCTTCTGCCCTGCTCTAACGAAGACAGAGTAGAAGAGACAGTGAGTGAGGAGGACCGGACAGGATTAGTGTGAAAAGGCACGCTTGACCCAAACGTCAACTCTGGTCGCTAGCCAGCGTCCATATCATACCCATCCTTTGACGAGAGAACAAGTTTCGGGCGAGTCATCGGTAACAGTGTTCCATCCACCCCTCATCCGATAGAAGGCTCCGACCTCTTGCCAAAGTTCAGCAGATCCCCAGGTAAAACAGATTTATCGTTTAAGCTGGACACCAACGCCAAACACAATAGAAATAAATAAAAAGTGTCTTGTAATTAAACGCATAGTCTTTAATGAAGGTTAAACACACAACCAGAGAACCCTCCCACAGTGGTGCACCAGGGTTACGCCAAGTGGTTTACAATCCTGCCTTATAGTGCCATGGCAACTAACATGACTTACGTTCAATTGTCCGGGGATTGGCAAGCAAATTCTAGTGCTATCTGTAAATATGTGTCGTAAGGCTTAAAACCGTAATTTGTAAATTAAAAATGGAAAGACAAAAACTCTTACCACTGCTTTCATCATTGCAATTTGAGTTGTCGATACGTAAATGGCTCAGTTTTATATTTCTTTCAGACACAAGAGTCTCTTTATATATGAGAATTATTTTCCGTTTCATTAACCACAGTTTAGCAGGACGCATGACTGAATGAAACGCCTATCAATCCATAATGCCAGTATAACATTCTTAATCTTGACACAAAGCACTCAAATGAGCTCTGTGATGCTTATCTTATCTTATATTGTACAATGAAAATAACTTTCACCAATGGTTTAGCATAACTTCATAATGAATCAAAAGGATTAAAGTTAGAAATTGGTTTGACAGTCGTCCTTTGAGCTTTAAAAGTAAATTTGTATCTTGCAAAAGTTTTTATACATCGTTAAAGAATTCCTTAAAAGTAAATGAATGTTTAAAATGCCTGGTACGTGGTTAATGTATTCCAATTTAAATATTTTAAAGTGAAATAATGCTAAGCTAAATTGCATTAAAATTATTCGCAATAGAAATATTTTAGTATATTTTGAAATGTTTTGCAGATGGCCAATCTTAGCAAACAAGTTAAAAGGTCATTGCCAAAAACTTGAAAATATGAGAACAATTTTTGTCAGATCAACGACAGTAAATTTTTTCCAATACCAATTATTGCCTGCCATCTTCATTGTTTTCATTTTAATTATTCCCAATACCTTAGGAAGTTATTATTCTATTAACGATGTAAGAAACCTTTAATGCATGGAAAGTTGAAAAACCTTAATTCATATTAATTTGGAACTTAGAAGGAAATTAAACAGGTATAAAATTATTACACATTTATCTAGATGTAGTATTTTTATTAACCATTATATAACAGTTCTAACTGACTACATATTATTTAAGAAGGATAAAAACAATGACAAAATACATTGAATGGATATGGATATGGATGTTTTTCTGTCCAGGCTCAGCCACTTAAAGAAGGAAATTGTATCTAAATAAATATTTAACCATGAAATCATGTTCCATATTCAGCCGAAAGTTACTACAGCATGGAGTCTTGGAAAACTGAGAATTTTATCGAAGAAATTCCTCCAATTCCTTATCCTCCATTTGCTCCAACTGTTCATTTTAAAGCTTTTCCCTCAAATTTTTAATAATTCTTACTATAGATGAATAAGGTATTGTGCCTTGAGGCGACTGAACAATTTCCGCGCCTTTCTTTGACAGCAAATTGGTCATCAATGTAAAAAGTACATTTCCAGAAACAATCTATACTAATAAAACTAAGTTATGTTGTCACTCGCATTACAGAGAAACTTGGAAGCCTTAAATTTTGCACAAAGGTCGCTTGAACCTCGGGGTTTGATTTTCTAATTTGTGACTTTCAGATAGGAAATGAAGAGGGAAAAACCCTGAAACACAAATTCCTTTTGGTGAAAGTTGGTCCTAGAAAAGAACGGTTTCGCGGGACATAAGTCAAACTCAGATTGCCTTACCAGTATTGCTGGAGGGAGTATTTTTGCCAAAAATAATTTATAGAAACTGAACTCATTTTCCACAAATATGAACAATAATAATGAACATCACTATGAATTAAAAAAAAATTCATAGTGATGGAAATTAATTGGAGGGATCCAATTTTAACACAACTGTCTTAATTTTGTAAGAAACAAATATTTACTTAATAAGCGAAGCGGAAGAGAAAATCCCACTGACAATTAACGAGTAACTTCCCCAAAAGTTCTTGGTTTAACAGAAATGGTTGCACAAATCCGTTTCGTAAAAAGAAATAAAATATACTTAATAAATCTTTTTAAAATAAGATTGTTAGCCAATCTTACGTACGTTCTACACATCCAGTTTTTAATTTTTGACACAGGTCTCCAGTATAAAATTACTAAAATCGGTGTGTGAAACATCAATTTTTTTACAAAATATACTGTCAAATGACCTACGCTTGTCTGAAAAATGATAGTCTACTTCTGCTTCGTCTATTAGGGGGATTTTCTGAAGAAACGAACTACCGGAACACTTGGATTTTACTTCCGGTTACCCAGTATCAATTCACGAGCACTTATGCCGCAAAACATTAGCACCATCAACCATTTAGTTTTACAGATAAAACCTCACACACAAGACATTTAATTTTGAAACTAGTGAATTGAATTTTCAAGAAAAGTATTTCCCTTAAAAGGATTTAGTCATGAATATCGTATCAAATTAATCCCTCATCTATTCGTTACTGATTGTGAAATTCGGAAACATCGTATACCTGATGCAACCGTGCCTCAAGTCAAAATATTGATAGGTAAATAAGTAGTTGAATTTACGTCGAACTAGAGCAACGCATCCGTCTATTAGCGATGGTACGGAATCAACCTCGAAGGGAAAGATCCGAGGACAAAACCACGTCATTTTGAAACACGGTGGGATGACGAGGTCAAATTCTAAGCTGGTACCCCACTCTCCAAATTTCGACACAACGCCAACGAAAAGACATTTGAGGCCAATTCAACGTGCACCAGCTCCCCCGTACACGGCGATCTATGGTTGGATCGAGTTACGAACTCGCCATTCTCCGCTTGCAAATCCGCAACAATACCAGGGCAGCGGAAGCCCAATTGGAAGAGCAACGAATTAGCAGTTGGAGGGTCGCGAGTTCGAAACTGTCCTGAAAAAGACCGTCGCCTACACGGTGGCTGGCGCACGTTAAATCTGTCGTGGCCGTAAATATCCTCACGTTGGCATGGTGTGGAAGTTTGGAGAGTGTGGTGCCAGATCAGGTGATGACCTCGTCATCTGACCGTGATTCAAAATTAGGAGACGTCCTCGGTTCTTCCCCTTCAAGATTGATCTCGGACGGTGGCCAGTAACCCGCTGTGTCGCTCCAGTTGACGTTAAGTGACTACCTACCGCGACAATGCCAACCGGGCTACCGCGACCCAAAATGTTGATAGGAAATTGAGCACGACACTTTCACAGTGGGTTCGTTCATTTTAACCCGAGCAATTCCGGATAATATACAGCTAGTATTTGAATATTTACTAATGCTATCTAGTAATTTTGTTTCTAAAATATTTGTGGGGAAAACCACTGTATACAATCATACGTGTGTTTAGATCAAGAAAGATTAGTCACTTTTACTCGTTCGCAGTGATCATTTTTAAGTTTAAGTTAAGCATGAACCAAAAATAAGATTAAAAATCACGAAAATGTGAAAAGAAATTTCGATAGAAATTTCCATTCCTAGGACCCTCCAAAATAAAATATTCTGGCCATAGCCATTCACTACTGACCATAGCTACAGTAAGGGCTTGAGCCAATTCTATGTGTGATCTTTGTTACATAACATTAGATTGCCAAGTTCAAGAGCGTCATGGTAATAGGATTAGGCCATGATCTTTTATTCCGATTACATAAATTTTATCGAAAATAACCTGTCGAAGTTATGAAAGCGGAACGATACGATCGTATAAAAAGGATTGTTTGAATCGGTTGAAGACAATTAACTTGGAAACTCCAGAGTTATTCGCAGCAGAATATAAAATGATGAAAGTAGTGGTGAGTACTTTACTTTTCAAAAAACTGTTCATTTATCTGGGAAAATAAAAATGTGTTGACTAAAAATATGCTCCTAATTTTCTCTAAAAATCAGCTAAGATCCGTTTGACTAAATTCATTTAGTTATTTTTTTGGATTTTATGTTTTGTTTCAATTGTTGTATTGATATTTTATATATTTGATCGACATTTTATGTTATTCTATAAAACAATACAGCTTTGAAACTTAAATTTATTTAACAAAACTTCACTTAATTTACTCAAAATTAAAGTTCGAAATATAATGTATTTAACTGAAATAGGTAATATATATATATATATATATATATATATATATATATTGCATTTTTCAAAGACACAAATTCATTGTCAGCATCTTACTTATCTGAGAAAATTGTTTACTCGTATTTCATTGTGGCCTATTTTGAATCTAATTTTACGCTAAAAAAGCTGCATAGCTATTGTATGTCTTTTTGTAGAAATTAGACTGGCAGTATTAAAAGACTAAACTACCATGTATTTTCCAGAAATTTTATTCGGTTTCATCGCTAACACAAAAATTTAGACTTACCTTAGATTTTGAAGTATTACAATTTTATAAAAAGTTGTTTCAAGTCATTTGAAAGACAAAATGTGCGCAAAGAATAAAGAATACTTTCCACACCCTCGTACGTTTTTAATGCGCCACTCAGAATTCAATAATTTTAAAGTGTGGTTTTTATCATTCAGTACGTACAGTTCGGGTGCTCCTTGAAATTTTGAGTTGTTTTAATCGAATTTCCAATTGAAAAATTCATTCCATCATATAAATCAAAATATTCATATATTCACAGTTTATTCATAGATAAATACCTAATTTGAACCTAAGACTCATCACGAAAACTATTAATTACTATTCCGTTCAAAAGAAACAGAGATTATATTCAAATACGTTATTGCCCTCTCAAAAGGTTAAAATTTCATCCATCATGAATGTTGATATGATTTGAAGTACTTGCGTTTTCTAAAATGTCAATAGTTAAATGGAAGTTTTATTTCAAAACTTGCACAAATCTGAAACATAGAGTTTAATTTTTCGTGATCCTCATAAAGTTCTCAATTTTACAGATCCTTGTTTTGGCTTTGGTGGCCGTCGCATGCGCTATTCAAGACGTCATCCACCACCACAGTCATCACGGTCATGGACATGGAGTCAGCAGCAGATACTTCAGGAAAGCCCCCACTGATTTTGGAGGATATGGATTAGGATATGGTGGATATGGAGGCTATGGTCTTGGTGGATACGGAGGCTATGGGCTTGGTGGAAATGGAGGTTATGGGCTCGGTGGATATGGAGGCTATGGTCTTGGTGGATATGGAGGCTATGGAGGTTTTGGTTACGGATATGCTATTTAAACGGTAAACAGATGTATTAAATAAATTATTATTCTTTTGTACATAATTGCTAATTCGTTAATACAAATTTTAACTATCGTGGTATGAAATTTAATGAAGTGGCATATTTAAATTTCGTTCTTTTCAGTCATATACTAAAAAATTGTTTGTCTTTTCTAGGAAATTCTGAATTCAAGTTTGATAGAGTTGAAATTTGTGATCGGATAATGGTTATCACCAGTGGGAAAAGAAGTGTAAATGAAATGTTGATAAAATAAATTATGGATACCAAATTAACACTTCGTTTTCTGTTTTTTTAGCTATAGTAATCATATGAGTTTTGATTTCTGTTAAGTACATATCAAAATAGCACTGAAGTTTGTATGAGTAATTTAAGGTATGATTTATAAGGTATCATAAAGCTACATTCATAGTAACAGAACATGACAGTTCTTATTTAGAGAAGTAATTCTTTGGTGAGGTATTGACTTGAACGTGTATAATTTTTAATGAAATTTTCAGTTTTATTGATCCAGCTATAAATTATTATGATTTAAAATCAAGCTATTTGGGGCTGTTAAATGTTAAGGAATTAAGAATTGTATTTTTTCAATTTGTATGGTTCCCTAAATTTCGTGTCAAAAGAACATTCGCATATATCAGTTCGAAACTCTTTTTTTTTAAACTCTTTTCTTTCGAACTGCAATTCAAAATAATTAGCTTAAAAACTTTAAACATGACTTCAATGCAGCTCTTGCATTTGAGTTTGTTGTTTTTCAGCTAGCTTTTGTGCATGAAAATTAATTAGACACATAAGGTAGAAGTATGAATTATGTTCAATAAGCAGCGAGGCTCCAGATGAAAAATAAAACAAGGGATATGTTTATTTCAAAAAGGAATATGCATTGGTAGTTTTAATGCAATCAACAAGTAAAAAGAAATTGAAGACACTCTAGTGGAGAGGAAAAAACGATAATAGTGAAATCTTGAAAATAATGAAAGTGGTTTAGACGATTTAATTTTATTAGGATCATATTAAATTAAATACGAGCAGAGTAATTGCAAATCGTTAGAAAGGCTTCGCGAGGAATAAAAACAAAATAAAGGTAATTATATATTAATCAACAGATTGGTCTCTTTCACAAAGACAAAATTCTTGATGTACCAGTAGCACAATTTGTTTTACTGCGCAAAAGGTTGTAAATTTTTTAAGATTAGCTCATGAGTCAATTTTCGGGGCGCTTATGGGGGTGAAGAAAGCAAAAGAAAGAATAAGGTATAAAACGATTATTGGCAGGGCATGAATAAAGATATTACTGAAATTGTCCAGACATGCGAGGATTGACAGCTTCGTAAAAGGAAACGGTTGGTGAAAGGGCTCCAATCACGTCATAGTTCGTCCAGAGCTTTCATTTTGAAGTGGTCAACATTGATATCTTTGGACCTATTGAACCTTCATCCACTACAAGACATAAATACATTTTTTATGATGGACCAGACACCCATTGATCTGAAGCAGTACCTCTTTGGTCACTTTCATCTACGGCGGCATGCGAAGCTTTGCTACAGGTATTTTCGACACACGCACAACTGGTGTACCCAAATTATCGCCAGTGATCAGGGAACAAACTTTAAATCGTCCCTATCTCAAGAATTTATTAAAAGAATTGGATTAAGTTCAAGATTTTCTTGTCCTGGTTACCCAGCCAGCAAAGGCTTAGTAGAGCGATGGAACAGGGTGCTGAAGAAATGCCCCATCACATAATTCGAACAGATCCAAGAGATTGGAATCGGCAAATACCCTTCCGTTGTTCACATATCGTGAAATACCGAACATGACTACCGGAGTATCATCTTTCAAGCTACTATTTGGAAGAGAGACTCGAGAAACTAAGCCTGCTCTCAAAAAATCCTTTTGGGTTGATGAGATACATCTGCCAATGAACATTTCTCAGTCAGCCGCTGAATATCTTCAATAAATGAAGATTGAAACGGAGAAAGCTGCTGAACTTTGACTGCTGCCGAGAAACAAAAAAGATATGGCGATTATTTCAACAAAAGATCGTCTGTGAGAAATTTCAATATAGGATAGCAAGTTGTCCTTCTAATTCCTGATTTAAACAAGATTTATGCCTGATGGACTGGTCCGGAGGAAATCATGCAGCATTGCCCTCCTCATTCCTACCAAGTGAAACAACCTGATGGAACTGAATGGCATGTTCATGTGAACAAGGCTCGAAAATATTATCCTCGTTTCCTTGCAGTCAAGTATCTTCGACCACGAATTCGGAGAAATCCACCCCACTCTTAGTTTGATAAGAATTGTACCAGAAAAGATACTTGGATTCTTGAAAGACAACCTGCCACTACAACAATTTTCTAGTACTCTAATTTTTTTAGTATTAAGTTATTAGTCAATTACATAAAATGTAAATAATTAGAAATAATTTAATAAAATTATTAATTTCGGAAACGTATACATATGCAAGCATTCATTTCATCATCCAAAAGCTAAAAATAATTACTTTGAAAATAATTAAAGTATTTTAAAAGAAATTATGAAGACTTAATCCAGCATGTGCGGGTGGGGGTATCTGTCAGATAAGATTTTTAAAATTGTTAACTTTTAAAGTGAACAAACAGCGTAAAAAGCTTCTGATTCTGAAGTTGTGGATGGAGCTTCAACTTGGCTATCAATCAATTCCTGCTTAAGAGGTGCTGAGAGATATCTCCTGTATTAAGGGATTAATGAACACATCCTTGATGCTGTATAAATCATACTTCTCAAATTCAATTGTCTTCGATTAGTACTACATATGTCAATTTTGGGAGCATATTTCGCAATACTTTAAATAAAAATATGTTTATAGTGCATTATATTTCCCACAAAGCACGTACTGAGAACTGACTCTCATCTACAGGTGGTTTCAAAACTGCCTGTACAAATTTTAAGGGGATATAGGTAGCACAAAATTTACATCGCGATGCATATTCACAAGTGCCACTTAAGTGTGGTAGAATAATTTTCTGTTCAAGGACCTCAATGAAAATTGAAAATTTTCTCGGACACTCTGAGATTAAAAAGTAATTAATACATATGTAGACTTGCATCCCACCACAGTGATCCTTACTTTATACCTAAATATAGTGTAGGTAGTTAAATTAACGTCGTACTGAAGTAACAACACAACGGGCTATTGGCGGCGATCCGCGATCATTCCCGAAGGAAAAGATATTACCGTCATCTGACTATGGTTCAAAATGACGAGCATCTTTTCCTCATCTTTGGAACTACTATCAGATGACAAGGTAACACCTGAGCTGGCACCCCGCTCTCCAAACTTCCACACAACGCTAACGGGAGGACATATGAGGCCATAACAGATTTAACGTGCACCAGCCACAACGAGCACGGCGTTTTTTGGTTGGATCGAGCTTCGAACTCGCAACCCTTCCGTTGCTAATCCACTTCTCTTTCAACCGGGCTACCACGGACTCTTTAACTTAATTAATAGTCAGACAATACCTAATAAATTTAGAAGTTTCATCTCACTTTGAACAATTTATGAGTACAACACGAAACATGAAATACCATTCAATTTTAACCGTCTTAAAAGTTTCGGAAACGTCTAATAAATTTAGTAATTATCTTTAATAATGAGATGTATTTTATCAGAAGCAGTGGAGTATGTAACTCTTTTTAATTAATACTTTCAACTTTAGAAGCGGTTTATGTACAATAAATAGGTAGTAGGTCGTTAATTAACGTCGCACTGGAGCAACAAAATGGTCTATTGACGACGGTCCGGGATTCATCCCGAAGTGAAAGATCAAGGACAACGCCATGTAATTTTGAATCCCGGTCAGATGACAAGAACACCTCGGACGGCACCCCTCTCTCCAAACTTCCCCACCAGGCCAACGTAAGGACATGTGAACAGATTTAACGTGCACCAGCCCCTGTGTATATGACGGTCTTTGACTGTATCTAATTTGGAACTCGTAACCCTCCGGTTGCTGATCCGTTACTCTTCCAACTGTGCTACCGCGGCCTTATGCATAGTAGATTTGGTAAAAATGAATCTGAAGGGAGAATAGATGAGTCATCGCGACTATAATTTAAATTCGTTTCATTTATAGCAAATACTTCGGAAATATTCATTTTAAAAAACTGTACACAAATATTGTAATTTAAGAATAAGTATAGCAATAATTCGAATTTATTTAATATCGTGTGAATAGTTTCTCATATACTGGAATTTATATAATCCCAGATAACGTGAAATATAATTTGAGATGTAAGAAAATTGCGAGATGAAAATATTCAATATTTCAATCCATAGCTTGATACAAAAGAGTTTATATAAACTTGCAAAACTTTCAAAAACAATTATTATGTATGTGTAATATATTATTATCTGACTATAAATATTTTGTAGTATCTAAGAAAATAGGCCTTAATCGGATAGTGAAAAGATATGTAAGATCAAATTTTGATACAACTATTTTTTGCATTCTAACACTTCAGGGAAATCATTAATTTTGAGGGAATTTGATAGAGACAGATGTTAGATATCTGAAGTGATTCGCACAGTTATGCAGTCAAGAACAAATCTCATGTACATACGTATGTGTGAAAAAGTTGAATCAAACTTGCTTATTCGCGCATTCGTAGAAGACCAAATTTAAAAGTTCTTTTCAGTAAGGAATAACGCCTTCTATTAATTTATATGCATAAAATTTACTATATTGTCTTCATACCAAAATGCGCACGAACATCATAATTTCCAGAAAAAACACCCAATTTCGACAAAAATTTTGTGTCTATATCAAAATTTAATATCGGTTACGAAGTTTCAAGTCATTTGGTCCAACCTTTCTAGATGATTTTGGAAAATTTGGAGCACCTAATATAAATTATAAAGCAAGATTTTTATTCGTATTTTCAGGTATAATATTTCTATCACACTGAAGTTTTTTATAATCTTACTTTCAAAGAATGAAAACAAAGCTTATTTTTCAATTTAATTTTTAATAGACAATAAAATTTGAAATTAATATGCAAAAGAATTGTGAATAGCAATCTTCAAATTCAACTTTTGAGTTACATATGGAAGAATAATGCATTCGAAACCATATGGATATATTTCACTTACTGTCAATTTCTAAAAAAATATAATAGAAATTTAAGAATGCATCCAGTTTAATAATTCAACATCTGGAAGCTTTGATTTAATTCAATCCAGCTTGATTTAAAAACGTTAAAACTTTATAACCCGTTTGTATGGTTTTGATCTGCTTGTGATCACCTTGACGTATCGCCATTAGCAAAATTGCTCAGACGTTAATGGACGAGATATAATGTCGAAATCTTTCCGAGGTTGACAAAGTTTTCTAAATTGAATATCTCATATAAAATAACGATAAAGAAAATAACTCAATGAGTATATACCCATATTCTTATATGACTTCATTAAATAATACATTGATTTATACTGTTACTAATTTGAACATTAGGGTACCATGTGAAACCTATTAACAATTCTTTCAATAATTTGTTTATTCAGTACTATTTAGAGGTAGTCACTTTTCAAAAATAAAATCATATGTGATTACTTAAATAACGATAACTAAAGATATACAAGACACAAGTGTTAATTTAAAATCCACAATTTTTATTTTGTTAACATTTTCTTTACATTTCTCTTCCTATCTCTGATCACCATGCTCTGTCCACAAACTTCATATTCAGCAAAACTAGCAAACATTAATTCCTAGAAAAAATAATAAAAAGTTCGATATATTATGCCAGAAAATAAATTATATATTCTTTCTGCAAAAGATTTTCTGTTTAACAATCGATTAGTCTAGACAAGTCATATAAATAGCTGATCAAGTTCAAATCTGTTAGATAGATATAAAGTTGTTGATACAAATTTATAAAATGTAAAATGGTTTATTCACATTTTATAACACTTTAAACATTAATTTCAGTTTCTTATATTTTTTACAATTTGAAAACTGTGTAGTTCGTTCAATTGAAATAAAATTTCTAACACGAAGGTACCACTTAAAGCAAATAATGTTATAAAAAATATAAAGTAAACAAGTTGGTTATGTATCGGCACCTAGCCAATATCAAAATACTCAATGCTAAATACGCAATACAACCATATGAATGCATAAAGAGCGTAAAACTTTCACCCTACAGATACAAATTATGTAAAATACGTATTCTTGCATAAGCCAATAAATTATTCATACGCCAATACTTACTATTTATATAGCATATCCGTAGCCAAATCCTCCATATCCACCGAGTCCGTAGCCTCCATATCCACCAAGCCCGTAGCCTCCATATCCACCAAGGCCATAGCCTCCATATCCACCAAGGCCATAGCCTCCATGTCCACCATACCCTAATCCATATCCACCATATCCTCCAAAATCAGTGGGGGCTTTCCTGAAGTATCTGCTGCTGACTCCATGTCCATGACCGTGATGACTGTGGTGGTGGATGACGTCTTGAATAGCGCATGCGACGGCCACCAAAGTCAAAACAAGGATCTGCGAAATTGAAAACGTTTTTAGGAATAAAATGAAATAAAACGTTTATTCTTTTTCGAATATCGAAAACTTTTTTCTTCTAAATTCCAAGCAATGAAATTATAACTATTTGAAGAATTAACGAAATTTCACCTTTTGGGGAAGTTAATTTAAGCAAATGTATTCTATATTTTCCAGGGTTTTTTAGACAATTCAATGATGCATTTCAATTTCAGATATGCATTTCGGTGAAACAAAAAACGTATGTATAAAATAACACATGCTTAATCTATGAATATTCTGTAGAATCGAATCAAATTAATTTTCAAATTACAAATTGAATGAGATTCGAAACATCTTGAAACCTAATCCTTGGTGCGTATTGATTGTTGATAATTTTGGTTTTTAATTCCTGCATGTCACAAACGACACATTTAATAAATATTTTCTGGTAAATATTGAAACCCCTGGGTGTCACAAGATTTCCGAGTAGTATATAGTATTGTTAAAAACCACATCCATTATTTGAAAGAATCTTAAAATTCTATTCGTCAAAAATGCCAAAACTGGTTGGAAGTCTGTAGGTACCAGAACGGATATATGCCCGTGAACCAATCACAGGGTTAAGACTCCGGATATGCTATCATTCAAAAATCATTCAAGTACATTGCTGCTCGATTTGGAAGAGCAATTACATCGAAATGCATTTGCTCCGAAATTCTGACACATTTTAAATTTTATAGTGAAGTTACTAAATCAGTTTTAATTTGCATTATACCTCGGTAATTTAATCCCATAATCTATTGACTGCAAAAGAGAATTAAAAGCTTTATAGCAATTTTTAAGACTAAGGAGAGAATCAAGGTAGGGAATACAACATCAAATACAAACTCGAGATTTGCCATACTCCACCAATATAAAAAACATATTATAAGGTTATTGTGAACTTTGTATATAAATATTTGATGTTATTTAAAAAATAACCAAATGCAATATAACTTACACTTAGTTTTATAATAAGTAATTTAGAAAATAAAAAATTCTAAAGATATATCAGTTATTAATTTAGTAAAAACATTGGTAGGGTGTGACGAAGACACCATCCGTAGATTTAACTTGAATACTCGGCCCTGATGCTCCACTGAGGAACAAATGAAGCAGTCGTAAGAAGTTTGAACGATTGCTTATTGGGAATATTCAACAATTAATTTACAGTTTCAATGATTAATGTGCAGTTTTTGATATTAATATTGAAGGATACTTGAATTGGTTAAGGATCTGTGATTGTAGCATAGTTTGGTAGCTTTCGAATGAACCACTCACGCCACGCAATCTTAAGTAATACTGGCCCAAAGTTCACCCAGCACCGTAGAATTTCGACATATTGCGGACCCGTTCCCCTCAGTGTCCCTGCGTACTCGGTCCGCATGGATGTCAAGTACGAACATCCTTAGTCTATACAGCGCTATGTTTGTTTTCTGGGTGTTTCTTCATGTTCTAAAAACATAAGACAAAACAATTGTAACGGTTTTTGTTTGTAACGTTAAATTTTTCAAAAATGTCCCCAGTACTGTTCCGATTTTAAAGACTTACTCGTGTCAAAAATCAATGAAGTAATTTAAATGGATTGAAAAATATTTGATAGGTAGGTATTTTAATTAAAGTCGCAATGGAGCAACATATCGAGCTATGGGCGACGGTCCGGGATCAAACACGAAGGGAAAAACCGAAGACAACACCACGTATTTTTGAACCACGGTCAGATGACGAAAAAAATGTTTGGATTGAAATACTTAAGTGAATATTTTCTAGTAAGTTTACAAAATGAAGTTAAGGTAGGTAGTTGAATTTCCGTAGCACTGAAGCAACACAACGAGCTATTCAACTTGAAGGAGCAAAGATATTTAACCTTAATAACCATTTAACACACAAAATTTTGCAGTCATGTAGTTTTTATCCTTGTAAGGCATTCATGTTCTCCTAAATTAATTAGCAATCCGAAAAACAAACTACTTACCACTATTTTCATCATTTTGTATTCTACTGTGAATGGCTGGAGTTTCCAAGTCGATTGTTCTCAACCGTTTCAAGCATTCCCTTTTATACGAAAGCTTTTTCGTTACGCTTTTGTAACTTCGACGCAAATTCTTTTCGATGAATTTCATGTAATCAGAAAGATCATGGGCTAATTCCATTTCCGTGACACTTTTGGTCTTGTTACGCTGACATTATGTAATAAGGATCACATAGATACAATCTATTTTAAGGGCTCATTTTTCACCTATTTTGATAAATTCATTTCCTACCCCAGAAAGCACTTAATGATTAGAATTCCTGAGCTACAATTACTCAATAAATAATTCATCAATGAACTGTGCCATTATCTCTGTGCAAGGTCTCTGTTTCAAATTGAAATTTTTTTCACAAAAATCGAAACATGAATAATTAAAAAACTTCAACTTATACAAGCATGCTGTGAAAGGGTGATGATACATGTGAAATAATTTTAACCCTCCAAGTGGTTTCAACGAGATATCTCGTCCATAAAGATTTGACCATTTTTCCTAATGGCGTGATGTATCGTCATTTAGATATTACCGACATTTTTGTGATGACGAGATCAAGATTTGGTCAATTTTCTTATCAATGACAATATATCTCGTCCATCAAGATGTGGTCAGTTTGCTAATGACGAGATACATCCCCGAGACTACCACCAAGAGCGTTAAGAGTGAAATATCCTAGCTATTATTTTTTTAATCTCAATCGAATACACATATACGCACAATTCAATATATTTCACGAACTAAATATTTGGTAATAAAAAGCGTGTTAAATCATTTTTAGAAATCTCATTTTTACTATAGTTCTTAAATTGTGTTGTTTTAATTTACTATTAAATATGCGAAATGGAATCACGTAAGGCATCTTTGATCTTAGAATAATATTGCTACTCAGAAAAAGCACCAAATTTAGGTTGTCAATAGATGATATGCCGGAAATAAGTCTCATGTATGAAAATACAGCAAAAAAATTGCTACACAATCCATCGAAATTCCCTTCATCTGATGGCAAAGCTAGTCCAGCTTTACCCCATTAAACCCAAACCAATCAACTCTTCATCGGAAAATTTGTGTTTTTATGAATTTGTCAGTATTTTGACATGAATACGTCTTTAAAATCGGAAGAGTATTCAGGGCCATGCATAAAAAGTTGAGAGTTATAAAAAGCGTTAGAACTGTTTAGTCTTATGATTTCAGAACTAGAAACATCCTGATGATAAATATAGCGTTGTGTAGACAAAGGATGTCGATACCCAACATGGCCTTCCGACCACCGGTACCTGGCATGATCACAGGCGCACTAAGCGCGGAGAGGGGGCCCGCACTAAGTGAAAAATCTACGGAGCTGAGCGAGCTCTGGGCCAGTGTAACTTTGGATTGCGTGGTGTGATGACTGTATAAATGATGCCATTCGAAAGCTCATAATAAACGCTACAATCACAGACTTTTAATCAATAAAATTATCCTTTAATATTAATAACAAACTACATTTTAATCATTCACACTGTAAATTAACTATTGAATATTCACACAATAAAAACAATCGTTCAAACTTCCTATGTCTACTTCATTGATTGCACAATCCAACATTCAGAGAGTAAGTATTGTGAAATAGGAAATAACAAGTGTAAGTGTATATGAATCCAGTACTCGTTTCTAAGCACGTCCTAGTTTTAAGCAGATAAGATTTTCGATATGTTTTCCGGGCCATAGACTAGAGTAACAGGCGACATAACATTTCTACATCCCTTTCTGTATAGAAAAGATGTCTGCTCACGCGTGTTTCAGTCAATTTCAGTTTTCTCAGGACTGATATCGGGCCAATGTGTAGCTCGTGTTAGGAGTCTAGAACTCTGCAACTCTATCCGTCAACATAAAATGTGTGTATCAATTTATAGATCAAATACACAAACCAAAGTATAATATTAGAGTTAATCTTAACGCACTAAGCCTAGACGGGTGGAAAAGTATTGAACGTGGGAAGCTATCGTGAAGCTTTAGAGTGAAGGAAATTTCACTTTAGCAAATGACTATATCATTATTATGATTATATCTTTTTCTCAGTTCCACCCAAAGAAAAATTCTGGTAGCGAGGCTGAACTGAAAAATATATCAATGTTAAAATATAAATACTGCAATCTAAGTTTGACAAATAACATCAAACTATTTAGAATCTCTCTTATTATGTAATTCATATTTTGACGACAACAATAAGATAGATTCATCTTTGGTACACATCGATAAATATATTTGGAATAAAAAATCTAAATAGTGTCATCTGAAAAAAATAATTGAGGACACCTGAAGCCCAGTTGGTCGAATCGCGGATTACCAACCGAGTTTGAAACTAGGTCCAGCAAAAGACCATCGTGTACATGGAGGCTGGTGCACGTTAAAACTTTCGTGACCGTAAATGTCCTCACGTTGGCTTGCTGTGTAAGTTGGAAGAGTTGAGTGCCAGCCCAGGTGTTGATCTCGTCATCTGACCGTGGTTCAAAATTACGAGGCATCATCGGATCTTCCGCTTCGGGATTGATCCTGGACCGTCACCAATGGCCCGTTGTGTCGCTCCAGTGAGATTTTAATTAACTACTACCAACGCGACCCAAAATGTTGATAGGAAATTGAGAATAACATTTTCACCATGAGTTCGTCATTTTAACCCAAGCAATTCCGAATAATATTCTGCTGGTATTTGAATACTTGCTAATGCTATCTAGTTTAATTTTGTTTCCAAAATATTTGTGGAAAACCACTGCATACAAACATACCTGTTGTAAGAAAATTAAATCAAGAGATTTGTCCCTTTTTACTAGCTTACAGTCATCAATTTTGAGTTTAAGTTAATCTTGAACCAAAAATAATATTAAGAAGACACGAAAATGTGATAGGAGATTTGGATAGAAATTTCCATTCTTAATTAGGATCCTCGAAAATGAAATATTCTGGCTACACTACTGACCATAGCTACAGTTAGGGCTTGAGCCAATTGTATCTGATTGATCTTTGTTACATAACATTAGATTAACAAGTTCAAGAGCGTCATGGTAATAGAATTAGGCCATGATCTTTATTCCGATTACTCGAATTTTATCGAAAATAACCTGTCGAAGTTATGAAAACGGAACGATACGATCGTATAAAAAGGATTGCTTGAATCGGTTGAAGGCAATTGACTTGGAAACTCTAGAGTTATTCGCAGCAGAATATAAAATGATGAAAGTAGTGGTGAGTACTTTACTTTTCAAAAAACTGTTCATTTATCTGAGAAAATAAAAATGTGTTGACTAAAAATATGCTCCTAATTTTCTCTAAAAATCAGCTAAGATTCGTTTGACTCATTTAGTTAATTTTTTAGCTTTTATTCTTTGGATTGTTTCGTTTTGGTATTTTATATATTTGATCGATATTTTATGTTTATTCTATAAACAACAAGGCTTTGAAATTTGAATTTATTTAACAAAACTTCACTTAATTTACTCAAAATTTAAGTTTGAAATATAATTTATTTATCTATGGTATAAATAATATTACATTTTTCAAAGACAAAATGCATTTCCGTCAGCATCTTGCTTATCTGAGGAAAATTGTTTACTTATATTTCATTGTGTCCTAGTTTGAATCTAACTTTACGCTAAAAAGAGATGCATAGCATTGTATATATCGTTTTGTAGAAATTATACAAGCGGTATTAAAAGACTAAACAATCATTGTATATTCTAGAAATTATTCGGTTTCATCGCTAACACAAATTTAGACGTTCCTCAGATTTTTAAATATTGCAATTTTATATAGTAGGGTCGTTTCATGCCATTTGAAAGACAATGTGAGGGTTCCAAACTCTCGTACTTTTTTAATGCGCCACTCAGCATTCATTAATTTGAAAGTAATGGTTTTTATTATTCAGTAGGTACAGTTTGAGTGCTCCTTGAAATTTCAAATTGTTTTCATCCAATTTCCAATTAAAAAATTCATTCCTTCACACACACACACACATACACACTCACTCACACATTTGAATCAAAACATTCATATAATCACAGTTTATTCGTAATTCAAAATACCTTATTCTGTTGAACCTAAAACATTACGAAATCCATTAATTATTGTTCTGTTAAAAAAATAGATTGTGTTCATCCACATTATTGCCCTCTCAAAAGGTTGATTTGAAGTACTTGCGTTCTACTATATCAATAGTTAAATGAAAATTTTATTTCAAAAGAAACTTCCACAAATCTGAAACATAGCGTTTAATTTTTTCGTCATAAAATTTCTCAATTTCATAGATCCTTGTTTTGGCTTTGGTGGCCGTCGCATGTGCTGTTCAAGACGTCATCCACCACTACAGTCATCACGGTCATGGACATGGAGTCAGCAGCAGATACTTCAGGAAAGCCCCCACTGATTTTGGAGGATATGGAGGCTATGGCCTTGGTGGATATGGAGGCTATGGGCTTGGTGGATATGGAGGCTATGGTCTTGGTGGATATGGAGGCTATGGAGGATTTGGTTACGGATATGCTATTTAAACGGTAAATATTGATATATTAACTAAATTATTCTTTTATGCATTATTGTTATCTGTTTTACACAAATTTTAACTACTTTGTTATATAAAATGTAATCTCTCCTCCCATTTTTATACCAATATTTATTTTTATTGCAAATTTAACATTGCTGATTTTCAAATTGAGAGGGAAAAGATACTATTTGTACACTCAATACCTTCTTGCGTTCATTCTAAGTATTTTTCTTAGGTTAAACAATCTACGTAAATACCAAACTATAAATTATTCATGGATCTGAAATTAAGCTTTCTTTTAGAAACATTTAAGTAGTAAGATTGTTTTACTGTCTGATTCATTCTGCTTTTCATGAATTTTTATCACCAACTTTAGTCCAGTCTAATATATTTTAACGTTATATGTTATTTTTGACTTTTTGTGTCGATTGAGAAACATCGAAAATTTCGAAAAAACTTTGAAAGAAATTGAAGTAATATATTTAAATTTTTTCAGTCATATTGTACTAAAAAATTGTTTCTTTTCTAGGATTCTGAATTCAAGTTTGTTAAATATGAAATTTGTGATCGGAAAATGGTCATTACCACCAGTGGAGAAAGAAATGTAAATGAAATGTTGATAAAATAAATTATGAATTTCAAATTAACCCTTTGCCTTCTGAATTTTTGAGATATCGTTGTTTAAGTAACCATATGTTTTGATTTCTTATCAAAATAGCCGTGAATAAAGAAGTAATTAAATGTAAAATTTATGAAGTATCATAATGCTACATATAGTAACAGAACGTGACAATTCTTACTTAGAGAAGTCATAACGCAAAGTAATTCTAGGGTCAGTATTGATTATTCCAGTATTTGAATTCAAGGGTCAGTAGTTTCCTTATACGTAATTTTCAATATACATATACGCTAGTGTATATTTCGTTAAATGTTGACTTTAATTCAGTTTTTTTACAAAAAGTCATTGATTTATGCTCAAAGTAATTTCATCATGAAAAAATCAGATTAAGCTAATCATTAATTACCTAATTTAGATATAATTAGCTAATTAGCATGTTTTTTGAAGTGATGTCTCATTTTCTAATTTGTTCAGAAAGATAATTATTGCTGGAAATTATTCCTAAAATTATTCTTCGTGTTTTGACCTTTCGTGTCATGGTACTAGAGGGAATAGGTTTTTACAATTTTTTTCACCAGGAAGCAAAAAGACTTTCAGGATTTTTAATATTCAAAAATCAACTAAAAATTCACTTCTCAACTAATAGCTCTGATTGAGAGTCAAAACATTCACTGATTACATAGATTTTTGATTCAAAAATAATTATAATGGATCAATATTCATTGTTGTGTTATTACAGTTTAAACGAAACATATTGCACGAACACAGTTATTCAGAAATTGGGTTTAAAGTTTTGGAAACATGTTTGTACATGGTGACAGTACCTAACAAAAAACCCTTGTAACTAGAAAATGTTCCTGATATATACAAGATCTTGGTAACGTTTGAAAACTAAGGAGTTGGAAAATATTTTGTACCGAAAACAAATCGATATTCTGGTCTATTTTCATGATTTCTAGTATCCATTTTATACAAAATTGTATTGAAACCACACAAAGAGCCCGATATAAATTTTTATAATTCAAAATCAAGCTATTTGGGGCTGTCAAATACTAAGGTAATACAAACTGTATTTTTCAATTTCTTTTCAACCTTAAATTAATCGCATTACTTAATTACATTATTAAAAATAATTATATTATTTTTTTAATAAATTATGAAAACTTAAGCCAGCAAATGCGAGGGCTCTGTCAGATAAGTGTTAAAATTGTACTCTTACAGTGAACAAGTTTATTTCCTATAGTGTAAAAAGCTTCTGATGCCGAAGTTATGTTCATAGACGGAGTTTTAAGTGTATATAAGTACTATCAGTGTTAAAGCTTAAGAGATGTGGACAGATACTTCCTGGATTAAGGATAATGGTGATTAATTAACGTCGCACTAGAGCAACACAACGTGTTATTGGCGATGATCCAGGATCAATCCTTAAGGGAAGGATAAGAGGACAAGTAATTTTGAACCACAGTCAGATGATGAGGTCAAAACCTGAGCTGTGACACCCAACTCTCCAAACTTCCTCACCTCGCCAACGCGAGGATATTTGGAGCTACGACAGATTTAACGGGCACCAGCCCCGTGTACAGGACCTTTTGGTTGGATCTAGTTTCGAACTTGCAACTTTCTGGTTGCTAATCCGTTACTCTTCCAACCTGTGTTACCATGACCCTCCCATATTATGAGATTAATGGACATACTCTTGATACTGCATAAAAATAATTTTCACACTTACCTTCCTCTGATTAGTACGCGTCTCTTTCTTTTGGGGCATATCTTGCAATACTCTAAAAATGTGCTTATAGTCCGTTACATTCCCACAAAGCTGTTAACCAGAACTGACTCTCATCCACAGGTGGTTTCAAAACTGCCTGTACAAACTTTAAGTGAAGGTGGGGAATATAGAGCTCATAGGAATGTGTGTCAACAAGTGTCACCCATGTGTGCAAGAGCAGTGGTTTCTTGTTTTGAATATGTGGGAAACACGATGTGCAACATCTGAAAAACGTCATTTCAGATGACAAAATCTTCCCAAAACCAGACCTCAAAATATATTAGTGCCATCTCGTTGTAAATCAGCTGCTTACTAACCACGGAAGGTTCCCGGAATACTTCCAGGATATACGACGTCGAACACCTGCTTATGTGGTCAAGTTGGTGATTCTCTGCACTACATGCTAGACTGCCGGCTTACGATGCACCCCTAGAAGAACTTGAATTCATTAGAGATCAACCCAGTGACATTACCAAAGCTTAAAGACAACAAATGAACATTGAAATATAATGTTACATTTGTGGTGAAAACCATTGAAAACCATTTTGTTCGGGATTGTACAGTATCCCAAAACAAAAACCAATGGAAAGAAAGGAGATGCTGTTGTAGCAGATTATTTCCCGAGTACTTCAAACCTTCCGACCTTCAACCTTTGAAGCCTGTCACGATTTTCGTATAGGGGAAAGAGACGGTATAAGAGAGAGACTCAGCTGTTGGTTATTAATTCTGAATTGCTTCCTAACGTGGACAGTAATGAATTTGGGAAGGCTATTTTGAACAGTTTTTGGTGAAACAGTTGAAGCCAAGTTAGCCAAAACAACGATTGCACCATGATTCCACAAACATCCGTGCAATGTATAAATGTATAATGTATAATGTGCTAACAGATAAATTACCTACGCAAGCATTGATTCCACCGTTTCTGTATGAATCATTATATTCAATAAGCAGTGAGGCGCCTGATGAGAAAAGAAACAAGGGATGTGTTTATTTCAAAAAGGGAAGTGCATCAGTAGATATTTTCATACAATCAACAAGTAAAAATAATTTGAGGACACTATATCTAGTGGAGAGGAACAAAATTATAATAGCGAAATCTTAGGAAATAGTGAAAGTAATTTAAACTATTCTCAATTTTATTCGGATCATATTAAATTAAAAGACGAACAGAGACATTGCAAATTATTAGAGAGGCTTCGCAAGGAATTAATACAAAACAATTATATATTAATCTAAGGATTAATCTATCACAGAGAAAATTCTTGATGAATCAGTGGCACAATTTGTTTTACCGGTCAAAAGGTTGGATAAAGTTTCAAGATTAGCTCATGAGCCATACGTGGGTAAAGAAAACTAAAGTAGTGATAAGGTATAGTTTTTATTGGCCGGGCATGAATAAAGATATTACTGAATTGGTCCAAACATGCAAGGGTCCAAACAGCTTCGTATAAAGGAAAGGTTGGTGAAAGAGCTCCAATCACGCCATTAGTTCGTCCAGAAATTTCATTTTGAAGTGGTCAACATTGATATCGTTGGACCTATCGAAACTTCATTCCAGGACATGGAGCAGAGGACATAAATACATTCTCTGCATGATGGACCAGCACACCCATTGATCTGTAGCAGTATTTGTCTGGTCACTTTCAGTCAAGATGGCACGCGACGCTTTGCTACAGGTGTTTTCGACACACAATTGGTGTACCCAAATTTATCGCCAGTGATGAGGGAACAAACTTTAAATCGTCCCTCACTCAAGAATTGGATTAAGTCCAAGATTTTCTTGTCCTGGTTACCCAGCTAGCAAAGGCTAAGTAGAGCGATGAAACAGGGTGCTGAATAAAATGCTTCATTTCGTAATTGGAGAAAATCCGAGAAGTAGGGATCAGCAAATACCCTGTCGTTCTTCGCATATCCTGAAGTTCCGCACACGATTACCGGAGTATCACCTTTCAAACCACTATACAGGGTGTCCCAAAAAGGTTGTTCCGCAATTTATCTTTTTACCATTTGGAGATAGGTAGGCAATGTAAATTTCAAAAGTACACCAAATAAGGTAAATAATTAAGATATGTGAATAAAATTATCACGTGATAACAATTTAAGTGGATACAGTTTTTAATTTGTATACAACCCCTCTAGATAAAAATCCGAGATAGCAGAAATGTTCCTTACCTGCATCCCTATCGTTAGCAGAAAACTGCATTTCTGTAGATTGAACAGTAACGGAGGCATAATGACGCAAAAAAATTGACTTATACCGCTTGTGCACAGCTGTTCAAGCAGTCAGATTAGGGACCGTATACACAATGCTAAAAAGCATTTTTTTCGGTCAGAAAGTGCAACATTGTGCAAAGTAATGTAGTATTGCAAGTGCAGATGAAAATCGCAATGAATAATAGTAGACAATGTAATCTTTAATAAAAATATTGTAGAAAAAAAGGTTTAAATAAAAATAAAAGGAAATTTACAACGCATGTTCAAAATGTTTTCCATCTGCAGCAATGCAGAACTTAGCTCTTCCTTTTTGGCCATGGGTCAGTTTCCGTTCTAAATTAGATACGGCCCCCTTAAAATGGAAACTTTTGTATCTCCGTTACTATTCAACCTACAGAAATATGGTTTTTTACTAACGATAGGGATACAGGTAAGGAACATTTTTGCTATATCGAATTTTTATCTAGAGGGGTTGTATACAAATTAAAAACTGTATCCGCTTAAATTGTTATCATGTGATAATTTTATTCACATATCTTAATTACTTACCTTATTTGGTGCACTTTTGCAATTTACATTGCCTACCTATCTCCAAATGGTAAAAAGATAAATTGCGGAACAACCTTTTTGAGACACCCTGTATAGTAGATAGGTTCTAGGTCCACTGCCAACTTGCCAATAAACATTTCTCAGTAAGCCACTGACTATCTTCAAGAAATGAAGATAAAAATGGAGAAAACTGCCGAACGTGCATCTTTTACTGTTGCTGAGAAACAAAAACATATTGCGATTATAGCGAAAGATCGTCTGAGAAACTTGAATATAGTAGAGCAAATATTCCTTCTGTTTCCTGTTGTCGTTAGAGATCAATATTTACGCCAGATGGATTGGACTGGGGAAAACATGCAGCGATGGCTTCATTCCTACATAGTGAAACTACTTGAAGGAACTGTATGGCATGTTCATGTGAACAAGGTTCGAAAATTGTCATCATCGAGTTATCTTCGAAGACCACGAATTCAGAGAAATCCACCCCACTCCTAGTTCGTCAAGAAAAGATACTTGGTGAACAAGAAAAATGAACAAGAAAAGATACTTGGATCCTTGAGAGACAACCTTCCACTACCAAAACTTTCAAGTTCCCTAAATATTTTAGTATCAGGTTATTAGGTAATAACATAAATATAAAAAATAAGAAATAGTTTAGTAAAATTAGAAATTTCGGAAACGCATACGGATGGAAGCATTGATTTCATCATTCAAAACGCTAAAAATAATTATTTTGGAAATAATTAAAGTATTTTAAAGAAATTATGAAGACGTAAGCCACAGCAGGTGCGGGGTGGTCTGTCAGATAAGTGTTAAAATTGTCAACTCTTACAGTGAAAAGTTGTTCTTTCTGCAGTGTAAAAAGCTTCTGATTCTGAAGTTGTGGATAGGGTTTCAACTGTAAAAAAGTAGTGACTATCAATCGATTCCTGCTTGAGAGGAGCTGACAGATACCTCCTGTTTTAAGGGATTAATGAACACACCATTGATTCTGTTTGAACCATATTTCTCAAATAAATTCTATTGTCTATGATTGGTAGTTCATGTCATTTTGGGTGGCATATTTCGCAATACTCTTCATAAAAATGTGTTTATAGTGCATTATATTTTCCACAAAGCCCTTACTAAGAACTGACTCTCATCTACAGGTGGTTTCAAAGCTGTCTGTACAAATTTTAAGGGGATATAGGAACACAAAATTTACATCGGGATGTATGTCCACAAGTGCCATTTAGGTGTCGTAGCACAATGATTCCCAAATTTTTCCGTTCAAGGCCCTCAATGAAAATTGAAAATTTTCTCGGACCCTCTGAGATTAAAAAGCAACTAATGCATATGCAGACTTGCATCCGATCACAGTGATCCTTACTTTCACCTTAATATATTGTAGGTAGTCTAATTCAAATCCCACTGGAGCAACACATCGGGCTATTGGCGACGATCCGCGATCATTCCCGAAGGAAAAGTTCTGACCGTCATTTGACTATTGTTCCAAAGGACAAGGAAAAGATCCTCTCCATTTGGAACTACTGTCATATGCAAGGTCAACACCTGAGTTGGCACCCCACTCTCCAAACTTCCACACCACGCTAACATGAGGACATTTGAGGTCACGACAGATTTAACGTGCACCAACACCAACGTACACGATGGTCTTTGATTGGATCGAGTTTCGAACTCGCAACCCTCCCGTTGCTAATACACTTCTCTTCCAACAGGGCTACCACGGACCCTTTGACTTAATTAATATTCACACAATAACTAATAAATTTAGGAGTTTTATCTCGCTTTGAACAATTTATGAGCACAACACGAAATACGAAGTTCCATCCATTTTAAATCCTCTTAAAGATTTTCCAAAACGTGTAATAAATTTAGTAATTATCTTTAATGATCAGATGCATTTTATCAGAAGTGGAGTGTTAGTTCTTTTAATATTTTCAATTTTGGAAGATATTTATGCATAATAGGTAGGTAGGTCGTTAATAAACGTCGCACGGGAGCAACAAAATGGGCTATTGACGACGGTCCGGGATTCATCCCGAAGGGAAAGATCAAGGACAACGCCATGTAATTTTGAATCCCGGTCAAATGACGAAAACACCCCCCCCCCTCAGACGGCCCCACACTCTCCAAACTTCCACACCAAGCCAATGTAAGGACATTTGAAGAGATTTAACGTGCTCCAGCCATGTGTTCAACACGGTCTTCGGTTGGATTCGAACTCTCAACCCTCCGTTTGCTAATCCGTTGCTCTTTCAACTGGGCTACCGCGGCCCTTATGCAAAATAGATTTAATAAACATGAATCTGAAGGGAGAATCGATGAGTCAATAATTTAAATTCATTTAATTGATAGCAAATACTTCGGAAACATGCATTTTTAAAAATTGTACACAAATATTGTATTATTTAAGAATACGTATAGTAATAATTCAAATATATTTATTTCATGTGAATAGTTTCTCATATACTGTAATTTATATATTCCCAGAAAACGTGAAATATAATTTGAGATGTAAGAAAATTGTGAGATGAAAATATTCAATATTTCAATCCATAGCTTGATACAAAAGAGTTTATATAAACTTGTAAAACCTTCAAAAACAATTCTTATGTATGTGTAATATATTATTATCTGACTATAAATATTTTGTAGTATCTAAGAAAATAGGCCTTAATCGGATAATGAAAAGATATGTAAGATCAAATTTTGATACAACTATTTTTGCATTCTAACACTCGAGGGAAATCATTAATTTTGAGGGAATTTTATGGAGACAGATATTCACTCAAGGACCAATATCATGTACATACAGGTATGTGAGAAAAAATCGAATCAAACTTGCTTATTCGCGCATTCGTAGAAGAGCAAATTAAAAAGTTCTTTTCCATAAGGAATAACGCCTTCTATTAATTTATATGCATAACATTTACTGTATCGTCTTCATACCAAATTGAGCATAAACATCATAATTTCCAGTAAGAACACCCAATTTATTCACAAATTTTGTGTCTATATCAAAATTCAACATCGGATACGAAGATTCAAGTTTAATTTATTTAATATTTCTAGGTAATGAGTATTGAAAACATGGAGCACCTAATAATAAGTTCGATAACAAGACTTTTATTCGTATGTTTAGGTATAATGTTTCTATCACACAGACTTTTTTATTATTTTACTTACAAGATATTAAAAGAATGCTTCTTTTTCAATTTAATTTTTAATAGTGAATAAAATTTGAAATTAATATGCAAAAGAATCATGAATAGCAATCTTCATATCCAATTTTTGAGTTACATATGGAAAAATAATGCATTCGAAACTAAATGCATATATTTCGTTTACTGCCAATTTCTAAAAAATATAATAGAGATTTAAGAATATATCCAGTTTAAGCATTTAACATCTGGAAGCTTATATTTCATTCAATCTAGCCTGATTTAGAAACTTGAATGTTTTATTACTCGTTTGTGTAGTTTTAACCTCCAGGTTGTTGCCTTGAAGAGGTATTTTTTGATTAGTAAAACTGCTCAAACCATGATGGACGAAATATTTCGTCGAAATCACTTGGAGGGTTAAGAATGTATTTTATATTGAATATCCCATATAAAATAACTATAAGGGGACAATAATTCAATGAGAGTATACTCGTATTCTTGTATGACTTCATTGAATAAGACATTCATTTATTTTGTTACTAATTTGAACATTAAAATACACCATGTGAAACCTATGAGCTATTTTTTCAATTACTTATTTATTCAGTACTATTTAGAGAGAGTCACTTTTCAAAAATAAAACCATTTGTGATTACTTGAATAACGATAAATAAAAATATACGAGACACAAGTGTTAATTTAAGATCTACAATTTTTATTTTGTCAACATATTATTTACAGTTCTCTTCCTATCTCTGATCATCATGCTTTGTCCACAATTTTCATATTTAGCAAAACTAGCAGACAGTAATTCCTAGAAAAAAAAATAATAATAAGTTTGATATTTTATGACAGAAAATAAATTTGGATAATGTATTAATTCTTTCTGCATATGATTTTGAATGTTTAAGAATCGAATAGTCTAGACAAGTCATAAAAATAGCTGATCAAGTTCAAATTTATTAGATAGATATAAAGTTGTTGATAAAAATTTATAATATGTAAAATTGTTCATTCACATATCATAACACTAAACTTTAAGTTCAGCTTTATTTATATGTTATAATTTGAAACCTGTGTAGTTCAGTTGAAAAAACAATTTATAATACGAAAGTACAACTAAAAGCAAAATAATGTTACAAAAAATGACAAACAAACAAGTTGGTTATATATCGGCACCTAGTCAATATCAAAATATTCAATGCTAAATACGCAATACAACCATATGGATGGATAAAGAGTAAAACCTTCACCCTACAGATACAACTTATGTAAAATACGTATTCTTGCACAAATAATAAATTATTTATACGCAAATTCTTACTATTTATATAGCATATCCATAGCCAAATCCTCCATATCCACCAAGCCCGTAACCTCCATATCCACCAAGACCATAGCCTCCATATCCACCAAGACCATAGCCTCCATATCCACCAAGACCATAGCCTCCATATCCACCATACCCTAATCCATATCCACCATATCCTCCGAAATCAGTGGGGGCTTTCCTGAAGTATCTGCTGCTGACTCCATGTCCATGACCGTGATGACTGTGGTGGTGGATGACGTCTTGAACAGCGCATGCGACGGCCAGCAAAGCCAAAACAAGGATCTGCGAAATTGAGAACGTTTTTAGGAATAAAATGAAATATAACGTTTATCCTTTTTCGAATGTCGAAAACTTTTTTCTTCGAAATTCCAAACAATGAAACTATAACTATTTGAAGAATTGATGAAATTTTCACATTTTGGGGAAGTTAATTTAAACAAATGTATAATGTATTTTCCAGGGTTTTTTAGACAAATCAATGATAAATTCCAATTACAGATACGCATTTTGGTTAAACTAAAAACGTATGTATGAAATAACACGTGCTTAATCTATGAATACTCTGTGATCGAATCAAATTAATTTTCAAATTACAAATTGAATGAGATTTGAAACATCTTGGAACCTAAACTTTGATGCGTATATATTGTTGATAAGTTTTTGCTTTAATACCTGCATTTTATAAACTACACATTTAATAAAACTTGTTTCTGGTAAATATTTAAAACTGTGAGTGTCACAAGATTTCCGAGTTGTACATAATATTGCTAAAAACTTTATCTATTGTTTGAAAGAGTCCTAAATGGCCAAAACTGGTTAGAAGTCTGCAGATACCAGAACAGATATATGTCTGTGAACCCCTCACAGGGTTAAGACTCCGGATATGCTGTCATTCAAAAATCATTCAAGTACATTGCTGCTCGATTCGGAAGAGCAATTACATCGAAATACATTTTCTCCGAAATTATGATACATTTTATAAAATTTTTATAGAAAGTTGCTAAGTCAGTTTTAATTTGTATTATAACTCGGTAATTTAATCCCATAATACGACTGCAAAATTTCTGTTTGATACAAAATACTGAATTGATTCAAAAAATCTGTTATAAGTTTGTCATGAATTTTTTGCATAAATATTTGATTTTATTTAAAAAAATAATTAAATGCAATATAACTAACACTTAGTTTTATTAGTAATTCAGAAAATAAAAAAAAATTTAAGTTGTATCAGTTATTAGTTTAGCAAAAATATTGGTAGGTTGTGACGAAGACTCAAACCGTAGTTTTGACGTGAATACTCGGTCCTGATGTTGGATTGCGAAATGAATGAAGCAGACATAGGAAGTTTGAACGATTGCTTAATACTAATATTCAACAATTATTTTAGTTTCAACGATTAAAGTGCAATTTTTGACATTAATATTGAAGGATAATTGAACTGATTAATAATCTGTGATTAGCATAGTTCGATAGATTTTGAATGAGACAACTCACACCACGTAATCCTAAGTTACACTGGCCCGAAGCTCGCCCAGTACCGTAGAATTTTGGCATATTGTGGACCACCTCCCCTCTGTGCGCCTGCGTTCTTGATCCGAAGGTGATGTCAGGTACGAACATACTTTGTCTATACGGATCTATATTTATCTTTTGGCTGTTTCTACTTGTTCTAAAATCATAAGAAAAAGCGATTCTAATGGTTTTTGTAGCGCTCAACGTTCCATACATGCCCCCAGTACTGTTCCGATTTTAAAGACTTATTCGTGTCAAAATTAATGAAGCAATTTAAATAGATTGAAAAATGTTTGGATAGAAATGCTTAAGATAATATTTCTTAGTAAAGTTACAAATTGAAGTCATGGTAGGTAATTAAATTAACGTCGAACTGGAGCAACACGACGAGCTATTTAAAATGAAGTTAAGAATGAGCAAAAATATTGAACCTTAACAACTTTTTAAGACACAAAACTTTGCAGGCATGAGTTTTTATCCTTATAAGACATTCATGTTTTTCTATATAAAATAGCAGTCCGAATAAAGAAATTACTTACCACAATTTTCATCATTTTGTATTCTATTGTGAATAACTCTGGAGTTTCCAAATTGATTGTTCTCAACCGTTTCAAGCATTCCCTTTTATACGAACGCTTTTTCGTTACGCTTTTGTAACTTCGACTCAAAATCTTTTCGGTGAAATTCATGTAATCAGAAACAAAGATCATGGGTTAATTCCATTAGCGTGACACTTCTGGTCTTGTTACGCTGGCATTATGTAATAAGGATCACATAGATACAATCTATTTCAAGGGCTCCTTATTCACCTATTTTGATAAATTAATTTCCTACCCCAGAAAACACTTTATGATTAGAATTCCTGAGATACAATTACTCAATAAATAATGTATAATTGAACTGTGCCATTATCAATAGTAAGGTCTCTGTTTCAAATTGAAATTTTTCTCACAAAAATCGAAACATGAATAATTAAAAAACTTCAACTTGTACAAGCATGCTGTGAAAGGGTGATGATACATGTAGAATAATTTTATCACTCCAAGTGGTTTCGACGAGATATCTCGTCCATAAAGATTTGACCATTTTTCTTAATGGCATGATGTCTCGCCATTTAGATATTGCCGATATTTTTGTGATAACGAGATCAAGATTTGGTAAATTTTCTTATCAATGACAATAAATCTCGTCCATCAAGATGTGATCAGTTTTGCTAATGACGAGATACCTCGCCGAGACAACCACCAAGAGGGTTAAGAGTGAATTAACCTAGCGATTTTCTTTAAATTTTGTAAACTCAATCGAATAGACATATACACACAATTCAATATATTTCACGAACTATATATTTGGTAATAAAAAGGATGAATTATGATTTTGACAAACCCTATTTTTACTATAACTTTTTAAATTTACAATTGAATATACGAAATAGAATCACGTATTGCATCCTTGATCTTAGACTTATAATATTACAACTCAGAAAAAGCCCCAGATTTAGGTTGTCAATAGATGGTATGCAGGAAATAAGTCTCCATGCATCAAAATACAGCAAAAAATCGATACACAATCCATCGAAATTCCCTTTATCTGATGGTAAAACTTGTCCGGTTTAGGATCTTTGCCCCATAAAACTCAAATTAACCAACTTTATCGGAAAATTTGTGTTTTTATGAGTTGTGCCAGTATTTTGACTTGAACACGTCTTTAAAATCGGAACAGTACTGAGGGGCATGCATAAAAAGTCGAGAGTTACAAGTGTTTACTCTTATGAATTCAGAACAAGAAGAAACATCCAGCCGATAAATATAGCGTTGTATAGACAAAGGATGTTCGTACCCGACATGACCTTCGTACTGAGCGAGAATGTTCATACCTGACATGATCTTAGCAGCGAGTTCGCAGGCTCACTAAGCGCGGAGAGGGGGCCCACACTATGTGAAAATTCTACGGAGCTGAGCGAGCTCTGAGCCAGTGTAACATTGCGTGGTGTGATGACTGTATAAATGATGCCATTCGAAAGCTCATAATATACGCTACAATCACAGATTTTTAATCAATAAAATTATCCTTTAATATTAATAACAAACTACATTTTAATCATTCACACTGTAAATTAGTTATTGAATATTCACACAATAAAAACAATTGTTCAAACTTCCTATGTCTACTTCATTAATTCCACAATCCAACATTCAGAAAGTAAGGATTGTGAATCAGGAAGTATCAAGTGTATATGTTAAGAATCCAGTACTCGTTTCTAACCACGTCCTAAGTTTTAAGCAGATAAGATTTTCGATATGTTATCAGGGCCATACACTAGAGTAGCAGGCGACGAAACATTTCTACATCCGTTTCTGTATAGAAACGATGTCTGCCCCACTCATGCTTATTTTAGTCAATTTAGTTTCGCAGGACTCATGTTGGGGCAATGTGTAACTTGTCTTAGGGGTCTAGAACTGTAAATCTGTTCGCCAACATAAAATGTGTGTATGAATTTCATAGATCACCTGCACAAACCAAAGTATAATATTAGAGTTAATCTTAACGCACTAAGCCTAAGCGGGTGGAAAATTATTGAACGTGGGAACTGATCGTGAAGCTTTAAGGTGAAGGAAATTTAACTTTAGCAAATGACTATATCATTATTATGGTTATGTCTTATTCTCAGTTCCGACCAAAAAAAATTTGGTAGGTAAAATCTGCCTGAACTGAAAAATATATCAATATTAAAATATAAATGCTGCAATCTAAGTTTGACAAATAATATCAACCTCTCCCATTACATAATTCATATTTTGATAACAACAATAAGATAGATTGATCTTTGGTATACGCATCGATAAATCTATTTGGAATAAAAATCTAAAGAATAATGACATCTGAAAAAAATAATTGGGGGCCGCTGAAGCCCAGTTGGTAGAATCGCGTATTACCGAGAAGAGTTGCTAGTTCGAAACTCGATCCAACCAAAGACCGCGTTGTACGTGGGTGCCGGTGCACTCAGTCATCTGACCGTGGTTCAACATGACGAGGTGCTGTCCTCCGATCTTTCCCTTCGGGGTTGATCCTGGACTGTCACCAATAGCCCGTTGTGTTGCTCCAGGCTTAGATTCAACTACCGATCTACCAACCTTAAATTCAACTACCTACCTATCCTTCGACGTAAGTTGCGAAAATTTCAACTTCTCATTTATCCTCTAATAAACCACTGTTATATTCTAGTATTTAATCTACACCAATATCAGGTTTCAAAATTAAAAATGTGTTAAGTGTATTGATAATTACCAATCCAAACCAAAGATCGAAACTTTTTCGTTTGATGTTGGATAAATTATGTATCACATTTTGTAACTCAACCATGAAAATAAAATCGATCTCTATCAAAATTGTTTCATTGTTGTCATTCTCACCGTAACAAGATTTAGAATCAATTGCAATAGGATTATCTGCTTTTTTTAAGTAGTTTGAATTCTACTTAAAATAACTGTTGACCGAAGTTAATCAAGTGAAGCGGACAGAAGTATATAAGGTTTACTCTAAACTTTGAAAATCAGTTGACTTGGAAACTCAAGTGTCATTCACAATACAAAACAAAATGATGAAAGTAGTGGTAAGTGTTTGTCCTACGAATAATTTATTTAGCTATTCCTTATATAGGAATGACATATTCTATCATGATTCTGTGTTTAGTATTAAATGCAACTTCACCGAATCTGTAATTTTTTTTGTCTAATTATGTTAATTACATTCCTCTCTAGTCTGGCTTTACATATATTAAATTCTTTTTAATCTCCTCAACTTTCGGCATAAATCAGAATAATCAAGTTTTAAATATTCAGAGCAAGACAGAAGTATATATTCGAAATACTACTAAATATATTTTATCTTGTAATTTTTGTAACAAAGTATGTGTTTTCATAATTAAAATCAGTGTTACCATACATCAGCCTTTAAAAGATTTTACTAGCAATCGGAAACTCGAATAAACAACAGAAAAAACAGGCAAAGAAGCTAAAAAAGTAGGAAGCCCAAAATGTTTCATAGAAACAAAATTTTAGCTTTACTCGTATAGAATTTCAGAAAGTCAAAAAAAAAACTTTTCATGGTGTTATATTTCATTGGATTCGTGTTCTTGTAGATTCAAAACATTAAGAGCCGCTTTCAAGAACTCATGAGGAGGTTTTGCATACAAAACATTTTAAGTCTTCAATATGCTTCAAACTCAAATAAAAACTCCATAGTATAATCTATATTCCCTGCTCACTAAAATCCTAAACCTCTACATAGCCCATTGTGATGCTCCCCCAGTGTGGTGTAAATTCAACTACCAACCTAAAGGTCCTATAAATTTAATTTTCGTTCAAGAAACATGATTTGCCTTTTAAAAATGAAATATTTTTCAGATCCTTGTTTTGGCTTTGGTAGCCGTTGCCTGTGCAGTGCGAGATGTCATTCATCACCACAGTCATCATGGCCATGGCCATGGAGTAAGCAGCAGATATTTCAGGAAAGCCCCCACTGACTTCGGAGGCTATGGCCTTGGTGGATATGGAGGATATGGTCTTGGTGGATATGGAGGCTATGGCCTTGGAGGATATGGAGGAAACGGTCTTGGTGGATATGGAGGATATGGCCTTGGTGGATATGGAGGGTATGGCCTTGGTGGATATGGAGGCTATGGCCTTGGGGGAAACGGAGGATTTGGCTACGGATACGCTATTTAAACGGTAAGCATATATGTATTAAATAGTTTATTTAGTACAAGAGCAGTACGTTTATTTGATACATATGTATGCCTTTTAAATTTGATGTATATGTTTGCTTTATATGTATGTCTTAGTTCTTTTATAAAAATTTACAAACCTCTAGAACGAAATAAGATAATTAATAGAAGTTAAACATCGAAATTCGTCTTTGAAGAATTTTGGAATTTACAATTTTGACAAATGAGATGCTTTCTAATTTTAATCTATATATTTTTGTAAAATCAAAATGTGTTATACATGTAAACAATATGAATTGGAAAACATGTTCACATATCACATTGCGGCTGCAGCACCACCATAACTCATAAAATAAATATTAGTTTTATGTATATAAAGACTAAATACATGCTTCTACATGCTACAAAACTGCCATAACTGTATATGCTAGTAGAGAACAGTTGAGATTTCAGTAGAGGGCAGTTGCAACAGTTTTGCAGCCTGGTAGCAATACGTCTTTGTGTAATTCTTTCATTTGCAGAAAAGTACGAACTTTTCAGTTATTTATAAGAAATCTTTGTTAACTCGAAATTTTATTTAAAATTTGCACGTTTTAAAAAATAAACATGTTACTTTGAATATAAGAAGTTTAAATTATGTATTTTTACGAGTATAAACCTATATTTTAAGCTCTAAATTTCTGTGTATAAGATCCCTCACTCCTTTTTATTTTTATATAAAATTATAGATAAGACTTCAAAACTCTTTTAGAGTAGAAATTTCTTTTCAAAATTTTTATATTATACGTCTGAGGGTACGATTTGTGAGTTTTTCCTATACGATGTAGTCACTTAAATCTTCATCGTATATATTAGTATAAAGTTTATAGACTTTTTATAATACATATACTTTAATTCAATGTTTGAAGATATATTCTGATCCTTTAGCTAAGAATTTGCACTAAATATGAATAACAGAAATTTTCCAGTTTTAAAAAACTTACTTCATATAGTGCAATAAACATTTCCATCTTATCCATAATTAAAAGTAATTCAAGTTCATAATATGTTCATTATATAGGCTTGTAATATATTTTTCATTTTTATTTTTTCCAGCACTCTCTTAGAAGTATGATGGTTTCGATTCGATGGCTGAACACTGCGATTTCTGATACGTATTCAATATAAAGCAAAAAATGTAAATAAAAAGTTTCTGTAATAAAAAGTATGGATTACATTCTAGATTTCAAAATAGTTTGTTCACTTATTTGAATTTCTACACAACCCTATCTTGCTGTGATATTCTCTTAGACTTAATGCTGCGAATCTATTTTACATTGAATTTTGTAAGTTATGGCTATTAAGATTTATGACGTCGAATTTTTTTGACACTCCATTGACTTCAATAATTACAAACGTAGTAAGCAAATTTTCGTTAATGCATTTAGGTTACATTATTATCCAACACACTTTCCATTTCTCAACAACTAGTTCGTACTTTAATTTTACTTAATGTTGCCGCCAATTGACCATATTGTAAAATTATTAAAAATTGAGTAGATATATTTTGAATGATGCCTCTGACATTGTTACTTTTGTTTCCAAATTGCTTATAATTTGATACAGAATATATCGTTATTATTTCACTTGTTCATACTATATTGATCAATCTCTTGTTGTGAAAGGGACTCCAAAACATATATGAAAATAGTTCAAATGCATGCAAGTAAAATATTATAGTGCGTTGTTTCAAAGAATTAAGACCATTTAATATATATTGCCAAGCATACAAGAATTTCTTCTCACTATTTTGGTTTATTTCTGCATTATCCCATTTACAATAGGTGTCTTGAAATCGCACATTTCTTAAATTTAAGCATATTTAAAAACATCTAAACTCAGGAAATCAAACTTTTTCTAATTATGATGGTAGAAAAGAATCTGTTTTTAATATTACTGAGGAATAAATTTGTGAAAATTAGTAAAGAAAAAGATGAGTTTAAAAAATGTGTTTATAACTTTTGCTTCGTCTGTTGAGAATACACTTTGTTTAACACTCCTATATCCTGATAGTTTTTGCTATTATATAAATGCTGCAATTTTGAATCAAAGGAAATATTTTACTCAGTACGAACAAATATATGCTATTTCCTTGGAATATAGTCGAACTCGACTCATTTATCCGTTGTCAAATTTCTTAAAATATAATGATTTACTTTTAACATTTCCAAATATTCCGAAGGCTATCGATAATAGTATTTCCGGACTTATCCAATAATTCAATCCGTTATTTATACGGTTTACATATCTATTAAAATTATGAGTGAAAACTAAACATCCATTGATAGAATTAAAACTGATAAAATATATAACAAAACAGTAATAAGGTATTTGCATAAAAAGAATAAAATATATTTCAAATTAATTCAGATAAATTAAACTACATAATTAAGTACCACAAAAATATCAAAGGCATGGACACTATAAAATTCTATCCAAAACATTATAATCAGCTTTCATTAGAAATAAGATAGAACTTATCGGATTTTCCAAATACAAATTCACCTGTGTATTCTAAAGTTGAAGTAATGTCAAGTACCAAAACCGTGGAGTCACAAGTTTGGTACATTTCATTTAAATTCTGCTCCAGATTGTCATGAAGTTCGATAGTCTAAAAACAGCTGAATATAGTTCGATCTAATGCTTACAATGAGACACAAACATGAATCGCTCTAATACAGTTTGTTGATTGGTAAAATAGACATCGAAAAAATATAAAAGATTGGGTAAAATGTTTATTTTCTGAATTGTGGCAGGACTATTTCCAGAATGAAGGCCAGCATCGATGCACAATAGCCAATCAGAAGAAGCAACAGTGCACCAGATATATCTTCGAGGCTAATTTTGTGGTTCTTTGTCTCATTGGCCAACTCCAAATCAGAGAGCAGAATTCTAGATTTGTACACCTCGTCGTTTAGGTATTTCCAGAACAAGCCCGCTTGCTTGATTCTAGAAACGACGGAATCCAATCTTTTCTTGCAGCAAAAGTCCTTGTTTACGGCTATAGCACCAAAGTTGCGCAAGCTGTCATCCTCGGAGATGTACATCGTAGCTGTCGGACTCATTCCGTACTGCAAATTCAAAATCAAACCAGCGTCGAACACGGCTGTTTTTTGTTTTGGATTACCTTCTTCAAAAAGGTGGTTTCCAGGGGTGATGAACCAACCGTTTGCTTCAATAGCCTCAGCAAGGCGAATCAAGACGTCGTTCCCGCTGTCTTGCAGCAACGCAACTTGTCCTTTACCAGCAAGTAATCTATATTCGCCTCTACTCACTTCTCTTTCGAGTTCTTCAAAGTTCTTCACAGGAGTTTCTCGAAGAGGTAAGAAAATAAACGAAGACAAAGCTGCCATGTACAGAAACGAAATTGAGGGTGCCGTGAACCACCAAATAGCTGACAGCAATCTTCCACCAACCATCCCATTAAGATAAGACTTTGACAGAATGCTCCCATAAACATACCAAAACAAGTCTTCATAAGAGATCTTTTTCGTGGACAGAAATTGAAACACGAAAGGCATGACGAACAATAGAGTAAACACTCCCAGCCATGTGTACAGATCAAACGAGTACCAATACGTGTATGCTTTAGGTAAATCCTTCGGCAATCTTGTTGCAAAAGTGGTGCAGCTGTCCATATGTGGACTACTGAAGTCAACTACCTTGAGTCTCTCTTTGTTGACGACAGTTAGGCTTATACCTAAATCGGCATCGCCTCTAGTGACCATACCTATTAGGCCAGTCCAGTTACCTTCACTCGTTACACTTCCCCAATCTCTGACTGCTGGAGTGACAATGCTGTACTTGAAGTGTAAGGCTTGAGACAATGTCTCGAGAAATCGTCCTTCCATGCCTCTTGGTTTGGTATCCCCTCCGATTCCTGTGGGAAATTCAAACACATATTTGAAATCGATAGCAGCAATTGTAACGTGTTGTGGAAAACTCATCTCGGTGGTTTACAAAACTGAGTTAAATAAACCGATTTAAAATGAACGCTAATATAAATACCCCAAGTACGTGTATGTTTTCGTCATTGAGAAAAACCCATTTTCAGACTATCAATACCGTTTTATATCAAACATTAATACAATTCGTCTTTTTAGCTTGATATCACCATCGATCGTCAATTCCGTATTGTGTGGGTAAAGGGTTATTTGACATAAAGGTAAATTATGTAAGAATTGCGTGTTTTGTGACAAAAGAAATATACCTTTAAGCCAAGTTACAAAATAAACAACCAATTACAGATATTAGCTTCAATGGCTCTATTTGACTGTTTGACGCGTACTATATCTTAAATTACATTTTCAGATGAAGTGGAAAAAACTGATAACTTTATTTGAAACGTCTTATTTCTAGAGGTTTTGACATCTACACTGTGGACAAGTTTAAGTTCAAAAATAAACGCTCATATCTCTGATGCGAACAAGCAAAGCAATAAATAGATTGTACATGTTTTTACCGAGATTTTGTTAATATTTATGGTAATATAATATTACTTTTTATATTTTAACGCTTAGAATTTTTCGAAAACGAACACAGAATAAGGGTCCTTTAGATTTTCTTATTTTTTATCTCATTTCTGCTATTACTTTGATGGCCTAGCAATTGGAAAGTAGTTATTTAACAATACACTGAAGTAACACAACGGGCTATTAACGACGGTCCGGGATCAATCTTGAAGGGAAAGATCAGAGGGCAACATCTCGTCATTTTGAATTACGGTCAGATGACGAGGGGAATACTTGAACTGGCACCACACCCTCCGAACTTCCACACCACGCCAACATGAAGACATTTGAAGCCACAACAAATTTAACGTGCACCAGTCCCCTTTGTACACTACGGTCTTTGGTTGGATTCGAACTCGCAACCCTCCGGTTGCTAATCCGTTAATCTTCCAATTAGGCTACAGCTGCCCTAAAAACAGTTTGTAGAAAATAACCAACGAAAAATTTATTTATAACACTTAAAACTACTAAAAGGTCATAAAAAGAACAAGTGACCTCCAAAATTACATTTTGTAAAAAATATTGTTTTAGAGTTTCTAAAAAAGATGTTCCTGAAACAACAAATATAAATCTGAAATTCATAAAAAATACCCTCAATGATACAATTTCTGTTGCAGTTTCTTTGCCAAACAGAAAGTCTCTATTTTGTTAATGAAAAATGTTTCCTTTGAAAGGAAACAAGGAAAAATTCTTATGCAACTGATATTTTCTGTCAGTTACTGTGCAAATTGAAAACTTGAATTTTGCAAACAAAATTATTTAATTGAATGCTTTTAGTTTTTCATAATTGCATTGTTTACATTTTTAGTTTTCTATATACAATATAGTTTTTCATAGAATTACAAAGGAGAGAACAAAAACATGTCCAAATTTACAAAAGATAACTTGTCTTTTGTAAATTTGGACATGTTTTTAGATAACTGTTCAAAGATAACTGTTTTAACCCTTCTGGTGGTAGTCTCGACGAAGTATCCTCTAAACTGACTATTGGATGAGATATCTCGTCGTTCAAGATCTCGTCGTCTCTCGTCATTAGAAGAAAACTGACCAGATCTTTACCTCGTCAGCATAAAAAAATCGGTAATATCTTGATAACGAGATAACTCGTCATTAGCAAAAATGGTCAGATCTTGATGGACGAGATATTTCCTCGAAAACACATGCAGTGCTAAATCAACCACGTCTATACATTCAATCTTTTGAAAGTAAAAGCTTTTCCTGAGAGTTGAAAAAATGAACTAAGGAAAGTTATCTAAAAATCCCTTTTCTAAAAAATGCAAGGGTCAGTGATAGCCCGGTTGGAAAAGCAACGAATTAGCAACCGGAGGGTTGCGAATTCGAATCTAACCAAAGACCGTCGTTTACAAAGGGGGCTAGTGCACGTTAAATTTTTCGTGGCTTCAAATGCCCTCACGTTTGCGTGGTGTGGAAGTTCGAAGAGTGGTGTGCCAGCTCAGGTTGGATCTCGTCATCTGACAGTGGTTTAAATGGACGAGGTGTTATCCTCGGTTCTTTCTCTTAAGGTTTGATCCCGGACCATCGCCAATAGCCCGTTGTTTTTCTTCAGTGCAACGTTATTTAAAATACTTAATATAAATTCCTAGTAAGAACCTTACTATAGATACCTACATACCTATAAAATACAAAACTATACAAAATGATGTATCTATAAAAATGCATTGAAATTACCGAAAAACCAGAAGTAAAGGCATGAAAATGCTCTATTGGAATGCAAATTCTATTCAATCACCATAGTTTTTACGAAACATTTCTATTCATTTAAATAATGTTTGAATCTTGTCAGAAACAGATGGAAAATCATCAAATTCCTATTCCTACTAATTAGTATGTTTTATTCAGAAATATAAAGAGTAAACAAGTTCGGAGTGCAAAATATATTTTTAGATTAATAATCTGTTTCATATAGCTTCCTAGAAAAGGTCGTACCATTAAGATTAAATTTTCAGTATTTGTAATGCTTTTATCTCTAAAACTAAATGATGCAAATTTAGACCTCAAGAAGAATAAGTTATTGGATTTCTATCAGTTTATAATCGAGGAAGAACATGGATTATTTGTCTGCTATTTCTAGTGTAAAATGTCCAACAAATAATTTCTAGAACAAATTAAATAATTTGACATACATTAAATAACATTTGAAAGGAGCAAAAACTACCTGAAGACTTATGATTGAAAAGAGGGAAATTTATAACTTAAAAATAAGAGTCATTAATAAAGTTTACAAATTAGTAGCAGTTGTTTTCCGGTCACACAACGAGATCCTATATAATCCACTAAATACTTTGTTTTATCGTTCTAATTCAAACAAATATTAAAAATATAGAGTATTTGAGTCACAAGGATTTTCTTATTTTAAAATTATTGTCACTCATACCTCAAATGTTTCAAATTCTTAGCGTATATCTCAAGGTAATTATTTCTACTTTTCCAACTATTGTTACCCGATAACATTAATTCAACGAATTTTTTAGTTTGTCAACCGAGAGCATTTTGACAAGTTAATTTCGAATGAAAGCATTAATCCTTCCTGGGAAAGCCCCATTTTTATAAACAGAAAAATTTTGTAAATGCGTAGCGAGAAAAAGGATTGTTCTTGTCGGTATGTTTCGCTTCGTGTAGTTCATTGATAAGGTATGTGTATTAAGAACACAAATGACAACACAGATATTGATCGATCATTTAGCAATGCTATGGAATTCGACATCAAATTGCTACACAATGCGTTAAATGAAATGGAACTGGCGTTCGGTATATAAAAGAGAGTTCGGCAAGAAAGAATTCAATTGACTTGAACAATCGAGTGTTGTTCGTTCTCCAAACTACAATGATGAAAATCGTGGTAAGAGAACTTCTATTTTTGATAGAATTACAATCTAATTCTTCCATTAGTTTTCATCTAGACTTCTGATTCTTTTTTTCCTTCACTTTCTGCATCTGGTATTCATGTTTAGTTTCTCAAATTTCTGCTTTCTTATTAAATTGCAGTTATAAGCGTCATAACTTTTTTCTGTACGCGTTATGTTTATTACTTTCTTTTAGTAGGGTTTTAGTTTACGAACGTGCGCCAAGTGGTTTCGTTATATATCTCGTTATATATAAAGCTGGTTACTCAAGATCAGTCCGATTTTTCTAATGAGAGATATCTCCTCTTCAAGATCTAACTATTTTTGCTGATGACGCGATATCTCCTCATCATGATTTTACCGATTGTTTGATGGTGACGAGATGAAAATTTGGTCAGTTTTCTTCTAATGACGAGATATCTCTCCATTATGATGTGGTCAGTTTTGCTAATGACGAAGTACCTATTCGAGACGAGCACCAAAAGGGTTGAAACGGACTTCCACAATTTTGAAGCAATATACTTGCATATAGAGAGATAATTGATAATTCAATAACGAATAAATTTAGAATTAAAGAAATTTGATACGATATTTCAATGTTTTTGAGTTTATATTCAAGCTCCAAATTTGCTTTTGCTTTAAAATCAACGTATTATTAAATAAATAATGTTTTAACAGCATTTTAAGCAAATCCTAAACTAATAAGAGAGGCGGTAGCACAGTTGGAAAAGTAACGGATTTGCAACCGGGTTGCATGTTCGAAACTCAGTTCAGCCAGACCATCGTGTGATCTGGGGCTGGTGCATGTTAAATCTGCCGTGCCCTCAAATGTCCTCACGTTGGCGTGGTATGGAAGTTTGGAGAGTGGTCTGCCAGCGCAGGTGTTGACCTAGTCATCTGACCGCGATTCAAAATTACGCGTCTTTCAATCCGGGATTTATCCCGGACCGTCACCAATAGTGTTACTATGGTGCGACGTTAATTAACTACCTACCTGCCAAAACTAATAAAGTTTATGAATTATTCATTGCAAATGTGTAGCAATATTTCAATAAATTTCATTTTCATAAAATAACTTTAATGCTTTTTTAATTCAAAAAGTGTAGTATGAAAAGCTAGTTATGTGTCATACATTTTACTACACGGCATTATTTTATAAAATTCAAAACCCCTTACTAATAATGCAGCCATTGGCAATCAAAAACAAGCTCCATTTTTCTTCAAATAAGAGAAGACAGTTAATATAATATACTTTATAACTCCGATAAGTGTAATACATGCCTGTAGTCTAAATTCTTCGCTCACTACACTCCTAAGTAACTAAAAGAAGTAATGTTTATCCAAAAAGCCTAATTTCTTTGCATTTTACAGATCCTCGTTTTGGCTTTGGTGGCCGTCGCCTGCGCCATCGAAGATGTCATCCACCATTACAGTCACCACGGTCATGGACATGGAGTCAGCAGCAGGTATTTCAGGAAAGCCCCCACAGACTTTGGAGGATATGGAGGCTATGGTCTTGGTGGATATGGAGGATATGGCCTCGGTGGATATGGAGGATATGGCCTTGGTGGATACGGAGGCTATGGACTTGGTGGATACGGAGGCTATGGACTTGGGGGATATGGTGGTTTCGGCTACGGATACGCTATTTAAACGGTACGTTATTGTTTATATAAACCGATTAGAATACAATGTTATCAAAATATTAATGCAAATATTATCTCAAGTTTAAACTAGGAAGTTATAGTAGTGTTTAAAATTACGAAGTAAGGGGTAGTAAATTACGATAATGTTACGACTCCAGTAAATTAAACCGAGTGTAAATTAAAAGACACTCATATTTCTGAGATAAATAAAAGTGCGGTTTGTAATATTAGTGTTGTAATATTGCTTAAGGTATGTAACGTAATTTTACACTTTTGAAGAAATTAGGAATTAAAGAGCCTATTGATAGAGTTTTATAACGCATTTTATTTAAATTAAACTCGTGCAGATACAAATATTCCTTTTTTATATGCCCATATAATTATTAATTTCTGTATAAATAAAATAAGAAAAACGGTAATGTTATGATAAAAACTCTTAACCCTCCAAATGTTTATTTTAATATTTTTATGAAAGCTATTTGGCTCATTTTTGTAATAATTTATGCAACAAAACTTTTTAAATAGCATCAGTTTTAAAGCTACAGTTCAATATTATTGAATATTTGGCAAACATACATTTACAGAGATACTTTTTCTGCATTTTATGTATTTTTTACAATGTGTTGAATATAAGAAACGTATTTTATATCTCTTTTAGAACGATTTCTGAACACTTGTTGAAATGGAATTGAAAACCTGATGAACTTCAAATGACTTGTAATTATGAATGGAATAAAGAAATTTTACTTCATATATTCCTTTAAGTTTACATTTTAACACTTAAACACGAACCGCAATGAAGTCATTTATATAGCTGAATATATTTTATTCCTTATACACAGGAAAAGTATTTCGCGAATTAGACTAGATAATTTTCTAGAAATAAGAAAATTATATAATGATAAATAAAATTATGAGATGGTTTTACTAAAAGCAATTAAAAAGTATGGAATCGCAACACCCGATAGTTTATGTTAAAAAAATTCTCTCTTCGCAATGAATAAACAAATTTTAAATATTGTGTTACCGTCTCTATTCGACAAAAATATATATAATACTTATCATGAATATAATTTTACTTATAATGAGTGCGACAAAATTTTATATTCATTTTAAGGATTACTGATGAATTCTAACTAGAAATCTGACAGGCCTGATAAATGTAGGACAAAGTGTTACAATATTATGAAAAAGAAAATACGTGGCATGGAAATAAACGTTATTTATACTATCAAGTGGCAACAAACGGATATAAGCAAATAAAGTCTATCGTTATATATATATATATATATATATATATATATATATATATATATATATATATATAGGGAGTACAACAATCAAAAAAAAATTATACCACTTCGCTCAAACGTAATTGATTGGAGCTATAGAGTTACAAAATATCAGAAATACAGAATGAAGTATCGACATTATAATTAAACTCTTTAGCAGTTTGATGAAGGAAGGGAAATGAGATATAGACAGAAAATGTAAGTTGAAAATAGGCTTAAGCCTTGATAAATAGTGAATCTTTCGAACAAGCAAATTTGTTTCACTTGAAAAGCATTTAGGAGCTCAAAAAACATGTCTTGATGGGCACTTTATACAGAATATGAATTGGATGCCAGAAAAAACAATTGGTAAATACCACCCAGTACTGTTACGATTTTATAGATGTATTCACGTCAAAAATGTACGGAATGTTCTTTTCCTCTATTTGAAAAGACTTATTCAGTCAAAGTTATGACATGTTTATGCAAATGGTAAGATTAATTTAATACGTGTTATAATCAGTTTTTGTGTAGAGATTTAATTATTTTACTAGTTTCCATAAATTTTTGTTTTTACGAGCGATTTTTGTGCTTAGGTTCTCATTTCAACTCTGACTTTAGGAATTGCACTTTTTGCCAACCGCTAGTTGTACATGTAGTTTAAATTTTAAAACTGGTTCATTTTTCAATTATTTAAATTCGGATAATTTAATGATTCAGAGTAAGATTTAAGGCACGTACATCTCAAGAGAACATAATCAGCAAAGCGAGAATTTTTTTCAAACCCATGACGATCACCTCTGATAGCATCTCGTAATCCTGAAATAATGTGAGTTGAATATCAATTCATTTTAACTCTACCTTCCACACAGACCTGCGTGAAAGCGTATTACTTGTTATCTCCTCCTGTAGGGGAGAAAATGTGATGTTATCTGTTTACCCGAGTCGAAAAGATGTAATCATCCACAATCGATGAAAATGGTAGGATGAAAGTGAATCGAAACGGATTTAGAGGGCAGGAAAGCCTTTTTTAACGGCTACTTCATACCTTAAAACGAGTCCGTTGACAAAAGTGAAAAAGAAGGAAACAGTAATGTCCTTGCAGTGAGGTGTGTTGAATGACCTTATAAGCTCAGAAATAATTTTGCACAAGTGGGGGTTGTGTAATTGCTATCATATTGTCTAAAAGAAAAAATTGATGTTAAGTTTTTGAAAATGTCAAGGTTATTGGGCTTTCAGACTAAATGGTGTTTTCGTAAAAAGAGCTCTAAACTTGGATTTTCAACATGATTTTATTATTTTTAACCCTCTTAGTGGTTGTCTCGGAGAGGTATGTTGTGATTAGTAAAATTGACCATATTTCGATGGACGAGAAATCGAGTCATTGGAAGAAAACTGACCAGATCTAGATCTTGTCATCATAAAAAATTGGCAATATTTTAATGACAAGATTTCTCGTCATTAGCAAAATTGGTCTGATCTCGATATATCGTCAAAAGCACTTGAGCTCAACGAGGTCCATACACAACCATCATTAAAGTGGAGCACCCCTCGAAATGTTCTGATCTTACAAAACTAATGCTGAAGTTATGTAGATTAATTGATGTAGTTGTATTAAGCCCATAAGTTACAAACAACAGAAGGTAAATAACAGAAGTGGAGAGGACTGAAAATGGCGAAATTTTTTTGCAAACGAAATGCTCCCTCCGTATTTGGTTGCAAAAATAAGGAAGAATCCATCTATGTTCTAGTTGAAAATAAATAACAAAAGTGGAGATCACTGAAAATGGCGAAAATTTTTTTGGAAACGAAATGCTCCCTTCGTATTTGGTTGCCAAAACAAGGGAGGTAAGTATTTTAATTAACGTTGCACTAGAGCAACACAACGGGCTATTGCCAAAACAAGGATGAATCCATCTATGTTCTAGGTAATTGTCTGAATGAGCAGGAATTGGGTAGGGTACTTGAATTAACGTCACACTGTAGCAGCACAACTGGTTATTTGTGACGGTCCGGGACCAATCTTGAAGGGAAATATTCGTGAACACCTCGGCATTTTGAACCACGGTCAGATGACGAGGTCAACACCTGATCTGGTACCCCTCTCTCTAAACTTCCACACCATGCCAACATGAGGATATTTAAGACCACGACAATTGTACTGGTTATTTCCTTATATTAGAATCCTTTGGAAAGATTTTCTATTCCTCCTTTTCTTATAGTATAATCATTTGGAAAGATTATTCTATTGCCATCTCCTTAGAATATAATACTTTGGAAAGATTCTATCTATCTTTCCTTACATTATAATCCCTTAAAAGGTTTTGTTCCTCTTTTCTTTGGAACAGGAAAGATTCTGTTGGTTCTTTTTCTGTTTGTTTTCCATAGAAATATTAATATTAGAATCCTATGGAAAGATTGTACTGCTCCGTTTTCGGAATAGAATCCCTTTGAAAGATCCTACTGCTCATTTCTAAGAATAGTATCCTTTGGAAATAGTTTATTGGCCCTCTCCTTTGAATAGAACCCCTTTAAAAATATTCCGTTGGTCATTTCCTTATAATAGAATCCGTTGGAAAGATTCTTTTCTCTTTTTCTTAGAATAGAATCCTTTTAAAAGATTGTATTGGTCAAGAAGGTCAAAACAGCTTAAAAGTCATGCAGGAAACACTGTAGGTTTAAAGGTGGAATTATCATTAAAACCCCTCAAAGGGTTAAAATGCAATACAAGAGCAACCATTTACTTCAAAGATATCCTTTTTAGCATAAATGTAACTATCTTATCTGCAACATGGCAGGTATTCTGAGCTACCTTTCTTATCTCGAGATAGTATAAAACTTCTGCACAGCCTCTCTCTCTAGGGAGACACCAACAAACAAACAAGATTTAAATTGCGGGAAAGCGACTGAGGAAACTCCCACAACCTCACGCGCGCCGCAAGAATCACGTTACCTTATTGTGATTGCGCGAGTGTAACCCAACACGAGAAGCAACACTTGTGGCATGCACGCCCAACCCCCCGCTTGACACACACACCGCGGACGTTGCAGCAAAACAACCGAGCGCAAAAAGCGAAACCGCGCAGAATAGTCACACTGTATATTTGCTCTCACACATGTATATAATCATAAGAAGTTAGAAACCGCACGGAAACCGCCGGCAAATGCGAACCAGGGGGGGTCTTCGGGAGCCCTAATCATGCGCAGGGGCGGGGACGAGGGGATAAAAAACCACCTGCGCTTTCGCAGGATTCGCGTGATGGAGTGAAAGAGTGGATGGGGAAGGTAAAGGAGAATAAGAAATTTTCGCAGTCCTTGCAAATTGTGCCTTCAAAATCTCACCCCCACCCTTACAGGGGTACCCCGCAGGTATTTTTACCTGGAGATTTCCCCATGGGGTAAGGGGTAGGGGGAATCGTGCCACCATCTAGTCAATACGGACGGTGCTCTATAAAAATGGTCTTTTGGGGGCATTGGAAGACTTAAGCGGGTGGGAGTGGAGTGAACGATTTTTCAATCTTTTTTTAGTTCTTTTTCCTTGTATCTGTCACACAAAAAAGGCTCGTCGGTGATTTTTTTAGGAAAGTCTTTCCTTTCATGACTTATTGCCTGGGAGGAGTCATTAAGAGAGACTTCGAAGCTCCTCGGTGAAATCACTTATGTGTTCCGAAGGGGTAGAGAAATAAAAATGGACGGATTGCATTAGGGAGAATTTTAAATTTTCCCCTCGGGCCGAATTTTATTCAATTTGAATTTAGAACCCGGGTTGAGTTGAGGAGCACTCCACCTCCTTACGGATGCATCATTTAATTTCCATCTCGATTTTGTATCATTTATGCAGGCTGGAGAGAGGACTTTGATAGCGAAAGGAAAGTAAGTGTTGTCATTTATCAAGTTTAAGAACTAGGTAACAGTGATTTTGTTGAAAAAGGGTGTTTCTGATTTTATAAAATGTGGGGCGATTATTTTCCATCAAAATATAATGTTTGTAATAGGAGCTATTTCGCTGAACCACAGACCTAGTGTCTATTTGGAAGGTTATTTTTCATTGTCAAGGCTGGGAAATAATCTCTTTTTATATTATAGTAGATTAAAAAACTTATATAAGAAGTTTCATTTTTTTAAATGACTTCACAGAATACTTAAATGTTCATATCTGGGTTAGGACTTTTAAACACATTGTATTGCTGCAAAATCAATCTTTTACCTGTCTGAGTTTATAGCATACTTTTCGCAGGGATGTTAAAAATAGAAATTGGATGCAATTTATCAAACTCGGTGGGATGGATTCTTTCTAAGATGGTTCTAGAGTTTTAGGGATAAAAACTCATAGTAAAAATAATTTTTTATTGGTCGTGGATGTATGAGCAAGGCCTGGATGTTTATGAAAAGTCTATTTGATTACTTTTATTTCCTTTAAATCGAAAAATAAGCATGTTTTAATGTATTTTGTTACAATTTGGTAACAGCTACGAAGTTTTTATAACTCATAAAAATGAACGTTTTCTATTTTTTAAGGCTTTGGTAATATATCAGCCATTATTTAAAAAATTGGTAAGCTGCGGACACAAAAAGTAATTTGACGTGAATACTTGGGCCTGATGTTGGATGGTATAATGAATGATTGGTTGGTTGGTTTTGGCTTTTATGGCGCAAGGGCCATATTTGGCCAAGTGTACAATGAATGAAGCAAGAATAAGAAGTTTGTACAATCGTTTATTGAATATCCATCAATTAATTGACTGTTTGAACTATTAAAGTGCAGTTTAATGTTAATATTGAAAAATAATTATATTGATTAAAGGCGTGTGATTGTAACGTAGTTTGGTGCCTTTCGCATGACACAACTTAGGCAATTCCTACTCCGCGCAATCTAAAGTTACAGTGTCCCAAAACTGGCTCTGCACTGTAGAATTTCGACATATTGAGGACCTCCTCCCCGCTCTCAGTGTGTCCGCGCACTCTGTTCGTAGGTCATGTCAGGCACAGATATCCTACAAGACCCTAGATTTGTCTTCTGGATGGTATTAATTATGAAATCAAGACAAAACAGTTGTGACATTTCACTTTTACATACATGCCCCCATTACTATTCAAATTTTCACGTCAAAACGGGTCATCTACTATATCTATTTGTATCAGTGTTGTTACTCACATTCATACCTCATTTGGTTCAACTGTATCTAGCGCCTCGTCTGGTGAAAAAGCTCTTGGTACGTTTATTGGCGCACTTTTAGTAGCGAGTTATGGCAGATGAAGGTAACCCATCTTTATTTGGGTTATTCCCATTTTTATGGCAACCTCGGCAAGCGAAAGATTTATAAAGATGTTATACACTGCTGGCCATCCAAATTGCAACACCAAGAAAGACAAGAGATATCACAACAAAATTTATTTTGTAGATAACATGTTGACCAAGTATCAAATGATTAAATTTATAGACTTCTGTGAAGTGTGGTTCCTGCCAAAATCAATAGCCAGAGTAGCCGCCATTGTTGGAGATCACCGCTGCCACACGCCTCGGCATTGATTCAAAGAGACTTTGGATGTGTTCTTGGGGTACAGAAGACCAAGCAGCTTCCACACGTTGCCAAAGTTGATCTGGTGTGGCAGCTGGGGATGTATTCTGGGTCAATCGTTGAGCAACCATGGACCACATGTTTTCTATCGGCGAAAGATCCGGAGAGCGAGCTGGCCAGGGAAGCAATTCAATCTGGCGATTGACGAAGAACCCTTGGACAATGCGTGCCACGTGTGGTCGCGCATTATCCTGTTGAAATATGGCTGTGGGCAAGCCCTGAAGGTAAGGAAGGACAACTGGCTCCAACACCTCGGAGATGTAGCGCTGGCTGTTTAAAGTACCGGCAATGCGTACTAGAGGAGTGCGAGAGTGATATCCAATACCGCCCCATACCATAATACCCGGTGCAGGACCAGTGTGGCGGTGCATAACGCAGCTGTTCAGCATCCTCTCTCCACGGTGTCTCCAGACTCGAATCCGACCATCGTGGTGTTGCAGACAGAAGCGTGACTCGTCAGTAAAGACAATTTCATTCCATTCTGCCGTCCACATCCTTCTTTCATCGCACCATTGGCGGCGGAAACGTCTGTGGTTCTGCGTCAAGGGTAGATGAAGCAATGGACGTCTTGCGGACAGACCACTCTGCTGTAAACGGCGTCGAATGGTACGCGCAGACACTGGATGATGCGGTACAGACTGAATGTGATGCGCTATGGTTCGTGATGTGGCTGAGCGATCCGTCACTGCCATACGCACAATATGCCTGTCATCACGTGAAGTGGTGCACTGAGGTGGATGCGATCGAACACGTCGGTCCGTCGTACCCTCCTGCATCCAACGATCACATATCCGCATTACAGTTGTTTGGTTTCGTCCAACACGACTACCGATTTCCCTGAAAGATAATCCACAATCTCGGTAGGCCACTATCCTTCCTCTGTCGAACTCGGATACTTGATCAAAAGATGATCGCTGTTTTCTACGAGGCATAATTGATCGTTTTTTTGAAAAAACCACAAGAAAAACACAATTTCCGTACTTGAAATCGTCGAAATCTCCAAGCCTTAAATAGCGCTTTGAAGTGGCGCCACAGGCGCGCGTGATGTGCGTCTGCGCTGAAATTCTAATCATTTGCATATCTCACCTCCGCTAATGCATGTTGTAAATTTCATATTATTTACATTCTTCCTTCAGGGTGTTGCATTTACGGTGGCCAGCAGTGTATTTGTAGATAAAAAAGGTTTTTTCTAAGATTTCTTTCCTTGGCGACATAAAAAAGTGCTCCAGAAACGCGCCAAGAGAGGTGCCACCAGACGAGGCGCTAGATACAGCTGTACTTGTTTCCGATACATTGCGTGGCAATAAGTTCACACCTCAGCCTTAATACCACAATTAGCTTCTGAACGTCCCTCTAGTTGCTTCCCATTCATTTATTCAAAGCTTATTAGTTTTAGTAATATTATGCAGCTCCGTTACTCAAATCAAGCATATTTAAACTAAGTGACAAAATTAGCGAATTAATTCCATAGCGGTTGATATTATGTTTACATCCGATTGTTGCCATTCGCCAATATTCAAATAATGTCAGTTTCTGTGCCGCGAGCGTTTGTGAAATATATTAGAGAAATTTTCGTGCTAAGAAAGCAGACGAGTATATTACTTCCTGTTATAAGGATGTTATAGCATACGTTGGAAAAAACCATAATTGAGTTAGATATATTTTAATGTTAAACTTAAACTAAATCTGGCAACGATAAGGAGAGCCAGAATTTAATTTTCAATTGAGAACTGAAATTTAAGATTGTATTCGGTCATTTTTTTCTATGTATCTGTTCTTCGTGTAATGTCTTGTCTTAGAATTAAATATGTTGTCTTGTTCTAAGTATTCGTTTCTATTTTCATTTTTGTCCTGATTCAACAGCATGATTCATATCAGAGTAAACTTAAAATGTAGTTTGTCGTTTTGACTTTCAATGTAATTGGGGTTTATTTTAAATTAGGAATTATTCTTTGGAATTTCTATTGATGACATGCCGGAATCGTATTAGAACAAATCGTGACGTCACGAGTGGAATACATACAGGAAGCACGTCCAATTGCAATAACACTTCCGCCACCTACATTTAGATAGACAAAAAATATCTCTCAAAGATATTTTTTTTCTTAAAAGCTTAAGTTTCTGAAATTTTTTTTGGGGGGGGAGGGGGGACCAATCCTTTCTAAACAAATTAATTTTTCAATGAAGTAGTCGACAAGGAGTGTGGAGAGGGCCGAAATTACTTTGGGTTTGGTTTGCCCTTCACATTTGGTTGGTTGGATTTTTAGGTCGTAAGGGACATATTTGGCCAAGCTGTTCCAAACACAAGACAAATGATGTCAAGTAATTGTCGCTCCAGGGTTGCATTTTGCTACGTGAGGCTAATAAGACAAGGAGGTTACTTTTGACCTTACTATCAAACTCAAAGTTTTGATGAAATCATTTAAGGAAAATTCAAATTACAAGTGGAGGTATCTGAAAGAAGGAAGTATGTGCGGTCAGGCTGTATAATTATCGTTTGCCGCGCATTTATATCTTGGCTCGCGAAGAATTAAGAATCGTTTGCAATTTTTTATTTTTGTTTTCAATCTTTAGACGCCATTGGTGGCAACATTTAAAAGATATCTTTAGAAGTAGTGTTCTTGTTATCGTTAGAACTGTTTGTATTAAGAATACTTCGACCAGCCGTACGCCGATTTTTGCTTTAGCGCAAACAAAATCATTATTTCAATCACGGCCTCTATTAATGTTCATAGAATTTTGTAAATAAATACGTTTTTATTAAACAGCCCTCTTATTTGAACTTACTATATCGTACGGGACAGAGGCAGATGAAAAATAATAATTTTTATTTCATTTTTTATTTAAAAATAATTTTTATATAACTTAAATATGTTGCGTTTCAATTCTAATTAAAATCAAGTTAAAAAAAGTAAAAGAGATGCGAAAATTATTTTGCTCTGAGAACAGTTTTATGATCATAGATACTTACGTTTCGATATCATTTTAAGTCGTTGGCATTTTGGCTTTAGTTACGATTCATTGGCAACTTTGAACTAAAGCGATATAACCTCTCCACTAAAGCTAGAAAATACTTAGAGGCACATTAATTGTTCAAGATCTTAGTCAATGATTGTTCTGATTTAAGAGTATCCCCGACTTAGACTGATAACCAAAAATAAATTCACTAGGCGGAATCTACAAATAAAATACGATTTAAGTGGGAGTAAGTCACTTTAAAGCATTGTCTGAAATTTAAAAAGTAGTCACCTACACGAAAATAACTATATATAACTATATATATATATATATATATATATATATATATATATATATATATATATATATATATATATATATACTATAACTTAAAAGTAGTCACCTTTAAAAAAGCAATATTGTAAGTCATATAGCTATTGCCAGATCAGGTGTTGACCTCGTCATCTGACTTGATTCAAAATCACGTTATGTTGTCCACGAATCTTTCCCTTCGGGATTGATCCCGGACCGTCACCAATAGCCCTTTGTGTTGCTCCAGTGTGACGTTAATTAAAATACCTACCCCACCGTATTAACCAAACGCGACATTAATGTACTATTAATTCAATCTACATGGCAAATTAAAAGTATACATCTTACTTCGTGTAATGTATAAAATCAAGCATCAGCTTTGTTAGAAGACATTTTCAAACGTAAACAAACGAAAACACAATCTTTCTATAATTAGACTCGTCTTCAAAGGCAGCACGGTATATCATAATCCATTGAAATATGGTAACCTTTTAAACAAATGTACGGCAATTAAACAAAAAAATTGCCATTTAATTCGAGCTGCTCCTAAATGTGACATCGCAATCTAATGCACCATCACCAGAAACATTCTTTTCTATGCAAAAATATGTTTTAAAAAACGGCAACTCTATAAATCACGTTTGCAGTAGGTACGCTGCTTTATTCATTCCAGAAGGGAGGCACTTAAAGCTAGCGTACCAACTATTAAGACGAAATCCCATTAATAATAAAAAGAACATAAAATTCGAATGGGGAACACATGCTAGTTCCAGACATGTCATCTTAGAATGAGGATAGAGTTCTTTAGATGGAGCGGGCCCATCGCGTGATTTGTAAAATACCATTCGATGCAGATGAATATTTGAATCGTCCATAAATCGTTTACGACAAAACAACGATAAAGCAATACAATTTTGGAGATATTAGTCACGAAAAGCAAATAGGGCGGCCATTGGTATGTTTATTGACTTGTCTAGAGCTGGAAGGAGCCCCCTTTGTATTATTCAGGACTTTATTTTTAAGATTTAGGTATTCGGGCATTCGCTTTATCTCCTGGCAAATTGGACAAGCTTCAGATTCTGATTGGATCGCTGGATATGAAGATTACTGCGAAATGTTATTTACTTCCAAATGACATCTACTTTTTGGATGATGAAGTGTGCTATAATGCTTAAATGCTGTGAGGGATGTTCGTCGATGGACTGTTGTAGTGAGAAATACGTTGTTTCGACCGGGCTTAATGGTTTTGTGTGTTTTCGAAGACCATTTTCGACGTAATTACTAAAATGAGATGTGTAAGAAAGAATTTGCTTTAATGTTCAACGAAACACTCTTAAGAGCTTCAAGAGTTTAAGGAATACAGTGTTATAAGTATTGTATTTATTTAACCTTTACTTTTGCATCCTTTTGCACTAGAACTGTTGTCTGTACGAGGTACCTTGACAATAGAAAAACTGAACCGATCTCGATGAACAAGATATCGTTATTTGAAAAACTAACCAGATCTAGATGTCGTCATCATAAAAATATCGGCAATATCTTGAGGACGAGATATCTCGTTATTAGCAACATTAATCAGATCATGATGAACGAAATAGCTCGTCAAAACCACTTGCGGGTTGATAAAAATTGAATTCTTTTAATTTATTTTAACTGGCCATCGGAAGAAATATAGTTTTCTGTCAATAATAACTCTTACATTAAAATGTAATGAGATATCTAGAGACATTAAACACGATGAGATGCAATGAGAGATAATTTGAATGGTGTTATAAATTACAGAATGTTAATGTCGTTTTAAGACTTAAAAGATGCTTTACCCGTATATCTAAGGAAGAGGTTAAATTATCCTTTTTTAATTGCACCTGGTTCATAGTAGAGCAATTTAAAAGATACCAATTAATAGGGAACAACTTTTGCAACATATTTATGTGCATAAAATTGAATTAAGATGTGGCTTTTATATTAAATTGGGGGCCACGGTAGCTCGTTTGGAAGAGAAGCGGATGGTTGCTAGTTCGAAACTTGATCCAACCAAAGACCTTCGTGTATGCGGGGGCTGATGCACGTTAAATCTGTTATGGCCTCCTATGTCCTCACGTTGGCGTGATGTGAAAGTTTGGAAAATGGGGTTCCAGCTCAGTAGTTGTTCTCGTCATCTGACCATGCTTAGAAAGTACGAGGTATTGTCCTTGGATCTGATCTCAGACCATCGTCAATAGCCCGTTGTGTTGCTCCAGTGCGAAGTTAATTCAACTACCCATCTATATTAAATTACGTACAAACCACTATATCCAATGGAAACGACGAATTTTGATATGAAATTTCAAATTTATATCCAGATTTAACCAACCAAGTTTCAACTCATTTGTTTCAACCATTTCTGTACTAAGGGAAAATTTGAAGCATCTAATGTAAAATTATCTTCCTAAATTTTTGTTCAGATGTTTCGAAATAATATTTCTTCCCCATTGAAATTTGTTTAATGTACTCAAACAAAATTCACGAAATGTTTATTTTCAAAGTTATTTTTTAGTATTTAATATTATTTACGAAATTAATATTGAAAAAACAGCCTTAAAATATGTTTTGATGGGAATCGATTTATTTTCCTATATTACAATGCAAAATTTTATCTCTTAACTTAGTAGACCGTTATTTCTTTCAGCAAAAAAAAATGTCTTCTATTGGTCATTACAGCATTTGTTATTATTTTTTAACATAGGGTGTATTGAGGGCGAGCGAATGAGCAATGTTCACTCAGCGAACCAATGAAGATTGATTAGCAATCTTCGGGGATTGAAGGACGGAAGCGAGCAGCATAGGTTGGTTGGGTTTTATGGAGCAAGGGTGATATTTGGCCTTGATGCTTCAAACACAAGACACAGACAACGTCCATTAACGGACACACAAAGAAAATTTTACTAACACAGAAATACATCCAAGGGGAATCGAACCTGCTCCGCCTATAAGCAGCGATGAAGTTCCCCTCTAATATTAGATTATTAGTGTATAAGATAATGAGTATTAGAGTATTAGATTATTAGTATATAAGATAATGAGTATTAGAATATTAGTATTAGTATAAGATAATGAGTATTAGAATTAAATTATTACTATTACAATTAGATTACTGCTATTAGTATAAGATAATGAGTATTAATATAAGGTAATGAGCATTAGTATTAGATTATTTGTATTAGTATAAGATAATGAATATTAGTATTAGATTATTTATATTAGTATAAGATAAGAGTATCAATATTAGATTATTTGTATTAGTATAAGATAATGAGTATTAGTATTAGATTATTTGTATCAGTATAAGATAATGAGTATTAGTATTAGATTATTTGTATTAGTATAAGATAATGAGTATTAATATTAGTATAAGATTATTAGTATTAGGATTATTAGTATTAGGATTATTAGGATTAGGATTATTAATATTAGGATTATATTATTTGTATTAGTATTACATAAGATTATTAGTATTAGGATTATATTATTTGTATTAGTATTACATAAGATTATTAGTATTAGGATTATATTATTCGTATTAGTATTACATAAGATTATTTGTATTTGTATTAGTATTAGTATTATATTATTAGTATTAGTGTAAAATAGTATTAGTATCGGATTATTTACATTGTGTATTAGTTTTAAATTATTAGTATTAATATTATATTATTAGTATAAGATAATGACTGTCAGTATTGGATTATTTGAATTAGTTTCTAAATTATATTAGTATTAATATTACTTTATGTAGTATTGGATTAGTCTTTTAAATTATTAGTATTAATGTTATATTATATTAGTATTGAGTATTAATATTATATTAGTATTGGTATTAGATTAGTCTCCTAGTAGTATTAGGCAGCTTCCAATTTCAGTCTTCAAAATACTTATAACAAAGCCAGTATGTGCATATAAAATCTCTAAAATTAAAAGGAGGTATTCTATTTCGTGGCGATGTGGAACAAGACCTTCATGGCGAAAGAAGTGGAATTATTTTTCGTCGCCACGGCGGAAAGAGAGATCGCCGAGTCTTCCAGTTCTTCATCTCGCTTATTCGGAGGGTTACCAATACGAAGAGTGTATCGCCCTGTAGAATCTTGAAATTGAATCCTAGCTCAAGGACGTACCGTGAACTAGAGATTAACCCCTCCCCAGATCCACATTTATAATACATGTCAATTTCCAATCGCAAATGAGAATTAAAATCCAATATCGAAATCTCTAAAACCATTTCCATCCTATTCTCTTCTGATTTAACACTTCGAAATTCATATATGTGTAGTTAGATGAACACTTGCTAAAAAATCCAACAGAAATTTTAATTCAAAATTCACTTTCCTCTTGTAAAAAAATTGTAGATCCCTCGATTCTAATGTGTTAGTAGGCGTCAATACAGGCAATTCATAGGAAAATGTATACGCATGGAATATGCGCTGAAATTTATATTTATATCAATTGATGGCAGTGTCATTACTCACTTTTCATGCCTTTTATAAATCCTTTTATAATCGCTATAATCTATAAATTTCAGGCCTCTAAATGGATTAAAATTGGTCAAAAAAGATAAAACCACAATGTTTTGCGCGTACTTCTTAGTGAGACTTGTTCTTGTGTTCAAAACAGTACGTTGCATAGAGTTTTCACCTCAGTCATTAGCTTCTGGACGTCCATTTCACTTGTATCCAATTTACTTGAAAGATGATTCAGTATATTTTTACATTTAAACCTATTTTTTCACTCATTCGCATTTTCTATTCTGCGCTGATTTCTATTTTCCGGATTCTTCATTCACCCTGACAGATATAAACGATTGTTAAGTACAGTATTGAAATTATTGTTCGATAACTTTCAATTTCCTTACGAAAGAAGAAACTTTTTTACTCTTTAAATAATACAATACCTAAAGAGAGTTTTTCAAATCAGTTCTTTGAAACGAATATGCAATAAAAGATACAAATGCAACATAAACATTAATGTACCAACATAAAACAATACAAGTAGTAAATGGCAAACAAATCATTTATGCTTAAGAAAAGAATCATACTCCACTCCCATTTCCTTAACATGATTAATGTCTTTGACAATAACCGTAAAATTCGATCTACTTAGAATATATAGAAAAGGAAACTTCGTTTCATTGAAGGAATGATGAGAAGTATATTGTGATCTTTTCTTTCCTAATTCCTTCCCTAAAGGTTCATTTGTCATAACTTGATTGACGATAATCTAATTTGGAATGCGCATGTTATTAATGTGTAGCCATCTATTTCTTCTTTTGCGTTTTGCTACAATTTACGAAAATGTTTGAATGCAATACATCAAAAATAAATGTTTCTTACATAAATGTATCACATTGATGAAAATTTTATAAACAAATAAGATTAGTTTGACCTGACGTCAGATTCAGAAGAAAATAGAATGCGAAATGAAATTGCATATGAAAGATATGTGTTGCGATGCATTAAATTTTTGAACATAAGCCTCCTTTCTTAAGATTGATTACAAATTTTACTATTTTGGACGAAATCAGATTTTACTTTGAAAGGAATTTAAGTATAAATAAATACACACACATGAATAATAAGTGCTTTATTATTTCACTACATCTCAAGTATATCTTACCTTAAATGCACAGACTTTATAAAAACCTTTAATTTCAGAAAAGTATGTAAAATCATTGAAAAATATCGTAGTTTTTTGGAGAAAATGATTTACTCTGAATTGTGTTTATCAATTAACAAAAATCCTATGAAACTAGAACACAAATCATATAAATAAAATCAGGAAATAGGTTAAAATATTTTAATAAGTATATCAACAGACTTACAAGTATCCCACGCACAAACACAAATTCAGCTGTAAAATAGTTTCCCCATGTTCTTTTGACCCTCTTGAAAAATTTATTTTTTGAGAAATCTTTTCTAGAAAAGGCGCAATGTGGTACATTTGTCAATAATTCACTTTTAAAAAGTAAATTATTTAACCCTTCAAGTGGTTTCGTAAATATTTCGTTCATCAAGATATGACCAATTTTGTTAACGATGAGATACCTTGTCGAGACAAAATTGCCCTATTGCTCCAAGAGGAAATGAAGATAGAGGTCGGAAAAACAAATTGCCCCTTCACAGAAATTGTGACGATTTGAAACTGGTTTTTGCATCAGAGGCTGCACACTACAGGACATTTTTCACCGGAAGGTATATACAATACTATACTAGGAGGGCTAATACACATCTCAATCTAATAAGATGATTATAATGTAGGATCGCCAATAAATGGCACAACAAAGAGGATGCTAACTTGCACACAGTGATACAAAACACTCTAGTGCGGCTCTTGTGATAATACAAATGGCCTATGGAGTCCATTACAACAAAATCCAGATCGACTTGGAAAAAAGAAAAACTACCAAAAACCAAAATCGTCATAGATTATTATTTGTTTCGCACACTGACACACTCTCTCTTTTCCGATACCGAATGAAAACAATTTTTTCTATACAGCTGTTTAAAGACTAACTATTAGCTTTTAGATAAAAAAAATAAGTAAATTTTGGCATTTTGATAGTGTTATATATCTTCTAAACAGATTACAATATAACAATGTATTTATGATCATCATGAAAAAAGCATTCAGTATCTCCGAAAAAATAACAGTTAATGAGTTTCTACTCTAAGCTAACAATATGCAACTATTGAATTTCTTTACGAACGTTTTTGGAAAAAGGAGAATGAATACAATAAAAGGAATATTTATGTCGAAAATTAAGAAACCACTCCTATTGTTTTTTATTTAATAAAATATCCAATTTGATTTGCTACATTACTTCATAAACCGTCTTCCTTTATTAAAACAAATTGAATACTTGGATAAACATATGCAGATATCGAATTTCTTTTCATACGTCTTAAGTGCAATAAAAAGAACATTTATCGTCGAAAATTAAAAAACCATGGCATTGATTTTTATTTAACAAATTTTTATTTTTTATAAGTCCAACTTTCTTTGCTACAGTATTTTACATTTATCGCCTATATTTGCTACAGTATTTTATATCGTCTTTCTTAGAAACCCTTTCAAATACAGAATATTTTAATCAATTTGGTGAAGTACCGGATAAAATGTCTATTCGATTGGCCCTTGAATGTGTTTGAACAAATTTTACACTATTGATCGACAGATGGCGGTGCTATAGAGCACATGTCGCGTGGTTACCCCCAAAAAAGTCGCTATATAGCGGTACCTACAATTAGCCTAGAAGTTTTTTAAAGAGTGGTTTTGCGGTAAAACCACTTCACTTGAAAGTGTTAAAACAAATCCAATATTTAAACAAACATATCGTCGGCTTAGAGCAGAAACTCATTAAGTGACATTTTCCTAGACCTATTAAATGCTTATTTTCATGATGACGAGAAATACATACTCGTATTGTAATCTATTTAAAAGATATATAGCACTATTAAAATGCTAATTTTTTTATTTTCTTACTACAAAACTAATAGTCACTAAACAGGTGTCCAGTAGAGAATTATTGTCAGTTAACGAATTTCTGCTCTAAGCCGACGATATGCAGGTATCGAATTTCTTTACATTAGAGGAAAGGAGGGCAATAAAAATAACAGCCATTTTTATCGTCGAAAATTAACACAAACCACAACACCAAGATACAAAACCCATTCCATCCATCAGGCGGATTGGGTCCAGTTATGCATCTTTCAAAACCCCCCTCCTGCATCGAGCGGCTGTTTATTAATGCAAATTGCGTGATAATCACAATTAGAACATATTGGCTTAATTGCCCGCTCATAATGATTATCGGTGCTCGGCAAAATCAATGCTTTTATTTCGGGCAAGTAAAAGGCAGGTGCTATCGGAATAAATGCACGCGCCTGGGAATATTTACCGATATCGTTTGCCTGCTTACAAGTTTGTTATTTGTTTATAGATTTCGGCGATATATTGTTAATTTATAACCTTGCGGGGGAGTAGGGTTCTGAGTAATTGAAATTCTAATGGTTTGTTAGATTTACGCTTATCACTTCGCAGAAACGGATATGTGGGGGCTCTAATTTTAAGTGGGAGGTCTTTCGTTTTGCACTTGTCAGGAGTTTTAAGAATAAATGGATGATAGGTAAATATTAATTGTACTGCTGTGTTCGGAATGAGGGGATTTTCGCTGAGGGAAATTAATGTAAGAAATTTACGGAACAGTTTGTCTTTGATATGGGTTTTTAGTTTTAAGGACTGAATTAAGAGTTTCAGTGTAAGCAAACAAGCCGGACGGTCTGCGAAGATTTTATTTCTGTTGCCCAAATGCTTTCACATTACATATATCGGAGTTAACTTTAAATGTAGTACCAACATTTGGTTTGATTGATAGTTGGGTTTTATGGTTCAAGGTAGCAATGTTTGGAGTATGATATAATTGGTGTTGAACAAACAACTAACATATATCAATACAGTTCGTTGGTTGGTGGGCCGCGGTAGACCGGTTCGAAGAGTAGCGGAACAGCAACCGGAGGGTTGTGAATCGAAACTGGATCTAACCAAAGACCGTCGTGTACGTGGAGCCTTGCGCACGTTAAATCTGTCGTGGCCTCAAATGTCCTCAGGTTGACGTGATGTGGAAGTTTGGAGAGTGGGGTATCAGCTCAGGTGTTGACCTCATCATCTGACTGTCGAGGTGAACACCACTCGTAGTGAATGACTCATAGTGATGAACCTCGGATCTTTTCCTTCATGACCGTCGCCAATAGTTCGCTGTGTTGCTTCATTGTGACGTTAATTCAACTACCTACAGTTGGTTGGTTGTTCAATTTGGAGCAACACGATATCAATTCGGAAATTGTTCTCTGGGGGAATTTTCATTGTCGAAGTCAGCTGAAATCACGTTCCGATTGCACACAGGAAACAGGTATCGCCGTAGAAACATTACCTCCACCTATATTTAGCTTGACAAAAATGACTCTTATAGAGATAATATACATTTTCATGCACGACCATACCAAAAGAAAAGGTGGTCGCTTGTGGTGTGGGTAAATCGAACTAGTTCTTAAGCGGAAGTATTTTTTCTCTGTTAGTTTACGTTTAAACTGAAATCCTTCTCACAATGGGTCAGTTTTCAGTTTTAAAAAGAAAAACTCAAAAAGATATTAAACTTATAATTAATTCTATGAGAAGGCTTTTCAGAAAAACAAAACCAGACGAAATGCAAGTATATTCGTATTTATTCCTCTCAATATTTTGCAGGTAAATTCGCATTTTAATACGGCGCTTTTATTCCGCTATCTGAATACAGTACGACTGTTGTACTGCCCGTAGTCTAAAGGTTAACTATATATTCATGTTTCTTAAGGCCACATTTAATAACCTTGCGCCATAAAACGTCAACAATCAATCCACATTTGATACATTTTTTCCTATGTAATCCGCTGCATTGGAAATGCACCGGGAAAATATATTTCATTGTAAATATACATTTTCAATTGTTCAGTTTATTTTTAAGATTTCTTGTTGAAAAAGAAAATAAATTTACATATTTGAATAGTGAAATGTATAAATATTCTGCATCTTGATAAAATTCAAATTACAGCTAAAATTATAGAGTATTTTCATATGCATTTTATCAAAACTACTTCTGAGAGAAGTACTTTTCAACTAACTGGGGGGCGCTTAATGTATACCAATAATAATTAAATATTGGTACATTGAATAATTTAATCCGATTTCAGTTTTTTCCCTTTTTTATAGTATTAAGATCGTATCTGTAGGTTGATCATATAACATCGATAGCATTAACGATTGATAGCATTTTTATGAAATTATATTTGCATTCTTACAGTAGCTTAGTTAATTCAGTGATGCCAATTCGGAAAAAACATTGAATACTATTCAGATTACTTATAAATGTAAACCAGAATTGATGTGTCTTTATGTTCCCAACAATTCGTAATCCTTGAACCGATTTGAATCAAAATTTGAATCCTAACTCTATAATCCTACAACCAAAAAACAGGATTATATAATTATTTATGCTCAACTTTTTTCTGGATGTAAAGAAAAATATCCAAGATTACGTACTGTGTAATTTAAATAACAAGTATCGTTTAATGTTCACGGCGATTATAATAGGCTGAAAGTATGAAGAAATCTAATACACTTTAAATACAAAGCAATACTTTGGAAAATTAAAAGGTGTACATCTCGCTTTTAAACACAATGTTTCTGTATTACAATTTTCCATATTTTAACATGGTTTAAATGAAAATCAAGGTATAAGAATTATGAAATTTTCGGACTATAAGAGCAGATTTAATGCAAGTTTACCTAAAAACGCTATCAGACCATTGAGCAAGACACATTAAACAAGGCTTGGCAATGGTCATTTTTTGCTATAGCAGCATTAAATATCGAAAAAGTATTCGTTTCAAAATTTAAAAATAATGAACTCGTTGATACTTGATATTAATACCGCATGCCAACGATCAATTATTTACCTCAACCTTTAATGTTTTCTTTGTCGATTTAAAGGGTTACGAGTTCGAATCTAACCAAAGACCGTTGAGGGGCTGACCAAAGGGGGTTGATGCACGTTAAATCTGTCGTGACCTCGAATGTTCTCACGTTGGCATGATGTGGAAGTTTGGAGAGTGAGGTGCCAGCTCAGGTGTGACCTTGTCATCTGACCGTGGTTCAAAATTACATGGTGTCCTCGGATTTTCCCTTCGGGTTTGATCCCGGTCCGTCGCCAATGACCCGTTGTGTTGCTCCAGTGTGACTTTAATTAAATACTATCTACCTACCTGGTGGTTTATCTTCTCGTACGATAACTGTTCTGTAGTGGTCAGCTTCTGGTGCAAAAACCTGTTTCAAACTGTCAACAGTTCTGGGCAAAGGACAATTTGTTTTCCCTACATGGATCTACTGCCCTATTACCCCTTGGAATAATAGGGCAGTTTTGTCTTGATGAAGTATCTCGTCATTAGGAGAATCGACCAGATCTCGGACGAGATATCTCGTCGAATCCACTTTGAGGGTTAATTACGAAACAAATAATTTGTTCGTTATAAACTTTATGGATAACAAATAATTTACTACTTGATATTAACCACAAGAAAAATGTGGGATTCGAGAGCATCGGCTAGTTATCAATTTTTCTTCGAAAGCACTATCACCGCCGTACAGTTTTTCTACTGAACCAGATCGTTTAGTACCAATGGTGATCAGTGGCCAAAATTATGTAGAAATCTACTGCCCCTACATGTAAATATAAACCAATACTTTGCCAAGTTAAAAAGTCATGCATTTCCTTTAAAGTCAATGTTTTCAGTTGTGCACTTTCTCTATTTTAACTACCGTAGCTTGTCTATCTTTGCACTTTGCGCCATAAAATCCAAACCAAACTCAACTCAAACTAAATTTAAATGGAAAACAAGGTGTAAGAGCCAAACATAATTTTCAAACCACTAAATGAGATATATTAATCCCTCCAAGTGATTTGAACGAGATATCTCGTCCATCAAGATCTGATCAGTTTTTCTAATGGCAGATATCTAGTCATCAAAATATTGGCAATTTTTTTATAAAGACGAGAACAAGATCTGGTCAGTTTTTTTCTAATGACGAGATATCTCGTCCATCGAGATCTGGTCAGGTTTTTTCTAATGACGAGATATCTCGTCCATCGAGATCTGGTCAGGTTTTTTCTAATGACGAGATATCTCGTCCATCGAGATCTGGTCAGGTTTTTTCTAATGACGATATATCTATATTCTATACAGTCTATATCTATTCTATGTATCGTATATATATTCTCTATCTATTCTATGTATCGCATATATGTTCTATATCTATTCTATGTATCGCATATATATTCTATATGACGCATATGGTGATCGACTGACTGGAGAGGACATTTTTTTAACTCAACTCTCCAAGTGGGTTCGATTAGATATCTCGTCCATCAAGATCTGAACAATTTTTTTAATGACGAGATATCTCGTCATTAAGTACCTTATGACGAGATATAGGCAGTACCTTAATGACGAGATACCTCGTCATTAAGGTACTGCCTATCGTTTGCTGACGAGATAAAGATCTGGGCAAGATTTTTCTTATGACAGTTTCGGTCCGTCAAGATCAGGGCAGTTTTCTTATGACGATATCTGGTCCATCAAGATCTGATCAGTATTGGTAATGGCGAGATACGTCGACGAGACAAACACCAGGTGGGTTAAGCAAGATTTGATTTGTCGTTATCCGGTCATTTTTTGCGACAGAAACATTAAATGCGAAGCAAATAATTCGCCATAAACGTTATACATATAGCAAATCCGTTAATGCTTTATATTAACGACAAGCAAAATGAGGAATTCGAAAGCCTCGTCTAGTTATCAATTTTTCTTCGAAAGCACTGTCACCGCGTACAGTTTTTCTACCAAGCCAGAACATCGTTTAATGTCAACGGCGATCCGCGGCGTAGACCAAAAGTATGAAGAAATCTACTGCACTACATTATATAAATACATATATCTATACGAAGAAGGGGGTGGGGATGAGGCAGCAGCAAAAAAGCGAAAAAGGGGGAACGCTGACTGTTCGCTTCCCTAACCTATCCCGTTATTGACCAATTTCTGGTGCGGCGTCCCTACCTTCTTGAAGCGGCATCACGCAACCTCCTTTCGGCGAAAGCCTGGCTCATCTATCTCGTCCGATCCCTACCGCCCCCATGCTGCGGGAAGCAAAGGAAATTGCGTGCAATTACTGAATGATGTCATGGACAATTTATCGTTTATTTCAAATATTTGCGGTGGATGCACGATGGAGAAAACCACCTGCCCGAATTTCGAAAATGCCCGGGGATTCTCTCGGCTAATGGATTTTGCGGGCCAGACAGGTAGTCGAGTGGAGCGTGCGTGGGCGGAGGTGGAGGGTGCCAAATTAGCGTTCATCGGATTTAAAGCCTCCTCTCGTCTCGTCCAAATTAACCATAAAATCTTTAACCCCTCATTCTAATGAAAGGCTCCAAATTAGATGTCGGCCGGCTGATGATCTGATAGGTGGAGTCTTCTCTTTCGGGAAGATGGATCTATCGCGTCGTCGTCCACTCGCGACGTGCTCACACGTAAGTTGAAATTCCGGTAGAGGTATTAGGCCTGGACTCTTGGAAGTGGTTAATTGGGATTGGTTTAACCCGATGTTCTCTAATGAATTTCCTTGTCGAGTGCTCTGGCCATCGTGATGGCCTTTTGTCACTTGCTTACATGTAAGTTGAAATTCCGGTGGTGATTTTAGTCTCTTGGAAGTGGTTAATTGGGATTGGTAAACTCTCAAAATGAATTTCCTTGTAGAGAGGTCTGGCCATCGTGATGATCTGATTTGTCGCTTGCTCACATTTAAGTTGAAATTCTGGTGGCGGTATTAGGTTTGAACTCTCGGAAGTGGTTAATTGCGATTGGTTAAACTCGGCCGTTGTAGTGCTATGCTTTCTATAATGAATTTCCTTGTCGATTGTTTTCCCTTGGGGATTAATCCCGAACAGTCGTCAATAGCCCGTTGTGTTGCTCCAGTGAGCTGTTAATTAACTGCCTACGTATCTACCTTGTCGATTGCTCTGGCCATTGTGATGGTCTGAATTAACAGCAAAAAAATTTGGTTTCCGTTCGTTGACATAGGTTCAAATCCAAGTGGTTAATTGGGATTAGTTACTTGACATTTTAGATATATTTTCTATTGGAATATTTTCTTTGGGTGCTTACCTCTGGTCGTCATAGTGGTCTGAAGTGACGAGAAAGAAAATTTGGTTTCCTTTCGTTGACAGGTTCAAATCTAAGTGGTTAATCGAGACTATAGCTACTTGATGCTTTAGGTATATTTTTTTATTGGAATCTTCGTTGTGTGCTTAGCTCTCTGGCCGTCATGTTGTTGAGCGGGAAAATTTGGTCTCCTATAATTGACATAAGTATCCAAGTACATAATTGGGATTAATTTAATACTGATTTATGTATATTTTCAATGAGTAAATTCCGTTGTCGGGTACTTAGCTCTCTGGCAATTATGGTCTCAATTAGAGGGAGAAAAATTGGTTTTCTGTTTACATAGGTTCAACAGCAATGAAAGCTCAAAGTGGTTTGATGATCTGATATTGGAGTTCTTTCCCTTGCCCTGAATCCACAATAGCGGCTATTTGTATCATGTTCGTCGCTTGTTCGCACTCCGTTGAAATTGCGATGGATGTGTATTGAGAAAAATTCCTGAGCTCTCTCTCTTAGAAGTGGTTGATTTGGATTGAATAAATTCGATGTTTTAGGAATATTTTCTATAAAAAATTTCTTTAACCAAGTGCTTAGCTCTCCAACTATCATGACGGTCTCAATTCACAAGCGAGAAAACTTCAGTTTTCTTTGACAAAATGCGAACATTGTTGTGTCTTGTTCGTCGCTGACTTTATCTTTAAAATTCCTATGGAGATTATGGGCAAAATAAGGGATGTCTTGAAAGTGCTCCCCATGGGAAGGATTAAACAAGTTTTTTAGTACTGTTTTCTGAAACACAGGTTCAGCTGAAAGGGGATCAAATATTGGAGAGACATCAATTCGACTAGAAGTGCATTTAGCTTATCAGTCTCTTTAAGGATGATAATTAGCGTAAAATTATAATTGAAATGCATGTTTTTTACACATGATTTCGAATTAGAGAAATTTCAGTAAAAGTAAAAATTATCTTTTCCTGAAATGTTATGAAAATTTCTAAATCGTATGTCATAATTTAACAATATTCCAAGTCTAATATAAGGTTTAGAGTGTCGCCTCATGAAGTTTAATTTAAGAAAAAGACACTCCAAATTTTTCGTACAACATTTTTGTTTGTTAAATATTTCTTACAGTTGAGTGTAGAGATGTGAATGGCGGGGTTATAAAATAAGTAATTTCAGAATTTCTTCCTCGAATTTCTAAGCTGGACGGTGAGTTGCTTCGAAAAATCTATCAAGGTGCTGCTTGACTGCTGCTAGCTCTATTGTAAGGAGCTTGATAACCGAGTGGTCACCACTCTCGCCCTCTATTCTACAAGCTCTGGTTCTGAACCCGGTGTTGGCCAGTTCGAGGTGGTTCAGAATCCACTTTAGTCCATGTATCCCGGTATAAAAGCAAAAACAACCTCAAAGCAACAAAAGCAAATCTATAAGACTGAAATTTGGGAACATCGAGATAGTTTCATTTCTAACATTGATCTATCGTAGGTTTTGGCCTAATTTGACTTGATGTAGAAGAATTTGACCATGCAGAAATTAACCGAACTTAAAATTGGTTCTTTTCTGTTCATCTACAAATTTTTAACCGCTTGATGTAAGAACTGAGCACCACCAAAACTCAAGTGAAGAGATTGAAAGACATTGGAAATTTGGACACGCCAAGTGTCTTGAGCACAATTTCCTTACTCTTACTTTGCCTACGTCTGGCGCATAACAATAATATCTCGGGAATTATACGGATGATTATATGAAATGACTGAACATAATAAAAATATTCCTCGATTGTTTGTGGAGGGGTCGTAGTAGCTCAGTTGAAAGAATAGCGGATTAGCAAACGGAGGGTTTCGAGTTTGAAACTCGATCCGACCAAAGACCATCGTGTGCGTGGGGGCTACGTTAAACCTGTTGTAATCTCAAATGTCCTCACGCTGGTGTGGTGTGGAGAGTGGGGTGCAAGCTCAGGTGTTGACCTCGTCGTCTGTCCGTGGTTTAAAATTACGAAGTGTTATCCTCGGAGCTTTACCTTCGGGATTGATTCTAGACCATCGACAGCAGCCCATTATGCCGCTAAAGTGCGACGTTGATTCAATTTCCTACTTCAGTTGATTGAATTTGAATTCAACTAAATTTTTCTTCTGAAGTATGAAATTTGTGTACACTCTACCCACTGTACAGTCTGTCGTTGAAGAATTCACTGTCACAAACTTATTTCTCTTAGTACTATGCAAAATACAGAATTTTTAAATTGTATTTTAGACACAAGGAGGAAATCTATAAGGAGTTTTAAAAAGCATCAATTTCAAAGGAGAATACGATGAATTATTTTTGAAAACAGCTCCTTGATGCTGTACAAGTATTTCCGTCTCATATATCATGTGTTGATTCATTTTAGTTTTCATTTCTTTATTCATTTCTTTCATTGAATTAGGTTTCATTTATTTTCTTGTTTTATCTAGAGTTATTACCATAAATGTGTTACTGTGCTGATCATTGCTGGCATGCAAAATAACAAATTTCCTAGAACTTCGTAATTTACAATCCAGGAAGTAGTAATGGATAAATTATGAACACACTTTAAATTTCTGTATAGCTCATCGTAACAAATTCGAAAAGGAGTTAATTGGACACAGTATTGTGAAAATTAGAAAAATTATCTTTCATCGATTCATACATTCAAACAAATTCAGATTACTATTTAAATTTGTTTTAATTAAGTATAACATCACACCATTCACATATTAACGTTCCAAGTATGAAATGTTTCTGATATATCGCTTGGCCAAACCTGGCCCTTGTGTCATAAAAATTCAATCAATCAATCAATTTGCTGATGTATCATATTTGTGTAAGTAATAAAGCCATTTCCATTCATTACTAGATAGTAATTCGAAATAATGCGTATTGATGGAAACGTTTCTTTATATAACACACTTTTTCAGTGCTTATAATCAAGCAACTTCACAAAGTAATCTTAAGACTTACGTAAACTAGGTTTACAACCAGCGAACTGCATGCCAGTATGTTAGTGCTTAATGTAAGGCTGAAACTTAAAAAAACTTTAAAGTATTTAAATGCAGTGTTACTTTCACTTCATGGACTTGCATTCTTAAAAGGGGAAATTATGTTTTATAAGTTAAGTTTTTGAGGAGGGAAGAATTGAATTGTGCATTTTAAACTCGAAGAATTTCTTACACCACAATTGTGAATGTTAGCTGCAAAAGTCTTGCTTCTCCCTCTTACCTTTTTACACAGAAATTTTCTGTTCACATTTTTCTAATGAAAATGTATAACTTAATTTTAGGAAAACTACTCTGAGGTAACCTTTTGTTGAGCCAAAAACTCTCCCAAACAAAAAAGTATTTTTAACTCAAAGTCATTTTAACCTACACCTTGAAGAAGGTAACTTAAAGGGAGAAGTTAACAATTTAATACTCTTATACATAAAATCCAACCTGAAAAAGACAAAATGTTTCAACAAGTAGTAGGTGTTTGTAAGAAACAACTTAGTCGTGAATTTCACTCCAATTATGTAAATTTGTGGCTCACATCTTTCGAACTAATTTTTCAGCTGAGTCTGGAGTTTCAGAATAAAATAAAAATGCGAAGAGCTTCATAAAGTTATAACTGTTCTAACATTACTTTGATGTATTTAAAAAATTAACAAGATTACCAGATGTCTTATTAAGTTTTTAAAAACATCTTACATTAAAGATTTTAGTTTAAGATAATTCTATTCTTTCTCTTAAAATAAAGGCTAAACATATCAATATGAAAATGCTAATATAAATGGGGTTCAATAGCAAATAAGAATGTTGCAGTGGAAGACAATTATCTAAAATAATTCATTTCTTTTTGTAACATCGTTTTAATGAATTTGCAGTTTCGACTAATTTATTTTTGCTTCCCAAATATTAACCACAAATATTACATGTAAACATGAAGAGAAAAGGTTAAAATATTGTGACACGAATAAGTTCGTTAAAAGTACTGGCATAGCTAATACCTGAATTTTTCATCTTAATGTATTAAATTATTGTGAAATAATTTCTGAAAATTTTTAAAACTGTCTTAGAAATTTATAGCTCAGGTTTACGAAGTCAAATATTCCTATAAACCCCAAAAAACCTTATATATCGTGTATTTTAATTTGTCTGCACATTATAACTCGAAGTGAATAAAATATTTTCATTTTCTAAACGTACTGCATGTGTCATAGTGGAGCATGGTGCTCATCTTTAAAAGGACACATTTATCTAATATGGCCAATAACTCATCAACTTCACTCATCTTCAGTATATGAGAAAGATCGATACGATTACCGTCCCCTATGAGTTTGAAAATCGATTCATCAATTTTATAGGAATCTATTTTTAGCGAAGCACTCTTATAAATGAGCTCAACATGAGAAGTATACGAAAATAAGTGAGCAGTAAAATGAAAATTAAAAAATATTTTTAAATATTCCCCAAAAATTATTAAAAATTAGTAATCTAAGCAAAATCAAGGCAATCTGCTTAACACTTTTTCCCCCTTTTAAATAATCTACTAAACGTTAACCTATTCCAATATTTATTTTTCATTTTTTAGCACTCAGGAGAACAACTCTGCTATACTCTAATGTGAATATATCAAGGTTGGAATTCATTTGAGACATTCAATGGATTGTTTTTAACCAATCACCCAGACCTATATGAATCATGTGATATTTGAAAGCAAAGATTTTGAAAGTACTGTCCATTTCACGAGAACTGCTCCCCACAACAAGTCTGCGTCGTTATAGAAACAGGGCTCGTTCATTTTGAGTATGGGAGGTGGCTCAGGGATGACTTAATTTTATTTGTTTTTTAGCAAATGTTGATGGCGGAAAGAGGTAGTTTACAAGAAGTCAAGTTTACATTAAGTGCACCGAGGTGACAAATTTGAAATGCAATTCTTCAAGCATCACTTATAGGAAATAGGCTACGGTCCGTTTCTACGGCAACACAGGGGCAGACTTTTATGTTTGTAGTTTTGTAGTTCTTGTGGTAGAAAGATAGTGCACTTAAATAACTGATAGTCATCTAAACAACACATGTTCATAAACACAAATTTCAACTTTACTCTTATCGTCAGTTGCGAGTTCGAAACTCGATATAACCGAAGACCGTCATGAACAAGGCGGATGGTGAACGTCAAATCTGTCGTGACCTCAAATGTCATCACGCCGGCGTGGTGTGGAAGTTTGGAGAGTGGAGTGCCCGCTCAGGTGCTGACCTCGTCATTTGAGAGTTGTTTAAAATGATGAGGTGTCGTCCTCGGATCTTTACCTTCGGGATGGATCCCAGACTAGCCAATAGCCCGATGTGCTGTACCAGTGCGACATAAATTCAACTACTCCCTTTCTGTCAGTTTAATCAATCTATTCATCAACATCTCTTACGACTGTACTTGTAATCGCCTCGTGACCATCAATACTTGCACTCGCCAGTACGTCTTCGCCATGATAATTTAATCAACCAACTCCAAATGAATACCTCTCTGCTTCTCCAATTCGTTTTTAATCACTGTTCAATTGCATACACCTACACAGACACCTGCTTAAAAATTTTAAATTTAAAATTACTTCATAGCTTGATGGGGGGAACGCGGAGAGAGTGTTGTTGATGGGGACGTTTAAACACCTGCCGTGGTCCCTCTAAGCCAAGAGGAGAGGGGGTGGGGGAGAAGATATAAAAAGGAGAAAATCCGCCTCGCCCAATCCGCACGAAACAGCCACTTTACTGGGTAATCCACATTTAACACGGAACGGTGGGGAGATTGAGGGGGGATGGGCAAAAAACTCTTACTTTTTTTTATCGAGCAGCGGTTTTTTGAGAATAAAGTAATCTTAACGAAAGTGCTCGCATTTGACTGGAGGAACGTCAGTTTTTGCTCTTTTTTGTAGGGGATGGTGGAAGACTTGTCATAAATATTCGAGAATGAAATCCTTTGTGCATGTAACCCTCTAAGGGTGCACATGTATAATTCCACCTTGCATCCTGCAGTCTTCTCTGCATAGTTTTTAACCAATTTTGATATCCTTGACCAATAAAATCTTTCCTAGGGATTCTATTTTAAGGATAGAAGGAATAGAATATTTCCAAAGGTTTCTAATCTAAGGAAAGGGAAATTTTCCAAAGGATTCTATTCTACAGAATGGGTCAAACGAATTGTTCCAAAGAATTGTATTCCATTGAAATGACCAATAGAATGGTTCGATTCTAAGGAAATGAGAAATAGCATATTTCCAAAGGATTCTAATCTAAGGAAATGATCAATCGAATCTTTTCAAAGGATTCCATTCTTATAAAAGTAGGATCACACACACACACACACTCTCTCTCTCTCCAATGAATTGTATTCTAAAGGAAGAACCAATAGAGTATTTCTAATTGAAAGTATCCATGGATTCCTTAAAAAGATGTGATTAGTTAGTCATTTAGTGTATTGCTGGGTGAAAGCAACAATACGTTACTCACAAATCTCGCGACGCTCAGAGGGCTTAGAATGGACCGTATCCTGAAACTGGTAAAAGCTGATAAATAATAATTAAATTTTGCAAATGAATAAATTATGATTAACCGAAAGAGCACAAGCCGGTTAGAACATCATATTCTAATAAAAACGCACATGTACGTGCAACATCACGCTATTTCTCTTAATTGCTCGGTTTGAATATTTCACGTGATATTGGGAGAAAGTACACGAATTCTAATGTATGACAAAAATTGATTGGCTAAAGAGTTTTTATCGAGCGTGATTAAAAACACTAGTTTGCGCTTCTGTAGCCAATCAAGACTAGTCGATTCCACCAAGTCCACGTGACAACTGAGATCTTACAACAGTGACTCCACTCACATGTGCAGTCTATTATATTAGAAAGTCGCTGGACTAGAAAGTGTGATGCCACGGACAACGAAATCTAAAGTTATATTTTTTTTATCAAAGATTAATCTGAAAGTGTTCTCTCTCAAAACCAAAAGCTAAACGAACTTAGTCTGAAGATTTGAGTATGAACTCATAATAATAGAAATGTATTAATTATGCATTTATATGGAGATCAGTTTGAATATAACGATTCAGCTTATCTATCAATAAAGTAAAACTAAAATTGATTGGTTAAACTTTCATATTTTTAATTCATTTTTTAATTGTAGAAAATTTTACCCGTCCTTCAAAAAGAAAGTCCTAAGTATTGTCTTTTATGAGCAGACAGTGAATCAGGTTATATAATACATCTAAAGTCAAAATTTCAATTTGTGAATCTTAGGATTAATTTATGAATTTTGCCTTTCATTGGGTTTTAAAGGACAAAATCATAGGTCCCCAGATCTGTGGTGTACCTCAGAAAGGAAGATTTAAATGAAACCATCAAAGTAACAGAAACCATTAATTTATTTGAAAAGATTTTTTTCTTTAATATTCTACAATAATTTTCCAAATACACTTTTGTATTTTCCCAAATTTTATTATCTTATTTATATTATACACATTTTTTTTATTTACAAACATACAGATTTGACAGTAAATAATTTTTGAGGATACATATATTTTCATCATACTACAAAAGAAAATGTTTCGTAACTTGTATTTACAGCACAATCGGCAGTGGAAAATGTATTGAGCCCCCACATAAATGTTGGAATACATAGGTAGCCTTAGGTAATTGAGAAACAGAACAATGGAAAACTGAGTTATCGTGGATATTTTTTGGTATTTTCATTTCAAAGTTTTTATACATAATTTTTGAAAGTTTAAAAAACAAAAATTAAGCTTCCAAGTTGGAATATTTCACTTCATATTTCACGATTTTATATACAGGCTTTTCATCTCATTCATACATGCTATGTATTAATTTTTCAAAACGTTGCAAATAAGAAACAAATTTAGGAACATTCCATGTATTATAATTGTTTCATTGGTGTATTTTATGAATTTACTTTAAAACTGTGATATGAAGAACTTTGTAACTTGAAAAATTATTTTTTCTAGAATTAGCTTAGTTTCCTAGGAAGTACACAAAAGAACATTTATTTTTCCCTCAGAGGTATGCTTAAGTATCAAATTTCATAAAAATCATTTCAAATTCAATAAAAATAATAATTTTATAAAATGAAATTTCATTCAATCAAAGATTTTAAAAATACAAACGAATTATTAAATTTTAAAAACAAGTTTTGAGAAGAAAATAAATAATGAAAACGAAATTAGAACCATCTTGCTGAGTTCTAGAAATAATAAGTTTAACAAACTAAAATCCAAAATTGATTTATGATTTATGAACTACTTGCCAACTTATTTTTTAAAAGGGTGCAATCGGTGCACGATATTACTTGATTGATATCTTTAATTACAACTGTATTTTGCAATATTTGTAAGTTTCAAAAATAAGTACTAATGCCAATTAGTTCATTGATTTTGTTTTAATGAAATTTGTACAAATTTTTATAATTATTTGTTCTATGAAGCAATAAGTCCATTCAGAAATTGTATGGATAAACATAATTTAAAAGAATGCAAAACGTATTTATTAAGATTTTAGCATTAAAGAAATTCCTTTAAAATCCATTGTTTTCAGAAGTTTGTGCAAGATATATTAAACTGTTTTCAAATAAGAACTTGATTACTTAATGGTAAAAAAATATTCACAACAGATCAATGCAAACATTCCCTCTATTTCTCATCACTGGTTGAGTTTAGTTTGACTAGGTAACTGTTCCCTTTCAGCGCTTCATTACGCAGTTTCCTTCCAAACATCCTAATTTTAAATTAGTAAATGGTTTTAGTCTAAAACACAGTTGAATATGACTAGACAACTTGACTTGCCTTCCACTGTTTGACTGCTATAGCAAGTTCAACTCCCTCTAAGTTCAGCAGCTCAAATCAGTCTTTAGTTGTTTGTTCAACATCGTCTTCTACACGAACAGAATTGTCAAAAGCGTTCAGATATTGGTGAAGACGACTAAGCACACGAAAGTCTATGCTTCAATTTCTTGAACGAATGTAACTTGAGATCTGACACTAGTTGCCCGATACGGTTTCATTTGATCGTCAAAGTTCCTTTAGTGTGGAATTCTTTGAACTCGTATATGCATCTTGCACAGTCTACGAACAACTTTCATATGTTTTTGGTATATATGTAGGTAAGGGATTATGTGTCCATAGTTTTCAGTGCACGAACACTTAATGCTTCTTATGCTTATAGTTGACTGATGTAATCTTTTACAGCTTAGAACCTGGAGGTAAGCATAGAGGATGGAGTGGCTGATGAAGAACTTAAAAGAGGTGAGGTACCGGGCTTATAGTAACAGGTACCACAGAAAGAAGGACAGACACCAGAAGTTGATGTAGGTGGTGCATACAAGGATCCCAACGAGTTAGCCAAAGCCATACACCTGAAAGGTAGAAACATATTCATGTAATTAAATGAGATATACTTGATATGTGTTAAATAAAGCCATACATCTGAAAGGTAAAAGCATGTGATTAAAGGAGACAATGAGATAGACTTGATGTGCGTTAAAATTGATAGAAAATAAAGCAAAATTGGTGATTACAGAGGATGAGATAAGGATAAATTATAGTTTATGATTATCCTTGCAATTGATGTGCATAAGGAAGATCATGCATATTAGTTTTTCAGAGTTCTATGTAGTATTATAGAATAAATTCTATTGTAAAAATTATTTTGAGTTCCGTTCCTTTCATTTGTGGTTTTGGGTTTGGAAATTTTGCCAATGAAACACCCATTACAGCTTTTAATTTCACTTAACCTTTATTAATAAATAGTTTCTCAACTTACTCCACAGTTGTACATCTATTTTTACCGTCGAATATTTTTTTTAATTTTAACATAACTCCTGTAAAAAATTTATTGAAATTGAATTGAGAATATTTTTTACGGTTTCAGAAAGAAAAACTCTTAATACACGTTGCAGTCATTTAAAGAAATAAAATGTGACGCCATCTTCATTCGTACATTCAATCTTATGTTATTTGGAATATGAACAGAATAGAATAGCCAACAGAAAAAACATCAAACGTGAACATCTGCTGTAATATTTCTATAAAAAATGTAGGTGCACGAAGAAACAACAGCGGATGTTGAAATCTCATTTCCTCTTCCATTCCTTTCAGCATTTCAAAAGTTTTAATACCGTTATTTAATATATACACCCACACTCAATTTATGAAATCACTTGTGCGTAAAAAATACCTAATTGAAAAAGCTGATTCTATTAAACTCAATGTGTTAACGAAGCATATGTCGCGCGAACATCAAATACCTCTTGAATTATACATCCGTTACGGAAAACGAATCCGTTGAAATGTTCCCGCCACATATTTCGAATTTCATTACAAACATTCACCGAGTTTTTATTAGTTCTTGTCATCCTTTTTCTCTCCTTTTGCTTACAATAGGGTCGTTGTTACAGTTGTTATTTTCACGAATTAAATTTAAATATGAATTTCACAATCTTGCAATGCTTTGCTATTTTTCAGTTAAGGAGTAAATCAAAACTGTATAACTTCAATCATTCATAAATACCTAGTTAATGGTGTTTTAGGAAATAAAATTTAGACAAATGAAATATACGATGAAGGAAATCACATTAAGCAAATTTATTAATTAAATGGACAGCTTCGAAGATTCCCTACGTCCAGTACATTTCGCTTTTTTAGATTTCATCAATTAAGAACTAGAAAACCCCGTAACCGCAATAAAAAGGAACTACAACGGTAATACCATTTTTACTTATATATTTTTTATCTTGAGGCGTAAAACCTAAAAACAACCATCCAGCCTGATATTTGGCGCTGCTTGACAAACTGGCCCTTTCACCATAAAACAAGTCAATCAACCAACCAAATTTAGCCAAGGGCCCAATTTAGCAAAGTTGGTAGAGTAGCGGATTAGTAATCGGAAGGTTGTGGTTCGAAACTCCATCCAACCAGACCGTCGAACAAAAGATTAAAAAAACAGACTGGGGGCTAGAGAACGTTTAATCTATCGTGGCCCCAAATGCCCTGTCGTTGGAGAAGTATAGAAATTTGGAGAGTTCGGTGCCAGCTTAAGTGTTGACCTCATCATCTAGTTCAAAATTACAAGGTGTTGTCCTCGGATATTTCCCTTCGGGGTTGAGTGGCCGTCGTGGCACAGTGGGTATGACCACTCCGCTAGAAAACCTTCGAGTATTGCTCAGCGCAGGTTCGATTACTGTCAGGCACATTACTCCCTGGATGTATTTCGCTCTTCTGTCAGTAAAAATTTCATTTTGTGTGTGTCTATTACTTGATATTATATGTCTGTCGTGTCTGGCGCAACATGGTCAAATATGGCCCTTGCGCCATAAAACCCCAAAACCAACCAACCCTTCGGAGTTGATCCCGGACCAGCCAAGAGCCAGTGCGATGTTGATTCAACTACCAAATTTAGCTAACGTTTCTACATTTTTTTGAAAGTTAATATTTACAGAACACACCTTTTCTATCGATTCACCACAATTTACAACACACACACACACACACTTAAAGATTTCACTCAAAATTAAGTGATTCAACTTACCACCCTAAAAACTACAATAATGAATATTTCCCATTTATTACCAAAAATGTGCTTAAGGCACCCTTTTTTCCATTACCAGAAGCTCATTTTGTTGAACATCCACTGATGAGTCAAAGAACTTGGACTCTTTCTAGACATGACGGATAGTGCAGATAATTCCTCATACTCCAACCCATCATCACCATGATCATAACAATTTGACAATTCGCGGCTCTATCACATGCGCGACGTTTAATAGGGGGATTTACGCGGGTTGGGATGAGAGTAAAATACGGACAACGCCCGTATCACCTGCTTCACATCACCCCAATCGCTCACTTAATCACCCGGTGATCAACATTAATATTAATTAGGTTATAAAGCGGCTACTTACAGTGGAAAAGAGGAGGAATTAGAAGGGTCTTTTTTTCGATTGGCGGTTTGTGTGGGAGCTGGCATATTCAGCTATATAATCATCATTCGAGGCTTGGGAGAGTTTGGAAGTTTTTTAAATGCGTCTTTGGAGAATTGTTCGGTTTTTTTTACTATCGGTCATTTATCGCTTCAAAATGCTCTTGGAGAATTATGCTGCCGTGATTGGGTGTAATTCTTCAAAATTATTTTTTGCTAAATGTTGCGAAGAAATCAGATTTTTCAAAGTTAATATCAAAATCTAAGGTTCTTGTGGGTAATAAAATATATTTTAAAGTAATTTCTTACATTGCGCAATCATACTCCTGAATTCCCTTATTAACTATTCATCAGATTTTAGTTATCTGGTGCAATCATAACCGTCTTAGATTTTCCAAAAGTACAATTTTTAATTTATGTGATTTGATTTAAAAAAAATACCCATTCAAATATTTTTGCATTTTTACATGTTGTCGGGAGGTAGCTTGGTGATTTGAGTCGGTCCGTAATTCTCCAGATGAGACTAATCACTTTTCTGATGATCAGAGTATCAGTAAGATTGGCATGGAATAATTGTAATTAGCTTTTCGATTGAACACATGGAGAGGAACATTTGATAGAAACATTTCGACATGTATTAATAAACTAAGGACGATACAAAACTACAAACAACGAGGATCAACTATCTTTTTACACTCAGTCTCCCGTTCTTCCACACAAACTCCAAATTAATTTTTCATCACATTCCAAGTCGTGGTTTTCATCACACTCCAAGTCACAGAAGTACAAACAAAATAACTTTTACACTTTTAAACGTTATTTTGTTTGTACTTTTTGTTATTTTACACTAGTAACAGTCACATGCGCGTAATAAAAACAAAATTCACGGAGCGTTTGTACGCGCTCACACATATCTCGTTGTTCTTTTAATTTCATAATTTTTTTTTATTAAAATTCAACATGAGTCTAATTTTTCAGTCTTCATGCATGTAATTTAAATTTTTGCGTTTAACACAACTCTTAAACGTTAAAATTTTCATTTTTACACCTTCAGCCCTTCAATATTTTATAATCTTACTTTTGGCGCAGTTTGTCCTTTACCAGACCGCACCCGAAGTACTCTAATGACCTTTTCTTTTCACATGGTGTTTACTGTCCCGGGATACCCAAGCGATCTTTCTGCTTTCATCCTATTGCTCTGTTTTCCCAATTTCCTCTTTTCTTCCCTTTCACTACATTTTTAACTTGACGTTGCCTTGTGTTCTACACAGCTTGACCAAATATGGTCCTTGAGCTATAAAACACCCCAAACGACCTATACCAGACCTTTAAACTCAAAACCCAATCCCAGAATTCCTTTCTGGTAAACATTGGGGTCCCAACCCCATGATGACCAAGCGACCTATCTCCTACTTCTTTCCATCCTTTATTTTCCCTTACTTTAACTTTGTCTTGTGTTAGCTGCAACTTGGCCAAATTTGGCCCTTGCGCAAAAAAGCCAAAACCAACCCAAAATTCCTATGTAGAGAAAAGACATCGCTAAACAGCTTTGTACATCGACAGTGCCGAAATTCATCAGCTCAATTGTGTCTAGGTCTACCTGAGGAGACATCAGCAGGTGAAAGACAAGCCGTCTTCCCCAACGACGATTTTTATCCTATTAACAAACAGATAGTTATTTGGAAACATTTTCTCTAAATATTGATCATATAACTGCAGATCATTGGCTCTTTTTTTCTCCCTTCCCCTCGCGTCATATCACCTGGACAATTTCCGTTCTGTTACTGATGACGGAAACTGTGTTAAAAAGCAATCATCTAAGTACCAGTTTCTTGCGTCCGAGTATGCGAAATTCATATAACAAACCTTTTTTCATGCATTGCTGCAGGTGCTTCCGATGCTCGAAAGAATCCGCATTTCCGTTGCCACTGGTGATACCCTGCAACAGAAGTGGCAAGCGCCTTTACGATATTGCTCATTGCTTTTCTGATATCCTGGACCTAGGATTTCGAGTCTAGATTCGTCAGTTTCTTATTGAAACGTATCCGGTAGATCGCGGGACTCGTCGCGTTAATGCCAGCACGTAATGTAATTGAAAGTAAGCCCGCATTAATTCTTTGTTTTTTGCAGCGGTGTATACTTCGCTCTAGTTGGTGATCGGTTTTCAAGTCTTTTTTTTATTATTATATCGGTAAAATTAAGTATGGGTTTGGCTATTTATTTCAAGTAAACAAGTTGTACGATCAGAAAATAAAATTGTATTGATGAATATTTAAGATACAAAGGGTAGAGAAATGACGTGGTTGATGTAATTTTTCCGTGAGATAATTTTTAATATTCTTGGAAATTATATATTCTATTACGTTTCTCGGATGTTATGGTTTTTATGCCAAATAGAAAGTTTACCAACCATTCCAAATAGTCATTACCGATTATATTATGCTTAGGTGTTTTATGAAAGTGAACATTTAGTGATTTGAAAAGTTTGCAATTAGTTATCCTTCATTTGAAATCAAATGCGGAAACTTAATTATGTCGATATATTGGTTAATTACACAACGTTTTAAATAAATGCTAAAACTTTAATACTTTAAATTAACTTAATAGCATTTCAACAGAAGTGCAAACGCCTTTTTGATATTGCTTGTTGTTTTTTATCTTGGTCTTCGGATTTTGAATCTAGTTTCATCAGTTTCTTATTGAAACGTATTCGGTATATTGGGAAATTCGTCGTGTAATGTAATTGAAAATAGGCCCTCACTGATTTTTTTTGCAGTGTTGTATAGTTCAATCGAGTTGGTGATCGGTTTTCAAGTCTGCTTTTTTATTATTATATCGGTAAAATTAAGTATGGTTTGACATTCATTTCCAGAAAACAAGTTGCACGAATCAGAAAACAAAGTTATATTGATGAATACTTAAAGTACAAAGGGTAGAGAAATGTTTTGGTTAATGTAATCTTTCCGTGAGAATTTTAAATTTTCTTAGAAATTATATGTTCTATTATGTTTTTTTAAGTATATTTTTGCTCGACCTAATAGAAAGTGTACTAAATTTTCCAAATAAAGTCAGTGATTAAATTATATTTTCGTTTAATAACTTGTTTGAATAAAAGTAAGCATTTAGTGATCTTAAAAATTATGTGATTAGTTATCCTCCATTTGAATCCTAATTCCAAAAATTAAGTATGTCGATATGTTAGTTAATATAACGTTTTAAACAAATGTTAAAAATTTAGATTAAATTTGCTTAGTGACATTTCAACTGAGGTGCATATCACCTTTGAGATATTGCTCATTGTTTTTCTGATACTGATGTCAGAGTTTCGACACAAGTTTTGTGTCTCAGTTCGTTAGTGATTTAATTATGCTACCGGTGTTTTATGAAATAACTCGTTCGAAATAAAGGTAAACTTTTAATGGTCTGAAAGTTATGTTATTATTTATCATATTTATTGTAAACCTGACTAGAAGCTGTAATTTTGTTTATTTGGGTGGTTTAAAATATACTTATCTAACAGAATAAATATGTTTTGAGAAAAATTAGGTGCAACTTAAAAGTGCTTTAAAAGCCTTCATCTAAAATTTTAACCAGTTATCATTATATAAACGAAGTAGGTTTTGTACACACTCTCATGTAAATTATTTACCTAGATTTTAATGTTATCTGGGCTGCTTCTAAATATTTTATTTTCGAGTGATTTTTTAGAAAGTTTTGAGTTTCGTGCAAAATAAATAAGCAAATTTTGTAATGAATGGACTATCAATTGATTTTCTCTGATTTCATTTTATCAGTTGATTAGAAAATTGAGACTCAATTTGCGATCAAATAAACAGAAAAATGAAATTTAACTTATGCGATGGGAGGAATTTAAGCATAATGCCATTTAGCGAAATATAGTCAAGAGAAAAAATTTTGATATCGTGTTAAAAAGACAGAAAAACCCAAAATTATCTGAGTTCATTATCATCTGGAGTAGAGTGCTCAGAAGGTCGAATCTTCTGATCCAGAGAATAATGTAAATTTCCAAAAAGAAGCATCCACCGAAGTAGATTTGGTATAGGATAAGAGAGGATTTAGAAGGGAGGACCACAGTTTTGTTTTATTGATTTAAACAGGCACGAAAATGACTGTTGTGAGTTGATATGCGAATATTTTATCTACTGTAACAATAAAGAATAGAGAATCTTATTCGTTTTTTTGTGCTTTTTACCAAATGTTGTGTCTGCGTTTTTACGTGAGTGCATCTTTAAAATCGAAACAGTGCTGGAAGCATGCATGAAAATCCAGCGTTTTAACTGTTTCGTCGCATTTCAGAACCAGAAACATCCAGAAGATATATATAGCGTCGTGTAGACGAAGGATGTCCGTACCTGACATGACCTTCGGACCGAGTGCGCAGGCGTACTGACAGCGGGGAGGGGTTCCGCAATATGTCTAAATTCTAAGTTACTGGGCGAACTTTGGGCCAGTGGAACTTTGGATTTGGTATAGTGAGAACTGTGTAAGTTGTGTCATTCGAAAACTACCAACAACGCTACAATTAATATTGTGCAATTTCAACAACAATTAATATCAAACTGCACTTTAATCATTCAAAATGTAAATTAATTGTTGAATATTCTCAATCGTTCCAACTTCATAAATCTGCTTCATTCATTGCACTATCTAACATGAGGTATTAACCGAGTATTCAAAACAAGGTTTTGTGTCCTCGATACACCTACCAATTATTTCGTACAGTTTGACATCAAGGCAGGGTTGGGAAAGTTTACTACTTTAAAGCGTTCATTTATATCACTGCAATAAAATTGTCTCACCTGAACTGCTGATCCATCTGTGCCTTTTCTATCCGCTTGTCCTTGGCCCTCCTGTTCTGGAACCATATTTTGATTTGGGTCTCCGTGAGATCCAGTGATTCCGCCAACTCGAATCTGCGGGGTCGACTGATGTACTCGTTCCTGTGGTACTCCATCTCTAGGCGTAAGGTCTGCTCGCTGGTGAAGGTGGTCCTCTGCCGACGCTGCCTCCCATCCTTGCGCCTCCGTCGGTGAACTTAAAAAGAAATTAAATCGATCATTATAAATTATGTATCACAATATTGGGTACAGCTGTATTATACACCTCGTTTGATGGCAACGCTCTTGGAACACTTTTCGTGTCGCCAAGGAAAGAACTCGTATAAAAATCGTTTTTTAAACGGAAAGTAATTAACGAGAAAAAATACAAAATTTTGAAAAACATGTTTTTATAGGAAAAAGATGGGTTGCCTTCACCTGGCATAACTCGATACTGAAAGTGCGCTAAAAAACGTGCCAAGAGCGTTGCCACCGAACGAGGCGTATGATACAGCTATACCCAATATTGAATCTGTCACACAAAAATAAGCATAAAAGCATCAACTACCAATATAAAGAACAAATTATGAAACTTAAACAAGCGAACAAGTGCTGTCTGCGAGTTTTAGTCGACGCAGGTTCGATTTCTGGCTGGTTCTTTTCCTTTATTACATTCTAAAGGTCTATTTTCTTTACTACCTTCTAAGGGTGAAAGAAGTAATACTAAGGGAGCATTCCTTTCTTCTGTGTCAGTAAAGACTTTCATTGTGTGTGTATGTCCATTACTTGATGCTCTCTATCTTGTGCTTGGCACAGTTTGGTCATATGGCTATTGCGCTATAAAAACTCAAATAAAAACCCAGCCGTTTAAGGTTAAACCAATAATTCAATCCTCATTTCCTTGTCAAACAATTTATCGTTAAATCATGGCTCTCAACAAGCTATTTTACCAGAATCAAAATGTCATAAATGTGGGAAATCTTACAAGGATAAAAACAACGATGTAAATCTTATAAACGTTTTTATCACCAGACTAAAGTGTCCTGCATGTCCTATTCGAAGACTACATTAACTATATTATGTGTTACAAAACTTCCACTATTCTTCACTGCTGAAACTGATTGAGGGGAAAGTCTGAAAAATTCTGGAATGAATCCAAAGAGTTAGGAGGTTTGAGAGGGAGGAGGAAGGGAATGATCTCATGTTTCGCAAGGTATTCGTTCACACGAGATGTCATCTCTAAGATCCAAAGACTTCCGTTAATTTCATTATGAATGACACAGAATTTAGCAATTATATATAGATTGGTATCTATATTTTCGTGCATGCTGTTGCACTATATAAACATTCCTATTTCTTAAAGTATTTTTACTGTTCCTGCTAACATGCTAACGTATAAATTACAAAGTTAAAAATATTTATGACATTAAATCAATGTAGTTATCCATATATAAAGCAAAATTGGCGTCTGTACAAATCTACACCTCTTGACCAATCCACGCCAAATTTAGTACATTCATTCTTTGGAATCCTGTTGAAAACGAGCTATATATTAACTACCGTTTGATTTTCTGGGTCTGCAGAGGAGACTAAAAACAATCCGAAATCCCTATAGGAATAACTGAATAATATAACCGATCAATTACAACCAAATTCAACCCGAGCAACATGGGTTAATTTTGCTAGTCAAGTATATGCATCTTTGTTTCTGTTGTTTCTAATTCTTTGTCTAGCACTTGCTAGACCAAGTCCATGAGAGTACTCGTCTTTAAAAAGTCCAAACCCATCAAACCATTTTAAAAAAAGTCATGGGAATCCAAATCGACATACGAAAACATGTGAGCCGGGAAAGCCTGAGAATTCGTGTATTTCGGACAAACAGAAAAAACTATTTCGATTTTGAAATTGTATATACTTTTAAATTCCTTATCAGTTGGTGACGGCTTTCTAATTAAATATGAGAAAGCATTGCTGTAGTCTTAGTACTTAGGATTAAAATTTAATTACAAAAATTCTACTTGTTTACATTACGTAAATGTACTGAAAAAATATATTTACTGTAGTTAAAAAGTTTTGGTTTCCCGGTAGTTTAAAAAAATTATGTTATACTCAATGCATTGAAAATTTAAAACGTTTTAGGTTTTGCGTAATTATAACATGCAAGAGACATTGCATAACTTTAAAAGAGATAACAGCTTTTTAAACAATATTAATTAAGATTTATGAAATCAATAAATGGCAATTTTATTTCTTAAGATATATTTGTAGTTGAAAAGATGAATGTATATATACCTCTTGGTCACAATTTAGGCCAACTTCCGAATAGGTTTATTGTTTAACAATTAGCTTATTCTTAAAAATAAAATAAAATGCTTCATATGCATGAAAAAAGCGATACTTAATTAACAATGTTACAATCATGCTTAATTTCCAACACACTTGTCCCTAATTTTGAAAAAATATATTCACTATTTTCTAAGCTTTATGACAGACGTTTTAATAAGTTTTGCAAAAAGCATCATTAATTTCACCCAGTCGTAAATTCAGTTAAAAGATTTTTTGTTTTGCCTAAAAACTTTTACTTAAAACAAAAAACTTTTACGAAAATCTCTTACATAAATTAAGATTATTTTGAAAGACGAAAATGCAATTTAAAAACCCGATGTTTTCTCCCTGTACTTTTTGTTTCAACTAAGAGAAGATGGCTAGCACGAGAAAACTTGGTGAAAATTTTTAAAAGAACTAATAAAAAAGAATGAATGCAACTCAAAAGAAAAATGTATATTTTGTTATCTACTGGATGTTCGAAAACACTTTTTGCTTGTTGCCATTTGCACGCTCTCGTAATTAGCTCTTCGATGCTAATTTTTCTAATTGCCATTTAATTATGGAAATTATAATAACTCTTAATTACTGCATTAGCAAGCGTCAGAAACATGATACAAAAAATAGAAACCAAAAAACTATTTGTTTTAAACAGAGAATTACTTGGAATTCGTTCATCTTTTTAAGTACAAAGTATTCTACCTTTCAAAGTGTTTGTTTACTTTTTCCATGGAGCATAACATTCATTTTCGTGAGCAAAGAAATTAGGTATACCTGTATTAGGTGAAATTGGGCAATTAATGGATTCAATTTCTTGAATTTTCTTGGAAGAATAATTTTTTAAGACGAGTAAAAGTTCAAAAAAGTTAGTTTTTCGTTTAAACAACTTTATCCAATTAATCTTTTTATTATATTTTTAAATCTGAAACTGATGTCAAGTTTTCATGAATTGAATCATATTTTCACTAAGCCATGCATCTCATTCAAGTTTTTTTCTCTCAAATCTATTAATATTACATTAAATTTAATTGATTTCCCATGACCATCCAATATGTTATTTCAAAGATGTTAAACTTCTATCTTTTTCCAAAAAATGTCTTCGAAATTTCTCCTCACGCTCTTACCTTACCTTTTCTTGACAATTCTTGTAACCATAAAACTAGATAAAGTGTGACAGCATAAAAAAGAATCTTTTAAATTTTCAATATGAATTTAAATTTAAACATAACTATTTATTTAAATACTTCGTATTGTTCTGTATACAATTTTTCACTTTTATTACTACTGTTTCAACCATTTATCTTACAAAAATTGCTAGAATTGAGAACTTAATTAAAAATCACTAAAAATATATTTATTTTGGCTATCTTAAAATAAATTATCACTTTAAGGTTACTAAGAATGTTTATTAAAATTGTAGTCACACATAGTCGATAGCAATTAAAGCATTAAAATCCGTGAAGGAAGGATTTGTACTTGCTATCTTTTATGGAAAACTAAAACATTAATACGCATTTCTTAAAATTTAGGTAAAAAGAATTAGTCTTACAATATAAGCTTTATTGTATACATGCCTTCCAACACTTACTTAAAACACTTAAGTAGTTTCGATGAGATATCTCGTCCATCAACATCTGACCAATTTTGCTAATAACGAGATATCTCACAACCAAGATATTACCGATTGTTTGATGATGACGAGATCAATATCTGGTTAGTTTTCTCCTAATAACGAGAGACGAAGATAGCCTGATGAATGATATATATCGTCTATCAATATCTGGTCAGTTTTGCTGATGACGATATACCTCATCGAGATAACCACCAGGTGGGTTAACACAATAAATCCGTTAGGACAAAACGAAAATAACTGATTCTTTTTCCGAATTTAACTTCAAGGCCGTTGTGGACCATTAGGAGAGTTTGCTCATTGAGCCTGTGAGCTGCATGTGGCGCAGGTTCGATTCCTTAGCTACACTGGGTATATTTCTCTTATCCTGTGTCCGTAAACTTTCTTTCTGTGTGTATGTCTATTTACTTGACGGAAACAAACATTACTTGGCGCATCCTGGGCAAATTTGGTCCTTGAGCCATAAAAACCACCATCTTTATTTTGTCTAAAGTTCTTTTGTCTTGTGTCTGGTGCAGCTTGGTCATGTGTGGCCCTTGAACCATAAAAACCCAATCAACCAACCATAAAAACAACCATCAAAATTCAACTTTTCTTGTTAATAGTCACATGCATTGCTTCATATAAAATTCAATTTCTATATTATTCAAAACGTAGGCTGTTTCCACCTTAACAAAACGCCAATTAAAATTTTCAATCCAAATTTAAACATAGACACATTTAGAGGCTTATCCGATATTACTTTGATAAAGAAAACGTAAGGAAATATCGGATACTTGTAGGATGAGCGTCTGTCATCTGTGCACCAGGCCAACAATTTAGTACTACGGTCTAATCGGTGAAGGTACGCCAAGGTAGAATGCTCATTCAGCGTCTTAAGCACCTCAGCAGTTTGTGTTGAAAGCTCTGAACGGTGATGATCACTAACAGATGGAGGGTGTAATGGGCGAACCTTTTCTTAATCACAGTGATCGGGGAAGCTAGACTCGGAATGATGAACTGTGCTTTGGTACTGAGAGTTCGGAGAGGCCGGCTAACCCCTCCGGAAAAAGAGGGTTGCCACAGGGGAAAAAAGCTGATGGGTGTCTGATACTCGTTAATGTATAATCAAAAGAAAAGCTTTGCTGTTTGTGTATCAGAAGTGTTTGTCAAAAGTGGCTTAAATCTTATTATTCCTATCCTTTCCTTTATAGGAGCCGCCGTGACTCAGTGGGGATGCCCACTTCGCTAGCAACTTGCGAGTTGTAAGCAGCGTATGTTCGATTCCTTCCTGAGCGTATATCTATCTTCTGTGTCAGTGAAACTATCCTTGTGTGTGCATGTCCATTACTTGTTGTCTCCGGCTGCGCCAGACTGTTGTGTCTGGTGCAGCTTGGTCAAATATGGCCCTTGTACCATAATACCCAAAAACCCAACCAACCTTTCCTTTAATTCTCCAAGTGGTTTCGACGAGATATCTCGTCCAAGATTTAGTCGATTTTCGTAATGACGAGATACCACGTCGAGACAAAACTATTCTTTTATTCCAAGGGGAATAACGATTTAAGTAGGAAAAACAAATCGTCTTTTGCCCAGAACTGGTGACAGTTTGGAATAAGTTTTTGCACTAGACTTGCAACTACAGGGCAGTTTACGACATGAAGATAAACCACCCGGAGGAGCATAAAACAAAGCACTAAATCTATGATAAAACCTTGTTTAACATTGAATAAGGATCCGAAAATACAAGAAGGAAGCATTTGTTCATTGAATAAGAAATGTGTAACATCGCAAACTGAAAATTCTGGTACGTATGCGGAATTAAATTTGGATCAGATTGAACAGTGCGATGTCTTTAGTCTGTTTGGAGAGTGGGGTGCCAATTCAGGCGTGACCTCGTCATCTGACCGTGGTTCAAAATTACGTGGTGCTGTCCTGGTATCTTTCTCTTCGGGTTTGATCCAGGACCGTCGCCAATAGCCCGTTCTGTTGCTCCAGTGGGACGTTGATTATAATACCTACCTACCCTCTGTTCACCACAGTAATATCTAGTGTACCGCTCAAACAGATCTGTTACAATTCATACTTAGAGAAACCACTACAGATAACAGAAAGAAGTAATTTAATCTATGAGTGGATTTCAGCAGAAATACAGTCCTAGAAACTAAAATGTCTGATTATATCAAGTTGATAACTAAGTTCCCGCCGTTATTTTATTATTTTTTATTTTAACATTCTGCATGTCATCAAGTGTTTTTGGCATAATGTTTTAAATCATTCGAAAGAGGATGTTTTGTTCTACCGGAATCTATGTTTTTTTTTTCGAGTTAATTTATGTTAATTTTTAGATCATTAAAATGGAATGTCAAGTTGAGAAAAATTAGCATTTTCTACACCTCCTTCTTTTTGCTTTTAATCAAGGTTCTAAGGCCGCAAAAGCTGCTCGCGACATTTGTGCTGTGTATGGAGAGGGTGCCATAGCTGAAAGAACCGCTCGTGATTGGTAAGCCAAGTTCAAAAATGGAAATTTTGACCTCAAAGACGCACCTCGTTCTGGCCGTCCAGTTGAGTTCGATGAAGAGCGATTAAACCAACTTTTGCACGAAAATTCGCGTCAAACGACAAGGGAACTGGCAGAGAAAATGGAATGCTCTCACACTGCTATAGAGAAGCATCTTCACTCGATGGGAAAGGTTCAGAAGTGTGGAGCATGGGTTCCGCATGCTTTAATTGACAACAACAAAAATCAACGAGCCACAATCTCCGCTGGTTTGCTTGTTCGTCACCGCTCAACTCATGGACGCAAGCAACGATTTCTTTACCGAATCGTTACTGGCGACGAAAAATGGTGCCTGTACATTAATATGAAGCAGCGCAAGGAATGGCTTAGCCCCGGTAAACAAGCGACACCGCACGTAAAACAAGATCTTCATCCGCGTAAAACGATGTTGTGCGTATGGTGGGACCGGGAAGGAATTATCTATTACGAATTGCTTGAACTCCCCAAACGGTCAACGCGGAACTCGATGTTCAACAGATGGAACGACTCAAAACGGCGGGAACTTAGTTGCCAACCCAATATATTAAAAGAGAATGCAAGCAGAATAAAATACGCAAATTTATAAAAGCAATGGTATTTTCATACTTAGAAAAAAGACTTATTTAGGTAATAGAGAAATAAATAATTGCATCTAGGAATGGATTTGGGCATAAATTCAGTAGATACAGTAAATATATGTAGCAGCCCTGAGTATAGCCTATCAAGAACTTTCACCAAGCCGAAGCACTACTACGAAAGACTGCTAATTTCTGTGTATGAAAGTTCTTGTAACATCGAAAAGACCATCTAAAGACTGCTAATTTCTGTGTATGAAAGTTCTTGTAACATCAAAAAGACCATCTAAAGACTGCTAATTTCTGTGTATGAAAGTTCTTGTAACATCGAAAAGGCCATCTAAAGACTGCTAATTTCTGTGTATGAAAGTTCTTGTAACATCGAAAAGGCCATCTAAAGACTGCTAATTTCTGTGTATGAAAGTTCTTGTAACATCAAAAAGACCATCTAAAGACTTCCAATACTGTTTGAATGTATACCAACGAAATACCCACTCAATACAACATTGAAAAAGAAATAAATAAAATGAATGGAGCAAAGAGCAGGTCGTATCACCCAAAGGTCTCCATTACACTACGTAACAACTTGTAAGCGCTGGGGACATCTGTTGCGCTTCTCGAGAACTCCTGACCATCCCTTGACCCCGTGTCCCTTAAAGTGAAAGATAATCAATAGAACAGATGTCATGTTCCTGTTCTCTTAAGGGGAAATTATAGCTTCCGATGCCCGCGTGGTGAGGGCTCTCGATACTGATAGTTATTGTTATGAGCACTTGTGTCGCTTCCGGTAAGGATTTTGACGGCTAACGATAGAAAATGGGGTTTTAAATGGGTATTTGGAGAGTCGGGGTTTTGTTTGGGGTCGGGGAAGATGTATTTTGGGGTGAGCAAGACGTATGGGGAATAGTTCTGTAAAGATACGAGTGGACTCCTCTAATATTCGATACGTTGAATGCGATTGACGTTGATTTTTAGTACTAAAGTTTCTGTATAGTATGCAATATGAGTAATTCTATGTTTGAAGTCTTTTATATCGATTTTTAAAGGTTTTTGGTTACTGTAAAAAGAAATAATCGATGTATACGGTATTCTGCTATATTGTCCTTTTTGACTGATGAATTCTTGGTTTGTGAAAAGTGGAAAATCTCAGTTTCCTTAGAATTGGGATTTCAAAGGAATTTCTTTCAAGCAGTTGTCCTCAATTGAACTTTGATGTTGTTTGTCTTGTGTTTGGCTCAGCATGACCAAATATAGCCCTTGCTTCATAAGACCCAAGCCAACCAACCTAAACTTTTCGGGTTTGATGTTTTAATTTTTAGTATTATTTTCTATAAAGTCTACGATATAACTTATTTTCAGTTTGCAAATTTCTTTTATTGGTGTTTAAAGGTTTTTTTTACTGTAACCCTTTGATATGTTACGCATTTGGCTATGCCGTCCTCTTTACTCGTCCTCCGATGAATTTTCCATTTGCGAAAAGCGAAAAATGTTAGTTTTAGAATTGGGAACTCGAAATATTTTCTTCAAGCAATTGTCCTAAAAGGAATTGATGAACAACTTTTGGTTCAAGGTTTTAATTTTTAGTGCTACTCATGCTTCTGTAAAGTCTACGATATAACTTATTCTGAGTTTGAATAGTCTTATTTTTAAGTCTTATTGTTTAAAACAATTCCTGATACATCTTGCAATTGGCTATGTCGTCCTTATTCAACTGCTCCATGTGTTTTTGTTTTGAGAAAAGCAGAAAAATATCAATTACTTCTTTAGAAGTGAAAGTTAAAAAGCCTTTGTTTCAAGCAGTTATACCGAATTGATGAAAATTTTGTGTTTCACAGAAGAGTTTATAATACTAAGTTGTTATAACGTCTTACAATACTTAGTGTTAGCTCTAATAATACTTAGTATTAGCTCTAATAATACTTAGTGTTAGCTCTAATAATACTTAGTTTTATTTTATCTGATACTTTTCCAGGCCGGAAAAGTCGGTATTAAAGTGTTATATCGTAGTAATGAAACTCGACTTTATTACCTTAATTATCATATCCTATATATCCTTAATTGAGGACTGGAATTATAAAAGTTATAATTCTTGCATCCAAGTTAATTTATAAGAAAAAAAATTAGTGACAATAATTTTTTAGAAAAAGCATAAGTCACGAAATTTCTCGAAATAAAAGCATTACTTTTTGTGGAACGGGACTTAAGGGCATAAAAAATCGAAATAAATTTAAAATCATTGTCTAAATATTTTTAATGTATGATAAATTATTATAAAAAGTGTTTATTCATACGAAATACTAATCTGCATGAATGAATGGGATGGAGAACATACTGAAAGGAATATTCCGAATAAAGTATGAAAATATAAATTAATCCATTTTTGGACATTAAAATTGTGTTTAAAATATTATTTCCTGACTTTAAAGAAAATAGAAGCTGCATAAATATTACCACGATGTCTTCAATCTTTAATTTTAAAAAGTCCAGTTCCATTTTCTGATATTTGTTAGTTCTCATACTCTATTAGTCTATATTTTTAGGTTAAAGATAAGACACAACCTGCGTATTTTATACATAATTTGCGTTCAAGAAAGTATTTAATAGACGATATTTTTTTGAAAAATTGAATATTTCAGTGAAGAAAGGGTGGCTTTTTGAGTTTTGAACGGTAAGCGGCTGATACCTCAGGAATGGTCTTGTTGAGAATATAGATTTAAAAGTACATATCAAAGAATTCCGTTGGTGGAAACAAAAACTCTTTTTAATAACACTCGCTATGAGCCCCTCAACTGCACGCTCGGTTCGTCGTACCATGTGCAAGGTACAACTCTGAAACAAATTCATCGTATTAGTCCTATCACTGCATATTTCCACTCCCGCTGACACATAACGGTTGATAAAAGTCATTGCCACAAGCCGTTGAGATGTAATTAACCGACACAAAAACAGACCGATGCTTATTTTTCACTCACAAAAGCACCCCCGTAGACAAGCATTGAACGTTATTCTCATTCACACACAATCAAATAGTTAAATCAATCTATCTCTTTCTCATCTTTTTTCCCTTTCAATTTCCTCCCCTAGGCACCCGTGTTAAAAGAGGGCCAAGGAAGCGTTTGATCCCCCTCCTGTAGGTTTTTTGGAGGTCGCCAGATGGAAAGCGTATGGCTTCCGTTTGCCCTTTAACCCGCCAAGTTGATGCTTCTCGTTTCGTGAACGCTACTTCTCTCTTTTTGAGCATGAAAAAGAAAAAATGAGTGGCTATGTGGCGAAAGAGGGGTCCGATTGCCCTCGAGCTATTTGCCGGTTTCTTAAGCCTTTCTGCCCGCAAGGTGGGTTTCGAATTACCGTAAACGCTTGGGTACCCACGAGATGCGAAGGTGAGATTAAAGAGGAAAACAAAACCTTTCATTAATAAAAATCACCTTGATATCAGATTGTGATCTCACGTTGCAAGCCTGTATTCTTTTGCGGCATTTAATGGGTTGTGTAAAGCATGGGATATAAACCTGTATGAACACATTCATGCTCTCTTACATACTGTCATCCGTAAAAATCATACACCTCCTCGGCAACTCAAATGAAGATTTTATTCATTTTCAATGAACAAACAATTCTATTAAGTTCGAACAAACCTTGTTATTGAAAGTAATCAGTAGAATAAAATGCCTAATAAAGAATTTTATCCGAAGGAAAATTTCCGATTCTTGTCCGCTAAGAATCCCGTTCAAACCACTAAGTGAGAAATATGTCAAATACCCTGAATTCGTGGTGCGAGTTATGCCGGTCAAATTAAACAGACATTAAAATTTTCCGTTTACAAGAAGGTTCGCTATGGCTCAGTGGTTTTGTCCACTGCGCTAGCAACCTGTGAGTTGTAGGTGGCCTCGGTCTACATTGCCTCGGATAATCAAGGTTATAATGTAACTAAATATACACATACATCTTAAAATAATACAAAACGCATCAATTTTCCCTTACATCGAAATAAAGGAGCAGAAGTAATGTTAGCAGCCATCATACACATACAGGTAAATCTATGTACTCTAATCCGTGAGTAAGCTCAGAATACTAATGTGCAGAATTGTTGCTTAGCTCATAAAGATCCCGTTCTCTGTATATTATTGTAAGACGAAGGAAATACGTCCTGAATATTTATGTCGAATCTCATGTGATCTTGTATTTCATTTCTTTCTTCAAATATACGAAATTCGCAGAGATACAATGTGGTTTATAGAAAAAATAAGTAATGGAATAAGTCAATATTTTTGTTTATGCTACAAATTATCCACTATCAATAAATATTTTGGAAATAAATTATTATTTTATCAAAGGTTTTGTATATTACGCTTTGCAACGTCTCAGTTTTCTGAACTTAACTTTAATTCAAAACAGTTTTTATATATATTTATTTGCATATTTTTTATTTGTCATGGGACCTTTTCAATAATCAAAGAAAACTTATAATTTCTAAAAACATTTAAACAATAGCGTCTACTTTAATCTAATCTAATTTTATAGATTCATTTAATGAGAATTAAGCAATCAGCTCCAAGAACGAATCCCCACCTTGCGATGGATCTATCCGTCAGATCGGTGAAACCTTTATTAATTTGCATTTATACAGAAAAAAAGTAAAGAAAATACATTTTTATAGAAATCCTATAACGCCAGCTTCGGAATTGATCCAAGATCATTGCAAATAGTCCGTTGTGTTTCTTCACGTAAATTCAACTACCAACCAATCTACCTATAATGTCCGATCAGAATCTGTTAATACTTCGCACATGTGTGGCGACTAAGTATTACATTTGTTCAACCATCTGAACGTCACGTGATTTCTGAGTAGGGTAGTATTACTTTTATCCCTCAAACACCTAATAACAAAATAAACAATATTGTTTGTTTGAAAGAATTCTAAGATTATATTGGTTAAGGTCAAAACTGGTTAAAAGTCGTGCGGGGAGTATTGCAGGTTGTGAACCCATCAAAAGGTTAAAAAATAGTGAGGTTTTATCATTGAAGTATTTTTTCAATGCATCTTAACCTTTCTTTGAGCCTTGGAAACAAATCTTTTAAAAATTTACTTATACTTATTTAAAGTGAACATTAAGAATTTCGTCAGTGTTTCATTACTTTAATTTTGAAAATTTATAAAAAGAAGTACAGCAGCTTCTTTTACTCTAAACATTTGAATTTATTTTCACATAAGAGTTTAAGCATGCTCTTTCTCGAAACCCCTCACGAAAGACTGAATTTAAGCATGAAGAATCTAAGTCGTGCAACTTTCATTTTAAAACCTTTAGGAATAATTTTCGAATTTCAGCTCCCTCGGATATCTTATTAATTTATTCCGATAGATACATTCCGTTATTTAAATAAATATCCGATACATTGTGAAGAATATTATCCATTAATTACCCCCATGTCAGATATTAGAAACATTCTCATTCGTCAAACTTAATGGAAACTTTCCAAAACACACATTTTTTAAACTTAATCTATATTCTGAAATTGAAGAATGGAAGCTTTAGATGTATGCGAGAAATAATAATCTTAAGATTCCATTAACTTTTAAAAATTCGAATCAGAATTTCACGGAAATCATTTGCATCGAGTTACAATCCATTCTTTTTTTATTATTATTCATTCCAGTTTTTCATTATTCCTTCCTTTTTATGTTCCACGGCGCTCCCAGGCAATAACATCATATTTAAAATATACAAGAAAACTCTCCATTATAGCTCGGGAAGTCTTAGCAACTAAATGAAGGAACGAGACTCCGAAAAGGAAAAAAAATGGCTAACAAAAGATATTAAATTTAAAATAAATACAGTTATGCAAATGCGTAAAGCCAAATTTCCTTCCCAGAAGCACGATTATACATATAACTTATCTCTCGGATAGAAAGATCAATCTGTATTTTTAATCTAGCGCAAGGAAGGAAAGGAAGCCTTTGTGGTATGTGTATTAAAGCCATCAAATGGCAAAACTGTTGGACTGTAATGGAATAAATTTGAATACGCCCGAGTGATAAGAGAACAAGCTTTTGATTATGTATTATAAAAGTCCGGGATTTGTTCGCTATCATCTTTGAATATAAACGAGATTGTTTCTGAATAAATAAGTTGAAAAGGAGAGTGGCTGGTGTTGAGTTTTTTCTGGGTGGGTGGAATTTTGTGCTTAATTTGTATGCATGAAAAATTGCTGAAGATCTCCAATCGTGTGACGTGTAAGCGGAAATGAATTTCATTTAAGATTGAGGGATATTAAGATGGAAGTACCGTTTCTCTCGGTTAATGAAGTTAAGCGGGAAAACCTTCGAGACCATAACTTCAATTCCGTAGGTTTATTGTAATGAAATACTTGATTCTGATGATAAATGGAAGCATTAGCGTTGAGAAAGAAATATGTCATATTTTTACCCGTTGTGTGTGCTGCGTTGAGTTCAGTTTTATTCGAGAATTAAATTTAGTATCATTAAATGAGTTTTTTTTCTGGCTTATACGAGTACTCGATATTATGAGTCATAATAGGACTCGATTACCTTAAAGGGATTTGAAAAATGTTCTATTCTTAAAATTACATTAGAAGTAACTTTTAACTACGCTATCAATCAAATCGGACATTTTCAGAAACACATTTGGCACTTTATTAATTCATCGAATACGAATAGAAAAAGTATAAATTTAATTGAGTTTTATGTATTTGCTGCAGAGTAAAAATAATGAATATTATATTAGTGTTAAGAAAGATACAGTCAAAATAATTTTAACAAAAATGCATCCGAAACAGCTGTAATTTTATTTTGTATATAGTTGCCATATTTTATGGAACTCTCTTCCGATATTTATGCTTGAATATTCAAACATCCATATGATTTTTATTTCATTTTACGAAATTAAAAAGAATAGGAACAATAAGTAATGGGAATCTATCTAAAGTTCAATAAATATAAGTAATTAATAATTACTATTCATCCATTGGCGTATGGAAAGCTATAAACTCATTTAAAAAATTAAAATTCAGTGGAAAAATAAATAAAATTTGTTAAACCCTTAAGCAAAAGCAGAAATTTTTTTAAACAGATCAGAGTGAGACGTCTATTTCTATTTTAACGTATTTGATTTGAATCGCAAAAAGCCAACTAGGGAATGCTGCTGCCCCATCTTTTCAGTCTCCAATGGTTTCTTACTATGATTGGTTAATGGCATTTGTCATGCGCAATTGATAATTTCAGTTGCGCATCTAGTCCGGATAATATGCGCATCGGGTTCTTGCACTTGGACTATCTTTCTCTGCCTGTTATCTCATTTTCCTGCCTTTGTAAAAGACAACCTCAAGAGCAATTGGGTCATCCACACAGAAATTGCCAGGATTGGGCGAATTGCCCTTTTTGGGCTCCTTTTTACTCTTGGGTTTAAAAATTATTAGTATTTTATTGTCTTTTAGGAAAAAAGCAACGGAAAATCTAGCTGACTTATAAAATTGTCTAAAGTTAAGTATTTGATTTCGTTTGCTTTCAATACAATCTGTGTTACACTACGCTGCTGCATTCATCCCAAATAATTTGTAATTAAGTGCTGTACAAAAGTTTAGAAAAATCAATACCTTTACGAATATTTTATATACAAACTATCGGATTAGCTCGAAACGTGTTGAGTTCTATGTAATCTAAATCCTGTTCCAAACAAAGGTTCCATGTTCTTGATCTCCTTAACCTGCTTATAGCAAAGAAAAGCCATCCAAATCTACTACTAATAGTTTGTCTTAAAAATTTGCGCTATCAACTTTTGTTAATTTGTAGATTTGATTGGAAGGTATTGCCATTTGGTGTTCAACAGTCATTTCAAGATACCTGTCTTTCACTTCTTCGTGATGGTTGGTACTCATATTAGAACGTTTTTCAAAGTCTACAATATGTTGGTGTCCATGAAGTAATCTCAAGACTGCAAATTCCATACGCATCGTTATTGTCTTACATCGCTGCAACATTTTTCCATTGTTGTAATTTATCATATTTTTAATTACATTTCAAAAAAATTTTAATAGTTGACTAAGATGGGGATACCCCATCTTATCACAATTTTCTCTAGTTATATTTTTAGCCTTCAGAGTTTTTTTACCAATGGTGACCTACTTACATTACAACTTTTATCCTGCACCTTTTATATCATCTAAATTACATCATATCATCTGTACAATAAATATATAATTTAAAATATACTTTATACTGTTGATTAGACAATTTTAACCTTTTTTACTTATTTTTACTTGTTGGCATCATGCGTTTGACGCTGCTTCTCCGGCTTTGGACCTTGCGCCATAAATCCCAAACCAACAAAAAAACCACCAAGACTGCAAACATTGTCTGTCTTCATTCGAGCTTTTCGATTATTCCACTCTGAAATAAAACGATCAAATCCTCTTTGTTTTATATTGTCATCAATGTCTACACTTACGAAACCTTCAAGAAAGAATGTAGTTAGGAGAAGCTGTATTCAATTAGATCTTTGTAATCTTATATTTCTGGATCTTGATAGAAAACGGGCCAATGTCAACTTTGCAACTTTTTTCAAAACGGCTAATTTGAGTTTTTCAAATTTTAGTACAGAAGAAAAAAATACTTTCTAATGTTGTAAATCTTTCATAATGTATTAACAAGAGGCTCTAATCTATTATAAATTTCATTACCTTGGTGGATATAACTCAAAATCAACAAATTTGAACACAGATCCTTTTCTACAAAGGTGTAAATTTAATAGTGCACCGCTTGTAGTGTGACTTTTCTATTTCCATTTGTATTGTATATAAAGATTTGAAAGCTTAAGTTGTTTGTAACAGCAGTGCTTAGATTTTGGACACCAGTATTTTTTCTTTTATCTTTTTTTGACAGATTTACCCTCTAAATGGTCTCAACGAGAAATCTCGTCCATCAAGATCTGGTTAGATTTACTATGACGAGATACCTCGTCGAGACAAAACTGCCTTTCCTTGCCTCCAAGGAATGAAAATCCAAGTAGGAAAAACAAATTGTCCTTTCCCTTTAACTGGTGACAGTTTGAAGCTGATTTTTGCATTAGAGACTAACCACTACGGGGCAGTTTTTAACGTGAAGATAAACCACCAGGACGGTTAAGTGTTCTGTCTAAACTTCGCGCAAAAAATGCTCTACTCATTTCTCGACGAGAGGTCACGGAATAATAGTGATGATAGGTATTCTGCCTATCACATGCGTATAATATTTACTGAGCATAATCACGCTCTTCCTGTGAACACTTCCACAATTTCACAGTGCGTAGCTCGTGCACACCATCTTGGGTGCCCGCGCATCCGGCCCCGTGCCGCGGCACGTGCTGCCCTTTCGCCGCCCCTCGTGATTGGCCGTTTTCGGAAGCGATACGACATTATTGGCCTATTAAACGTGAACCTATCCCCGCTATTGGGCGATATGTGCACAAGCGGAACAAATTCAATTATTATTCAGATCCTCTTCCTTCCTTTATGGGGTGGTTTCACTCCCCATCGGCCATCCAAACCTAATCGTTTGCGCCCCCCATCTTTAGAGGAAGTATTCCCCCATTCACTGGAGGTGGGGAAAGTTAACCTTACATAACGCAACACAATGGGGTTGGGGAAAGTATAGAATAGTGTGACAAAGGGATGAGAGGGTAAACTTTGATTCAATTGAATCCTCTTTTCAGAGGATGATATACTTTTTTACTTTAAGCAGTAGCACTTGATATACATTCATTCACTAGAGTAAACATTCAGGACAAGAACATAGAAACAGAGCAAAGGGACAAAACATCAAAACGATGTAAAAAAGCATAAATAAACAGTAGTTAATCAGTCTTCAAACTTTGAGGTAGATCTCTTGCTTGCCTTTCAATATCTGAAAAGTTACATCGACCATTTTGGGAAAACCCCAAGGTGGGTAGTGACTATTTCGTCTCTACCTCCACGAAGAACCCAATTTGGATTGTTGAAAATTTGAATCTATAGAGGTGTTTGGCTAGGCAGTCATGTCCAGTCTACAATCTGAAGGCAGCAACAACATCGCGACGAGGGGTGACCGGAATTTTAGAAAGTGAATGAAAGTGTCAAACGATGATATCGCATTTCGGTTGCAAAAACGTCATTCATCACTAAAGTAAATCTTAGTTTTATGTTTAAAGACCAAATACATGTGTGCTTCTGCATACAGAAAAACTCCACAACTATAAATTCCAGAAGAGAACAGTTGAGGCACTTGTAGAGGCCAGTTGTGGCAGTATTGCAAGAGACAAAAACATATATTTAGTTTTTCTTTACATAAAATTATAAATGCATTTTTGCTTAGTATGAGCTAGTTAAGAACTTAGTATATAATTAGAAATTCATTGCAGTGCGATATGTTCGTATTTCAAAATCCTGTCTATTCCATTTTAGTTTCTTATTTTTATGTTTTTAACTATCTGAGGGGTTCACACGCATATATCCGTTCTGCAACTAGTCTTCCTTGAGGACTCCTAACCAGTTTTGACCTTGTTGACCAACAATAGCTTTGCTAGGTTTGTTTCAACAAATAAATGTATTTATTTAGTCGTTATGCATGTAGGGGGAAAACGATACTAAACTAAATAAAACCTCAAAACAACGAACCAACCCATAACGCTCAAAGGGTTAAGTCTTTTAAAAAATACAGAAACACTTTATTTGGTTCAAAATGCATATTTCAATAATGACTATATATGGTTAAGTGTATATATACAACACTGAAGAAATGGGTTCTTCTACGCGGAGCAAAGTTTTAGGCTTTGATCATGTTATCCTTTGAATATAAAGGATTCGATTTTAACCGAGCTAACTTCTGTAAATCGGAAATGCGTCAGAATAAGGGTGTCAGATACAAGGTAGATTACTAGGGTAATCCCTCACTATATCGCGCTTCTCTAGGACAAAACTTTTTTATTCGAAATAAAGAAACACGAATTATGCATTAAATTACAAGTTTTTTAATAAAAATTATGTGAAACTACAAGTTAAGCACAAAATAGGTGCTAGAACCTTTTAATGAGAAACTAAATATGGCGGAACATTTTTGGAAAGAGAAATTCTCTTTCATCAACATCTCGAGAGTGAATGAGTGAAATATATATAAGTAGACTGAGCATTGATATTGAGAGGAACTTAAAAAACTGACCAACATGTTGACTAGTAGTCATGTGACTGTTATCACATTTGATTTGGTTGGCCGATATGGCATCGTATGCTTCAATTGCCGATATAACATCTTATAACAAAGATAGGTGTCTGAATGCGAATTTCTATAGAGTGGCTATAAAAGTGGTGAAATCACCAGACTTTTATGTCGGAAGGGCCAATCAAATAAACCAATAGACACCTTCTCGCGTCCCGTGGACCATTCAGATGTTGAATGTTCGGTTCCACTCGCAGACAAAAGTATTCTAAAGGTCATGTTACTAGTTTTGATCACCTAATCCTGCGCACATGAAAAGGTTACCATTGGATGATAACTCTACTTTCTTGTATTTCCTCTATGATCTGGATTGTCTTTTATTTCTAAGCAAAAATAAACGTCAGTTAACTGACAGCTTCGTGTAACATTGGGTCGGATGATCAGAATTTTATTATACAAGCAGGGCAGACCTTTGGAATTGCTGGGCCCAATTCGATCAATATCTGTGTGTGAGTGGCCCCTCAGAATATTAAAAAGAAAAAAAATGTTGAATGATGTTCTTTGAAATGAATTGAGTGGTTGATAGTAAAAAACATTTTTAAAGTATAAGTAATCATTTTGCGTGTTGTTAAATAATTTAGGGATAAAGTCATTTAATAATAAATTTATCTTTTCACACAATACCATTCCCTTGGAGTGTATCAGCTTAAAATCGGGTCCGACAACAAGCTTGAAAGGAAATTGTGGAGTTTCTTAAAAAGATACTGAAACCCTGTTTGAATTTGTTATGTATCCAAAGGAGTACATACTTTCACTCGAATGTACACTTTTGGTTTCTCTTTACAACTTCTGCATGGGATATTCTTAGCCATAAGTATTTACTGCAATATTAAATTATAACTAGGTTGTCGCCTTGTAACAATGAGTTAAATTAATTAGTATTTACATTTTTCGTGTGTTCCACGTTTAAAAACACAAAAAGTTGTATTCCACATTTGAAAACTTTATCTTATTTCGAGTATATTTTATTTTACAGAGCACAGATCGTTTTTCAATTGCAACATAGTGAAATCATTTTTTTTAAGCTGAAGGCTGACTTTTCACTAAAAGAGCCCGAAAGAAAATCTCTGAAGAATATCTTCGATATCAAAAACGAGCGGATAAAAGTAGTTTTTAATAATTATTGAAACAATTCTATATAACTATACTAAGAGTATTCTAATGCAGGTAAAACAGTTATATTTCAGAGTTTAACAGATAAACTTTGATGATAGTGCAATTGCAGTCGAATATCTATTTATCTGAATTTAAACGTATTTTTTGAGCTGATATTTTTATGGTATATCTATGATAAATGCTTTTCTAATAAAGTATATCCTATAACTTTAGTAGAATATACTCTATTGAATGTAATCGCTTAATTTTTTTTTCAAAGGATCTCCATCAATCTGAAAATTTTCTAATAACTAAACTTATATTTTCCCTTAAAGTTTAGCACATCAAGCATTAATGACATAAAAGATATTTCTATACTTTTTTCTGTGTTAGATGTGAAATTCTCAGTTATGTAATCAGAATTACATCTTTAGAGAACGTGAGATTTGAATAAATTTAACTCCTTTAAATTCATTAATACAAACGTGTTGACGACGTGTTGGTTTACGATGTTCGAATAGATGCAGAAAATAGAAACTTGAATTCCATATAACATTGGTAATATTTTGTTAAAAATAGACTACAAAACACTGTCGCCCCTCCTTATATATCGCGCCTCAATATATCACATGCACACACATTCGGAAACATCGTTCCTTGGTACTTCCTGTGTCAAGAACTTGAGAGTTGAGGCGGCGCAGATTTGATTTCTGTCAGATTCGACTCCTCCTTGGGTGTAGTTCTCTCTTCCGTGAGTATGTCCATTACTTGACGTTTTTTTCTTGCGTTTGGCACAGCATGGCCAAGTATGGCCCTTGCGGCATAAGATCCCACCAGCTAACTTTCTTACTTATCCTTCTACGAAAGTTTTGTTAGAAATTTTTTTGATTCTTTACAGAATTTAAAGCTCAAAGGCACTTGTTTCAAGTAGTTATTTTAAACTTAATTGGTAAGAAAGATTTGGATGTTTCGAAAGTGTGGAAGAGAAAGAATTTTTATTTTAAAAATATTCTTCTATTTTTGTCATGGGAGAATTTTTGATTAGCGTGTAGTTTTCATAACTTTTAATAAAAAAGCATTTGTAATTCTATAATTTATGCCCAGCAATTTTTTCCAATGTCCTCGTTACATGGTTTTCCTTGATATTTAACCCCCAAGAAGCGTGATATATCTGGGCTATCTCTACCCAACTTCTAATTTCTCTCTAAATAATACTTCTAGTAATCCTTTATCAAATTAAAAAACAATCAACAGTCGTTTAGTCAAACAAATCAATGATTCCAAATGTAATGAATCATTAAGAAATGTAGCAATGCACTTACTCGATGTCAGTTTGCAATTAAAATAACATTTCATCAGAAAATAAACTAAAGTACTGGAACAATAGAAGAAAAACGAATTCCTCTACTGTAGCACAAACTTCAAATGCGCATATGAAATAAAAACAAATGAATTTAAGTTTTATAAAGTTAATATGGCCACTCACTGTCATCTTTTGCTACACTAGGGATAATTAAACCAAGACCTGTAGCTTAAAGATTCCGAACCACTACGGACATCCATGTCCCGTTCGAATTTCGAACACAGCCTGTTGAATCGAGGTCCAGAACCAAACCACTCAGTTACCAAGATTGAGTTGGATTTGGGTTCTATGAACCCAGCTACCATGACGAGACTTTATTAAGAAGTAAATATGCAGTACATAGGGGGAGTTAGAACCTTTATTACCTAAACCAGGTATTTCAATTTACTAAGTTTATTTTTAAGTATCAAAATATTGATAAACACAAAATAAGAGCTCAACTTCGATACATTTTGAGACACCTGCACTTTCGAAACACTCAGTTCTGAAATGTATTAAACGTTGATTATAAAAGGCGAAGGCAATTTTCCCGAATGCGGCTTCCGTGTTTCATTTTAATAGAAACTTGATTTGAAGTCAAACTAGAAAACGAAATAATAACTTCCCAGACACGGAAAAGCAGAGAAAATTATGTCATTTCTTATCTTGAAGGCAATCAATTAATAAATTAATCAGTGTTTTGTTTTCATTTAAAATACTATTTGAACATTTTTCCAGATCGCGTTTCAATCAGATTTGTGTTCGAAATCCATTTTGCGGGATTCGCATTCATTTAAGAACTTAGTAATAAATTCTTTCGGGTGAAAATAGTTTGTGTTTTTTAATGACCACCACCTCGTGGGGGAGGAGTAAATTGAAAAACGCAAATCAATGGCGTTCATTTAACATCCCGAATCCCAGAAGGTGGGAGAAAAAAAATTGGCCAGGAAAAAAAAATCTTCGGCTACCCCACGGAATCATTAGAAAATGGCAAAAGTTAATTTTTTTCATCAATTCCTTCACCATTCGAGCCATCCCATATATAAAACAAAAGAAAAAACCCGGGCACACACACTGCCCTGCGTGAGAATTCGCGAAAAAAAGTTAAATGACTCTAAAATAAAGTAAGATAACTGTTTTATTTCCCTCTGCTTTCCTTTTTTCTTATTATTCCATCCTCCTTTTTCCAATGGCTTCTTGAAAACTCATAAGTTTTTTTCAAATTAAGATGGCAGCAGTAAGAACAGAAAACGTTTAAGCCGGCACAAGAAGAATTACAAGAGTGCACGTTTTTCAAAAAGAAATTTTATTTTTTTATTTTTTGAACAAGAAAAAATCCCACTTGTCTTTCTATTAGAAAAAGAAGGGAAATCCTGACTTTCAGATGATTCTTTAAGCTCTCTTAATGATATTGCGGCCTAAACACTGATGGAGCGCACACGGAGTATAAAAAAAAATCCTAATAATAAAAAGTGGCTGTAAGGAAAGAAGAACCCACTCCTGGTCCCCCCCCCCTCTTCTTTCATATTCCTACCACACGATATAATTTTTTCCTAAGCCACCATCCAATCTTAATGAAAAAATTCCGCTACTCGGATTGGACAGAGCCGGGGTTCCACCGTCACGGAACCCACGCCGGCGCTAAATTAAAGAAAGAGCGAGTAAGTCAGCCACCCCCACCCCCCGTGTTCCATCTGACAAAAATTTAATTTGCCCCTTTTAACTCCGAACGGAGCTAGACTTTAAATCACATTGTTGGAACAAATGAAAATTACGTTGTGGAGCCGCGCTCCCCCTATGCACACCCCCACATCCGGGAGAATGCAATTAAATTTAATGGGCTCCACCCCTCTGAGGTAACCCCCTCCCCCGCGTTTAATTTTCTCCTTCATCTTTGCAAGAGTCTTGGAGTCACTTCTGCCTTTTAACTTTTCTCCCCCGCCAGGCCGCTGTGCGTAGAGGAAAAGAAAACCGTAAAGGGGCAGACAGTGAAGGGTTTCCGCAGCGAGATGCACGGAATGCGCTCCTTTAGAAGCTCCTAATCGGCTGGCTATTAGGCAGCAATTAAAACGTTGTTAATTAGGGGTAGCAATTAAGCAACTCGCTTCTCGTTCATTAGTTAAGACGATGGGGGAAAATAAATGTAAGTAATTATAATGTAACAACGCTGTTCAACATCACGCTGCCCTATTAGCTTGCCGCTTAGTGTTTTAATTAGTCATTTCCCCTCTCCTCCCCCCGTGGGGGGTTGGTGGATGGAGCAGCCCCCCTCCGACTCGGTTTGGAAGGGGTGTTTTGTTTTGTAAGGGGTGGGCCTGACAGGCTTGTAAGTTACGAGGGATTGGGTTTCGTCAACTGAGAACACGAGCTCTCCGTTGGAATGCCTTCCGTCAAATCAAGCTACATGTTGGTACGTTTGAGGAGGGAAGATAATTTTTTTACAGTGAACGTCTGATTTCCTCCGATGTGAGTATCACGTGATGTTGTCATGTGTTTAGAGCAGCTTGGCCCAATACGGCCCTTGCGACATAAAACCCAACCTTTGATACTAAACGATACCCCTTAATCCTCTGAAGCATTCACACGCATATATCCTCTTTGGAACCTTCATATCTTCCCTACATTCCCGACGTTAATTAACTACCTACCCAACCGACTTTTAACCAGTTTTGACTCTTGCCCAATAGAATCTTTCCTGTGCTTATTTTAACCAATAGATGTGGCTAGTCACTACGTTTTATGGGGAAAAACAAAATATACTATTCAGAAACCTCGTGACGCTCAGAAGTTGAATACCGAACAAAAAATAGATGTTGACCTCGCCTTCTGGCCGTGGTTCAAATGATGAGGTGTCCCCGGATCTTTCCTTTCGGGATCGATCCCAGACCGTCACCAATAGCCCGTTGTGTTGCTTCTCCAGAGTGACGTTAATTAACTATCTACCGAAAAAATCATACTTTATGTTTATTCTCTGATAAACATATAGCATCTGGTCAAGAATGCAGAACTCAAAAAGTCGGCATTGCGTTTTTGGTGTGATCATGAATACTTATTCCTTTAGTCTATCTCCCGTGAAATTACAGACAGTAACAAAGAGTAAAAGTGATGAATCTACGCAGAATAAGTCTTATAGCTTTTTTTGTATAGGATGTATACGTATATTCATAGTATTATGTATTCATAGTATTTCAAAGCATTTGAATTCTTTTGGATGAATTTTGACTTGAAACACTCATGTACTGGGAGCGCAATGCAGTTCTTAAATCCGAATACGTGCAATGTATATCGGGTTTTTGAAAATTCGTTTTTGAATTGATTTGTCGCTACGTTCTTATTTTTGCTTCCCTAAGGCAAATTAGACAAGGACCTATAATTTAAGTTAAAAGATCTGGAGCAAATTTTTCCATACATTTTTTTTTGTTCCCTTTTTGTCAACTCGAACAAGCAATTATCATAAGATGATAACCGTTTCTGAAACAGTTCGATATACTAATGCAAAGCAATTGTTTTATCGCTTGTGGATTATCTAATTAAAGAATAAAAATTTTCCTTTCGCTGATTCACTGATGGATACTTAATTATTGAGGATTCCGTTATTCAATCGCTGAATAGAAACCATAATATGAATATAATTTGATGCAAGACTTTTGAGTTCCTTTAAATTATACAGAAATAATTTTAATAATCTTTGCTTATGGATAAAACCTTTAATAAGTCACACTAAAATACTGTTTGTGATATAAAATCATGACTTCGTTACAAAAAATATAAATCTCAATATACTTCCTAGGAACGCCTCAAAAATATTTGGATATTCAACGTTTGAACGTTGATGTTTTGTAAGTCAATCCTACATGTTCATGATACTAAATTTGTATCATTCAGTAGTTAAGTAGTATTCACTCAGTATCTTGATCACGAATCAGCACTGTCCCAATACACATCCTTAGCTTTTATCCACATTGAGTAGATGTTTCCGAACCATTTTTGCCCTCCCGAACGCGAAAACCCTTCGAAAATTTACTGAGAATGAACATATTTATCTTTAATGGTGAGCAATTTCTTTTAAAATTATATCCTCATTTTTTCACTAGTAGTAAGGCAACTTATGATTTGAACGCAATATAATGCGTGAAATAACATTCAAGTTGTTGCTTCCGCGTTGCAATGACCAGAGACATAACAAACCAAAGTTGTTACTTCACCTATTTGTCTTTTACAAATCAGGGTCAATATCGGTACGAATCTCTTAACATTTTTTTATTCCATGTCTAATATAGCAACGAAAATTAATTTTCCTATATACATTTTCGAAACATCTGTAGTATCAGAATCCATGACACCTTAGATGGAACACAATGGATTCCCCAACCCATATTCAGAAATACTGAAATAAAGAACTCAATTGTTACAGCTGCATTTGGTAAGATTAAAATCATATTGGAGCACATGAAACTGGCTTACTTTTAATGCCTCAACAGCAAAACATTTCTTTGTTTATACAAGGTAAACCTTTATTCAAATCTGCAGAGATCCGTGTAATGCTAAGTTTCGAGTAGAAAAAAAAAGATTTCCTCTCGCAGCGTCTCATGTAGATGCAGAAAATGAATCGATGCATTAAAGTTCGCGAGAACCTTCAAATAGATTTTCAAGTATCGTGAAGGTAAAACGGACCAATATTCTTTCGGTGGCTTGTTGGGTGACATTTTTAACCAATAACTTTTCATTGAAATCAAAATCAATTGGCAGTATAAATAATCAATACTCAGTGTGATTTGCTCCAGAAAATTAAGTATAGTGCACACTGACTTCCAGCAAATAGTATAACCCCTCGACATCGCTCTGCTTGTGAGACAAGACGCGATATACTTTGAAGAGCGATATAGCTAGGGCTAACCAAAGCTAGCTTATTTGAAACAAAAAGAAAATCATGAATTAAATTACACGCTTTTATTTAAAGTTAAGTAAATCTACAAGTTAAACACGGAATCAATAGTCAAATCTTTTTGAAATAATACAAAATACGTAACAATATGCTTGAAAATTACATCACATGCACGCTCTCGAGACTACCAAATATATTTCGCCCATTCAATTGTGGATTTCTCTTGGAATATTTGAGCTCCTAATTCTTGAGAAACAGATTGGGATTTTCTCAAATACAAGACAAATAAAACCGAAAATTCTCAAATTATGAAATTAGGCGATGGCTCCCGACTGCATCACACTAGGAGTAATAGCAGTGTGCCGCTGAACAGTAAACTTAAATAAGATATCAAACATCCTAGGCTACGTCTAGAGTGATAACGACCTATGACTACTCTAGAACCGTGCCTAGACTAGCGGGCAGGTATGGAATGGCAGCGTACCATGTTTAGTAACGAATCCCGCTTCTGCCTTGGGACAGATGATCATCGCATTCGCGTGTGGCGGAGACCCGGCCAGCGCTTCCATTCTCAGATTATAATCGAGCGACACACCAATGTAACACCCAATGTAATCACCACAGCATTTGCTTGGCAAAATTTCGAAAGCACAAGGATTCTATTTGTCTCCTCGCTGCACCCCATGGCCACTGTAACCCAGTTAATAGTGCCTCGGATTAGCAACCGGGAGGTTGCGAATTCGAGACTCGACCCAACCAAAGACTTTCGTGCACTTGGGGCTGATGCATGTCAAAAACGACATGACCTCAAGTGTCTTCACGTTGGCGTGGTGCGAAAGTTTGGAGAGTGGGGTGCCAGCTCAGGTGTTGACCTCGTCATCTAACCATGGTTCAAAATGACGAGGTGTTATACTAGGATCTTTCCCTTCGGGGTTGATCCCGGACTTTCTCCAATACGCTGTTGTGTTGCTCTAGTGTGACGTTAGTTCAACTAAGTACCATACAGCACCGCATATCGTCATCTCCGCCAAAGGAGTAATTCTACAGTAGTATCCTTTAGATTTGATAATATGATCACTTCTCTATATTTTCAAGAACATCACACATGCTAAGTTTCATTCCAATTGAACGCTGGCTTCGAGGTGTTTTGATTTATTTGGCACAGGGTAAGTAAATTCACGTACAATGTAGTGGTTGATGCATCCTTTGTTATCCGTAATAACATAAAAATCGTTGAGTATTACAAATTGTTTCTTCCAAACAAGGTGCTAATCGCACCACAAAACTTAATGTTCTCTAACCGCTGAATAATTGATTATTCGTAGAGATAGATTTTCCTTTTTAGATAGTGAATGGTTGATCTATGTGTAAAGAGTTTCGTTCCTATTAATAACTTCGGACATGTTAACTACGAATGGTGCTATCGTGTTAAACATAAGTCTGTCTATATAACTTACCTATAAAGCTATAACGATGTTAATTTGCGAAGATAAATAACCCTATAGAATAAGTAATTAAGTGGGTGACAACAGTAATGGAAAATCGATTCCTTAAAGCTAGCCAAGACACGAAGTTGAGTGCTTGGGTGCTCTAAATTGCAATCCTCTAAGCAATTGAGGGTATTTGGGAAATATAGTACTACGACATAATTTTATATGCTTTGAAATTGTACATTTTTTCCTAGGATGTACTTTTGTTCCTTTCTTTTAAACCGTATCTCCTATTCATTTAACACTGAGCTGATAATTAAATTCCTTATCTTTCGAAACTCCCAGTACCTCAGGTCTAAACATAGCGCTGTGATATAATGGCGCAGTTATTCTTTAGAGCGTTTATTGAAATACTGCATTGTCATACAAAAAGTGTCTACTTGAGCATCATTCTCATAACAAATGGATTGTGAATGGTATTTTAGAAAATGTTCCGATTAGTATGCGGGCGTCGATTATAATTACAAAAAAGCGATATATTTTCAAGTTACACAAGCGAAAGATTTCAAGATGTTCCGTTTACATATTTTTTCAGTACGTCAAAATAAAATATGTAGTTAAAAAATCCGATCCCCCTCTAGTGGTTCAAAATTACGTGGTGTTGTCCTCGGATCTTTCCCTTTGGGATTGATCCCGGATCGTCACCAATATCCCGTTGTGTTGCTCCAGTGTGACGTTAATTGAAATACTCCCCCCCCCGATCCCACTCTAAATTATGCTTTAAGGTAGTATACTCTCAAGTCTTACTAGTCTTCATAGCGAAAAACTAGCGAAACGGGATAAATAATATCATTTGTATGTAATTAGAAAAATCGATTGAATACATATCTTTGTCTAAAAAGATATGTATTCAATCTATTTTGATAATTGGAAATTAATTCGCGTTTTTAAAGCAGTTCAAATAAGCCGCGCTTCCTGTTAGGCTAACCCAACAATGAAATCATGAAACACCTTTTGGAATATGCTGCTATCCAGTTTATTCTTGAATGTATTCCTGTAATAGTTAATTTTGTTTTACGAAACATCTGTTAGCCCACCGTAACCCCTCCAACTGTAGTAGGTGGCAGTAGCAGCTTATGTCGTGAATCAAATGCACCTTTTAAAGTTATAATTCGGAGTTTATCCCCCTTGCACTTGTTTTTTTAACTATTAAACCGCGTAGACTTTGCAGAATCTATACCAAAATTTTGTTTAAAAATGTTCCTTTAAGCTGTCTACTAGATTGATAGAAATGTTTGGTTAATCAAACGACGAAAAATATTACAATTAAGACAAAATATTACATGTATCGATCCTTTAAATTTTAAAAAAGCAAATTATGTATAAAATGGACAAATTAATTACGTGACATTAATTTAGATAATCAAAATTCCCCCAATCCCATGATTTTCACCCGCTAGTATAACTTTGAAATGTTAATTTGAACATTATTAGTAACTATTTTAATAGTGAAAGTGTACTGTAAAATGTTTAACATTCTTTCTAATTTAGAACGACGACTAAAATTTATTTTATGTCAATCGGATCAGTGTTAAAAATAGTTTCATACGCACACATACCACAACGTAATTAACTTTTTTAACCTTTGCATGAATGATTATGGAGGTAATTATCTAAGGCTAATTATTTGGTTATCACATCAGTTTAAAATTCAAGTAGATCAAATATTAAATCTAAGCTTACAAAAAAACCTGACAAACATACTGAGAATTTATTTTCGTATCGTGTTTCCTGAGTATTATCCTGTTTCCTGCATCCCTGTTCAATTTTAGACATTCCTAGGAAAACTAAATTATTTAAAATCTTTATTTTTAAATTTCTGTGCTAAGATACTATAATTGCAGAATTCAGTATCAACCATTATGGAAATATAACAATTTAACGCTAATAAATTAATCAAAAAGAAATGTGCATAATATTTGGGTGTGTTAAGACTGTTTCTATTTAACTTAAAAATAACAAAATCAAGTAATTTCGCTGTATGTTTGAAAGGATTATTGTAAAGTATAAATGAAGAAATGTAAACGATTCAACAGGAAAAACGAAACTACTAAAGTGTTTCTAATTGTTTTTCAATGAAGTACTTTTGCAAGATTAGTCACTCAATAATTGAGATTCCCTTTAGTTTTTTTATATGAGAAAGGGAATAGATAAAATATTTGAAGAAATAAAATAAAAATTATAAACCTCGGAGCAAAATAACTCATAAATCGAACAATCCTACACAAACCATTTTGCCGAATCGCAACTGCGTTGTGATAATCATTGATATGTGCACATGAGCAAATTTATTATTTTCAAATCTTTCAAAGAAGTAAATTCTTCACACGCAATTGAAAGAAAATTGTATCTTAAAAATCAATTGTTAAAAATTTAGGCTATTAACTTCATTGAAAGATTCTAGATTTAAAAGTAATGCAACATTTCATTTCCTACTACTAACAGCCTAATACTTGTTAAACAATTATTTGGTTCAATTCTGTGATGATTTGTTAGTTTTAAATTTTGTTAAATAAGTACAAAAAGTAGTAAGCGTAAATTTCAAGTGATAAATTTCAGTACTTTTTTAAAAAACATTTAGTTTATATAAACTCCTTCCTAGATACGAGGAGGTAAAGTAAGTTTCAGGTTATAAAATTTCAAAAGTATAACCAATATAAATTCAAATTAGTCTGTTTTTCTTGATTTCTTTTCTTTTATTGGTTCAAAAAACAGGCATTAATTTCTGTAACAAGGTGGCATAGTTCAATCTATTTTGAAGTAAATATTGTGGTTTCATAATTTACAAATTAATCGAACATACATGTTTCCTGACATAAAGTTTGAAAACAGATCAGTGTAAAAAATATTTCCACCCTAAGTTGTACTATCACACAAGTTTACTCTAAAAGATCTAAAATTTTTAACATAAAATTATTGAATAAATATAATTTTGCTAAGAAATATTTAACCACATGTCTACTCTCGATTACAAAACAGAAATAGCATTCCACAGTTGGTAAATATTGCTTTTGAACACTTTTTTAGAAAATATTTTCAAAAATCAGCTACGGGAAATAAAATATTACTAAAACGAATAAAACAATCAATCATATTATTAAGCCTCTGAGCGTCACGAGATTTCAGAGTAATGCAAGTTTGGTTTCTGCTTTTACCCATAACACACATAATGAGTAATTAACCCCATCTATTGATTGGAAGAAACTCAAGAAAGATTATATAGGTCAAGAAAGTCAAAGCTGGTTAGAAGTCATGCAAAGAAGACTGCCAGTTGCAAGGTGGAATTTTGTGAACCCCTACCTGTCTCAATCGTAAATAAACAGTGGGTTTTTTAGTTGCATCCCACAAAATAAAGTTATTTCAATCATTTGCCATTTTGGGTTGTTAATTTTCCGGTTTTCACAGCATAAGAAATTATAATGAGTGACAGGATTCTAAAGTTATGTAATTATTATTTTTAAATTCACTCTAGCAAATTCAATTCCATACGCAAAGATTGTAGGCTCTTATATCACTGGAGAAAATTTAAACTTCCAGAAGCATTTTTCCTTCTCTCCATTTTTAAATCTTTTTAAACACAGAACACTTCGTCGCGTCCACTTTGTTTCTAATTATGTTTTAAATGTTCTCAGCGTTCACACATTGGAGTTAGTTTAAATTATTGAACTTTTGACTTCCTTAGGTGAGAACATCAACTTCTATATTTTCACAGCACAAAAACAAACCTACTCATCCAACTGATCACCCAATTAGCACGAATAATAGCAGAAAAGTAACTATTGTGTTAGGTTACTTTTTATGAGAATCGAGTTAATGCTTGGAAATAAATTGGAGTAAATGCTTTGTATAATTACAGTAAAATTATCCAAATAGCATTCTAAACTGTCTGTTTAGTCTAATCGGATGAATGCTCAATTAGAAACAATTTTCTATGGATACAGAAGACTACGTTCAATTTCTCTCCTATTTCATCTTTTAACCCTTTTAAGTTCGTATTTTTCGAACGATGGAGTTTGTTTTCTTGAGGGGAGGCGCGAGATTATTGCAAGACTATCACTAAACATATTTTTGAAAATGACTTGACAATACACATTTTCCTCTATGAAAACCAAATTCAAATCGATGCACATATAATGCATCCATCGAAAGGGAGTTACTTCTATGAACGACAAGCCAGTTTTGTTACACAATTCATTAATTTTATAAAATATACAGCCCATGAAAAGGAAAGGTCCATATAAAATTGTTCGATGTTGGTGTGAAGGACAGAACATTTCTATATTACTTTGAAGAGAACATATCGAATTTTCTCGGTGATGATAAATGTTTAACAACATTCCTTCTGAAACTTGTGTATAGGATAAATATTTTTGAAAAAATGTAAATTTTAAATAAGTCTGTCAAATGTCCTTAAATTTATTGGGATGCGAAAAGGTAAAACGTTTTGCATTTATGAAGACGCTAGAACTTGGATAATTGATTTGCATATTAATCAGTTTGTGTTTCAAATTCCAAAAGCGCTTGTCTTAAAATTATAGAAAGTTTAAGTCTAATCCCTTGTGGTCCCTATATAGGTTCATTTTCACATGAATGTAAAATAATGTTTCATTCATGAAATCATGATTGAAGAAAACAATGTACATGGTTAAATTGTTATGAGAATTGAAGAGAGTGAGCAACACTTTTTATATAAAAAAGAGGAGGTCAATTAACTTTGAAAACCGCTGCCTGATGGCCGTAAATATAAAAATGATCGTAGAATTATAAGCCAAATCAAAGAGCCATAGATTTACGCTATGCGTCCTCAGACGGAATCAATGTCTCCAACAACATAAGCTTTTCCCCCTTATGTAAATGTTGAATTTGACCTTTTTAATATTTTGCAAATCATTTAACTCCAAAAAATCGGTAGAACCGCTTTTAAAAGCCATAACCACAAATAACTTATTGAAAATCTACTGCATTAGGTTTTGACTTTTCACTCTACGGCCATTTTCTGTAATAGACACTCCGTATCACTTGTTGATTATAATTATCGTAGAATTATAAGCCAAATCAAAGAGCCATAGACTTACGCTATGCGTCCTCAGACGGAATCAATGTCTCCAACAACATAAGCTTTTCCCCCTTATGTAAATGTTGAATTTGACCTTTTTAATATTTTGCAAATCATTTAACTCCAAAAAATCGGTAGAACCGCTTTTAAAAGCCATAACCACAAATAACTTATTGAAAATCTACTGCATTAGGTTTTGACTTTTCACTCTACGGCCATTTTCTGTAATAGACACGCCGTATCACTTGTTGATTATAATTATCGTAGAATTATAAGCCAAATCAAAGAGCCATAGACTTACGCTATGCGTCCTCAGACGGAATCAATGTCTCCAACAACATAAGCTTTTCCCCCTTATGTAAATGTTGAATTTGACCTTTTTAATATTTTGCAAATCATTTAACTCCAAAAAATCGGTAGAACCGCTTTTAAAAGCCATAACCACAAATAACTTATTGAAAATCTACTGCATTAGATTTTGACTTTTCACTCTACGGCCATTTTCTGTAATAGACACGCCGTATCACTTGTTGATTATAATTATCGTAGAATTATAAGCCAAATCAAAGAGCCATAGACTTACGCTATGCGTCCTCAGACGGAATCAATGTCTCCAACAACATAAGCTTTTCCCCCTTATGTAAATGTTGAATTTGACCTTTTTAATATTTTGCAAATCATTTAACTCCAAAAAATGGGTAGAACCGCTTTTAAAAGCTATAACCACAAATAACTTATTGAAAACCTATTGTATTAGGTTTTGATTTTTCACTCTACTGCCATTTTCTGCAATAGACACGCCGTATCACTTGTTGATTATAATTATTTTTAACAGAGATGACACTAGAAGAAATATAATGAAAACATTTCGATGCGTTGTGCTTCAGTTACAGTTTAAAGAGACAATAAATCCAACTCCTTTAAGAGCAACGCGAATTTTAAGAACAAATGACTCTTCCATAAACTGTTGAAGGAAGACTGCAAAATTGTACGATACTGATGTGAAGAACAGCCTTTGTATATAACTTCTCCCGCTAGCTTTTCGTGTCAAAATACTATTGTACAGCATTCACCTTTTATATCATATTGCCCAGCTTGAAGATACAATAGAGGTGGATCCAATTACGAAAGAAAAACCGTGTAATAATTACAACCAACGAACAGTAGAGTCAATTTGACTCACATCTAGGATAATGGTTAAATTTTGCTCCAGATTTTTAGCTGAACATTTTAATACAGTTTTGATTCAATGCACACAGGATATGAACAAGCATTATACTAGTATGTTTGTTTTAATTGTGAATATAGGAAGGAAACCCATGAGATAACCAAAGCGCGAAGTCAATTCAGCTCCCATCTATACCTCTGAGTAGTTCCGGGCAAATAACACGTTAGGGCCAGGGGCTGAAATGAAAATAGGGCACCGGATAAATAAGACAAATGTATCCGCACACAGGTTGACTATCAGAATCCATTCCTTAAATAGAACTATTTTCAAACAAATTTGTTATGTAAGTACCAAAAAGTATTACAAGATATTTAGTAAATCTTGTAATTCAAGGATCAAGGCATTCTTGCAAAAGGGTGATTTTTACTCCAAAAGAAAAAAGACAAAGGCTTGATCTATTGTAGACCACCCGTTCTGCATGACCTGCTTCCGAGTTAAGCATAACAGGTTGTCAAAAGTCGAGCACTCATTAGCGAATTGTAATAGGTTACTCTAGTGTGGACACCTCGAGCAGCACTCGTGAACAGCTTTTTCAATGCTCGAAAGTTATCTGACATGTCGGTTTCAGAGACGAACACAAATCGGATCTCTTTAAGATCGTGGATGATGATAAGAGTTGTTTAATATTGCGTTGTCTCGAAGCGATCATTTGTCCCTTCATGAGCAGCCATTCGTGAACAACCTTTTCAATGCTCGAAAGTTATCTGACATGTCGGTTTAAGAGACGAACACAAATCGGATCTCTTTAAGATAAGAGCTGTTTAATATTGCGTTGTCTCAAAGCGATCATTTGCCCTTTCTACACTTGCGAGTTCAAAATTCGATCCAATCAAAGACTTTAGTGTACGTGGGTCTCAAATGTCCTCACGTTGGCATGGTGTGGAAGCTTGGAGAGTGGGGTGCTAGCTCAGATGTTGATCTCGTCATCTGACCATTGTTAAAAATTACGAGGTGCTTTCCTCGAATCTTTCCCTTAGGTACTGATCCCGGACAGTCGCCAATAGCTCATTGTGCTTCCAGTGCAACGTTAATTCTACCTGCCTTTTATATACACTAGAGCACTCCAAGTGGGTTCATTTGCTCGCGAGCACGATATGATCATTGTGGATTCACCTGCCTGAAGTATATTATAAGGGTGACTGACTGTAAACGTACTGTCCACATCTGAGACAACTACAATACAGTAACCCTTAGTTACATTGTGAATTCGGCTACATCACACCTGTCCCCTAATAAACAGGAAATAAATTTAAATATATTTTTTGTATTGAAGTTCAAAGGTCAAATATTTCAAACATATTCTACCGTGTTTAGCAGCATATTAAAATGCTCTAGCGTCGATCTGTAAACCTCAATCTGTTAGTCAAATATTGGGAGTTCAAGGTCACATGTTTGAAGCAGATATCCTAAACTGAAGTGGCCCTCAGTGCCACATCTTCTTTAGGTGTGTAAGTGCTTCACGGACCCGAGGTACTGTAGTGATCTTTTCTTTTCACGTGGGGTTTACTGTTTTGAGTAAATATGGGTGTCGCGCTCCCGAGATACTCAAGTGATATTTTTATGATTTTTATCCTACTACTCTGTTCCCCAATCAATCTTTTTGTCCCCTTTCACGATATTTTTTCACATGGCATTGTCTTGAGCAGCTTGGCCATGTATGACTCTTGCGCCATCAATCGCCAAAACGACCAGCCTAAACTGAAATGGTATAAACAAATTTGAGTGTTTTGATAACGTGGATGGAAAGGAATTTATTTTCAAACATATTCCGCTATATTTAGTTGCATATAAAAATGTCCTAACGTCGATTTTGTGTTTCACATATATTTTAATTTAAAACACATAATTTAATGTGTATAATTTATGTCTTGTTATTCATAATGAGCAAGATTCTCGCGATATCACTTTTCTGCCTCCCCAAGACGAGCGATATATCGAGAGGATATCGTACTAGTATAATACATGTTAAAATTCGTTAATGGGTACTACCCATCTTGGTGGTTGCTTCAACGAGGTGTCTCGTTATCAAAGCTGACCAGATCTTGATGGACGAGATATCTCGTAATTAGAAGAAAACTGACCTAATCTTGATATTATCAAAAAAAATTATGGGCATCATTCGGAATTCAATCGGCATTTTTTCTAACTCGTCATTAGCAAAATTGGTCAGATCTTGATAGACGAATTATCTCGTCGAAACCACCTGGAGGGCTAAGGAAAGAGATAAAAGAAACTTACAGAAAGCGGGCAGTCCCGTGGGCGCCAACGGAAACTCCCCCAGTCCCCTGTAGATGAGGGCTGTGTCAGCCCCTGGGAACAGTCCCCCTGGAGGGAACATGGGACGGAACACCGGAGGGAAGTTGTCTGCAGCGGCTGAAGCCCCGTCGGAGTTGGAACCCCCGACGACTGACGACCTGGCAGCGAGCAGACTGGAACTCTCGGCCGAGCTCTTGGCGGCCAGGTCAGCGAACTTGGCGAACGGCAGCATTCTGGAGTTGAGGTACTCGGACAGTCCGACCAGAGAGGGGGTCAGCCCCGGCAGGCCCGGTATCTGGTGGCCCGCGGACACGGGCGTGAAGGCCGACAGCCTCGGTTTGGCTTCATCGGATATGAGTCCCATTGGTGGTACTTTCGTGGATGTGACCACAGTGGGCAGGTGTTCAGGTGGATCCCGACTGTCCGGTGAGGCTGGGGAAGGGGATGACTTGGAACTGGGGTCGTCGATCTTGACACTTGACATGATAAGTTATTTGAACACCATCGTTGTAGGAATCATAGTGTAGGTAAGTCTTGTAGCGCAAACAGTACACGCGTGTCTTCTATTGAAAACAATGACTAACGTGATGTCCGTCGTGTATTGCAAACAGTAGTCAACTAGTTATCAGTTTTCTATAGGAAAACAGATGTCTTTTGAAAACAATGGCTAACCCGATGTCTGTCGTGTATTGCTATTTATAATAAATTCACTATTTTATGATAATTTAGACAAATAATTGAGTATTCAATGCCAGGGTAGTGAATGTTCTTGACTGCATGTCGGCTGTCAACAAAGAAAATATATCTACCAACTGCCAATTTCTCAACAAAGATCAGTGACAAGAGAAATGCGAAATCTGATCATCAGTCACTCAAAGACATTTAAGTCTCGTAGAATGATGTTGGTAGGCCAGTAATCAAGCATCTACTTCAATCCTAAGCGATTAAAAACAGTGAAAACGTTGCAAGCTCATCAGCTAATAATATGCACCTCAGTCGGAAAAAAAGACGAGTTGACTTTCGATGCAAAGACAATCGGGAGAAAAGTGGAGTCCGGAAATCAGCATCCCAGGATCATCAGGAACGGGAGGAACGATCTTACCGAACTGCGCACAAAAATGGATTTGAGAGGCGAGGCGGACAAGGTGCGCTTTCACCTTTTGAAATACACGTGGAGTTCCAGGTAGCGAGTTGCCATTCGACGGCGGGAGAGCCAATCGGGGTGTCGATTGGGGGGTGCGTCAATAACCGAGGTACCACCCTCTTGATTTTTTGTCCACCCCACTGATCAGCGGCAATAGCGGTCTTTATCGGCAGGGGGAGAGTTTTCATTGTTACTTGTTTGTTTTGTTTTTTCGCAGGCGTCCTCTCTGGTGGATATATCGAAGGTTGTAAGAAGTATTGGAGGATGGGGATGATTTTTATTTTATTTATTTATTTGGGGTTATAGCCGTAACGTTGCTGCTGGGCGTGTAAAAATTGTTTGATAGATGATTTTTTTCGGATTCTCTACTGTATGGGCTTCTGCTCGGTTCGGATTAGCTGCTGTGGTCTTTTGGGGCAGAAGAGAAAAAAGAATCGATATTTTTTTCCAAGTTCCCCGGTCCTCTTTTTCTTTGAGGAACGTTGTCACGCGTATAAACATTCAAAAATACAAATTATTTAAACAATTATTTCTTTATATACAGATGCACACGTATAATTTATCTAAGGCATTTATTTACGTGCGAATGCATAATTATTTAAACACATTGCTACATTCTGATTTTATAGCTTTATTTTTGAAAATTGTTTTATATGTGAAGACCTATTCTAAATATTATTTTCTGTTCATTAAAAGATGCACTACCATTAAACAAAAATAAGATTCTTAATTTTATGCAATCTGGTCCGAGAAATATTTGGCATAAGAGCAGGAATTTTAAAATTTTTACACAAAAACATTATTTCATCTCAAGGATTTTTCCTCCATAACCAAATATATAATATTTATTGTTTTTTACTTTTAGTACTTCGTTATCTGACCAGGATTAAAAATTACAAGGTGTTGTCCTCCGATCTTTCCCTTCGGGATGGATCCCGTACCGTCACCAATAGCCTCTCGTGTTTGTCCAGTACGACGTTAATTCAAATACCTACCTACTTCTGGTACAATATTACAATTTGTACACTTAAAAACAATTGATAATTGTATTTAAAGACAACAATTTCATTCTTTACAGTCAATTATTATTCCAATTAAAAATTATTATCAATTGGATAATTAAATTATTTTATGCACAAGCTGAATCATTAAAACTCTTAAAAGCAAATTAAGAGATACAATTAACTATGACAACATAAAGTTAACTATTGTGGGCTTAAGTGGGGCAAAAGTGCGTTCACTGAATGTAAACCGTGTCTGATTAAAGGAAGGGTTGACACCTGCTGGAAATGCTTGAAGGAGTCCTTTAGATTAGTTTCACCGCTAGAACTCTTCGAATTCCAGCAGGAGGTTGTAAAGACTAAAGAGGGGTACCTATGAAATGATATGCTCTTGCCCCATGAAGTGAAGCAAGTGCAAATCCATAAAATAACATTGAAAAGTAATTTTTTTTTTACTTTCCAATTGAATTAAATTGTTAAAAGTAGTAATTTTTTTAACTATAAGGCTAGTCACACAGCCAAAACATATGTGAAATAGCAGCATTAGTAGCATCAATTTTTAAAAATGGCAGTCTCCTCTTAAAACCTACTTTTGATGCTCAGATACAAAATGAATCGTTTAAAACAAAATGCGTTAATTCAGGATGAAATAGGCGTGTCTCGCCCACGAATCTCAAAAGAATCCCGCCAAGAAATTTAAATTTTAAAATTAAGAAACTAAATATTTTATTAATGAGGTTTTCACGACAATCTAGCTACCACAAATTCCGATGTTTTTCTTTCATGGTTGCCATGGCTTGGCAGCAAAACTTCGAAATTGGCGTTCCTTGGAAAATTTTTTCTTCTAAAGAAAAATCTGAAAAATATCTTTTTCATTCCACTAGTTAAAAAAGGGAGGACGATATTTTCATTGACCTTTGGTGAAATTAAAAAAGTTGCCAAAATTTAGCTTTAAGCTATTTAAGCAAAATAGGAGCTTTTCAGACAATTTTGCTTAAAAAGTTGATAGTTTGGGTAGGGTAAAAGGAAGTCACTAGGTCGACTCCTAGTCGTAAGGTTGAAAAATAGAAGAAAAAAGTTGCCTTTTAGTAGCCTGTTCCAGCCCGTGTTTAAACAAATAAGAGTGCAAATGTATTAGTAAAGGGTCTGGGATTGTGATAAAAATGTGAATTTTTTAAAAATTACTGGGATAGAGTAGAGTAATAATTGGTTAAATATATTTTCGAAGATTTGGTTTCGCACTTGTCCCACTTCACCCAATGTTTTTGTGCATCCACATCTGTAGCAAGATTAAAGATAAAGGAAGTACGTAATTACAGATACTAATATACAAATATTACCCATCTTAAGCTTTCCAAAAAAGTCTTACATTTAGCTACATAAAGTGGAGTTTATCAGATAACTGACTTAATGACATTTTTCAGCTCTTCTATGTATACAGTACTTTTCAGTTTTAAAAATATTACCTCATATTCTACGCATTTTCAATTAAATGTTACAGAATGTGTTTTTTCCATTTAAAAAGACTCTCAGTGTCAGTACTTCTGAAATAAGCGTATGCGAACATGACGAGCAACATAACTTTGTAATTCTGCACAATCCTCTACTTTATTCATATACAAAATGAGTGATGCGTTAAAACCTTTAAAATTCAAATACAATGTCTCTGTATGAAACTCATTTAGCACAATCTATTTAACCATGAGTATAAAAATCTGTTCGTTAGAAAGCAATTATACTTCCTACTCATATTCTTAATATCCTCCCCCCAGATTCGAACAAGGAACCTTTCGATTTAGAAGCCAGCACCCCGACCAAATGGCCGATCGGTCGGTTCCTTATTAATTTAAATGTAATTTATTTTAATTAAGCTTTTAGACAATGATATAATAAGAAATCAGAGTTCGAGAATTTGAAATTTTCCTAATTGCCCCATAACCGACTTCCTTATAATTAAAAGCTTCGAATGTTAGTTTTACATATTCATCCTGTTCTACACCCGGATAGTGTTTCACTCCTTGTGATAAAAGACTACTTTCTACAATGTTCCAGTGGTCATGGGTTCTCTTCCACCCCCAAAGCAATCGAAGAATTAACTATTCGTTTATCATATTTTTCGAGGGAGAACTCAAGTTACCACGTTTTAAGTTATTTTCCAATCTAATATATTTAAACTGCTGATTTTAAATATCAGTACTTCTCTTTGGATTCAGTTTAGCGGAACAAAATACGTGTAGTTCTGTAGTTATAGGAGAAATAATTTATGCGTTCGGCATTCAAAGAATTCGACTAAAATTGATGTTCCAAGTCGATTTTTTTATAATTTTTGTAAATTTCATACATAAACCAAATTTTCAATTTCTTTTAAAATTTCCATAACCCATCACATCTTTTAGCTATAAACGGCTGGCGACTAGTGAATTAGGAGATTGATTGTGAATTTGGAGGGGGAAAGAATTACTAAACATACTTCATTCATAGATTACTTTGAAAACTTCATTGGGATTTAATGCATTACAAGCAAAAATCATATTCTACTCCTAAATTGCAAAATTACTCGGAAATTTTTGAATCGGATCATAAAATATTTCCAATTTAGTACATAAATTCTCAAATATCTATCTTCGTATTGCAACTTAACACACGCACTTGAGTCAAAAAATAGTTCTCAGAAAACGAAGGTGGAAAATATTCTTTCTAAGCTTTGTTCACTATGTGTTTGTCAAGAAAAAATCTAACCTTCATGCAAGAAATAAATAACGTAGTGGACTCAGTCTAAAGATAACCACTTCCTGATTTAGAAAATTAACCTCCTAAAAATTTTGATTGAGTGTTTCACTTGTAAGACAATGATGTATAAAAAAGAACGATGAAGCAATTCTACTTTAAATCCAGACAAAAGCATCAAAATATATTTTTGATATATTGAATGATAAAATTTTGTGATTATATGCATGAGTGCACAACGTCCAGTCATTTATCACTACTACTTAGATTCATATTTTGTAAATGTGTATGCTGTAAATTCGCTTTTGGTTTGTGTAAGTTTTGCTCCTCTATGCAAATACTTTTAACTTAATTTATCCTAAATTAAATCTCAATTTATATACAACGCAGTTCGAATACTATAGGTCTGACCTACAATGCCAAGATATTCATTCTCCTCAATGAATTTCGATTTGTTGCTTACAAATATATCCACGGCTAATAACGAACTCTTAAGGTACAATTTCGTGAGTGATGCGGGCCGGATTGTGAAGAAAGCAGGTACTAGTTTGAGGAAAGGGGTGGTGTTGGATGAGGAAGCGACTAAACAACGATAATCTATTCTTTAAGGGGAACTATTTCTTAAAAATAAATGCGACGCGTTACGTTTTTTTTTCATAAACATGATCGGCAGTTAATCCTGTTAAAATATCCTTCAAATTCTCGTTTTTTAGTAGCTCGAAATTTACGCTCGTTTTGAATTTTAACGGGAAATTTTTGCAAACATACAAACATGCATCCAAAGATGCTTAACATTTTCGGGCTATTCGCTAATAAATTCCTTAAATTTTGATTTTCATGTTGAACATTGAAGATCAATTACATTGTTCGAGAAACGCTAGTCTCTAGTAATTTTAGGAAGAGAAACTTAACTTTCTCAGACGTGTAATGCAATGCCCTATATGATTTCCTTTCACACCTTTTTCATACTTCAAAGACATTGTTATAGCTGTCTTTCAGAAAATTAGTATACGAATTTTTTATGAGCGATAAAAATTAATATAATATTCTCTAGTCCATTACTAGTAGACGTAAGACAAAAATTTAGTCTAGTAATAATAGATTTCAAACTACCAGATTGAAATGTATCGCGGTCGTATGTTATACATCCCCACTTTAAGACCTAATGCCAGATTAAATTCAATTAACATTTTTTTTGTTTTTTCAAATCGATATCAGACTTATTCGTTTTCGATTGATGTATTTAACGATTGCATGGCGCAGGATAGGACGTTTTTCCTTTTATAAAATAATCTAAACCATAGGTTTTTAACCAAAATGGTCACTTCCGCTCGCTTCAGTGGGCGGAAGTGACCATTGCGGAAGGAATCTTGGGACAATGCTGAACCCAGAGAAATAGGGTCGTTGAGGAGTAAGGGTTGGCAAAAGATGTTAAAAAAGTTGTCTATTAAAAATGTTTTAGGCAAACACTTATCCATTTTACCATACATACTACAGTGATGCATTGCCATTGACTCTCTTAACTAAAAAGGGGAACTGACTGCGAATAGATGACTGAAGAGATTGGAGGATGCTGCAGACGAAAATAAAGCCTAATTTAGACAAATTAGTAGCACAACACCAGGCTAATCCTTCACATTAGTGGCCCCCAGGGGCATATGTTTAGGTGTGTGCGGCCATCACAACCCCAAGGTACTCTAGTGATCTGTCCTCTTTTATTCTCGCCTACACTTCTGCTTTTTTTTCCTCCCTCGTTCTCTTGCGTTTGGCCAAATATGGCCCCTTGCGCCATTAAACCCACCTCCTCATTGGTGATTATTTTTAATTTTTCTGATTTGATTGATATTAATTACTAATAACAGCGAGTATTCGTGTGTGTTTATGTGCAATTCATTCTTATTATTTCAGTTTAAAAAAGAGCCCTGATTTTTTTTCAGTTTCATGCGGCTTCATTTCCAAACTAGCTTTCTTAAATTTTAAAATTACCTACACATAAGCAACATAAATATTTTCGTGAAATTATAAAATTATAATTACAGCTACACTTGCATATTACACGAATATACACACGAAAATTGTCTCTGAAAAGGGGTGTTGAGCCAAAAAAAAAATAGGAAATTATGATCTAAATGTAAAAAGTATGCGGTTTATCTTATTTTCTCAATAATTCCTATGTATTGTTCTTGTGAACAATCGTTGTCAGATCTCTGCACTGGAAGCTACCTTATTCTACCACAAAGATTCTTTTATGACTACCTCCGGTAGTCATATAAATTTGCATGAGTGTAAATACTATAATTTGAGGTTTTTCTCCCTTCAGCTATCTGTTCGGAGAGAGCCGGTAGGTAATTGAGGAGTGGCAGGCAGACGACTTCATCAGATGGAAGCTAGAGAGGGAGTATCTGTCCGGTGGTTTCTACCCAGTGAAAATGTGCACCTGTTAAGGACGATATGACGGATGGTGACGTCATCAGGAAGAGGTCTACCAATAAAACCACCTGGGATCAGCCACTGTCCGGTTGCGATGACGGATGGTCCACCGGGGCTGTCTTACGCTAGGCGGACTCCCTTTTTTTTGCTATGTTGCTGTCTCCGTCTCCTTTTGGCTCTCACGATATTTCATCTGCTTTTATTTGGTATAGATGGGACAAGAATGAAGCTAACTTTGAGTATATAGAGAAATTTCTGGATGCTTTTATTTTTTATGGTTATAATATAGGAAAATAGCTAAGTTTTTTAAAATAAAAAGTACAAGGTGGTAAAGCTCAATACGCAATGGTACTTTTGTTTGGAGTTGATAACCTACAAAAGTTGACGGATTTTCAGTGTAAATAAACAAACCAGACGGAATGCAAAGATTTTACTTCCGCTACTCGGAGTTGAGTCTTGATCGAAGTTTACAAACGTTATGCAATACTTTGCGTAAAACACAACGTAAGAAAAGATGTAAACATGCGACAAAAATTCATAATTTAAAACGAAAGCTATACGGAACTCATATCTGTAACGTTCTAATCAAAATTAGATGTTTATTTTGAATCTTGGCTTGCTATTTGCACTTTTTTTTATTCATTATATGCCACTGTAGCCTGGTTGGAAGAGTAGCCGATTAGCAACCGGAAGGTTGGAAGTTCGAAACTCGATACAACCAAAGACCGTCGTGTTAGTGGGAACTGGCGCACGTTAAACCTGTCGTGGCCTCAAATGTCCTCATGTTGGCGTGGTAGGGAAGTTTGGAGAGTGAGGTGCCAGATCAGGCGTTGACCTCGTCATCTGACCGTGGTTCAAAATTAGGAAGGGTTGTCCTCCGAACTTTCCCTTCGGGACCGATCCCGGACCGTTGCCAATAGCCGTTGTGTTGCTTCAGTGCGACGTTAATTCAACTTTGGAGTCGGAACCCTTCAATGATCTCAAAAGTAAACAGTAACAAGAACTTAGAAAGATAATGGGTTTAACCATTATATTGGATACACAAAGATCTATAGATAAAATAATCAAATACCGTAAAATTTAATATTACCACATCATAAATGAAGTTCGTATGTGGCTCAGATTCGTTTCCTGTCAGGTGTATTCCTCCCTGGGTGTATTTCTCTCCTGTGTCAGTTAAACTTTCATTGTGTGTATGTCTTAATTGATATTATATGTCTTGTGTCTGGCGCAGCATGGCCAAGTATGGACCTTGCGCTATAAATCACCAACCATAACCATACATGTCCTTTGATGTTTGATTTGTAAAGAATAATTTTTTGACTTCTAAAAACTTTAGAGTTAATTAAAATATGATTTATTGAGATTTATACAACATTCTAAGTATTTTTAAATTAAAATTTTAGCGCATTAATAACTCAATACCTGACAATACACTCAACATAACAAAAATATTTATTACGTTCAGTTATACATTAACGAAAATATTAGACTAGAGACAATACATATTGTCACTCGCAGTTGACATCCATCGTTCTACTGTTGACTGTTTCTGTTAGAGTCAATAGTTAATACAGTCATGATCAATGGTTACAAGTCATCTGGGGACTTCAAAGTTCTTGATACAGCATGTTTTTTATCTACTTAAATTTAATTCGTTGTTATCTACATAAATGTAATTCATTTGCCCACTTCGATAGTAATAATTCATAAACTTCCTTTTGTCTTAAAATATCAACCCTAATTTGATAAGATTTACATACCGCAATTTTTATTCGTGTGTAAAAGAATTTCATGTTATAGTGAGGAAAAATATTGCGTTGTTGAAAAAAAAATTGTGTTTGATTTTCGTTTTCGTACTATTGGCCAAAACTTTTAACTTCACTGTTGAATACTTGTTCTAAATTTTTAAAGTAACCTTAAATTAACTCTGATTTTAGTCCTTTTTATATTTACTAGTTTTCACTGTTTTTATTTGGTCTTTTGGGGCATCTCCGACATGTTCTCCGAGATATCAAATTATATTACATTCAATCACCTATAAAGAGTTTTAATTCTAATCATTTTAGTAGAAGGCTTGAAGTAAAACTGGCGAGACTTCGTATAGGTCATATACCTATAACTCACAGGCATTTGCTACTTTCAGAACCAGCTCTGACATTTCCGATGTGTGATACAATCCTATCTGTTAGACGCATTTTAAGGTGAATATCCTGATTTTAATACTATTAGACTCTTTGGCGCTACTAACCCTAGAATTAAAAATTTGTTAAGCGATCCTCATTACATATGTCATATACATTTAACTCACAGGCATTTGCTACTTTCAGAACCAGCTCTGACATTTCCGATGTGTGATACAATCCTATCTGTTAGACGCATTTTAAGGTGAATATCCTGATTTTAATACTATTAGACTCTTTGGCGCTACTAACCCTAGAATTAAAAATTTGTTAAGCGATCCTCATTACATATGTCATATACCTATAACTCACAGGCATTTGCTACTTTCAGAACCAGCTCTGACATTTCCGATGTGTGATACAATCCTATCTGTTAGACGCATTTTAAGGTGAATATCCTGATTTTAATACTATTAGACTCTTTGGCGCTACTAACCCTAGAATTAAAAATTTGTTAAGCGATCCTCATTACATATGTCATATACATTTAACTCACAGGCATTTGCTACTTTCAGAACCAGCTCTGACATTTCCGATGTGTGATACAATCCTATCTGTTAGACGCATTTTAAGGTGAATATCCTGATTTTAATACTATTAGACTCTTTGGCGCTACTAACCCTAGAATTAAAAATTTGTTAAGCGATCCTCATTACATATGTCATATACCTATAACTCACAGGCATTTGCTACTTTCAGAACCAGCTCTGACATTTCCGATGTGTGATACAATCCTATCTGTTAGACGCATTTTAAGGTGAATATCCTGATTTTAATACTATTAGACTCTTTGGCGCTACTAACCCTAGAATTAAAAATTTGTTAAGCGATCCTCATTACATATGTCATATACCTATAACTCACAGGCATTTGCTACTTTCAGAACCAGCTCTGACATTTCCGATGTGTGATACAATCCTATCTGTTAGACGCATTTTAAGGTGAATATCCTGATTTTAATACTATTAGACTCTTTGGCGCTACTAACCCTAGAATTAAAAATTTGTTAAGCGATCCTCATTACATATGTCATATACCTATAACTCACAGGCATTTGCTACTTTCAGAACCAGCTCTGACATTTCCGATGTGTGATACAATCCTATCTGTTAGACGCATTTTAAGGTGAATATCCTGATTTTAATACTATTAGACTCTTTGGCGCTACTAACCCTAGAATTAAAAATTTGTTAAGCGATCCTCATTACATATGTCATATACCTATAACTCACAGGCATTTGCTACTTTCAGAACCAGCTCTGACATTTCCGATGTGTGATACAATCCTATCTGTTAGACGCATTTTAAGGTGAATATCCTGATTTTAATACTATTAGACTCTTTGGCGCTACTAACCCTAGAATTAAAAATTTGTTAAGCGATCCTCATTACATATGTCATATACATTTAACTCACAGGCATTTGCTACTTTCAGAACCAGCTCTGACATTTCCGATGTGTGATACAATCCTATCTGTTAGACGCATTTTAAGGTGAATATCCTGATTTTAATACTATTAGACTCTTTGGCGCTACTAACCCTAGAATTAAAAATTTGTTAAGCGATCCTCATTACATATGTCATATACCTATAACTCACAGGCATTTGCTACTTTCAGAACCAGCTCTGACATTTCCGATGTGTGATACAATCCTATCTGTTAGACGCATTTTAAGGTGAATATCCTGATTTTAATACTATTAGACTCTTTGGCGCTACTAACCCTAGAATTAAAAATTTGTTAAGCGATCCTCATTACATATGTCATATACCTATAACTCACAGGCATTTGCTACTTTCAGAACCAGCTCTGACATTTCCGATGTGTGATACAATCCTATCTGTTAGACGCATTTTAAGGTGAATATCCTGATTTTAATACTATTAGACTCTTTGGCGCTACTAACCCTAGAATTAAAAATTTGTTAAGCGATCCTCATTACATATGTCATATACATTTAACTCACAGGCATTTGCTACTTTCAGAACCAGCTCTGACATTTCCGATGTGTGATACAATCCTATCTGTTAGACGCATTTTAAGGTGAATATCCTGATTTTAATACTATTAGACTCTTTGGCGCTACTAACCCTAGAATTAAAAATTTGTTAAGCGATCCTCATTACATATGTCATATACCTATAACTCACAGGCATTTGCTACTTTCAGAACCAGCTCTGACATTTCCGATGTGTGATACAATCCTATCTGTTAGACGCATTTTAAGGTGAATATCCTGATTTTAATACTATTAGACTCTTTGGCGCTACTAACCCTAGAATTAAAAATTTGTTAAGCGATCCTCATTACATATGTCATATACATTTAACTCACAGGCATTTGCTACTTTCAGAACCAGCTCTGACATTTCCGATGTGTGATACAATCCTATCTGTTAGACGCATTTTAAGGTGAATATCCTGATTTTAATACTATTAGACTCTTTGGCGCTACTAACCCTAGAATTAAAAATTTGTTAAGCGATCCTCATTACATATGTCATATACCTATAACTCACAGGCATTTGCTACTTTCAGAACCAGCTCTGACATTTCCGATGTGTGATACAATCCTATCTGTTAGACGCATTTTAAGGTGAATATCCTGATTTTAATACTATTAGACTCTTTGGCGCTACTAACCCTAGAATTAAAAATTTGTTAAGCGATCCTCATTACATATGTCATATACATTTAACTCACAGGCATTTGCTACTTTCAGAACCAGCTCTGACATTTCCGATGTGTGATACAATCCTATCTGTTAGACGCATTTTAAGGTGAATATCCTGATTTTAATACTATTAGACTCTTTGGCGCTACTAACCCTAGAATTAAAAATTTGTTAAGCGATCCTCATTACATATGTCATATACCTATAACTCACAGGCATTTGCTACTTTCAGAACCAGCTCTGACATTTCCGATGTGTGATACAATCCTATCTGTTAGACGCATTTTAAGGTGAATATCCTGATTTTAATACTATTAGACTCTTTGGCGCTACTAACCCTAGAATTAAAAATTTGTTAAGCGATCCTCATTACATATGTCATATACCTATAACTCACAGGCATTTGCTACTTTCAGAACCAGCTCTGACATTTCCGATGTGTGATACAATCCTATCTGTTAGACGCATTTTAAGGTGAATATCCTGATTTTAATACTATTAGACTCTTTGGCGCTACTAACCCTAGAATTAAAAATTTGTTAAGCGATCCTCATTACATATGTCATATACATTTAACTCACAGGCATTTGCTACTTTCAGAACCAGCTCTGACATTTCCGATGTGTGATACAATCCTATCTGTTAGACGCATTTTAAGGTGAATATCCTGATTTTAATACTATTAGACTCTTTGGCGCTACTAACCCTAGAATTAAAAATTTGTTAAGCGATCCTCATTACATATGTCATATACCTATAACTCACAGGCATTTGCTACTTTCAGAACCAGCTCTGACATTTCCGATGTGTGATACAATCCTATCTGTTAGACGCATTTTAAGGTGAATATCCTGATTTTAATACTATTAGACTCTTTGGCGCTACTAACCCTAGAATTAAAAATTTGTTAAGCGATCCTCATTACATATGTCATATACATTTAACTCACAGGCATTTGCTACTTTCAGAACCAGCTCTGACATTTCCGATGTGTGATACAATCCTATCTGTTAGACGCATTTTAAGGTGAATATCCTGATTTTAATACTATTAGACTCTTTGGCGCTACTAACCCTAGAATTAAAAATTTGTTAAGCGATCCTCATTACATATGTCATATACCTATAACTCACAGGCATTTGCTACTTTCAGAACCAGCTCTGACATTTCCGATGTGTGATACAATCCTATCTGTTAGACGCATTTTAAGGTGAATATCCTGATTTTAATACTATTAGACTCTTTGGCGCTACTAACCCTAGAATTAAAAATTTGTTAAGCGATCCTCATTACATATGTCATATACATTTAACTCACAGGCATTTGCTACTTTCAGAACCAGCTCTGACATTTCCGATGTGTGATACAATCCTATCTGTTAGACGCATTTTAAGGTGAATATCCTGATTTTAATACTATTAGACTCTTTGGCGCTACTAACCCTAGAATTAAAAATTTGTTAAGCGATCCTCATTACATATGTCATATACATTTAACTCACAGGCATTTGCTACTTTCAGAACCAGCTCTGACATTTCCGATGTGTGATACAATCCTATCTGTTAGACGCATTTTAAGGTGAATATCCTGATTTTAATACTATTAGACTCTTTGGCGCTACTAACCCTAGAATTAAAAATTTGTTAAGCGATCCTCATTACATATGTCATATACATTTAACTCACAGGCATTTGCTACTTTCAGAACCAGCTCTGACATTTCCGATGTGTGATACAATCCTATCTGTTAGACGCATTTTAAGGTGAATATCCTGATTTTAATACTATTAGACTCTTTGGCGCTACTAACCCTAGAATTAAAAATTTGTTAAGCGATCCTCATTACATATGTCATATACATTTAACTCACAGGCATTTGCTACTTTCAGAACCAGCTCTGACATTTCCGATGTGTGATACAATCCTATCTGTTAGACGCATTTTAAGGTGAATATCCTGATTTTAATACTATTAGACTCTTTGGCGCTACTAACCCTAGAATTAAAAATTTGTTAAGCGATCCTCATTACATATGTCATATACATTTAACTCACAGGCATTTGCTACTTTCAGAACCAGCTCTGACATTTCCGATGTGTGATACAATCCTATCTGTTAGACGCATTTTAAGGTGAATATCCTGATTTTAATACTATTAGACTCTTTGGCGCTACTAACCCTAGAATTAAAAATTTGTTAAGCGATCCTCATTACATATGTCATATACATTTAACTCACAGGCATTTGCTACTTTCAGAACCAGCTCTGACATTTCCGATGTGTGATACAATCCTATCTGTTAGACACATTTTAAGGTGAATATCCTGATTTTAATACTATTAGACTCTTTGGCGCTACTAACCCTAGAATTAAAAATTTGTTAAGCGATCCTCATTACATATGTCATATACCTATAACTCACAGGCATTTGCTACTTTCAGAACCAGCTCTGACATTTCCGATGTGTGATACAATCCTATCTGTTAGACACATTTTAAGGTGAATATCCTGATTTTAATACTATTAGACTCTTTGGCGCTACTAACCCTAGAATTAAAAATTTGTTAAGCGATCCTCATTACATATGTCATATACCTATAACTCACAGGCATTTGCTACTTTCAGAACCAGCTCTGACATTTCCGATGTGTGATACAATCCTATCTGTTAGACACATTTTAAGGTGAATATCCTGATTTTAATACTATTAGACTCTTTGGCGCTACTAACCCTAGAATTAAAAATTTGTTAAGCGATCCTCATTACATATGTCATATACATTTAACTCACAGGCATTTGCTACTTTCAGAACCAGCTCTGACATTTCCGATGTGTGATACAATCCTATCTGTTAGACACATTTTAAGGTGAATATCCTGATTTTAATACTATTAGACTCTTTGGCGCTACTAACCCTAGAATTAAAAATTTGTTAAGCGATCCTCATTACATATGTCATATACCTATAACTCACAGGCATTTGCTACTTTCAGAACCAGCTCTGACATTTCCGATGTGTGATACAATCCTATCTGTTAGACGCATTTTAAGGTGAATATCCTGATTTTAATACTATTAGACTCTTTGGCGCTACTAACCCTAGAATTAAAAATTTGTCAAGCGATCCTCATTACATATGTCATATACCTATAACTCACAGGCATTTGCTACTTTCAGAACCAGCTCTGACATTTCCGATGTGTGATACAATCCTATCTGTTAGACGCATTTTAAGGTGAATATCCTGATTTTAATACTATTAGACTCTTTGGCGCTACTAACCCTAGAATTAAAAATTTGTCAAGCGATCCTCATTACATATGTCATATACCTATAACTCACAGGCATTTGCTACTTTCAGAACCAGCTCTGACATTTCCGATGTGTGATACAATCCTATCTGTTAGACGCATTTTAAGGTGAATATCCTGATTTTAATACTATTAGACTCTTTGGCGCTACTAACCCTAGAATTAAAAATTTGTTAAGCGATCCTCATTACATATGTCATATACCTATAACTCACAGGCATTTGCTACTTTCAGAACCAGCTCTGACATTTCCGATGTGTGATACAATCCTATCTGTTAGACACATTTTAAGGTGAATATCCTGATTTTAATACTATTAGACTCTTTGGCGCTACTAACCCTAGAATTAAAAATTTGTCAAGCGATCCTCATTACATATGTCATATACCTATAACTCACAGGCATTTGCTACTTTCAGAACCAGCTCTGACATTTCCGATGTGTGATACAATCCTATCTGTTAGACACATTTTAAGGTGAATATCCTGATTTTAATACTATTAGACTCTTTGGCGCTACTAACCCTAGAATTAAAAATTTGTTAAGCGATCCTCATTACATATGTCATATACATTTAACTCACAGGCATTTGCTACTTTCAGAACCAGCTCTGACATTTCCGATGTGTGATACAATCCTATCTGTTAGACGCATTTTAAGGTGAATATCCTGATTTTAATACTATTAGACTCTTTGGCGCTACTAACCCTAGAATTAAAAATTTGTTAAGCGATCCTCATTACGTATGTCATATACCTATAACTCACAGGCATTTGCTACTTTCAGAACCAGCTCTGACATTTCCGATGTGTGATACAATCCTATCTGTTAGACGCATTTTAAGGTGAATATCCTGATTTTAATACTATTAGACTCTTTGGCGCTACTAACCCTAGAATTAAAAATTTGTTAAGCGATCCTCATTACATATGTCATATACATTTAACTCACAGGCATTTGCTACTTTCAGAACCAGCTCTGACATTTCCGATGTGTGATACAATCCTATCTGTTAGACACATTTTAAGGTGAATATCCTGATTTTAATACTATTAGACTCTTTGGCGCTACTAACCCTAGAATTAAAAATTTGTTAAGCGATCCTCATTACATATGTCATATACATTTAACTCACAGGCATTTGCTACTTTCAGAACCAGCTCTGACATTTCCGATGTGTGATACAATCCTATCTGTTAGACACATTTTAAGGTGAATATCCTGATTTTAATACTATTAGACTCTTTGGCGCTACTAACCCTAGAATTAAAAATTTGTTAAGCGATCCTCATTACATATGTCATATACCTATAACTCACAGGCATTTGCTACTTTCAGAACCAGCTCTGACATTTCCGATGTGTGATACAATCCTATCTGTTAGACGCATTTTAAGGTGAATATCCTGATTTTAATACTATTAGACTCTTTGGCGCTACTAACCCTAGAATTAAAAATTTGTTAAGCGATCCTCATTACATATGTCATATACCTATAACTCACAGGCATTTGCTACTTTCAGAACCAGCTCTGACATTTCCGATGTGTGATACAATCCTATCTGTTAGACGCATTTTAAGGTGAATATCCTGATTTTAATACTATTAGACTCTTTGGCGCTACTAACCCTAGAATTAAAAATTTGTTAAGCGATCCTCATTACATATGTCATATACCTATAACTCACAGGCATTTGCTACTTTCAGAACCAGCTCTGACATTTCCGATGTGTGATACAATCCTATCTGTTAGACACATTTTAAGGTGAATATCCTGATTTTAATACTATTAGACTCTTTGGCGCTACTAACCCTAGAATTAAAAATTTGTTAAGCGATCCTCATTACATATGTCATATACCTATAACTCACAGGCATTTGCTACTTTCAGAACCAGCTCTGACATTTCCGATGTGTGATACAATCCTATCTGTTAGACACATTTTAAGGTGAATATCCTGATTTTAATACTATTAGACTCTTTGGCGCTACTAACCCTAGAATTAAAAATTTGTTAAGCGATCCTCATTACATATGTCATATACATTTAACTCACAGGCATTTGCTACTTTCAGAACCAGCTCTGACATTTCCGATGTGTGATACAATCCTATCTGTTAGACACATTTTAAGGTGAATATCCTGATTTTAATACTATTAGACTCTTTGGCGCTACTAACCCTAGAATTAAAAATTTGTTAAGCGATCCTCATTACATATGTCATATACATTTAACTCACAGGCATTTGCTACTTTCAGAACCAGCTCTGACATTTCCGATGTGTGATACAATCCTATCTGTTAGACGCATTTTAAGGTGAATATCCTGATTTTAATACTATTAGACTCTTTGGCGCTACTAACCCTAGAATTAAAAATTTGTTAAGCGATCCTCATTACGTATGTCATATACCTATAACTCACAGGCATTTGCTACTTTCAGAACCAGCTCTGACATTTCCGATGTGTGATACAATCCTATCTGTTAGACGCATTTTAAGGTGAATATCCTGATTTTAATACTATTAGACTCTTTGGCGCTACTAACCCTAGAATTAAAAATTTGTTAAGCGATCCTCATTACATATGTCATATACCTATAACTCACAGGCATTTGCTACTTTCAGAACCAGCTCTGACATTTCCGATGTGTGATACAATCCTATCTGTTAGACGCATTTTAAGGTGAATATCCTGATTTTAATACTATTAGACTCTTTGGCGCTACTAACCCTAGAATTAAAAATTTGTTAAGCGATCCTCATTACATATGTCATATACCTATAACTCACAGGCATTTGCTACTTTCAGAACCAGCTCTGACATTTCCGATGTGTGATACAATCCTATCTGTTAGACACATTTTAAGGTGAATATCCTGATTTTAATACTATTAGACTCTTTGGCGCTACTAACCCTAGAATTAAAAATTTGTTAAGCGATCCTCATTACATATGTCATATACCTATAACTCACAGGCATTTGCTACTTTCAGAACCAGCTCTGACATTTCCGATGTGTGATACAATCCTATCTGTTAGACACATTTTAAGGTGAATATCCTGATTTTAATACTATTAGACTCTTTGGCGCTACTAACCCTAGAATTAAAAATTTGTTAAGCGATCCTCATTACATATGTCATATACCTATAACTCACAGGCATTTGCTACTTTCAGAACCAGCTCTGACATTTCCGATGTGTGATACAATCCTATCTGTTAGACACATTTTAAGGTGAATATCCTGATTTTAATACTATTAGACTCTTTGGCGCTACTAACCCTAGAATTAAAAATTTGTTAAGCGATCCTCATTACATATGTCATATACATTTAACTCACAGGCATTTGCTACTTTCAGAACCAGCTCTGACATTTCCGATGTGTGATACAATCCTATCTGTTAGACGCATTTTAAGGTGAATATCCTGATTTTAATACTATTAGACTCTTTGGCGCTACTAACCCTAGAATTAAAAATTTGTTAAGCGATCCTCATTACATATGTCATATACCTATAACTCACAGGCATTTGCTACTTTCAGAACCAGCTCTGACATTTCCGATGTGTGATACAATCCTATCTGTTAGACGCATTTTAAGGTGAATATCCTGATTTTAATACTATTAGACTCTTTGGCGCTACTAACCCTAGAATTAAAAATTTGTTAAGCGATCCTCATTACATATGTCATATACCTATAACTCACAGGCATTTGCTACTTTCAGAACCAGCTCTGACATTTCCGATGTGTGATACAATCCTATCTGTTAGACACATTTTAAGGTGAATATCCTGATTTTAATACTATTAGACTCTTTGGCGCTACTAACCCTAGAATTAAAAATTTGTTAAGCGATCCTCATTACATATGTCATATACCTATAACTCACAGGCATTTGCTACTTTCAGAACCAGCTCTGACATTTCCGATGTGTGATACAATCCTATCTGTTAGACACATTTTAAGGTGAATATCCTGATTTTAATACTATTAGACTCTTTGGCGCTACTAACCCTAGAATTAAAAATTTGTTAAGCGATCCTCATTACATATGTCATATACATTTAACTCACAGGCATTTGCTACTTTCAGAACCAGCTCTGACATTTCCGATGTGTGATACAATCCTATCTGTTAGACACATTTTAAGGTGAATATCCTGATTTTAATACTATTAGACTCTTTGGCGCTACTAACCCTAGAATTAAAAATTTGTTAAGCGATCCTCATTACATATGTCATATACATTTAACTCACAGGCATTTGCTACTTTCAGAACCAGCTCTGACATTTCCGATGTGTGATACAATCCTATCTGTTAGACGCATTTTAAGGTGAATATCCTGATTTTAATACTATTAGACTCTTTGGCGCTACTAACCCTAGAATTAAAAATTTGTTAAGCGATCCTCATTACATATGTCATATACCTATAACTCACAGGCATTTGCTACTTTCAGAACCAGCTCTGACATTTCCGATGTGTGATACAATCCTATCTGTTAGACGCATTTTAAGGTGAATATCCTGATTTTAATACTATTAGACTCTTTGGCGCTACTAACCCTAGAATTAAAAATTTGTTAAGCGATCCTCATTACATATGTCATATACATATAACTCACAGGCATTTGCTACTTTCAGAACCAGCTCTGACATTTCCGATGTGTGATACAATCCTATCTGTTAGACGCATTTTAAGGTGAATATCCTGATTTTAATACTATTAGACTCTTTGGCGCTACTAACCCTAGAATTAAAAATTTGTTAAGCGATCCTCATTACATATGTCATATACATATAACTCACAGGCATTTGCTACTTTCAGAACCAGCTCTGACATTTCCGATGTGTGATACAATCCTATCTGTTAGACACATTTTAAGGTGAATATCCTGATTTTAATACTATTAGACTCTTTGGCGCTACTAACCCTAGAATTAAAAATTTGTTAAGCGATCCTCATTACATATGTCATATACATATAACTCACAGGCATTTGCTACTTTCAGAACCAGCTCTGACATTTCCGATGTGTGATACAATCCTATCTGTTAGACACATTTTAAGGTGAATATCCTGATTTTAATACTATTAGACTCTTTGGCGCTACTAACCCTAGAATTAAAAATTTGTTAAGCGATCCTCATTACATATGTCATATACATATAACTCACAGGCATTTGCTACTTTCAGAACCAGCTCTGACATTTCCGATGTGTGATACAATCCTATCTGTTAGACGCATTTTAAGGT